>WIQG01000057.1:0-600000 GCA_014925785.1 Mycena galopus ATCC 62051 | reverse complement strand
TGTTCACGAATCCATTGCCTTGGGCGTCGGGATAAGTGTTTGGAAGTGTGGTGTTTCCATCTTGGACACTGGCAGTGAAATATGAAGATTAGCCCCACCTGCCACGATAAACATACCGTTCCGATTGCGTAACAGTTAAAGATAGTAAACTGGAAGTTAAACAAGAAAAATACTAGCAAATCCATACTGGAGCACTTCGTCAACATAGCGACGTTGGTTTTGGCATGCCGTGTCCAGGATTTCCCTCGCGGTGTATTCACGGTTGACCTCGATTGGATTCGCCGGATGAGCTGCAACGGAGAAGGTGACGGGCATGGTGGCGGATGCTGAAGAGCGGGAGTGTGTGAGATTTCCGTTCAAGTATATATGTGCAGGGATGGGATCAAGCTTCGCCGGCGCTGGGACCCAGCGAGGCGGTAGGCATTTCTCCGTGCTATAGATGTACCAATATTCAATCAGAAAATCAAAGGTCACTTCTATCCCTCCAGGGCTGGAATGCTGCTGCAGGGTCAGACCCATGCAATGGAGGTAAGACGAGGATGAGAATTCCAAAGACATGCCTTAATTTGGCTTTTCTGACAGACGACAGGGCTCTCATGCGAGACTAGCAAGACCGGAATTGAGACACACGCAGCAGAACAGTAGCCGTGCAATATTATGAAAACCATTCATTTGGCCCCGTCGACAGGGCAGGCGGATACTGGTGCGACAAGTTACAAAAAGGAGACTCGGAGAAGCATCAGGATCCCGCACCTACGGTAACCTAGAAAGGTCAGGGGCCCAAGTCACGGTCCGGGACACAGACCCGTGCGCCGATGCCAGTACTTCGTCGCTCAAACTCCTCCTTGCACCACCGTGCTCGTTATGCAAAACGCCAGTCCGGCCGAGGCGGTCATCTCGGACGCGTGCGGGAATGCGGAAATTTCGGTGTCGAAGCTATAGTGCCCCCACTTCCGCACGTCCGTTTCCGTTTTCGTCAGCGGGGAGATTGGGTACGGGTCCAGTCTGTGTTCTGCATCCATTGCGTGCCGCCGACGGGAGCGTCGTCTGCGCTGTCTACGGATGCAGACGACAATGGCGATGATGGCAGCGACGAGGAGGAGAGGCACTAGAGTCCCTACTATTACGCCCGTGTGTTTGGATTTAGCGGAGACGGTAACTGTGTTTCCTGGGGCCGCAGTGGTGCTCGACGGAACAGGGTCAAGTTGGCTGGAGATACTGGCGCTTGCGCTTGAGGCGCTGCCCCCGGTCGAAGATGGACGGGCAAGTGAGGAAGCACGGGAGCTTAAAATGTCAGCTCCAATCGAAGATGGATTGGAAGTCGAGGAAGCGGGGGGTGTGGAGGGCGTACGAGACGGCGGCGGCGGCGGCGGCGAGAGTGTTAACGACAACTGTGAGTGTAAGGTCTGTGGAGCTGAGGATGGGGGTGACACTGGGGGCGGGGGCGGGGACAGGGTTGCAGGTGCAACTGGAGGTGCAACTGTCTGTGGAAGAGGCGCAAGAGGCGGGGTTGCAGCTGAGTGTGGAGTTGATTGTGGGGGCGGTGGTGCCCTCGGAACCCTCGGGGTCGAAGGGATTCTGAATAATTATCACTCCTAAATTCGAATCACGAAAGAATTACGCAGCGTACCGCGTCCCAAGATCTCGACGGGGGAGTGAGGTCGGCAGAGCACCCGCATCCGCGAGGTTCATCGCGCGGGAACCCAGTCCAGCTGGTGATTCCGCCCGAGCTGCATATCCGTCGTCTGCATATACCGACTAGCGAGGTATCGCGGGTCAGTCGCGCCAGACAGGAGGGAGGCAGTTACATACCCGTCTTGTCATCGTAATGCTCTCTTCGGAATAGGCGGGCGAAATCCTCCTGCTGGGTCTTAACGGCCTCAGCAAGATCCAGTTGAGAAGTTGAGCAAACAGAGAGAGGAGCGCAGACGACCTTGGTCAACGGAGTGAGAGGAGGGTCTTGGGAGATTGGTTACATGCAAGCGTGGGTATGGGGCAACGGTCAGGAATAAGGGAGGATATCAGATCGACCTAAGTCAGTATAATGTCTGGGTCTAATAATGTATGATGACAGAAATCGGTCGGTTGCAATGAGTGTGTGGAGAATCCTAGAGCCGCATACTTGTGTTTATGATATCCGGGGACGCATCGCCTTGCTTGATTTGAATGGAGTTGCTACCCGTAGTGTCTCGAGCTGTTGAAGCGGAATGTATGAGAACGGAATCCCCAAAGTAGGAGTGGACTTTGACGCTGGAAGTGCCGGAGCCTCCGTCTGAATAACTGCCTGTTGAGTGTGGATTCGCCGACAGTCCGGGCGCGCAAAGTGCGCACTGAGGCCGATTCCCAAGAGGCTTAGATTAGCATTTGGACAGGCAGCGCTTAAAACAGTTTTTGCTGGGTACCAGAGTATGCCTGTGACTGAAGCAGCTGAGGATACGGCGAGGGTGAGAAGCGCTGAGCGGATGTGGTGGTTCAGAACAAATGGGAAGATAGCACGTGCCTGGTCCGTGCGCCTGGGAACTGCTTCGTCAGCAGCTGCAATCCTATAAAAGGCCACGCACCGCATTTCTGCTCCTCCGAACAAAACCACGAGGACGTGCGTCGACTTTTCTTTCTTCTTTGGATCTTCTCATTTACATGTCTTTTACCTTTTGCAGATAAAAGTTCGGACTTGGTACAAGCTCTTCCGCCTCCTTGTCCGCGTTCCCGTCCTCAAGACTGTTGGCCGGCGTGCACGCACGTCGGGGTGTCCTGTCACCTCCAAACTCTTTTCGATGACCCTGGGATCGACGAGGCGCCGCTTCGGCTGGCGCTCATGATGCGGTTCTGTGGGAGGGAGAGCGTTTGGTGGCTGGTGGGCACCCTACATTTTTTTCGAATCTTTTTCTCCACCGTATTTTCGTCGCGTAGAATAGCTCATGCAATGAAGGTTGATGATTGTTTTTGATACGTCTTTCGAGATAGCGTCTGTCCCTCTTTGCTACCAGCCTTAGTACCGCCGGATTCTTTGGAAGCGTAACCCCTCCACTGGCTCTTAGAACGCCCAACATACCAGTGGCCACAATTTCTTGCGTACATGTCTCGCGGATATCAATCTTGTAGACGACTCGTCTTCCTCAGCGCGCTCACCCTCAGGGTCACCTCTTTACTCAGCTCGTACGCTTAATCGCGAGCGGACGCGGTTGCCAAATGCCACTCAGGCAACCTGCAATTCAATTATGCTCTCGGCAACAGCCTGAGAGACGACGTTCGACCAATTCCTGGGACTGGGACAAGTCCAGGTCGCCTGCTGCATTTCGATTTTCGTTGTTCGGCCCCGAAGAGAAAACCCTTGCAACGATCTTGACGACAGTTTCCCCGTTCAATGGCGCTTCGCTAAATCCTACAAGAACAACAGGGTGCTCTTGCCGATCGGCACTACTGTTCACCGGATACTTGGTGGCCACAGTTCTTCTTGTCTCAATATAGACTACTGGGTCTGTCCTGATTCGGACGTGGTCACATCGTATCAGATAATCATAGGCCACACTACGGAATCAGGCTACCGCTCTTGAACGGTATAAAATGCTGCAGCCTTGCACGAAGTCGACTCACTCTCTCCTCGAAACGGTGCGTCCCTCCCTACCTTTTCTCTCCGTCGGCTGCATTTCGTTGCTCATGTCCGTCTGATCCTAGTTGCGTCATGAACTCCTGCTTAAGATTCTAAGCTTGGCTTTTGTCCGCGGCATGGATGACTGCGTACTGGGTGTTCCTTCTCATCGGCACCCATGGTATCCTCGTCATTGGGCACCACGACAGCGATCACTATTCCACCACATTCGCATCCGCCCCCGTCGTGGCCGCGGTTGGCGCCCCACTCGCAGCCCTCATCTCCTTCCTTGGGTTTATGTTTTACTGGAACCACCCTACATGGCTGCGCGTTTACTTCGCTATTGCAAGGGCCGTCATGGGGTGGACACGAATGTCATTGCGGTCTCTGTTCTGAACCATGATGAGACGGATCCTCTTCTCGACAGACACAAAGCCGCCCGTCTCGGAGCCATCGCTAGATCCATCAAGCTTGGCATTGACGCTGGGCACTTCTTGTTCACGTGGACAATGCATTTCCAGAGGTCGAACGAAGCCCTAGTGTAAGCATCCAGACAGCACTCGTCCACATACCGTACGGTCTTGCTCAAATTTTACAAATAGGTGGGAATTTAATTTTGGAAACATGATATGTTTAACCCTGGGTCGCTACTCCCGCCAGAATCCGTCGCCGAGAGAAACATCGGAGGGTGTGCAATTCGTGCGTTGGATCGCCGTGGACCAGCAAACCGAACTGTACTAGACAAGGTGGGCATGTCTTGTTTCCAAAATAATGCGGTGGCCCCAGGGTCGATCCCAGCATTCTTCAGATAATTTGAGACTTCATTCTGGTTCCCGGGCCCGATGACCACTTAATTAGCCGCACAAAACATGTTGGAAGTATTATATCGCTTTCACAAGTCCGCTCAGAGTCATGCGCTTCCAAACTTCGCACCGTGTTACGCAGTGCGGAGAATGGATTCATCTCTCCCAATTCTTCACTCAATTCAAACCGTGGCCACAACTGTTGTCCTGATCCAGTATTTGCTTTTCCCGTGGGGTTGGACCTGGCTAGACCCACAGCGGCAAACTTCTTGAGCCGCCAATCGATGTCGGAGCGGTTGTATTGAGGTCTAGTCTTCCTAGTAAAATAATGCCGTAGGGCCGTGTCCACAGGGGACGATGCCTCTTGTTCTGAACCGAGGACCTTGGTGTTTATCCCCGGAGCAGCATGCGTTCAACCTCCATACTTACTAGTACTTATTCGTGATTCAATTTTTGCGCTCTATGACAGAGACTTAGACAATGTTCGACCTATTCCTGGGACTGGAACAGGTCCAGGCCTCCTGCTGCATTTCGATCACCTTCCCGATATCGCACTGGTACTGCATTTTTAGTTCGATTTCGCTATTCGGCCCTCGAGAAAAAAAAACCGTGCACCGAAATCTCGACTACTAGTACAGTTTCCTCTTTCAAATGGCCCTTCGCTCAACCCCACCAGATAAAGTACAATAACAGTAAGGGTCTTCTTGCCTATCCGATGCCACATATGCATTCGGATCTCAGATTCTCGCCCTGCCAGCCTTTCTGTCTGGATCCCGAGCTCCGGCCCCTCCCACGTAATTTTATAAAGAGTAGGACTCTCTAGCGTTGGGATGGTGGCAGTCACCGTCCGCTCTTCGGTAAAAGTGTTTTTCCTCTTGTCCCAGGCCTTGAGACCATGAGTTATTCTGGCTTCCCGGATGGTCGACTTGCACACTCACGCACACTCACAGGGTCAACATCAACATATAAAGCTGAGAGTTGCAATTTAAATGCCCCCACACTTGACCCACACCAACTCCAATGGCCTCACCGACCTCCATAAAAGGCCATGTATCGACGACCGAGCACCTGGGACCTGACGTCGAGCAAGGCGCTGTGATATCTACCTCAGAAGGCACAGCACACAGGTCCGGGATCGCCAATCCGGCGCCCATGTGGGTTCACTTGGCTTCAGGAGATAATTGGTTGAAGTTGGCATCACCAGGGGCCTGTTCGCGTTCGCAACGACGACATTTGTGCTCTCTCTGTATACTGTCCAGACGCGGAGCATCACTGTTCCCAATGTCGTGGTGGGCATGGCCATCTTCTCAGGCGGGCTCACCCAAGTTCTCGCGAGCATGTGGGAATTCCCGCGCGGCAACACTTTCGGTGCAACTGGTGTGTACCGGTCCTGCTTATGGCTCCGGCCAACTCACCCGTCTCCCAGTTTTCGCTTCGTACGGCTCGTTCTGGATGTCCTACGGAACGATATACATCCCTGCGTCCGGTATTATAGCAGCATACAGTGACCCCACGGAGTTAGCCAACGCACTGGGAATTTATATCATCACCTGGTGCATGGTGACATTTTTCTTCCTGTGAGATTTTAGTCTCTGCCATGTCCCAATAACCTGGATTCCTCAGGCTTCTCGTCATCCGTGCGAACTCCGCGTACACATTGCTTCTGTCGTCCTTTAGCGTCGCCCTCGCGTGCCTCTCTGCCGGACTGTTCACCCAGAGCTTCGTGTGCGTTACCGCGTCCATCCCCAATTCCTCCCTCCATTAACAAATGTCTTGCGCCAGGGTGACCAAGGCCGGCGGCGTCTTCCTCATTATCGGAGCGCTCATCGCATACTACATCGCCCTGAGTGAGCTTCTGGCCTCCGAGCGCCGCCCCATTGTCCGCCTCCCACTCGGTGTCTGGCAGTAGTACAGCTCACCGGTTTTCTTCGTGTGAATGCGTGAGCTGCTTTTTTTCTCATGCACGGCGGTCAGCTGTTTATGGTTGGACGGATCGAATCGCGGATTTTCCTTTTTTTGGGGGTGGGAGGGGAGAGATGGGAAGAGTTGGATACTACGTACTTGTATCACTAGTATATTGGTCTGTCACAGACTACTCAATTGTTGAAATCCAAACCGGAACTAGCCGGCGGGCCGGGCCGGGCGGGTTCAAAACTCGATCAAAACTAGAGTCCCTTTCAAGGCTGAGCGCTGAGGAGTCACAAAGTTCTTTCGCAACACCATCGGAGTCGTAGCGAATACACGAATGAGAGCTGTAAGTGGGCGTCTCCCTTAATGCTGTGAACTGAGACACGAGGTGTTCAACCAATATTCCAACCCCCCACCCAAGCTCTTTGAAACTGCGACTGGAGTCATTGCACTGGGGGCTCGTCTTGTTCTTTCTGAAAACTCCAGACACATCCACCTCCACCCGGTGTTTGCTCCCTGTCTGTCCACCAACCTTTTTTTTGCGAGGAAAATGATGGATGGATGTCTGAATTGTAGTTCTAAATGCCTTAATCCCATCACAATCGGACCCCAAGAAAAACGACGAATTATCAACCTACCGGATGACCTAGCTGAGAGGCACCAGGCATACTTTCATCCCCACCTAATAATTTAAATTTGAGCCCAATGTAAATGATGTTTATTGAAAACATTCGTGTGGTTCGTGGAATTTGTTCCCCGCTTGCACAATTCATTCCAACATTCTTTTATGTGCCGTAACGTGGACTGTGAATGGAGGGCCGCGGTGACCCGACCGAAGAGCAGCCCTCAGTCAACTCCCTCCAGCATTGCTTTTGAATTCTACAACTTGGGTTCGGTTAGCTCGGTCTTAAGTTACAAGCTGCATCGCGAAATTGCTAAGTGCCTTGTGAATGTAATGTTGTGGTGTTCTGGCCGCGAATACTGTTGTTCTCAAATGTGGTCACTGAAGGAATGACGCCGGCTCGGCTCCAGGCACTGATTTGGGTCCGTGGCTCTCCTGGGTGATTTCAAAAGCATACATGCGTCGCTTCAGGTTGGCTGAATTGGGTAACGGTACGTTTCATCGTCATCGGACGCTGTACTTCTAAACAGAACATTTGAAATAGCCGCCGCCTTCCGCCGCTCGAGTTCCTCCCACCCATAATTCACCCCGAAAATCGCCGGCATGCAGCTCCAAAACTCCTGTCGGCTGAGCGCATGTGTCTTGCGGCACTGGCCCACACACGTACAAATCCCCCGCGACCTGACCGATCCCAGTCATGTTCCTCCCAGATCTCAAGCGGGAAACGGCACGCGGACCAATTGTCCGCGATAAACTGCGAGAGCCGCAACAGCGCTGTATTGTACTGCTCAGGCGCAAGACATTCCATCAGGGCCATGTGCGCCGCCGGGGATGATCCGCTTGAATTGAACATACACCGCCAAAGTGCCGTCAGATCTACAACAGCTGGACTGTTCACCTGGCAATCACGTTTTTGCACATCTGGGACCACGACACTGCCAGGTGACCTCCAGCTGTACTTTTCAGCTGAAATCCCAGCTTCCTCCCAGCCGCGACTTCACATGGTCCCGATCTGGCATAACCAGCTGGTTTGAATCATTTGATCAATTGTGAGGCCAAGATTGAATAATTTGGGTACATACTGTATCTGCAGACCAAAGCCGTGCGGTATCATCACATAATACTAACATAGTGCCTATAAATTGGACTTCAAGTTGCACTTGTGACGCCTCACCTTCTTCAGATATTTTTCCTTATTTTTCCTCGCGTTCTCTTTTGGGTTGAATGGGCTCTACTGATTCTGACTTGGCCGCATTTTATGTTTTTTACGACTCGGACGACTTCGAAGCATGGCGGTGGCTGGGTTATTTTGTAAATTGAGCGCGAAAACGGGGAAGTCATGTCGGGTGACAAAAGAAAAAAAGACAACCGCCGAGAAGGTGAGTGAGAGCTACGAGTGGCTAATGGGCACGTTGGGAATAAGTAAGGCGGGCACCCACGAGTAAAAAGTATCTACGTGTCTACCTATCTAGGTATATACATATGCTAAGAACCTCCGAAGAGGGGTGAGGGCTACGTGTTACTGGGGAACTCAGTCTTATTCACCCTCCGCGCACCAAAGTGGAAACCCACAATTATAGGGGAAAATTTCTAGACCCGATCACTTGAGTCTTGTACTTTGTGCAGCGGACCGGATGTTCTAATTCACCACCTGTGCGGGCTTTGCTCTGCTCCGGGGTTTGTGCTGGTTAAAGCACTATATTTCTTGCCAAATACGGACATTGGTGATCCTCGCGCCGAAATCAAGGTCGAGATCGGGTATGCAAGGATGAGGCAGAGAAAAAAAGCAAGCTTGCTTACGTTCAGAGCTTGTCAATATTTTTTGGCTTCTGCAGAAGCGAGGACATCGCCGTCCCAATATTTAAACAAAAACAATTTGAATCATAAGTCAAGATTGGTGAGTAAGTTGAATACTTACTAAACAAGCAATAAACAAGTCTGAATTTTGAAGGATTTCAATAAAACCCTACCCAGAGACTACTAGCCCACAAAAATCGAAAATCCGAAACTTTCTGTCGCTTGTCTGTTGCCGTACATACGCTATAACGGAAAATGGTGTGTTTGACACGGCATCACTATCACGTGAAGTTGACCAACCCTTGACGGCACCGCTTTTGGCGCTCTTCTCCCTCCCTTTCCCTCCTCGTCACCTTCGCTCGGGCTGCTTTGCTCACGCATCCCTGAACTCTTAACTCACTTCATTTATTACGCTCCACCACAGGGGTAACAAAACACTGGGGCAGAAATGAATGTCCCCCAAGCCTGAACAGTGTTTGTGTCGACTTTGTGGCCAGAATTCGCAGGCAGTGGATGGGAGCTTGAGAAGACGGTGTTCCTTCCAACCCTGAAAATAAACTCTTCCTCCAAAATGACTCAAATGGCTGCCTGTTATTATTTCAAGACACCGAGCTTGCTTTATCCTCAAGATTGTTGTTGGTATAATTCCAGCTGGGTTCGACCAAGCTTCGCATTGCGTGCCTCTGCCCTGCCTCACATCTGGTTCTTATGCTCTAAGTCCTGCTTACGCCACACTTCGGCACCTCCAATTGGTCTGGCAGGGGAATTATGTATGCCCGCCAATTCCAAGTTCCGACCTTTGGCGACTCTTTCTTCACCCTCAAATTTCACGCCAACAGCCAAGTCATTCCAAGTAAGCCGATGCAAGCCACCCAAGTTTTCTCAGGGGCATAACATTGTGCGATGATCTCCAAACATCAATCTCTTAAGTAGCTTGTGTTCGCGTAGTCTCTGCCAACTGCGAGAAATTCAAGCCCTGCGTTCTTCAGGATATATGACTCAAGTGGTCCTCAAGCCATCCTCAACCACAAGACATTTTTTATGGCCTTTGTCAAATCCCAAGGACCGCTCCCATCCGTTGTGTTTCATACACGAAAATTCTTTTTGTTTGCTGTGAGATTTCTTCCCCATGGGCCGCCGTTCACCATTGTGATTCAGCACTGTGTATGCTTGTCTGATTTATCTAAATGCTCCACATCCCTTACCTTGCAATGCATTTGTTTTATGCAGAACGCCCCGTGAATACTATGAATTTTTCAAGAGATCTTATCTATATGGGCAAGTGAGTGATCACCAGGTTCCATTGCCAGCTGATCGCCAGCTGGAACTGGCCTCATTGTGGCAGTGTTGGCTAAGTCACCGACTAGTCAGTGACTAGTCGACAAGTCGCTATAGTCAGGTCAGTCAGGTCACCGAAGCGACCCGACTTCCTGACCTGTCACTGTGGGCGACGCGAAAAAGCCATGCACAGCCATTCAAGCTAGCTGAGATGTGAGAGTCGTCAGGTCCATAGCAACGTGCTGGCAACAGTTAGGACCAAAGGTCAGGTCATTTTCCCGACCTGACCACTGACTAGTCAGTGACTTGCAAAAGTGACTAGTTGTTCCAGGTCACTGACGGGCCAACACTGCATTGTGGGACCATTTGCATAATTCTATGGACACACCTGAGCGACAGCTGGCCACCACTCGCCTGCGCCATGCCATTTAGTACACCGTTTATTGACAGCCGCCACTCACGTGTCCCCACTTTGGCGGTGTAGAGCGGCCATCATGATCATCGTCGCCTGTGAAAGCGCATCAGATACCGCTGATGCATCCGTGGGCGCATCAGTGGCGGTGTAATTCTATCGCTTTGGCCTCATACAACACAACGAAAAATCCAGTTTCCTGCTCAAAAGATCATGGTTCTGCGGAGTTATTTGTCTCTACCTTTGGTTCCCAAATTTCCCTTCCAATCGTACCCGCCCGAGGAATCTCAAATCAGTGCAGACCTCCAACATAACTGACATCGCACTGAAGATAGGGTGACCGGTATTAAGCTCCTGCCTGCATTGCCGCCCCACTCCATCTTTGGGAGACACCGCAATCATGTGGCTCCAGCTCACACGCCCCATAGGTTCTCACACTGGACAGTGTTCGAGTCATCCTTCAAAGACAATCACATTAAGTCATCTTCACTCTCGCACTCAACACGTATAAGAAGAGAGTATCTTCCTTCCCTTTTTCACAGCTGTATCATGACAAAGGTACGTAGATCGAACTGATCTGCAAGCTAACGAATTCAAACACACACGCAGAAACGGAAACCTCGGGCTGGCCATGGGAGCGCCAGAAATCCGGGCATACGACACTGGATCCTTTGCGACGACCCTGCCTCTCCACGCACAGTGAAAAATAACGGGGCGGAGGAGAAGTATATATTCTTGGAGGAAAATGAAACCGAGCGGCAAGAAGTGCACGGTGAGCAATACTTGTGAAGCCTTTTCCCTTGTCTGAAGAAGGCTCCAGCAGAGCATTCGCAAAATGACTCAGACGCCGAAATGCCGGAAGACGAGTTTGAGTTCGTCCTGGTGAAGTTGGACGACAACGGTGAAGAGGGCTGGGAAGCGATCGTGTCGAAATCAGACGCGAAAGCGGAGTGAGGGATACGAGCCAGTTCCATTGCTGCGGAAAAATACAATTGAAAGGTTAGTCGGAGGATACGGATACATGGGGCCTGCGGAAATGCGAGAAACTCGGAACCATAAAACTATTCGATAAGTAAATAAGGACCGGCATATATGCGCAATGGCGTATGTATGACGAGCGAATTAGGATGTTCCATTCACCCGAGCAAACCTCCCCACAACCGAGGCGCGGGATACCTGCACCCCATCGAGCTCGATCCGGTGCAACGCAGGCCACGATGTTGACGCCACCAACCGGCCCAGAATTGGGGTATGGTCCAGGCGCCCCAGACTGAGCTCTCCAATGCCCGCAGCGAATGCGTTGATGACGCGGTCGTCGACCCCCGTGGTGTCGATGCCCGCGAGTGCGAAGCGCTCGAGAGGCGGGAACGCCATGTTGCGGAGGACGGAGAGGAGCATGACGAGTGCGTGACCCGCGATGTCCTCTATCGTAAGCGAGCGAAGCGCAGGTGCCGTGAGCGCCGTGCCGTAGAAGCGCGACAGCGCCTGGACGCGATCCATCGAGGGTGCGGCGATCCGCGCGATGTACAGGGTGGTGAGATGATCCGGGGTAAAAGCGGGGGAGTAGGCAAGCCCGCGGTCGGTGACGGGGCTGCTCCCGTCGAGGATGAGGTGCTGGAGTGTGCGGATGCTCGCGGGGCGCTCGGAGCTGGGGTACTCGAGAGAGAGGAGCTTATGCTCGTCTAGCATCGCGAGGGACGACTCTTGAAGCTCCACGTAGGTCAGCGCTTTGAGTAGCGAAGCGTCGGCGGGGTACAGCATCGTGCGCTCGAGGCGCAGCGTGCGGAAGACCTCGGGGTTGAATGTGAAGGGACCGAGGTGCTGTATTGGGCCTGTGTCGGACTGCACGAGATCGAGATGCTCGAGTGCAGAGAGGGAAAGGGGGTAAATTTGGGTGCAGACCAGATGGAGCACGGGATTCGTGGCGATCACGGATAGCAGACGCCACCGAGCGACATGCGGAATCAAGAGTTCGATTGCGCGCATGTAATCCGTGAAAAACCGATACCTGAAGGCATCAAGGCGTATGTAGATGCTCAATGGGAAGTTTTGTGACCGCAAAAGAATGTCCCCGAGAACAGATATGTGGCGATCATGGTTGACGCGAATGGTAGTCCACAGAGAGGGGATGGTGAGGGCTAGTTCTCGCCAGTGGCGTGTTACAGAGGAAATAAGGATTCCTGGATGGATTTTGTCCGCTGAGAATTGAAGATAGTCGAAAATGCGGTGGAGAATTTCGTCAGATAGAGAATCCAGATTTCGGAGTCGCCGAAGACCAGGAAGAACCCGACGATCAGCTCCGTGTTGCATCCCACCTGTTGGAAGAGGGTGAGTACCACAGCGCCCAGTTTTCCGGACAGCTCACCAGTGTGTGGGTGAGAGACAAGAGCAAGAATTCCGTTGGGCCACGTGCTTCGGCCGACGGCCAGTTCTCACGGCCGCGGACTTGAATTTCCCAATGCTGTGTCGATGTCATGTCAATGGGTGTCAATGTCTTGACAGCTTTCGACAGCTTTTGTTCCTTAACCAGCGCTGTCACCACCTACGAGTCCCAATGCCCTCTCGCGCTGTACGGTGGACTCTAAGCCGTGCAAGAAGGCCGATTCACGCACCTTCAACTGACCAGCCCGAGGAGCCCCACTGCTTCTCCTCTCTCCCCCCTGAACTGCTCATTGCGATACTTGATGTCTTGGACGATAAATCTCTGCATCTCATGGCTGCAGTATCCAAAAGGTTTTACCACCTAGCCGTACAATCCTTGCTTTTGAGATATGGTATCTCATCCACATCGCACCAAGTGACTCTCACTTCTTCCGCCGCTCTCCGTGCCCTCCGTATAGCCCTGGCCTTGTACACACGCGATTTACAGGCACTTTCATACATTGTTCCCTCCCCCTCCTCGATTAACAAGGACGTCCGTCGCATCGAGGCTGTACTAAATCGGTTCACCGCTGGTACCGCACGCCTACAGAAGGTTTGCCTCGTCTTTGGCAAAAACCTATTAGCGCAACCAGTCGGATGGACGATCGCAGGCTTGACTCCGCGATTACTGACAACCATCTGTGGGGACTCGGGTGTGGGACTGTTCGTCGCAGCTGACGGGCTTTTCACCTGCAAGCCCAAACAAATGCTCAGCTGGAACCCCTATACTCGTGAGCGTTATTTCAAAATGACGCTGCACGATGGATCGCGGCAATGGGTCCCCAGTATTCGCTCTATCAAAACTCTCGATGCGTATCCTGTCTGCCGACAGCAATGGACGCTAGTCGTCGTGAATGCATTCGAGATTGACACCCTATTGCTTTCCATCCGCCTTCCTAGGCACACATGGAACGCGATTCTTGACTCAATCACCCTGCCCGCCGTCCGCGACGTGGGAATCTGGGCGGAGACCATCTCGTCGGAGGCCTCCACGTCGTTTCTCAACCGCCACCACATCACCACCCTCCGATACATGGCCCCATACGCCGGGCCCCAGCCCATTCCCCCTGCGGCCCCAGCTCTCGCGCTCCCCCACCTCACGCGCCTTACCGCGCTATCGCACTACGTCGTGCACATCTTCAGCTCCCGCGCCCCCGACGCGCTGTTCCCGCAACTCACCCACGTCGAATTATTCCCTGATGCGACGGTCCACGAGGCGCTGCGTCTCCTCGACACCCACACCACCCTTTCCCGGCTCACCCTGTGGTATTCTCCCGCAATCGACCTGGAGCACGCCTTCGGGCCGATACTTACGCATGTCGACAACCTTTCCCTGAACAATTTCGATATCGCTAGCGCGGCGAAGCACCTCCCTGCGTTCCTCGCGCACGCGTTCCCCGCCTTGGAACGACTCAGTGTCGACCACAGTTTTCCTCTGAAAGGAAAAGTTGGCACTGCAGCTCGTGCTGCGGAGAAGGTTGTGCTTCGGGAGCGTAAGAAGGAGTTGGTCAGGAAGATCGCGGTGGAGAACCCCGCTGTGGTGGCGTTTAGAATTGATCAGGAGCTTTTTTCCCCAGGGTAAGTCAGGATGTAATGTTTTCTTCCGCCGTGTTTTTCTATGAAGTCCAGTACGGCAATGCAAATTGAATTGCGATAATCAGATGTGTGTATTTTGTATTTGGTGTCGAGTAGCCTCGGTTGAATTGGACTTGATGTGGGTTCCGGGAAATATCCTCAGCGTGTAAACAAACATCCAACATTCGATGAGGCGTAAATATATCAGTCAGATTCGAGCAAATTGCATCAAGCACAACACTGTATTTTATGAAAGGAAGATCGGTCAGCGAATCCGGAATTAGGACCGCTTAGCAGCCTGTCGTTTCTCCAAACAAGCCGGCTTGTGCGTCGGCCAATGCGCGCGCTGGCACCCCGGGCTGCAGTACGCTGTGACCCCACACGCAGCGCACGCCTTCGGTTTCGCGCCCCAGGCGTCCAGCCTCGCTTCCACCTTTGCATCCCTCACTCCCCTCACGCGCTTCTCTCTCAGAGCCTCCAAGGCACGGCGTTCCGGGCACGACTCCCCCGCACAGCACCCGTAGAACTCGAGGCAGTCCCACCGGTTCGAGATCGTCAGGTTCGCCCAACGGTAGCGTTGCGCGGTGCTCTCCGACATGGCGACATAGTCTGCGAGGAGGCACGCCCAGTCCATTCGTGTGTGCATTTCAAGGGTGTCGCGCTTGATGTGGTGCGCGACGTAGTAGAATACGACTGGTGTCTCATGGTTCTCACGCCGGGCGGCCTTGTGGAAGGGTGCGAGGCCGTAGAGGCGGTACATGTTGAAGAACGCGTTGACGAATATGGGGGTGGTCTGAATATGTGAATGACGGGAATTATATGGGGTGCGAGGAGGGGCTCACCGCGAGGTCGGGTGTTTCACTTTCGAGCAGCTTTTTCTGTAATTCACGGGTGATTGCCAGGAGAGACGCGGGGGTCTGACTTTCCCATGCCGCGTCTGGAAATTGAGCCAGTATTTCCTCACACATGTCTCTGCATGTGCTATTGGCCTGACGCGAGATCGTGAACACCGGGGATAAATAAGAAAATTGACTGACCCAATCACCGAACAGCGCGCCCAAGCCGCCGGCGTGGCTGAATTTGATGAGCAGGGGCATCGACCAATAGATCGGTCTCATCGCGTCCGTCAATGGATCGCCCAGCGCCTTCCGAAGCGTATCATTCGTCGACCAATGGACGAGGCGCGTCATGGCCTTGCTTGCCCAGCGTTTCTCATCGTCATCGCTCTCAGCGTGTTCGTTCATAATGAACGCAACCGAGATGTCGCCAACGAACCAAGACAGGACGTGCGCCGCGAGATCTTCCTCCGCCACATCTTCGATTTCGCCCGCCGCCATGCGATCAGCGTCCTCCGATTCGACATCTGCTGCGACGCGTCGTTCGATGACGAGTGCAGCTTTCCGAAAGTCGCCGACGTCGAGGTCGTCGTCAAGCAGGAAAGCCTCGAGCTCGTGCCCGCCTGCGGCCATTGCAGCGCGCAATCGCGGTGGATCAAGCTGCAGGCACAGTCCAACCTGGTGAAGCGTGATCCCGACCTGAAACATCGTCTCCCAGTCGCAGAATACAAGATCAGGATGCTGCCGCTGCCCCACATGAAAGTCATAAAACACGCGAAGGAGGTGCCGGACGCGCTTCAACAAGTGTGGGAGCTGAAAACAGCCATCAACAAGCACCAAGTCCACATGAGATCCGGGAACAACCTACATTGTCCAAACCGAGTATCTGCCCAGCGCGATAGTTTTTTCGAACGACCTTGTTTATAAGATTGAGGCAGTGCGTCATGCCATTGAAAATAGGCGGGTTTTGGCGGGGGGCAGGACCCGGAATTAGTAAGAGCTCAGACCCAGTGCCAATTGAAGCAAGTTTTAGGCTCATCCGCGCGAATTCGCATCTTTCTGCTATGCGCTGTTCTAAGGTCCCAGAATTTCCCTTTTTTCGAGATGCAGCGACAACATGTGGCATGATCTTTTCCCCAGCGTCGGTGAGAGCCTTCAGGTCTTCCCAAAACCTCTCATCTTGAATAGCCGCAGCGATGTCGGCCGGTATGCCCATGGGAGGCATGGTAGATGGTGGTGGTGTTGTGGTGGTGTGCCAGTGATCCGTGACGCGCGAGTAACGGTGGCGGTGCCTTTCTTCTCTCTTCTGACGACAACATCCGTTTATTCGGGAGATTTTTTGGTATACGACGAATCGGATACCATCGAACGCTACTGGATATCTCTAGAGCTTTGAAACACTGCTTTCTCTGGCGAACCCCTAGTATCTCAGACTGTTACTCGTAAACTGGAGTACTCAAGTCAGAATCATTTTCGCCCGTTCCAACTTTCAAGGCCTGAAGAATGCATACTCATTTGTTCCTCATACGCAAACAATCGTTATCCCACTCGTTAAACACTCGGCATTGCGGCGGTACCTCGATTGATGCTGAGGCCGTCTGGATTCCAAGCGGACTGTGGAGCTCGATAAAGATTTACTGACCTTCCGGCGCTGTTTTGGGGAATTCCGTCCCGGGCCTCTGGGAATGAATACCTCCCATCCACTTCTCCCGTTTCCTTGGAGAACCTTCCTCCCCAGAGTCGTCTATTCCTCATCTAGCTGCACTCTCTCAACTCCTGATCCACGACGACTCGGCTTCCGTCCCTCGCGACACACACCGGGGTGCCCAGATGTAGTCATATCCCCCTCTTCTTGCGCGCTCTACGATAGCAGCAATCTTGTCCACCTTTTTTGAGCTCAAATGTTCATTGTGTGCCTAGTTCTCGACATTAAGCAGGTGAGATATTTTGACGTGGCGGCCGCTCCTCACCGAGTGGCCGACTTTGGGTTCCTCTCGATAGTACCCAAGTCATCGTTCGGTCCGTTGCAGCGACTGCGACCCACAATTAAATATGGAACCTTTTAAAATGTGGGCACACCTATCTAGCCCAAGCAGCAACCTTCATGCGCGCCTAGTGTGAGTAGTTCGCTGACGCCAAAATAATGCTTTGTATTCAAACTCAGGACGTGATTATTTTCCTGCCATTGCGGCTTCGCTCCTGTCCGGACCTCCTGCTAAGCTTAGCGGTGAAATTCAAGTTCGCTGAATACCAGTGTCATATAACGGGACTATGACGCCAAGTGGAACATACATCGGCGTTTGGACCTGTAGGAAGGTAGTTAAGCCATTTGGTCACCTGCATCCATCAGACTTTATCTTCCTTCGAACTCGCGGAGCAGATCTGTCGGCGCTCTCGTTCTCAGACTTACTACATCCATTATGATTGTAGAACCCTTTCGCTAGCATCCTATTCAATTCCCGATTCTTTCCCTGCCACGCGTGCGTCTTCGCTGTTCAAGTCGAACCTTGCATGTGGAAGGAACATCTAATTGCCTCGGGGTACAAGACGTCGGCGGTGATGGAAGTGACAATATAGTATGGACCCTCTATTACTTCGCCTTCTCTTGTCGGCTTGTGCTCTGGCCCAAATGTCATGAATCCAGTCCACCAAATTGACGTTACTTGATTGGCTAGGTCTCGTCATCCTCTCCCACAACTCTCGTGTGTGATTTCACTGCGGCGCATAAAGTCCAGCCCATAATCTGAATCATTGGTCCCGGCGGCGCGTTCGACTCTCTTGAAACTTCTCGAATTATACATCCACCCCTAATGATGCATTTCCCCAGCTGCGTTTATACTGTATGGGTTCGTCTAACTGGTCGGCGAAGGATGCCGAATCCGAGCTCATTCACATAGAAGGCGCACAGTCCTGATTCTTCTTTCTCCGATGTGCCCGGTAATATAGTCCCCTTCACAGACGCATCTTCGCGCCTAGCTCTGTACAGCCCTAGACTTTGTCTCCTTGAGGCTTGGAGGGCCCGCGATCAAGCCGGAACGTTTTCAGTACTCGAGGGATGACAAATGGAAAGGACATCCACCTCCTTGCGGCTCACTGAGGAATTCTCGACACCGACGAGAACTCGGTTCGTTCCGCATTCAAAATTTGAATTCCCTGTGATGGAATTTCTGGCAAGGGTTGCGGCTTTGTCGGAAATCAGGCGCAGCACAAACTCCAAATGGCCCAGAAGCCGGCGCGGATGTGAATTGGATGTGAAAAGGCACGCTCACTCCGACTCTCACATCGAAATGGCATCTAGACCAGATCCCGTCGGAGAATCCTCGGAATGGGCTGTCAACCGCTCTACAAATCCCTGTCAAGTAGCCGGATCGGAACTGCTCGGGTGCGTGTACTTACTTTCAACCTCCTTCAACAGGCATCTGAAGAGATCAAAACTCTACGCCACAAAGTATGCACCCTCCAAGTCCACTATGGAGGCTATTGTTCGAACACATAGTTAAAGCGTAATTAATCCCCGGAAAGGCTTCCTCAATGATTGAGTCGTTTCGAGTTTCGTGACTGGGTGGATTTTGCACGGTCATCCTGACGAAGCTGTATTTCTATGGAGCCGGATCAGACGCCGAAATCGACGTACTGGCCTAATACTGGCCTCGAACAAAAACATAAGTTTACGTATTCCCGCAGAATACGCAAAGACCCAGCATCACTCCAGATGGAGATGCATGCCGAGCAACGCTGCGCTCAAGAGCTTGCTGAAGTAGCCGATGTTCAGCAACCGGGTTCTTGAACTAGACATGTATGTGGGTTCTCCCACCGCGGCTGTGTCTCCGATGTGTCTCCGATGTGTCTCCGATGGTGGTAGCATGCGGGTCAAGCGACAGACATTGAAACCAAGCAGGGTCGCGGTTTCGGCCCATGGATCGGTCGCACGTTGGGACTCATCCTTTTGACACACTAAACGATGGATTCGGCATTTTACGAGACAGTTTTTCAACGAGACCGGGGGGAGGAAAGACAGCTTTGAAGATGCGGGAACATACCTTGAAATAACCTGCTCGGCCAGGTCATGACGACGAGGTGATCAATGCATTGTTCAGTTCGCACCCTTGTCTCATCCTCCAACCCCAGTTGATGTCTCGGGCTCAACGCCGCATTACCAACCTACATGTCCGTTTCCCCCGGGCTCCCAGCTCAGGCACATCATTACAGTATGGAGGATCTTAGCGTTTCTTACATCACCAATATGCCGGCACATTCAATCGTTATTACCGGTGTCAATGAATACATTCCAGCGCCACAGGCACGTCTCGACAGTAGTAAACTCAGCAATGGTTAGTGCTGAATTTGCTGAATGCTAATTGAGAGGCTAGTCAGGGTGAGTCCAGTGAGTAATTGAACTTTCATCATTCTGATACTGCTCAGCCGGTGCGCGTTCCGCAAATTTGTCATGTTCACGGGCCCGGGGAGGGCAGTCAGGGCTGTCCCGCTATTATTGTCGACTCTTCCCAAAGTAGTGTCAATTCAAACACCGAAAGACTCATGCGTATACATTTTATGAGATTTCGAACCACCATTTCCTCATTAGGAAGTTGTTATGTCGTACATGCATTCAGCTTCCCACAAATCGAGGGTAGGTCGAAAACATAGAGCAACAAGAAGGACTTTCCCTGCGCACTCTCCAATCTAATGGCTTATGACTTGCCTTTGTTCGCAAATCATTGTCCTGACTTTTCGGCGAAGTTTCAGTGGTTTTCATTTTGGTTGGGAGAACTTGGGCCGTCTTTGTAATTGCGTGTGCGTATGTATGATATTGAAACCGTTATTTCCTTTTGCTACGCTTCCGACACTGAAGAATTGATGATCTTCGCATTTTAAGGGGCTCCGAAAGCCGATGTGTCCATATCGTGGCAATCCTGATAGCCATCAGGGCACATAAAAGGAGCCAGCCAGGTACAACTCAGAGTATTCCATCTTTCCAAGATGGCTTTGCCCTTAGTGACTTTGTCTCTGATTGCGACCGCAAATGCGTACATTTGGCCCGATCCGCAGATCGATTTCCTCGACGCGGTACGGTTCGACCAAGCCGGCTTCAATACGCTCAGTACCACTCTCTCGACGTTCATCAACCCCTGCAATGAGTTCCTCTTCTCCGGCACCATAGCCCCCACCAGTGGTCGATCCGATGCCGCCGACTGGATACGCACCGTATGAATTGGCGCCCTTCTATTTTGCTCGAAAACTGATCTTACGTAGGCCTATCATGACGCCGCAACATTCAACTCCGCGGACGGCACAGGAGGGTTGGATGCTTCCATACGTTTACCCGCCGAGCAAGCACGCCCCGAGAACACTGGCGACGGTTTCGCCAATACCATGGGTATTGTGCTCGCAGTCACAAACCGCTACGTTTCTAGTAAGTGCGAGACACACAGTTGCAGATTCAATTGGCTCATGATTGCGCGCAGACGCAGACGCCATCGCGTTGGGGTTGGTGATTGCTGTGGAAAACTGTGGGGGCCCTGAAATTGCGTTCCGCGGCGGACGCATAGATGCCGAAGTCCCGAATAACCCCGGAGTACCTCAACCACAAGACCCTCTGGCTACGCATATTGCCGATTTCGCTCGCCAGGGGTTCACACAGACGGAAATGATTGGCCTCGTCGCCTGTGGGTACGTCGTAATATTCTGTTGAACAATCCCTCGCTTTATTTGCATCTCCTAGCCACACCTTCGGCGGGGTCCAGGCCGGTTTCTTCCCCAATATAGTGAATAAATTCACCGATCCCAACGATACAGACAGCGTGGCCCATTTCGACACAACGTTTGTTACCTTCGACAACAACATGTCTGTGAAAATGTTTGTTCTGTTTGCCCCGATCTCATTTGTTATTTTTCAGCGCAACGGAATATATTTCTGGCACCACCCAAGACCCGCTAGTTGTTGGATTCAACGACACAACCAATTCTGACAAACGCATTTTTGGGAGCGATGGGAACGTCACCATGCAATCGTGAGTTGCTGGACTTTATCGAGAGCAAATGTGCCTAACCATGTCAAGATTTGCCAATTCAGCAACACTCTTCTCTTCGACTTGCGCAACTTTGTTCGCGAAGATGCTAGATACCGTACCTAGTACCACCGTTCTCACCGACGTCTTGGTCCCCCTTCCCGTGAAACCCTGGGACGTCGACCTAATCATGAATGGTGACACTCTGGAGCTTTTTGGTATCATCCGAGTAAGTGTCTAGATCCCTGCCAGAACTCTCTCTCTGCTAAGTATTTCATCTTCATCTGTGCCCAGCTGTGGAACACCACGGAGGACGCCACTCGCACAGTGAGCCTGAACTGGGAGACTCACACTGGGACTACGGGCAGCACTAAGATGAACTTCATCGACACGTCGTCTTCCACTGGCGGCAAATACACTGCGACGTGGTATGGGTTCAATTCCAGTGTATTTGGCGACATGCCCGTGCTTCTCGACCCCGTGGCCGGGGTCACGAGCTTTAGCTTCGAGATTAACGGCCAGCTCGAAAACCAAAACGGCGTCGGGTTCGCGGTTCAGGACGCATACATGTTTTCAGCGACATCGTGCCAAGGGGGGGCGCCGGTCACAGGGCGAATCGACGTCGCGGTATGTGCCCCATCGTGTTTGATTTTCTTCCCTGTCTGACCCGACGTATCCAGGTGCGCAATGGCGTGAATCCCACGCGAATCTACCTCGAGCAGATAAACATCGACGCTGTGCAAGTCATCAGTATTTCGCAGATCGACTTTACGCCTCCTACCACGCCAGTCGCAATAAACTCGGCCTACTCGCTCTGGAGCATGAACTTGACCGATCAGGGGGCTTCATTCACCATTGGTGCAGAGATTGATGGGGTCGCATATTCTACCACGAAGGTCCTCAACTTCGAGGAATTTTCTCAATGTCCAACATAATACCTGCATGCGGTTATATGGGCGCAGTTTGTAGATTAATTTTGGGATTACTATTGTGGGTCTGGTTTCTAATTTCAGATGTTCCTCCATTTCTGCATTTCTGCATTGCAAGAGACCAAGTTTTCTATTGAAACATCCTTCTTGTTCTATCGACTTCTCGGTCTTCTGCGGCTTTGGCTAAAATTGAGGGCCGATGACTCTATATCTTCCTTGCCAGATGCATAGTTCATTTTGGCAAAAGAAAAAGCGATGGCTTTGAATTCAACCACACGATCACGTGATAGCGATAAATGGTCTAATTAACTTGTTCCTACGCTGAAGTTGATGAGCCGAATGTCAAGAGCCTAGGCTTCCTCGTGGATGGGCGAGTGGAACACCAAAAATGGCATTGGTTTCGCGATTTAGGACGGATTCATGCTTTCGCAGAGTCATGTCAAAGTGGTTCCCGGCGACCCTCGGAGTTGACATTGCGGTGCGTTCCCCAGCATCCCACTTATCAAAGGTTAACGCGCCTGTTTCCAGGTGCGCAATGACATAAACCCGGCGCACGCCTGCCTCGAGCAGATCAATGTCGACAGTGTGCAGCGCGTGAGCATCTCACAGATCGACATTTCGCGTCCCTCGCATCCGGTTGTGGTGAACTCGGCCTAAAATCAGGGCATGGAATTCAACATTGGCGCGGAAATCTACGGGGTCGCATATTCGACAACGGATGTGAACTTCTTTTTATAAGCCCAAATCCATCTCCAAATTTTATCAAAGCTGAGACGATATTCTGCCCAGGAATAAAATATGGCTAGGCAGGTCCAGCCATTTTCTTCAACATCTCAAACTCCTCTGTTCCCGTAGCCTTGCACAGGGCATAGAATTTCGATGATTTGTTTGCGAGCAGGACCGAAGGACTGGGGGGAAAATGGATGTCAACCTGCGGATATGTCTGGAAGTGGAAATATTACCGGTCAAACTCAGCTATTTTTCCTTGGTCCAATAACATGATCTGCGGGGTTCCGTATTGTCACGATTCAAGTTACAAGTTTTGAGGAAATTATTGCCGCACTTTGTCGTAATCAATCACGGTACGGAGTCGGTGCGCGATCGTCAAAATCGTGCTGGCCTTGAACTCTCTGCCAAGGCAAGAGTTAAAACTACTTCGAAACCATCCAAAGACTCACTGTCGGATGGTCTTTCCGATCAACTCGTCCGTGGCGTAGTCGACACTATGTAAAGTTAGGCCCATCTGTGGAACGATTGAACAGTGTACCTGGCAGTAGCCTATGACAAAATGGTCAGGATGAATAAGGCTTTAGAGCGAACCAAACCCACCTCATCCATCACAAGAATCTTGGAGCGCTTCAAGATTGCCCGTGCCATGCACAATAGCTGTTTTTCGCTGACCAAACAGATTAGCTCGGGCATCTGGATGAATGATTGAATTACCCTGTAGAGAAGTTTTCTCCACCTTCAGAGACCGAGGAATCCAGATTGCGGAACAAGTTCATGTTCACGGCATCCACGGCTTCTTCAGGAGTATCCTCAGAAGGGACAAGGTGCACCCGGCGAAGGGCTTCAAACTACAGCGGAAACAGAGCAGCATCGCTTCGTCAGCAACAGATCCGGCAGACTTGTGTACTACCCACGATATCTACATCCTGATACTCATTGAACACGTCCAGGGTTGTTCGAATCGTTCCGCTGAGGATCGTCGGATCCTCTTCATTGCCAATCAGTATATTTTCAATACGAGAGAACGGAGTACGAACGAGGAATAATTGTCAGCCGACTGCGTAGGTCTGTGAGGCCAATCTCGGAGATGTCGAGGCCATCTACAACGATGCTGCCCTCCGTCGCTTCTACGAAGCGGAAGAATGAAAGCGCAAGTGTACTTTTCCCAGAACCTGTATTCACACCGGTTAAACCAATCTCTGGCCTGTACTACAGCCATGCTAACCCGTTCTGCCGAGAATACCAATCTGAAAACGGTCAGGATATAAGTATATAAGTAAGATGAACACCCCGCAACATACCCTCTCGCCCGGGTTAACGTCGAATGTGAGGCCGTGAAGAACATTTGGAAGGTCGGACTGGCTTGGAATGAGAAGTTTGGCGGCGGTTATGAGATGATCTCACAGCGTATCGTATAACAAGATTTTGGCATCGGATGGCACCGTGCTGAGGCCACGCAGGCTCTGGACGCGGTTCAATAAACTCAGCAGGCTCCTGCGACAGGTCCGAATATTCCTTGACGCGCTCCAGACCAACCTGCAATAATACTGAGAGTCAAGTGGACGCGAATTCTGTAGGAACCGTACCATGGCTTGTTCAAGGCCGACGAATTCCCGGACCTGCCTGACTTCGGTGTGGATAGATTATCGGAGAGAATGGGACGTACAAGAAGGAGTAGGTCGAAGGTAAGCTGGGCGAGCCAGGGGGTGAGCCCTAGGTGCATTGATTCTTTTCAGAAAATAAACATACAGTATTGCAAAATGCGAGGGCAAAGCCAGCCAGAGAGGCCGAGATGTCTTTGTTGAGTACAGCCAAGAGCGCCACCAGTGCTGATCATTTCTCGAGTGAGCAGAAGTCAGTGACGGGCCAAAGAGGCGCGCGCACCGGTCATAATACTCGACAGCGAGATCATTCGCACCTGGGGATTAAATCTGAGAAGAGCCGGCATACGAAGATGGAACTACACACAGAAAGCCAACGATTAACTCCCCAGGTCCAGTACGACGGATTGCAATTCTGCGTAAAACGGAAATATCTTAGGGAAAGGAAGACAAAGTTTGGACCAAGGCTCACCGTGTCCACGGATCGCAGCATATCTCGGAGAAATTTGGAAGAAGCGCCAAAGGCACGGACAATGGTGACTCCTGCGATGGTTTCGGAATACATTGAATATAGCGGAGACCGTGTCTTAGAGAAGAGTTCTCGAATGTAACGACTGCAGTTGCGCATTAGAACATACCACAGAGTCTGATGTAATGAATAAACGAGGATCGAACCAAAGGAAAGATTGACACGCACCTAGACGTCTCAAATCTCTGCATGTCTGACCATAAACCTGAAACGGGATGAAATGGCTGTCTCGATATGAATTATCGGTATGCTTGCCTTGGCAACTAAGCAGGAACGATCAGTCCAAAGAGAGCATGACGACCGATTCGCGCACCTTGATAATAAAAGAGCGAAAGCAAGAACGCTCCAACGACAAACGGAGGACCGCCGACGAAGCTGATGGTGAGAATTACCATCTAGGAAACTCGTTTGGGTAGATGCTGTATACGCGTAAGTAGAACATACGGCTGACGCGATAAGATGGATTGCGGTTCTCCCGAAATTATTAGGGAGGTTGCTGTCAATGCCTGGACCCCATTAGCGTGTGAGTTCAGGTGACTGGACGTGATTAAACCTTCAAAGTCCTTGCCGAAGCGATTGAGGAGACGACCGCGGGATATAGTATCGTGGAAACGAATGTGAGCAAATAAAACCGCCTCGAGAAGCTCTATAGAGATTGGTCAGGTCGTGGACAAGGAAAGGTCACAAAGTTCCACTTTTATAGAGAATGGTAGACGCGTGAATTGCTCCGTAGTCTGGTATCTGATGAGTTTGGAACCTTGAAGTGAAGAGAGGACGTTACAGAGAACGAAATAGCGGACGATTCCAAGGATTAAACCTGCGTTGACGTTCTTTGAGCAGAGCCTGGCGCTAAAACATGCCACTGACCAGTTATCGCAAGCTTGTTCAAATATTAATCGCTTGTCAAAGGTTTCACATGGAAAGACTTACCGCCGTGTATATAGACAGATAGAACACAGCGCTATTCGACTCGTCACCGCGGGACCAATAGCTCAACCACCCGTTCTCCGCCAGAGGCGCTAGGGCAGCTAAACCGAACACGAGAGCAAAAAGTATCCAATACCAGTTTGAGCCAGAGGCCAGGATATAGGTCTTCCAGACGCTCCACGCTACTCGTCCCACAGCTCGTTGTTCTTCTTCGAAGAATTTCCGTGGAGGTTTCTTTTCCGCTTTGCTCGCCGGAATGGCTGGTGCCGCGCTGGCAACAATGTCGCCGCCGGTTTTGTCCGAGATGTTCAGGGCGTCAATATCGGTCTCTTCTTTGACATCCCGTGCTGATTGGGAGGTGGACTGTACCAGGCCGCGCATGACTACGGAGCTCTGGAACTCCTTGCGACTGCCCTGGAACTGCACACGGCCATTGTCAAGAGCCACCACGTACCCAGCCCCGGGAGTGCACAGTTGAACGTGGTGCGAAACGAGGATTACGGTCCTGCCTTGCATTAGTTCGCCTCTGAGGCAGGAATGATAGAGATGATGGGCGGTATGTGCATCCACTGGAGGTTCAAGTGTGAAATCTGCCTCACATCAGTATCGAGAAACTTACCGGCCGCGAGCACGTCGTCCAAGAGCAGAATCGAGGCGCGAGAATCTAGATTGGCGCTTCTAAGCCCATCAGTTGGTAGGAGTTGAAATGAAACACATACAGACTGCTCTAGCGAGCGAAACACGAGCCTTCTGTCCGCCCGAGAGATTAACCTACGGCGGAAGAATGAACATCAGAGATTGGCGAGTCCCGATACCACATACCCCACGCTCGCCGATTTCAGACTCATCACCATCCTCCAGTATCTCCAAGTCGTTGACCAGCGCGCAAACCTGGAGCCGTAAGAAACGGGATAGCATATTCCAAAGGTGCGGATATCTACCTCCAAAGTTAGCCTGTACCTTTCCTCGTCGTATGGCAAGTTGAAGAGAATGTTATCTGAATGACCATGAATCAAGGTGGCTTGACATCGAATCCACTACCTTTGATAGATGCATTCTGAAGCCAGGCGGCCTACAGCTCCGTTGAGTAACAATGTTCACCACCACCTTGATAGAATTGGCTCGTACCTGGGGAACGTACGCACAAATACCCTCGATGACCCAGTCGTCCTTCGCAGGCCGCGTAGCCGCAAACGAAGCCAGACTGTTGGCCGGAGACCGAGGGCACATGATCTGCCCGCTCAGAACATCCGCCTCCCCGAGCAGCGCTGCGAGCACAATCAACGCCGGTGCAGAGTTTGTTTCGAGAGACTCACCGAGGAGGAGCAAAGTCTTCCCAGACCCAAGCTTGCCGCAGATGAGCGACAATTCGCCCGGCGGGAACTTGAGCGTGAGATCCATGAGGATGAACTTGTATCGCGGGGTGGAGGCGGCAGAGGCCGGGACGCTAGAGGGCGAGCGATCTTGGGGCCATGTGACGGTGCAGGATTGGAATGCGATATCTTGCGACTGTTTCCGGATCGGGGGACGGGGTTGACTTCCGGTGTGTGCAGGTACTGTGTAGATGGTCGTCAGCGTTAAAGCACGAGACAGATCGGAAGTATTGTATTGGGCACAGCACATGCCTTCTCGATGCGGCGCAGCGAGACGATGCTCTGCAGGAAGGCTATAACCGTTTCGGGGATGGCAGCAAGGGCGAATTTGAGCTCATTGAATACTGCAACATAAAGGTGAATTTGGGGTTCCGCATGAGATGTTGCTGTACGTACCGATGATCTAGTTCCGAAGGTTTGCCATGAGTTTGGGTTCCCAAAAAGTCACCATAAGAGAACATACAGAAGTGAAAGCAATTGACGGTGTCAATGCCTCTCCGCGCACTACAGCAAAGTGGTAGAAAGAAACGAGCGTCACGATGATCGGCGTCATGTCCCTTTATGCCAAGAAGAGAATCAGCACCACGATAAACCCAGCCGGAATCTAACTAATTACCAAAGCCCCGATAATAGCGCCTAGTCATTTTCAGCAATTGTTGACATCGAATGACAGACCAAAAGTTGTCCGGCTCACCTCGATAATATAATTCAGCTGTTGATACCTGAGCTCCTTCGCGCGAATCTTCATGATGCGCGCCTCGAAGCTGCGTTCCCATGCCATGAACTATCGTCCCATCTAATCGAATCTAAGACCGGAGAAAGAACAATGAAACGAACTTTAAGCATGCGAATTCCGCCGAGAACCTGCCCAGACAGGTAAAATTGTATTGGACTGAAATATCAAGAAAAGGGTTGCCCACCTCATTCATGAGCGCCACCCGCTCATCCCGCGCTTTCATCAGATTATCTTGTGCGCCTGCAATCGTCGTCCCCGCCATATGGTTCAACGGAAGACACAGAATCGACACCGCAAGGCCGAAGAAGCACGAGACGCCTACATAACGCACGCATGCATGAACGATTAGGCTGACGATTAAACGGGGGATGAGACAAAATGCGCACCGAGGAGGTTATATAGGAAGAACGTTCCTACAGCAATTTCAATCGGCGCATCTGAATACATAAATCACCCATTGAGATTGAGTGTCAACAAGGACAGGACAAGACGCACCAATGACAACGAAATACTGATGTGTGAACTTGGCGACACGATCGACGTCTGTGGTCCTGCCCGCGCAAAGGTATATGTCAAAAATGAGGAGGAGAAGGAAGGAAGTGCGCACATGAGCGTCATAATCTGCGCCTTACTGGAGAAGCCGTCCTCGTTCTGCGGTGGCACCTTCCCCTCGCTCGGTGCATTTTCTCCGGAGGCAGATGTGTCCCCCTCACCCAGTGCAGCGGGTGGATTGGGTGGAGCTGAAGCCGCGGCGGAGGAGGCGACGTCTTTCCTTACCAGCGTCTTCGCAAACAGCGCAGTGTTAAGTTGGGCTCGGATGCGCGCCTGCAGCGTCGCGGTGGAGAGAGACCAGAGCTGGCCGGTGACTGTAAAATATAGCGTCTCAGATATGTACTTTTGCTCCCAAATACCGCACGCACCGAGAAACATCAACAAATTCGACCCAAACAGGCACACAACCCACACCAGCCCCCACTCCCTCCTCTCCCTCCCTGTGTCTGTCTCCAAATACGACAGCACCCGACTCATGAAGAACGGGGGGATGTAAAACAATGACCCCACGACGAACGAGAGGGCGGAGAGGGCAGTGAGTCCGCCGCGGTTGACATGGGCGAGCTGGTATGCGAGGAAAGCGCCGGAGCCGAGCGTGGGGCGCCAGGTGAAGAAGGGGAGAGAGATAGAGGGTTTGAAGAGGCGGAGGGCAGATCTAATGGAAGAATACTGCATAGTGGCGCGCATGTCCGCGGTGAGAATGGGGAGGTCGCCGATTTCGAGCGACGCGGCGGTATTGCCGAGCATGACGACCTTGGTGGAGTAGGAGAAGAAGAGGGTGCTCCAGGGTGAGGCGCCTGAGTGCCAGAAGTTGGGATTTGTAAGTGCGCATGATTGGAAGCATGTTTCTGTCATACCGTAGACGCCGGAGACATTGTGTTCCGTCTTGTTCGTGATCGCCTGTGTCGTCTTCTCGGAATAGATGGCGGAGGGCGGGTAGTGCAGGTCCGGCCCACGGGGGGTGTCGAACGCCACGAGCAATGCGATGACGTAGAGCGCGAGGATGGTGTACCACAAGGCTTCGAGGATGCGGATTCTCTCGTGTTGCATAACATCAGATCCCAAACCAAGATCGAGATGCGTGGTGCCAGATCCAAACCCAAGATTAACATCAGTAATACGAGAGAGGCGGGACGCGGGAAGGATTGTGATGAAGCCGATAAGAGTGACCGCCAGCGCAGTGAGGGACGCGAGGTGATAGACTGATTCCATGTGCTGAGAGACCGTTTGCCGGGAAATGGAGGAGAAGGACACGACTGCGATGTAAAGAGCGAAGCAGAGGTTTAACGTGCAAATAGCGATGTCCCCGCCCAGACCGAGCCGCGCAGCTTGAGCCAGGACTAGCAGAGATAGTAAAGCAGTCAGGAATAACTTTCTCCTGCGCATCTGGAATGAATGCCACGTTACTCAGGCTTTGTGCGGCGAAAAACTAAGCCTACGCGAGCCCAGAATTCTTCCTCGTGCAAAGGGTAGCCGTCCAAGAGGTCTTCAGGCGTAGTCACATCGAATGGGTCCCCGTCAGGATAGATATCTTCCTCAGATATATTTCTAGGCGCGGCTGATTCCTCCGTGTGAAGGGGGAGGCGAATCTTGCCCTCTTTGCTTCTGTTGAGATACAGCAGAATCGCGCTGAAGGCCGCACAGCCGTTCAACGCAATGGCGATTTCCAGCTGGTACTGCGGCATGGTGGTAGTGGACAAGACGCGAGAACGCGCGAGTCACCAGAAATTGTTGGTGTGGGTCCGGAGCCGAACGCCGTTTGGGCATCCGGCTGCCACGGAGCGGGTAACTCATCTGAGGTTTGACAGTCGAGTCAGTAAGGAGAAATGCCAAGATTGTGTCAAGGCAATTTGACAACGCGGTCGGGTAAGTAAACCAAAGGTTTAAAAATCGGCCAGCGTGGAGTCATTGATATGTGAGGAAGAATCCTTCTCGAAAATAATTAGAAGACAAAGCGTAATTAGAGGACCGGCGGCCACAGATTGGCGCCAGGAAAATGGTAGTTATTCGGGGATATCATGGATGCCGGTTGTGCGAATTCACACGCACTGTAAGTATTACGTGCAACTCTGAGCCTTGTTTGACCTCCAATCCTACGTGTTCACTTGTTGTGCAGGCATTATTTTCCAGGTCAATCGTGAGGCAAGTGCGAACCCACCCGCAAATTTAAACCAAAGAGAATGTCTCCCTCTTGGCCTGTCTCGCGGGCGGTACAAGAGCACAGGGGGACCACTGAAACAAAATCCATTTAAATCTTCCGCCCAGGCACGAGTCGAACGAGCTGTCCCCTGCGTCCATATAGGATTGTGTACGGGTGCGCACCGTGCCTTCTGAGTCTCATTTCTATCTAATTTCGGCTATCATGTACCCCTACTGCAGGAACGTGTTCCGTCCACTCATGGTTCCACGCCATGGAACGCATAATTCAACCAGCCAGGAATACGTAGTGGCGCAAAAACCACCTCGAGGAAAAAGAGGGGCAGGCAGCCCGGAAAAAGAAAAAGGAATATAGCTATTCAATTCTCTCACGCCCCAGGCTCGAGTCGAACGAGCTCCCCCTCTTGAAAATTGCGACGCTGTGAAGTACTGCGGGTGCGCGCCATGCGCCGCTGGGTCTTGTTCTGGGGATAATTCGGGGCCATAATTCGTGTTTGATCTCGGACCACAGTTGTAATACAGAAACCTGCGGAGAACATTGAACCCGAGGCCAAAGGAAAAAAATTGATACAAGAAATCGAGAAAAGGAAAAACTGACCTCGAAAAGCATATGGCCCAGCCTCAAGTCGAACGAGATCCTCGCCTGTGTGATCCTTCCCGGATGACATGATGCTGGTGCGCCTGGGTCGGTTGGTCTCGGGGATTTATAACGGAGTACTCACTCGACCAGAGAAGCAACATCAATTGAACCAGTCTTGGCTGATGGACTGGCAGCAAAAGGCAAAAAATCCACTATCAAAGATCAATGGCCCAGGGTCGAACCGGCTCCGCCCTCGGGGTCAATAAGTCATATTCCCGCTGCGATGGACACGGCGCACAACGCGCATTTGGGCCTGGTTGGAGTATAACCTGGCCATGGAATGATTCGAGTTGGATGGATGTAGTCAGTGCGCATGCCGGATCCTGCAGCGTCGCACCATTGTCTTGAAGACCCGAGCCAAACTCATAGAGTGTGGCCGAGCGAAAACCCAGGAAAGGCGACGCCGAGGGTGCGCACGGAAACCCAAGACGAAACCAAATACCCAAAAAGAAAATCGAACGGGCTTCTCCATCAATTTGAATTTCCAATCCGCTGTTGAATTGTTGCGTTAGTACGTAAGCGAACGGGAAAAGAGAAACGGAGCCGCACATAATGCACCTACGGTCTATGGTCTATGGGAAGGAAAGCAAAGTGAGACTCAAAAGAACGCGAACGTCGAATAGGCTCCAAACGAGCCCCCGATCTCCCCAGAAACGGTAGACGAAGGAGCACACCGCCTGTGAGCGCTGGTTCACTGGAAATTGTGCTCGAAGGGTTCAACTCGGATGAATGTCGCCACCTTAAATGAGGCCACATCACGGTACGGCATTTTGAGGCAGTAGAACGGTGCACAATTTCTTTCGCGTGGCAGAAGGAAAGTTTGTAGATTTTGGAAGATAAACCAACAACACCACAAACCAGGCACAGAAACGGCAAAGGGCAGTCACCAGTGGCAAATTGGCGGAAGACAGAGAGCGAATGTCACACATCACATCAATGTAACGCATGATTGGAAATCATGGACGTTGTCAAACAGTCGCAAGCCAACTCTTTACCATAACCATTACGATGCCCATCGTCAAGGAAGAATTCGGGGTGAGTCGAAGAGATGCAATTGAACACAGAGGAAAGGACATGGAAATGCACAGGGAAGGAATGCTTGTTTTGTGTTTTAACTCAGGTCTAGTAGGTCATTACTTATAAGGAATTTGCTTCCGTTTTTCCTGTCTGTGTGCTGACTCGACGAATTATTTGGTTCTAGTGACTTGCTTCGTCTGGCTAAAAGCATTGTCAAGCTTGATCGGACTCTATCATGACCCTGGTGGCTCGTGACCTCAGTGGGCGACGCGACTTAGCAAGCACAGCCAAACACGGGTTCATAGCATCATATTTCGCCACAGTTGGAAATTAGTTCTCCGGCAACCAAAAATGCAATACCGCAACAGGAAAGTTATCTGCAAGTCACCCTATGAAATACCGCAAAAAAAAAACTTGAAAGATTTCAGGATACAGAACTGAGATAAACAGCCCGAGGATGACTCGATTACATAGAGCGTCCGTTCGAGAAATCAACAAATAGTCGTGAATCCCTCAAAAAAGAGCAGCTCCGTTGTCGAATAGTTGACTCCGTCAATCTCTGCACCAAGAAAGAACGATTGTGCTTGGTCTGTCAAATTCATGCTCCACAGGGAATAGGCCGAGTTTATGGGGACCGGAGTGACGGGAGGCACCATGTCGATCTCGGTGATACTGCTGTCAATATTCAACTGTTCGAGGTACAGGCGCGTTAGATTCACGCCGTTGCGGACCTGGATGTTCTGGATTAATCAGAGTATCTACATAATTACAAAACACGAACCGCGACGTCAATGCGACCTGTTTCTGGAGCACCTCCTTGGCACGATGTCGCCGAAAACATGAATCCATCCTGGATTACAAACCCGACACCGCCTTGGTTATGCAAGGTGCCATCTACCACGAAATTCAGGCTGGTGACGCCCGCCACCGGATCCAGGAGTAGAGGAGGGCCAAGTGCAGAGGCAGAACTGAAGGCATACCATGCTGAAGTGTACTTGTCCCCGGTGGAGGAGCCCGTGCCGACGAAGCCCAAAGTAGCATTGCCCGTACCCCCGACGTGATCGTCCCAGATAACACCCACTGTAGGAGTAGCGGCCTCCGTGGTGTTCCAGATCTGAACGAATGAGAATTTAACAAGAGAATTCTTTTTGGTCCACGCACCCGGACGAAACCATGGAGCTGCAAACTGTCGCCATCCATGATGAGGTTCACCTCCGATGGCTTCACGGGCAGAGGAGTTATCACGTCGGTAAGCTGCACATCGCTGGGTACGGTATCTAGCATCCGCGCGAACAAATCCGCACACGTTGAAGCAAACAAGTCTGCTGAATTTGCAAACCTTGACGCGCTCAAAAAAAAAAGCCATTGGAAAATGCAGCGACTCACGAGAGCATGGTTACATTCGCGTCACTTCCGAAGATGCGCTTGTCCGAATTAGTGGTGTCGTTGAACCCAACGACCAGTGGGTCCAGAGTGGTGCCGGCGATATATTCTGTTGCGCTGCAGTTGTAAATGAGATGGAGGGAAATAGTAACTCGAAAGACATTTACGGACATGTTGTTATCAAAAGTCACAAATGTCGTGTCGAAATGGGCGACACTATCCGTATCCGTGGGGTCGGTGATCACATTCACTATGTCGGGGAAGAAACTGTGCTGAACCCCACCAAAGGTGTGACTGGGAAATGGGGTGATTGGGGATTGAAGTATCAGACTAGTACCACGCACCCACAAGCGACGAGACCAATCATCTCCGTCTGTGTGAATCCCTGGCGGGCGAATTCTGCGATATGCGTGTCCAGATCTTCTTGCGGTTGAGGTACACCGGGGTTGTTCGGGACTTTGGAATCGATGCGTCCGCCGCGGAACGCAATTTCAGGGCCCCCACAATTTTCCACAGCAATCACTAGCCCTAATGCGATGGCGTCGGCATCTGCGCGGGACCATGAGCCAATTAAATGTGCAGCTGTGCGTCTCGGACTTACTAGAAACATAGCGGCCAGTTACTGCTAACACAACACCCAGAGTGTTGCTAAACCCATCCCCGATATTTTCTGGGCGGGCTTGCTCTGCGGCGAAACGGATGGACGCATCTAGACCTCCAGTACCGTCTGTGGAGTTGTAGGTGGCCATGTCGTGGTAGGCCTGCCATGAAACCGGTTTTTCAGCGATTGGATCCAAAGTCCGGAGGGCACTCCAAATCTTACAGTCCGTATCCAATCGGCAGCGTCAGACCGCCCAGTGCCAGTGGGTGAACCGAAAACAAAGTCGGTGCAGGGCTGGACAAAGTTCGCCAGAGTGGTGCCAAGGGTGTTGAAGCCGGACTGGTCGAACCGTATCGCCTCGAGGGCATCGAGCTGCGGGGACGGCCAGATGTATGCATTGACGGTGGCCAGGAAAATAAATGTTCTGCAAGTTAGACGAAACAACATCTAGACACTTCAAGAACTTTGATGTTCATTGCGTCTTGTTGGATCCTTTTAAATATCGGGCTTTCTGAATGATCCCCGGACCATGGTAAATAACCCTGGTTCCTGGAAAGGGTCTTTTTTTTCTCCAGTAGTCAGAGTAGAGCAGAGTAAGCCCGATAAATGTTGGACCGATCAGTAGGCTACCGGCCACCGCTGCCACTCGCTAAATATCGATGGGATTAAGAGCTCCATGGGGGATGCCTCGTTTGTGGGTTCGTTCACAAGCCCGACCAAGCGACATTGTCGCAGTACATATCTCCTCCACAGTAAATCAAGCACCGATGGATGAGAAAATCAAGTTTCAAGATACCACCAAAAGTTTAAGCCTCACGAATTTTCAGGACTCGTATTGGCGGCGGTGTAATGGTGAACGCACTGTTGATCATCTCACCTGTATGGCCTGGCTAGATCTATTAGACGCTTCAAGGTCTAGCCGCATACCAACACTTGACACTCGAACAAAATAATGTATTGCCTAGGGATTTTGTGCTTTCACGGCTCGGCGAAAAACTTCCCCAGCATTTCCACATTAGGTGATGGTCCACAGTGAATATCGGTAGGGAGGTACGGCATGAGCATAAATCAAGAGAGACAATGACACACAATGCCACCAATAGATATGACACACCGTTAGCACAGAAAGACTTCAAAATACTCTTCACATCCAGCCCTTGTTTAGGCCGATGCCAAGCCCTCCCCGGTGCTCGCAGGTGGGAAGAATATCATTTCCGAAACCGTCGGGGTGAGCTAGGTCCGCGCCGGTCTGAAGTCGGCCTTCCAGAGAACCACTATTAAATTAATTGCGAAATAATGCTGAATGTTTTACATCTACATTGCAAAGCATTTCTCCGAGGAATGTCCATACATGAACGAGAATGTTTTATACCAGGCTGTTATGCGGAGAGCCAGTTACGCCTTTTCCGGGCGGGAATATGGAAGCAGAAGGCAGCACCCCAAGAATGGCACGAGAACGTGTCAATGTTTTCCAGAAATCGAACACCACACGGTGCTATTTGTCTCTCGCGATGCAATTCGGGAGATATTTTATAGTCTGAACAGTTGATCACGAGCCACCGCGAGAGGGGTCGCACGTCCATGCGAGACGGAAAAGGCGCTTCCGAGAATGGTGCGCATCGATATCTGTAACTCCTTGGTTGGATTGGAACCTCATTTAGTCGGAAAAATCCAATCTGTCTGATCAGGTTCTGACAGAACCTGACTGGCATATCCTAGCTGATCAGGTTGGGCGGGGAGGCATATCAGGCCTTGTCAGGGTCTGGTCAGGGTTTGTCAGATCCCCCCTCTACAAGAATAAGAAAACCATGATTGGACCCGATAAGCATAGAATGGCTTACAGTTCATTTCTGTGTCAAAATATCCGGATGGAAGATCTTGAATGAGCTTTATTTACCAAGACGTTGGAGCCAACCAGTGCCCTGAACATAGTACACAACTCAAGTCACGACCTTCTGTTGCACACATCAATGCATGTTCACTAGATTGCGTTGTAGAATTAGGTAGATAATAAACAGTATTAGGTCGTTAATAAACATTAGAAACATCTGGAATGGATACCTGAATCAGATAATCACTTGTAGGCTGAGCCTTATTGAGGCCCTGAAGAGGAGGTCAGTAGTTTTGCAAGTTTTGCTGGCATTCTCTGATCAACTCATATCAGGCTTCGTCTGAGGGAACATGATAAGACCACATCCGGTCTGGTTAGACAAATTAGATTTTTCCGAGATCAGATGGAATTCGAATTGCCTCAATCTCTGACTTCTCGTTCAACTCTGCCCTCTGTGCGAAAAAAAATGACACTACGATTCGGAAAGACAATTATTTCGGAGACATACAGTAGGGAGCCGCGGTTATGTTGCAATATGCAAGGAACATTTTCGAGAATTGTGGGATTTTCACTGTTTCCACAAATGTGCAAGCTCACAAAATTCACCCTCAACTTCCATGAGCCGTAAAGTCTCAAACACAGTGTTTACTCTGTGCTCAACAGCCAGTACCACATGGCAAATATCAATATTAATAGGATGTTGTTGAGCGCCGGGCCAGCGACGGCGCAAAGAGGGTCAAATGACACCATCTGACGACTACTATAATTGCACACCACAGATTTTCGCAAGGTGGTTTTTCTACGAAAAAGCTGTGAACCGTGACATGATCAACTTGAAGGATCGAGCCCGTAGCTACAAAACGATCTCGGAGTCGACCTGGAAAGCCCCGGTTCTCAGAAAAAAAATGCCGCAACGTATTCCTGGTCTGGAAAGGTGAGACGAACATGACCCAAGGGTGCGCAATGCTGATGGCAGAAATAAACTGGTCTGATAGTAAACACGGGGTGTATGTTGGCAGACCGTCAAATTACGTAAAAGGGTGGCTGTGTCGGCGGGCATTTTACCTCTGTATCGCAACTAATACACACTGAGAATATCTTGAAATATTTGTGCGTGATCAAGATATAAAATAGAAGAGATCCTACAGCAAGAATCAAGTGTTTTACGGCCCTACTCCTTCCCGCCAGGATCAACACAGAAACTGCTTAGAAAATAGCTTGTTGACAAACTCATCCGATATCATGACAACAACTGCACCTTTCACTTAGTTGTAAGGGAGTATTCGATTCATTGGAGTTCCTTCTATAAGCTCAAATATTCATAGAATTATTTCTCCAAAGGCTGTCCAAGAACAAGGCCGAAAAATATCTGATCGGTCCCTTTTACGTAATTTGACGGTCCGCCAACAAGCGCACCTTGATTACTAACAGCTACCATATACAAATACATCTTGATCGTCATCTGTATAAGTATCGGTTCTGTTACAGAGACTAGAAATAAAGCCCTTTTTGGGGTGATGGCAGCTGTGGTTTTTCTATCTTTCTGCCCGAGATTCTCCCGGCCGAACCCCGAGATAGAGCCGAGATTACGCGTTTCCAGATGTCCTGGTGCCTGCTCGCTTAAAACAAAGAGCAATTTTCTTTCTGATATGGTGCATGTCATATGTATGGGTGGAAGACATACTGGGTCGCCATCGTCGAGGAGGTAAAATTATGGCTCGAAACCTGTCATTCTAAGTACACAAATTGACTGAACTAGAGAGCTGCTCAGAAGCGGGAAAACAGCCTCGAGGGACAGGAGAAGTTTGAGATAAGTCGTCTTTGCACGCCTTCGGTAACCGACCCTGTCCCATGCGACGCATGGGAAGATCAGAAGATGCAGGAGACACGTAGCACGGAGCCGGAGAACCACGCGGATACGCCAGCTCAAGGAACCCGATGCATTGATAAGGGATCCGCAAGATCTGCGCGGTTGTACTTACAGTATTCATTCTACTAATCATACGGTGTCAATGTCGACATTGATACAATTTGCATGAGCTAAAACGACCACGTTGCGTGCAATATTGATCAGCACTTTGGTTTAACAGGAAGAGGAAATACGCACCGAACTGCACTGGCACAAGTCTTTGGCCGAAGGATCCTGCACGGTCTTGGTAGTATTTGGCCAATCACAGGAAACACATGTGCCAGAAACAGAAAATCTGGTATCGAGCAAATACTTACAGTCGGTGCAAGACAGTGATGCATAACACGGACGTACAGAAAGCGACCGCGAAGTTGGCCATACGACTCGGAGTCGGAAAGCAGTGTGACCCAGCCTCAGGCACAGAAAAGCAAGGCCGCTGGGGAGACAAAGCTTGGGGGAAAACCTTGATTGATCTGGAAGTAAGACTGAAGTTGGCCTTCAGCACGGACGGCGAGGGTGTTGTTGTGGGAACGATCCGGGAGCCCGGGGGAAGCAAACGAGAAGCGGAGATCAAGAATGATGCCATCATTATGATCGGCGATGGTTCGTTCATCAATTAGACCAAGAGGCGAGCGATAGTAAAAGTCGATGACACAGACCTGCCTTCGGGAACACGTGAAATGGGTGGGGGGGGTGGGGAGTGCGTCATCGTTTTACTGAGGATTCGGAAGCGTCGGACCGGTACAAAACTTTGTGATGTCATCGCGTCTCGCGTGCCACAAAATGAATGAAAAATGGAATGTGCGCTTTGCCACAAGAAATAAAACACTCTGAGTACTTAGATTGATGTATTAGATGTGAAAATAGGGGGTCTTGCAAAGTTTCAGCGTTATCGGCCCAGGTTTGAAGTCGCAGTGAAAAGTTCACGATTGAAACCATTGAAAGTTGCTCGGATTTATCAACTTCCCGATTTGGGGGGTCGTCAACGAGGCCAGTGTTTGATCGACGATGATCGCTCGCCTCTTGAATTAGACCACGCGTACGCGTGTTAACGTTGACTTCACAGAAGTTAGACTCAAAGTTGAGTGAACTGTGGATCTGGGAAGGAAACTATATAGTCATCGATCCTCGATCTCCTCCAAAGCCGCACTCAATTATAATGTTGGACATTGAGAAAATTCCTCGAAGTTGAGGACCTTCGTGGTAGAATATGCGACCCCGTCAATTTCTGCACCAATGGTGAATGAAACCCCCTGCTCGGTCAAGTTCATGCTCCAGAGCGAGTAGGCCGAGTTTATTGCGACTGGCGTGGTAGGAGGCGTAAAGTCGATCTGCGAAATACTGATGACTTGCACAGCGTCGATGTTTATCTGCTCGAGGTAGATTCGCGTGGGATTCACGCCATTGCGCACCTGGATACGGTCGGGTCAGACAGGGAAGAACATCAAATACGATGGGGCACACACCGCGACGTCGATTCGCCCTTTGACCGGCGCACCCCCTTGGCACGATGTCGCTGAAAACATGTATGCGTCCTGAACCGCGAACCCGACGCCGTTTTGGTTTTCGAACTGGCCGTTAATCTCGAAGCTAAAGCTCGTGACCCCGGCCACGGGGTCGAGAAGCACGGGCATGTCGCCAAATACACTGGAATTGAACCCATACCACGTCGCAGTGTATTTGCCGCCAGTGGAAGACGACGTGTCGATGAAGTTCATCTTAGTGCTGCCCGTAGTCCCAGTGTGAGTCTCCCAGTTCAGGCTCACTGTGCGAGTGGCGTCCTCCGTGGTGTTCCATAGCTGGACACAGATGAAGATGAAATACTTAGCAGAGAGAGAGTTCTGTCAGGGATCTAGACACTTACTCGGATGATACCAAAAAGCTCCAGAGTGTCACCATTCATGATTAGGTCGACGTCCCAGGGTTTCACGGGAAGGGGGACCAAGACGTCGGTGAGAACGGTGGTACTAGGTACGGTATCTAGCATCTTCGCGAACAAAGTTGCGCAAGTCGAAGAGAAGAGCGTTGCTGAATTGGCAAATCTTGAGATAGTTAGGTGCATTTGCCCTCGATGAAGTTCAGCAACTCACGATTGCATGGTGACGTTCCCATCGCTCCCAAAAATGCGTTTGTCAGAATTGGTTGTGTCGTTGAATCCAACAACTAGCGGGTTTTGCGTGGTGCCAGAAATATATTCCGTTGCGCTGCAAATAACAAATGAGATCGAGGCAAACAGAGCAACCAATTTCACAGACATTTTGTTGTCGAAGGTAACAAACGTTGTGTCGAAATGGGCCACGCTGTCTGTATCGTTGGGATCGGTGGACTTATTCACTATATTGGGGAAGAAACCGGCCTGGACCCCGCCGAAGGTGTGGCTGGGAGATGGAAATAAAGCGAGGGATTGTTCAACAGGATATTATGACGTACCCACAGGCGATGAGGCTAATCATTTCCGTCTGCGTGAACCCCTGGCGAGCGAAATCGGCAATATGCGTAGCCAGAGGGTCTTGTGGTTGAGGTACTCCGGGGTTGTTCGGGACTTCGGCATCTATGCGTCCGCCGCGAAACGCAATTTCAGGGCCCCCACAGTTTTCCACAGCAATCACCAACCCCAACGCGATGGCGTCTGCGTCTGTGCGCAATCATGAGCCATTTGAATCTGCAACTGTGTGTCTCGCACTTACTAGAAACGTAGCGGTTTGTGACTGCGAGCACAATACCCATGGTGTTGGCGAAACCGTCGCCAGTGTTCTCGGGGCGTGCTTGCTCGGCGGGCAAACGTATGGAAGCATCCAACCCTCCTGTGCCGTCCGCGGAGTTGAATGTTGCGGCGTCATGATAGGCCTACATGAGATCAATTTTCTCGCAAAATAGAAGGACGCCAATTCATACCGTGCGTATCCAGTCGGCGGCGTCGGATCGGCCACTGGTGGGGGCTATGGTGCCGGAGAAAAGGAACTCATTGCAGGGGTTGATGAACGTCGAGAGAGTGGTACTGAGCTTATTGAAGCCGGCTTGGTCGAACCGTACCGCATCTAGGAAATCGATCTGCGGATCGGGCCAAATGTACGCATTTGCGGTCGCGATGAGATACAGAGTCACTAAGGCCAAAGCCATCTTGGCAAGATGTACTCTGAGTTGTATCCGGCTGGCTCCTTTTATGTGTCCTGGTGGTTCTCAGGATTGCCGCGATATGCACACATCGGCTTTCGGAGCTCCTTAAAACGCGAAGATAATCAATTCTTCAGTGTCGGAAGCGTAGCAAAAGGAAATAACGGTTTCAATATCATACATACACCTACATACACACACGTATGGAACCCACCACGCTGATTAGCGAGATTGCCGAGGGTATGACTGCCGATGGTCAGGCCCCAGAATGGGAGTCTATTTTGGACCACTGTTCTGATGTTGAAGACATGATTTTAAATTTGTTAAGAAGTCGTTTACTAAGTAAGTACTTAGGATAAAATCTGTTCCAGGTGCGTGCAAAAATAACCTTCCGCATTTTGCTTGGACATCCCCTCTGATCAGTAAAGTACGAGGCAAACCATCGCTGTGGCACGAGGACTGCTTATTTTCCTCCTCTCATGTGCACATAGTGTCGTTTAGACCCTGACTGGAATAGGAAGTGCTGCACCGAAATTCAAGGCAGGAGTGGCCCGCATTTGAGCCTGGATTACGATTTATTGACCGCATTCTTCGAACACTCTTATCTTGCATCCCCTCGTGTCGAGCGGCGTCAACAAATATTTAAAATTAAACATGCAATTTGCGCGCCCTCAACCAACTATGCGGATAAACCCAAGTTTTGCGCTGAATGTCATAATTCATAAAATCATAAGCTAAGCATGTCTATATTTTGACATACATCATAATGTCCACGAGAAACAGAAGAGTTCAGTCTCTTTTTGACCTATTCATCCCGGGGAGATTGAACCAGCTGCAGTACGCGCTGCAGCTATGCTGGTGGAGGATTTCTCAAAGACATTGCCCACATTCCCACCACCAAAGATATCCTTCCCCTCCGCGACCCCCCCCCAAACTGGGTTAGAAGGATCGTTGCGGAGGCGGAAGGAAAGATACTACTCGTACGGGGATGTCATGATTTGAGGGTCTGTGAGGAGGGTGTCGGACCCTGTTGTCTTGTAATTAGTGCCCATTCATGGTGAAACAATGGCATACATTGGAGGTCGGACAAAAAAATGGTTCCCTCCATGTTGAGTGAAGTCGGCAATGCTGTAGAATGGATCGTCCCGGTCCAGGATCCAGAAGAGGGTTGGCACCGCCATTATGAACGAATTTCACGAAGCCGTCCGATTCCTCGTCAATGAACTCTTCAACTAAATATGTCCTGCGAATCGAAGAAGTATTGTTGATGTTGGTGCCCGCACCTTGGTCCTGCGAAACGGCAACACCGGCATCAATAAAAATCAGCTAGGGAAAGGTAAATGGAGGCTCTTCATCGGTGTTGGAAAGAAAAAGATGAATGAAGGAGTATGTGAAATCCATGATAGACGATGCCCAGTAGAGTAGATTAGCCTCCTGAATAGCGATAGCGTTTTCATCGGCAGGCGAAAATCGGCTCGTAACCCAGTTGCCAGTGGTGGCATTTTGTGAGCGCCTGCGGTACATCCGTTTCACGGCAACGAGCTCATTCGGAACAGTCCCCAGCCCCCCACGTCCGTAAGTGAATCAAGCTCAAACAACGAATATGGGCGGTTTTGAATGCTCCAATCCCAATGTTCGTCGAGAATTCAACCAGCATAGAACCCTGTGCAGCGTGAGCAGGATCACAAGTGAAGAATCGGGTGCCCTGAGTTTCATCTGGGCCCAGAAGTTCGTGGAGAGGGCACGGCTGCACCTGATAAAATTTGATTTTGACACCATTACACCAGCCATGATCCGGCTTCGTGCCCAATATCCCAAGGCAGGAGCACGGGAGATGGTCAGCCTCCTCTTCCATGAAGAGAATCTGAGTGTTCCTCGGTCCGTCATGTCTTTCAACATGAAAGAAATTTGACCGTGTTTGCAACGCTAGGAACCTCGTTGTGGAGTACTTCGCCGTCTACGAACCCGAATTGGTGAAGGAGCGGCGCAAAAATTAGCTCCGTCGCAAGCGCTTCTGGGCTGCCGGCGTAAACGATATATGGGCCGTAGATCAACATGACAAATGGAAATACAAATTTGGTTTGGCTCTACATTCTTGCACCGATCCGTTTGTAGGAGTTATGTATTGGATGAAGATCTGGTGGGCCAACAGCAATCCTAGGCTAATTTTTAGCCCCATTTAGACAGGGTGGAGGAGCTTGAAGGCATGCACTTCCGATCTTTTTTTTTTGGGTGGTTTATTGTTAATCCATATTTCAGTGGCACCACTGGTGTCACAGAGTGATTCAGGGACAGAGAAATATGGGCTCGCGAATTGCCATACGCTACTGCGACATTTGCACGATCCTAGTCTCGAAGGAACCCTAGCGTCGTTGGATGCTCAAGAAAAAAATGTCATGCCGGAAATTGGGTGGTCCCAATTGCGCCATCGCTTTACGCCGGGGTTCGAAGATATTTTGGATGTGGGAGTTAATAATGGATGGTATACTGTATCATTACGTTCAAATCGACAGTCACGCGTCACGCACCCTCTTGTCGATGTCGAAATTTGGTCGAGGTCACGCGTCACACGGGGGGCTGTCGAATTTGTCGATAGGTCACGAAATGGTTGAAAAATGGCTGTAATTCAAAATAAAGTGATTTTTGGTGTCCCGAAGCCAGAACATGGCCATCTCTTGCATTTTCTGCCATTCCGTTGAGTTTGTGGCATAAAAACCTGAAAAATGCCCTCCTCAGTGCTTTTTCTATGGCCAACAAAAATAAAGAAAAAATCAGAACACCGTTCGGCGGCGTTCCACAAGAGGTATAATATTTGTGCAATACCCTGAGCTCACATACTTGATAATTCTGCATCGTTTGGCTGCAATGTCGAATTTTTTATGCTTGTCACGCCTATTTGAAGGGTCTGTTGAATTGTCGAATTGGTTCAAATGGTCACGCGTCACACCCCCTGTCGATTTGAACGTAATGATACGGTAATCCAGATATCCTCCTGGAGGCGTACTCAAATCAATCGTCTCTTCACGTCAAGTGTTCTCACGTCCCATCCTACATGCAGGCTAGTATTTCGCTACGTATTCATTCCATGGCTCCAGCAGGAGCTCAATTCCTACAGGGACATAATCAACAATACGGGAAAACGCGCGGACCGGAACAAAATTCTGCCTCACGGAGTTCTAAACAATATGTATGAACATCCCAATGGCTATGGTGTGCTGGACTTCAAGGTGATTGATTTGTTCGCATATATATCCTTCTCTCATGCAAATGAGCAGATCAAAATCCGCCAAGATGCTATTGACACAGGTCGCAACCTCTATGCTCCGAGGGACCACAAAGTGTTCCAGTTGGTTCCCCCAGATTTTTCTGTGATCATATCGCAGCTGTATGTTGAACTTGGCCAGCCTCCTGTCACATGCTGGGATCCTTAACCGCTTCCACGGTCTTGATGACATCTACAACCTACCAGCAATATCGATGTAAAACGGGGGTATGTCCTCACAATGGCACGCGATGACTATGCCAAAGAAATAGAATTGCTGCCGAACTTGAGACCCCTGTGCAATGGAGGAGGAGGAGGTATATTATACTGACGCGGTCCCACAATTGGAACAGCCAGTTTACTATGTATGACATCGTAACTTATGCAGGCTAAAAGTTGCGCATCAATACATAGAACACACGTACAGTGTACCCCCACTCCTTGCGACACCAACTTGAATTCCTTAAATTATTTGGATTATGAGCCCTTCCTTGTAAATCTGAGTTGATAGAAAGTTTCTCATACTACTTGAATGTAACCCTGCAAGGCGGTATATTTACGGAGTGTGTTTTGAATATTTGCGAGGCGAAGTTTGACGACAGGTCAAATGTCACACAAATCAGTCCTTGCGACACAATGTGACACATTCATCATTCACATCTCTACACGTCTACACGGCCAACTGGAGGCCATTACAAGCTCTATTCACTACCGGAACCCCCATCTGACCCCCCATCTGACTCGTCGTCATTGTCGTCCTTCGGCAACTCCGGCTTTTTCGCCCGTTTCGGCTTGCGTGGGAGATCTTTCTTTCGTGTCCCCATCCCGGTCAACTCAGCGCATTTTTTCTCCCATTGCTGTACTGAAACCAGGTGCGCAGCTTTTATGCGCTCCCATTCCGTTGCTAATGCAGCTCTAGCACCTTTCTTCTTTTCTTTGGCATGAGCACAGTCAGCCTTGGCCTCCTCCTCCTCGATCTTTTGTTGCTCTGCCGTCTCCAGTGCTTCAATGTATTCCGTGGAGGTAAGGTGCCGCCCTTTGCCGTCGATGTAGACCTTTGGGCCCTTTTTTGACTTCTTGTTCTCCTTCGCGTGCAGAGCTGTTGACTGTTTGCACACGAATATGTTTTGGATCACGAGCTGGGCATTTGAGGCCTCGAGGATGCTGTCGCAAACGAGGATCTGCTGCTGTCCACGCCCGAGAGATTCAGTGAGTTGTGCAACCCGACCCCGAAGCTCCTTTGCTGACAAGTGTTCAATTTGTTCAGGCCGATTTGCCTGGATGAGCCCCCAATCAGGTGATGGAAGGACCGGTACGTGCTCGAGCACTGGGCACATGATGGAGGACTGAGATGTGACAGGGTTATTGGAGACCAGGAAGCTCCCCGACGCTGTCCCCGCCAGTGCGCTTGTCATCATGCGCATCCGCTTCGACGGTGTATAGAGTGCGGGATCAATGTTAGGATCGCGCACGCGTCGCAAAGTCGGGGTTGCTGGCGGACTGCCGTGTCTGCTTCCGCTTGCGATTGGTCCCATGTGAGTGTCCTCATCGAGCTCGAGTGCTGTTGGCTGATAATGATGAAATGCAGCCATGACGGCACGCACAGGGCTGCTCTGCGGGAGAGCAAAGCCAGCAGTGGTAGACGTGGCTTCCGCGGGCTTCATCTGGCTTGCAGTGATGGCCGTTGGGTCGAATGGAAATGTTCCTGTCACCCGAAAGGCGGCCTGGATCGTTTGGGGTATAAACGCCCTCGCAAATGCTGCTCCGAACACCTCCGCAAACTCGGTCTTGCCCAGCTTCCTTCCGGTGCGTTCTTCAAACGCCCGAACCTCCAATTTCCATGCTTCCTTCATCCGTGCGAAACAGACGACGTCCAAGCCCTGGAGCGCATGGGTACAGTGCGGTGGATATCCCAAGACAATGATGTTGTGCTCCTTGGTGTATCGGAGCAGCTCCGGGGTGTGATGGGAACTATGGCCGTCAAGCAGTAAAACCCGGGTGCGTCCTTCTGCCTTGTCTCGGGTCTGCTCATCAAAATCCTTGATCATGTAGTGCGTCACCAGCTCGCTGTCAATCCATCCGTTCGGAGATACGCAGAACCTGTTTCTGGTGAGTTCTGAGCCAGCATAATGACATGGGAGATCACTTACGATGCGCCGGCAGGGTTATTTGCACCCCACTTCTTCTGAATCTGCTGACCCTTGAAGATGATTGTCGGCCGCAAGACTGTCCCATCAGCGCAGATGGTTACGATAACGGTGACATTCTCCTTGTCCCCTCCGCCCTGTTTATGCTGAGTTTTGGTTCCTCGCCGTCCGACGACACGCTCCCTCCCATCGGCACCAAGCGGGAAACCACTCTCATCCATCCCGTACACGTCTTCCATCCGTATGTTTGGATCCGTGATATGTTCCTTGACCAGGTCAAACCATGCTGACACTGCTGCAGGATTCAGACTGCGTGCTCGCTGCGTATCAAGAGGCCGGCTCCAATGAGTCTGCAGCTCTTCGTGATGCCGCTGGAGGAAGCGATCAACCCAATTTGAATCGGGGTCAATAGTCTTCCCACCGCGGGCAATGATGATGGAATTTGCGTGAGCAACAATTGCTTTGTGGGACATGGGGAAGCCACGGTCCGAACTGACACAGATGTGATCGACAAGAACGCGCTCCTCCGATGGGGTGACCTTCTGCTTTGAAATATGTAGTTAATGTGCTAACGAAAGGCGCTAGATAGTTGTATTATTAAATTTGGTCCATACAAAGGCTCTATTCGCGTGAAGAAAGTTGACCAAATCAAGAAATTGCCTATTTTGGATGTAAATACACTTGTTCCTCACGCAGTTCTCGTCCGATTGAGCTATAAATTTGGACAGAGGTGTGCTGTGTACGTAGAAAGATGGTAATGAAAGAATCCCGGAGGTAGAAGAAAAACTGAAGACATTTTACGGTGAGTGACGCAAGGACCGGGGTTGTCGCAAGGAGTGGGGGTACACTGTACTACCAAGCAGGGGGCGGAAAGTTTAGGTGCTCCAATGATATTCCCGGCCTGGCTCGGACCCGAGCAGGCAGGTTGCCGGTTAAAACCTCGTGGGAGGCCCATCCAATCCCTTGGATTGGGCCATAACTCCCCGGCAGCCAGAATTCATCAAAGCACTTTCAACTCAACAGTCCTGCTGGGCATGCATGCTGATATAAGTATGAAGAAAGAGAAGAACAGAAATCAAAACAAAGAGAGAGAAAGAAGAAAAAGCAAAAGACAATTAAGCGGCCAGCCCAAGGCTCAGCTCAACTGTTCATGTTTGGGGGGTGTACAATGCTGGATTAATATCCAGCATGGGCTCGCCATAGAAGACCTCGAGAATGTCGTAGGCCAATTTTCCTAGCAGCCCAATTGTTTTTTCCTTCACCAGGAGGTCCTTGAAGAATAATCCAGGGTCATCATAGATCCCTTGAAGCTCCAGGTGAACAGTAAAGAACTTTTGAAAGAACACAGATCTGATCTGTTGCAGCGGTAAATGCTTGCAGACAAATAATGCATGAATGACATCCTCCAGATGATCCCGGCAGAATCTACACAAGGCAATGGTGACTCTGTGATTGGTGATGATGATGATGATGATGATCTTTCAAATATTTCGCTACATGTGGGCCAGGGTAAGCTACGGTAGCAGTACAAGTAATATGTATGTAAGGTTCGTGTTTGTGGTTCTGTCATCATCGTTTTTTATAAGCAATTGGCCCGGGTGGATTTTATTACATGGGTGACGTCAATAACGAACTGGGTAAGTCCTGGGACTCTCGCTCTTTCACGCCCTTTCGAACGAATCTGGCCTAGATTCAGAGCAGCTGGATCAGATGTTGAATGAAGACGAGCCTCAAGTCGGACAAGATGACGACGATCCCCAGGATTTCGCATGGTTCTCTGATGAGGAATATGGGGGGGCGGACAATGTCGATGAGTGGTAGATTTCATTCGGTGTTATCATCCGCTGCAGAAATTCCATGTTGACGTAACTTGCGCTCACATGGAAAGAAATCACAGTCGGCAATCTTGAGGCTGTGTTGAAGCTGTGCTTCCAATCTTGTCCTCAGCGTCCATGTGCGGATTATAAATGCTGTTGGATCGATCCCTCTTCGAACGGGATGTCGCAAAAAAATCCATTCCTTTTGTCGTTCCCGGACCTGCCCAACGAGCTACTGCTCAGGATTGCAGCGGCCCTGGAAATTGGAATCAGCGGATGGTGATTGTTGTACCTCGCGGCAACCTGCAAGCGCCTGAGCTTCCTGCTAATACTGGACATCTTGACGCGCTACGACTTCAATCTCCCACACTTCTGGTAAACTCACGTTCTCCTTCGATGGGATTCATGGGAAGAATCTCCGCGCTCTTCCACCCATCGCAGTTGCCGCATTCCTCACCTCAGTGGAAGAGATCCATTGTGACCTTTTCGCGCACCACAATTTGGTTGTACCAGCGGAGATTTTGGATGCTGGGTGGGCTCTAAACTCACTCATCAGCCAACTCGAACACCTTGACATCTTCGATTCAATACTTGCCCAGTTGGCCTCGCAGGGCAAGACTTGATCGAATGGACCGCTGCGGTGGCCGCCATCCTCAACGGCGCGGCGCGGCGGGGAAACTGCGTTGTCACAGCATATGACCACGGGGTATACGCCCAGCCCCCTGACCCCCGTTTGCCCATCATTTTCACCGTCAGGACCTTGCGGGAAGTCGGTTTGCATGGCCGTTTCGACTCCTGCGCCATACGACGGCACCCACAGGAAAGTCATTGAACCTGCCAGTTAACCTTCTCCATCCGGTCTAGCGCACACCCGAGGAGCGTCAATCTCTCCCTTGCAACTCAATCAGCCCTAACGACGCTCAAAATTCATTCATCCTTCATGCGACCCTGTGTCAATCGACACTTCATCTACTCCACACATTCCCCCTTACCTCCCTCTCGAAATCTCACTCCTCTCCTCCCCACGCTAGCCCTTCCTGCGCTTGCCCATCTAACCACCGGGCGGTGCGGCATCGCCCTCCCCGACCTTGACCTGTTCCTGGTGCGGCACGCCTTTATCGTGTCGCTCGACCTCGGGTCATACCCCGCCTTCGGCACAGCCGTGCCGCCGGGAAGCGCGCCCATGATTCCGCGCCTCGCGACGCTAACCGTGACGCCGGGCCTCCTGGTGCATTTCCTCGGAGGGAAGGGTTCCGAGGCATGGTACCCCGCCCTACGCACGGTGTGGATTACAACGAGCAGAGGGTCTGCGCACCTCGATGAGCAATTCTCGGGCGTCGGTTGGGAGATTTGTGTAGCAGCGCCATCTCTTACTTCCGTGTTCTACGACACTACCCTTTCCGGATTGAAAGCGTAAGTCACCGGGGTATTTGGTTTTGAGTTGCATATCATTGACTTATTCGAAAGTAGTTGCAGATACTGCTCTGGATAATATCACACACCTCCAGCACCGAACACATTACTTGATCCATGGTTCTGGAATATCTCTTCATGCCACTCAAGATTAATCTGATACATCTCCCTCTCGCATCCATTCCTCTCTTTCCGCTACCTCTTGCTTTTACGTTCCTCGCTTTCGGTCTGTAGGGTCCCTGACCTGCCATATACACAACTCCGGTGCCTTCCCGCTCCAGCGCAGAGAATTAGCTGAGATTAACGGCCGGCCAACAATTGAGGTCGCCTGGTGCTCGGAATGTGACCTCCCTTGTCCGAACAAAGTGGAATTTGCCAAGATTTGGACAATTTGGGGTTTTTGAGTGGCTGATCAAGGTGTAACTGAGCGAGGTTTTGGGGAATAAAAGAGGCAAATTCTTCTTTTTATTTTTTTTGTGGAACGTTAGGTAGAGGTTGAAAGGAACGCATTAGCATCCTCCTCACGGGGTGTTTCCGGCGACGCCAACCCTCGCTTGAAACCCGCCCCCCGATCATTGGACCAACCAAGTCGACTTCCCTCCTGCCGTTGAAAGAAGTTGGGGAAACGAGAACCCAACCGAGAGGCAAATTCTTCCAGAATGCCAGAGCCTTCGCGGGCTATCATAAATTTTGAACGACGAAAATTGGGTTTTTCGATTTTTGGCTGCGAATAAATTGTTGGAGGTTTCTTGACATTTAGACGAGCTTGGTGAAATAACGTCCCAAAGATTATCATAATAGGGGAAGTCAAAGTTCGGCTACAGGCTCGATTCTCATGTCAATTCAGGTTTTTATGGCAACATGGACTGGACAGCTTGTCTTTTGCCCCCGGCTTCAGTCGGCAGAGGTGATTGGCGGTTGATTTGACCCTTTGGGATGTCGGGACCCCAGAACCACGCCGCTTACAGTATTCCGAAGTGTAGGGACCCAGCACAAGTTTGCAAAATAATATGTAATGGGGTGAGTTTCATTGATTTTCAGGCTAGTTACACGCTGTTCGAAGCTGGTGGAGGCTCGAAACACGCGAAAAAGGTCGCAAATGGGTCCCGTGATACCATCAGCACAACCACACCCATTTAGGAAAGCGATAGTATTTTCCGTTTTGACCATCAGCTCTTCCACAGAGCTCAGAAGGTATGTTTAAATGTTGATTTCAACAATATTTGCAAATCATCCTATGCATTGGACCTGCGAAAAGAAACAAAATGGGAGATTGAAAGCAGAACTGAGTTGCCTTTCCACCTGAATTCACGAGCCACTACAAATCATCCTAGGGATGTGTGCCATTCAATCGTTTTCAATGCTGTGTGGAATCCCCTCAGACTTGAAACTTCAAACAATTGACCAAAACCGCCACAAAATTTTACTTAGCCATCTGATGTCACTCGTACTTGGTAATTGAACATAGATATGTCTCGTTTGTCGTTTTCTTGCTTCTGGCAGTCTGCTGTGCTTCATGAAAATGCTCAAACTACAGACATTCAGATTTCAACAAGGAACTAAACCTTGGTGCCAGTACCTGTCATTAAATATCACCTTAGACCAGTGACTGTGTCTGTCTATGATATCGCTATATCCAGACTTGTCCCATGTAGCAGCTGGATTCGAGCCTAATATCACCTTAACTGAGTAGGCAGATCCCCCCACCTTGCGTGCTGCTTGTTGGATGTGAGTCCTACACCTTTTCCAATGGCTAAATGGCCTATTGAACAATATGCAGAGGTTCACAGCATGAATAAATCAAACCTACAACAGATATTGTCAGTTGAGTCCGAAAGGGATGGTGATTCGTTTCCAACAAGCTGCTACTACCATCTCCCCATGCATATATGTACCTTCCTTTATCCCTAGCACCAATGGTCCTGAAGCTCTATGCTGCGGACACTGGAAACTTTAACTTGGACCGCTGAATCAATGGCTTGTGACTTCATGAATGCATACGGTAAAGTGCTCACCACATATTTTTTTCATCATAGGCAGACTGGTAACGAGTCTACTCTCAGGCTATCTGAAGTTTGGCTGTCAAATTGGTCAACTATGCTTCGCTCAACTTCAATGTTCCCCCGGCCTCAGTTTGATAAATCACATTGTGTCCCGCCTTGCTGACATCCATCTTAACAAGAGTACAAAATGTAGTGAACCCGTGCTTATGCAGAAGTACAGAATCAGATGGTGACAACACCAACACCGGGATTCCCACTCCTGTTCTTCAAACTGGGTACATTGGTTTTACGTTTCTTTGATCTCCCCCCCCCGAGCCCCCACTGTACGGGGAAAAGAATTTCTACACCCGCCTATCTGCGTGAGTTCTCCTCCCTTGTTTCCTTTACATCAACCACATATTGCATCCGGGGAAGGCCAACCCAAAACCAGGCGAAATAATTTACTGCGTCCTACTGGACTTCCCACACAGAAAAATCAAAACTCATGGTCATGTGTCACAGAAAGTAGTGCCGGTGAGCTCATGCCTCGCTTGTTTGTACACAGATAGGCAGGCAGACCCGGGACTGTATGTCAGAAGTTGCAGAGAAGACAAACAACACCAGACTTTGGACTGCACTGGAATTATTTAAATTGTTGATGGTGAAAGGTTGAAAAAAGAGAACATAATCTTTTTGACAATAGCGATTGAAAAGGTCGCTGCAGCCTGCAAAAATAAACAACCCTAAGGAAGAGAAGAATAATGTGCTATTGTTCTGATTTTGAGGTGAATTTGTAGGTTAAGAAAGCTGGTGGCTATGTGGCATTCACCATATACGTATGATTCAGTTTTGAGTAGATGGAAGTTGAGTGAAATTCAAGTGAAATGAATCAATTGCCAAGGGAGGAAACTCGAAAACCAGGTATATGAAACAAAAACCGTGGTTTTTTGCATGGACAGACAATCCATTTGGATGTAACTTAGTCTGGTTCCCAGGAGTAGCCCTTTGGGGACTCAGACACTGGAATGTGTACAGGGACTTGCATTTTATTGGTCTAATTGAGAAGCCACCAATATTGATGCGCATGCTGAGGTTGAAGGAGCCCCGGCCACGATCCAGCTGGAAATGATGTCTGTGTCAATGGGGCCAAGCCTCAGCAGCGGTGTTGCTCCCAAGCTAACTGGGACATGTTTTTGTTGATTATTGCAGGAATGGATTTGGTCAGTCCAAAAGTAGACCCCCTGGAGCAGGAAGCGGCACACGGGTGTATTATTCACTGGGACATAGCCTGATTTCGCAAGTACCGCTGTGCAGTACCATGTACTGGAGTCATGGGAAGCAAAAACAGGTATGGTGAAATATTTCTGTCAATGTATACCTCGTACAATCCAACCGCAACGATCTGGGTAAGGTGATGCCAGCAGGGTGTCATCAAAATTTCAACCCAGTGATTCCAATCAAGCTGCTAACGAGCCCCACAGACTTATCCTCGCCAGAATGATTTGCTCTGCAGTAAGAAGTAACCTGGAAATGAGAAAACACGGCTGTCTAGCGTTAAATCCTGCAGAAATAAGTCAATTAAGTGGGCCGTAAACCGGGGAGCACGAGTCACTGAGTTGATTTAAGTCAAGTTTGCGAACCCATGCCCCTGAGAGAACTGCTTGGTCCAATGCATATGATGGTTTGCAAATATTGTTGAAATCAACATTTAAACGTACCTTCTGAGCTCCGTGGAAGAGCTGATGGTTCAAACGGAAGATACAACCACTTTCCTAAATGGGTGTGGTTGTGCTGATGGTATCACGGGACCCATTTGCGACCTTTTTCGCGCGTTCCGAGCCTCTACCAGCATCGAACGGTGTGTAACTAGCCCGAAAATTAAAGGAATTGACCCCATTACATATTATTCTGCAAATTTTTGCTGGGTCCCTGCACCTTCGGAATACTGTAAGCGACGTGGTTCCGGGGTCCCGACATCCCAAAGGGTCAAATCAATCGCCAATCATCTCGGCTGACTAGCCGGGGTGCAAAATGCAAACTGTCCAGTCCATGTTGCCATAGGTTTTGATTCGCCGTCGATTCAGATGTCGATTCTCCACCTCAACACAGAATCGAGATAGTTTTCGATTCATCAAGAATCGAGCTGTATCATCAATTCGACTCCGGAGTCGAATCAGCGATTCATGTCGATTCATGAAAATCGTCGATTTTCGGTCAAGAATCGATCCGTGAATCGACCTCTTAACCGAACTTTGACTTCCCCTAATGTTTGTCTTCGAAATTGCATCAGATTTAACGGCTTTTGCCATTGCGCCGCCGTTGGAAGACCGTAAATTTGGGGCATGGTGGGAATATTATTAGCAAATTTAAACGGAGCGAGATCAAGATCTTGAAAAACTGTAGCCATTGCAGCGCAAAAACAGAGAAGAACGGGAGTGCCTATATTCAACCTCCCCTAACTCGGGTCTGGGCGAACAAAATCAGACGCGAGTGATAAGCGCGATCCGAGTGATACTATGTAGATAATCCGACCCGATATCGTTGATTTGGCCGAAGCGAGTCGCACTGAACGTTAGTGAGATACACTGTTGATGGCATCCAGAGGGCGACTCACCTGCCAAGGGTGCGACTAGTCGAGTCGCACTCGCACTCTTTTCGTATATGCTCGATATAAAAAGCTTTCAGCAGAGGTATTGACGTGGAGACAGGTCAAGCATCAAAACAACGCGTCAACACCCCACTGCCAAGCCCGTGCATAGTTGACATTCAACCCCTATCTTTACTTTTTTTCTTGTCAGTGCTGCCCTCTTTGCTTATATATGTATATCTATCCGCTAGAACAAGCAAGTGGTGTATCTCAGTGTGAACAATGTATTTCACAACCTTCCTGTGTCATAAACCTCAGGTTATAGCTGTGGGATACATTTTACTCGACACCTTTCTGGACGGAAACCTTTCTTCATTGCTGCTGGTTCTTGTCATCATCAATTCACCGCCTCGAAGCGCCACAGCTGCGTCGCGGCCCCCTGCTGAGGTTCGAGCTGGACCTGTAGGCACACAGGTTAGCTCAAGTTGCTTTTGACCGGAGGGCCCATGAGTGCTTACCACTCCAGAGGAACTTCCGAAAGACCAAACCTTGTCCTCGTTAGGAACTTTGATCTTTTGTGTGGTAAGTAGCGGGAAGACGAAGACAAAGAAAACCAGCATACCACGTAATCCTCTCCCCCAGCGCTTTCGATGGCGAACAGAATGGTGGGGGTGTTTCCTCCAGCGATGATTACGTCCTGAAATTCCTCTCGTTAATTCAAGCTCCCCTTCAAACCGAATTGAACGCACCCTGACAGAAGAGGTAGCGGCGCGGAGGCCGACGTGGAATATCGCGTATTCAGCGCTCCCGTCGTTAACTGGTTGGATGTGCCACTTGAGAGAAATCAGCAACGGCGAGCTGCACGACGGTTCATTGCTCACCACCCCAAGTGAATCCGGAACCTCACCAGGGTCCGACAGCTTAACCGGCTTGCCCCATTTTCCGGCAACGAGTCGCAAGTCGGGGAAGGCCTTGTTGGAGACCTTGAATAGGCCTGCACCCGGGAATTCGTCGAATGACTTGACAGCAGCCTGCGACTACAGGTCAAGACTCAGGGAAAGCTCTTGGGAAAGGGGCAACGGGTTAGGAGGTTGACGCACCGTGCCCAGCATGTTGACGCTGCACGACAACATGGGGTTCTGGAAAGAAAAGGCCACCGGCGCGGCATTCACAACCGCGAGAGCACTGAGGCCAAAGGCCAGAATCTTGGAGAACATTGTGTAAGTAGAGCAGAGCAAGATGGGAAGGATGCGCGCTTCGATGTAAAGAGCACAAGGAAATGCGAAGGAAAGAGGGCCTTTTGTACGTTTCCCTTTCGCTGAATTATGATAGCCAATGAAACAGGATCGCAAAAAATTCGGTGCTGAAGTGGTGCAAAGGAGGGGCGCTAGGCGAACGTTGCAAATTGGCAGGTTGAATTTCCGCTTTCCAGCCCATTTGAAGCCAACACATTGAACCAGCAGCGACTCGCCAACCAACCTGCTTTCGGATAAATGTGGAAGCAATTGTGGGACTGCAGCCTCTCTTTCCGTCGCACAACATTTTGTGGGGTAGGGATTCCGCCAGTGCGCCGGAACCGCATAGGTGCCGAATTTATGTAAATCCGTGACCGCGGAGTTGACGAGCGTAGCGAGGAGCAGCTAGCGAGCAGCGGGCATTTGCTCCCCCTATTAGAGCTGCCGCGAGGTCGAGTCAACTCGAGGCGAGCTGGAGCTTGCCTCGGGCCATTACCATATCTGGTAGCTCGAGCTGATGCCAACTCGCCTCGGCTCGAGCCGCCTCGAGCTCCATCAATCCTCACTTGCTTTTACGGTATACACCGGCAGTCCCCGAACTTGAGGCGCCTGCACTTCAAAAATTCTTTGCAGGAGCGGAACGACCGTAATTATGTTGATTTTGCCCTAAAACATTCCAAACTTTGAGCCCCCACCAAAAAAAGCACTCACCGGATCGACCCTCGTTGCTGTGATCTTGACTCATGGCATTACATGTTCAACCAGTAATCCGAAAGGCAAAACAGAATTCCGAAGGCTGAAATCTCTTTGTAAAGTTACACATCAAAATATGATTGCGTAGAGATATAATTTGCAATTGAACACGTCAAATTGAGATGCTTGCGAATAATTTTGCCCTGAACTTGAAATCGGGCTTCAGTAGCCGTGAATTGATGCCTTAAAAGCTGAAAAAAATAGCAAGTAATCATAATGTTCAAGACGCGTGGAATTTCCGAAATTTACATTGGAACGTGCGACACGGTTTGATATCAAGTCCTTACCGCTCTTCCCGACAGGGTCTGCAGATTATTTGTGAAAAAGATCTCCTGGTGAGGCCCTGGCGAGTGTGGAGGTGGAACGCGTGCCATGTTATGCTAGAGTCTCGCCACGTGATCTCTCAAACTTACGTTTCGCGCTCACCTCTCCACTAGGCGACCATGACGGCCAAGACGCTCAGCACTAGCACCCTGAGTCTCAAGTTTATGCAAAATGCGCATCGTGCAAAGAATCTCACAGAGGTGCAACTGGAGCGCGCGGAAGTGAAGGATGACGGGGAGTGGGAGGTGGCAAAAGAAATCCGCGACACTTGGGGGCCTGAAACAGCTCAAGTTAGTTTTCAACTGCTATTTCAACGCCGTTTCTAAACACCAGGCAGAGTGTGAGCTACGAGGCATCGTACCTCCCCTTTCTATTCACATCCGACGCATCCGGGTCCGTGTCTAGCCCAGATGCGGCCAACTTGAAGGGCCGGCGTGCATTCAAACGCGGGCGGGAGGTTTCCGATGAGGTAAATCAGATTCCCTCTCTTCCACCGCCTTTCCAAACAGGGTTCTCACTCATGTCTTGGGTTTTGACTTTTTGGCGCTATTTCCTTGCAGTATCAAGTCATCAACGTCCCTGCTCCGCCCGAGGCCAAGCCGTCTCCCGCATCCACTTCCAAATCCGGCGGGAAGCCGAAACAACCGTCAACCATCAGCGGTCGCACGGGCTCGAGTACAAACACGAACTCCAAGAGCGCCAAAGCAAACGCAAACGCAAATGCAGCACCAAAGAGCAAGTCCGCTCGGCAGGCGATCTACGACAATTCGGGCGTCGGCGCGGACCTACGGAAGGTAGAACCCGCAGAAAATGAAAATGGGCGCGCCCCCTCAGCCGCGCCGCCGTTCCCAAACGTGTTTCTCAAACCTGCCGGCGTCGACGAGCCCGTGCCGTCTGCAGAGGCAGGTACACCGAAATCTACCACGCGGAAATCCAAGGGAAAGGGCAAGGGTAAGCGGGAGCGCGAACAGGAACAGGAGCAGGAACAGACGGAGACGGAGAGGGAGACGATGAAAAATGAAGATGGAGACGGTGGTGGCAAGAAGCGCAAGAGGAAAAAGAAGAATGACGACCATGCCGTCGCCGCTGAATGATTTTATTCTCTGTTTTGCGAGGGCGTTGATGGGGCGTGCTAACATGCGTCGTTCCCGCTCGTCTCTCGAGCTTCCAGGCGGCGCGTAATTGCGGTCTCCTCGCGAGCTTCCAATGTTCCTTCGGCGAACCAATTATTTTGCCCCTTTCGTGCCTCGCGTTCCTACCGGATGACTATTCTCGTGTCTGGCAGTGCACGGATTTTCCATCGACTAATTCGAAAGTGGTGACATGCCCAAAGCCGTGATCGGTATCCTCTTCCTTGCACTGTCTCACCCACCATCTTCTGCTTATCGTTACTCGCCCCTTCCTTCTCATTCTCGTTGCACAGTTGCCTCTGCACCACCTTGACCAGTTACGAATGAGGTCCAAGTCCCGCACAGGTCCTTCCCCTCGGTCTCCCTCGGGCTCGCCGCTACTCAGCGTCTGGTGGGATCGCCTCGCGGAACGACCGCGGGCCGGGTATCAATATAGCTAATCGGCCCGCGCACCGTCCAGCGACCCTCGATCTTGGAATGACGCCGTTCTCTCCGATCTGACTAATAGCTCCGGCCTCATGGCACCTCGAAAAACAATCGTCGCCCAAAATCAACATCAGCTTCGGCGTATGCGGTGTGCCGTGAGATTCGGAGTTTCGTCGCCCCATTTTCTTCCTCGAACCCTTCGCGATACAACCCATCTCTTTGGCTAACTCAAGGCACTGCAGTGTTGTCCTTGTACCCCTCCGCCTATAAGCCCAATGGTTTTCTCCCACTCTCTGCGCAAATCGTCGAATTCAGACTCCCACTATTTCGTTTTCATAATCGCCTCTGAAACGGGGTTTCGGATCCTTTTGCGTTCTCCATCACTGTTCATCACAGGCTAGTCCCCGAAATCACAAATTCAAAACACCGACTTCCAGTGAGATTGATGTCTAAATCTGTTCTGCTGCGTCAGCAGAAAATCCACGGATATGCTTCGTTCGATATGCCCCCTCACATATTTATGTGCACACCTCACTGCATTCTCAAAGAGAACCTCCTTACCGGCAGTAATACTGTAACCATCCTGGAAGTCCGTTGGAGGTCAGACAACGAGCCCGCCGTTGGTTAGCTCTGTCACACATTGATGCTCTGTTCCTCCATTATTGCGATAAACCGGCCCACCATGGAACACCGGAGTGTAGCTGACTAACGGCGAGAACAGGGGAGAAGACTTGACGCCTCGAGTCTCCTTGACAGTTCCGTTCTTCGCGCCTGCACTATGTAAGCCACCAGATATTCTACCTCCGTCCGGAAACCTGATAAGTGATCAAATTTTGGCGTCTCTCGTCATACAATATAACCACAGCTGTGAGTAGTATTAAATCCGACAGCTGATTGGCCATTGTCCATTACAGGCGCTATTAACGCTCCGGCAGCGCTTTCGGGCGAAAGCTCTGGCGGATAGTATAGCCTCCGACTCGGTGCTCAGTCGCAGAAGATACCACGAGGCCGATATAACACAGTGTGCTATATCGGTCTCGCGGTACGTTATAATTCAGAGGGTATGTATTGATCTTCCTTCGTCGTCCTTCCCCCTCCTTCATCTACTCTGTCCGTGCATGATCTTGCTGCCGGATACGGATCCTGCGGTACTGAGTGACCCAGCGCTGTCGCTTCTCCCTCCCGACCTCGCCACACAGCTCCTGCTCACCCGATACGTATGGGCGGGAACTTCTGCGGTGCGTCACACGCAATAATCTTCAGCCACTTGCTCATCTGCCTCTGTCCCAGGTATTCATATGGGACATTCTTAGCAATCTCAAAGGGGACTATATGCTGCTTTTCAAACACAGGTTGGGGTGGCCAGTAGCGGCATATTTTCTGTCGAGGTGACTATAAGCCTGCTTCTCCGACTGTCATATTTTTAACATCACGCAGAATCACCTCCGCTGCCGCTGCGATTGGATGCGTAGTTTTTCTGAGTACGTGGATTGTCCTGCCCCCCCAAAAACCCCTCCCCTTATGTTTACGCAGCCTATCCTGTCGGAGATTGTGGGCGCTTTCATCTTGCGATTGCACTATTTTTTCCCCTCGCCATCCCTTTGACATCGCTCCTTTTCTTCTTCCGTGTGCGTGGTGTATACTGCGGTGCACGCATAGTCACTATCATCTTTGGCCTCCTGTGGCTTACCGTAGTTGGAACAAGCCTCGTTGTTCCAATTGCGACCCGCGGCGTCAATATCGGACCCACCCCTTACTGTACTCTGGGCGAACTGGAAGGGTATGCCGCGATCATCGGTCTCAATCCAGGATTGTTCGACACTGCAGTTTTCCTCGCCATCTCGTACAGGCTGATTGGAAATACCCATGTCGAGTATCATTCTTGGAAACAAAAGGCACGCGCATTCTTCACAGGGGCGTACCTCCCGTCCTTCTCCAAGTCACTCTTCGTAGATGGCCAAATCTATTACATGTAAGCCCTCCATTGATGTTTCTGAACTCACTTAAACTCTTTATTTTCAGGATTACTGTGGTTACCAATATCGCGGCCTTCGTCCTGTTGTGCTTTCACGGTCTTGGACCCTCGTACAGCAGCTTCCTAGTCGTTCCTAACGTGATGTTGACAAACATGATGGCGTGTCGCGTGTACCGACACACGCGACTGGACCTCGGACAGCAATCGTTCCTGTTTCCCACCATCCAACGAGGCGACCTCGCGCAGGATATCGGAGTTGGATTAGGTGCCCAATCCCACTCGTTACATTTCGCATGCCCAAAACAGGAGACGGGAACAGATTGCGAAGTTGGAGAAACGGAGGATACGCTGAAAGGAGACGGGGAGTGCTAACCAAGCTATCAATATTTTATCCGAATGATACGAGGTTGGGCATCGGGGATGGACCCAAAGGTTCAACAGGGATTTGCTTTCTTTGACCCTGTCGGGTTCTTTACTTACTACAATCTACTCAGTCTTAATTCGGCCGTACTGATATTATTGTAATCATCAAATATTATGCCTCTTGAAACATGCCTCGCGTGCAGGGCGGCTGCAGGGAAATCGAGGTGAGAGGTAACGAGACGGAATCTAAAGTCCAATCCCATATAGTAGTTTCTTATTCATTCGCAGCAGCACAACGTGGCATACTGCGACACTACACAGATGTGCAAAACGATGCGCTACTCCAAGCGGTCAAAGTAGCCGCGTTTCAATCGAAAAATCGTCTCACGGCGCTAGAAGTCGCGGTCTGTGCCGGAACGCGCTAATAGAGTTGGGGGTATTACAGAGATTCTGCCACATGCGCTGATTAACGTGCCGAATCTGGGAAACTTTGGTCATTCCTGTCAGCTCAAACCCACGGAAAGCGAAACTTGAGCTTACATTGAGCTTGAGTTTCGGGGTGGAGAGTGTCAACAGACATACATGATCCATCTCGTGACCCAAGCACATTAATAGACGAGTGTTCAATTGGTGTACAATGTATAGGACTAGACGTCGAATCACCATAATTGTGGTCTTAATCCAAGAGTGTACCGCTCCTTTCTCCGTGCCGGACTCCACATTCCCTCCGTTCCGTCCTCGCACCACCCACTCAACAGCAGATGTCGGAGCAGTTGATGTTGGTGCAGCACTGCAACGCAACAACCATCGTGTCAGCTATGCGAGCAGGGTGTACACTGGTCATGAAACGTCAACACTGACATCGGGGCAGTTGACTGCACACGCGGCCGGGCAACGGCGTGCGACCAAGAGGGCGGCGTTGGCGTCAGCGGCGCGGGCCACGGCGACGGAGCTGAGAGCGGCAGCCACGAGACAAATAACAGTGGAGAAACGCATCGTGGCAATGAATTGCTTGGAGGTGGGTAAGGATGAGGTGATTCCAATCCAATCTAGGTTTTATACCGATTCAGTGGCCATCGCTCATAACCGAACTCCATATGCTGTTTGACGTGTAGACGCCGGTGGGGGCAGGAAGCCGAGGTCCGACAGAGACAAGGGGAGCGCTGCTCTCTGGAGCGGGAGGTGCCCGAGGATGAAACGTGGAGTTATAAGGTGATCATCAGCGTTCGGGTAGCAGCAGCAGCAGCAAACAGATTCAAAACTTGAATTCAGAGTCTCCGGCATTATAGGGTTGGCTGCCATCAAGTGTCGAGAAGAGCTCGAAGAGAAGGATCGTTGACGGGAGCCAGTCCATGTGCACGCAATCAGAAACGCTCATAACACTCCATATGAGCTGATGCTGGTTGACGTGGGGACGCCGGTGGGCGCAGGAAGCCGACGTTTGACAGAGACGAGGGGAGCGCTGCTCTCTGGACGGGAGGCTCGAGGGTGAAACGTGTACTGATTATCAGCGTTCGGGCAGTAGGTGTGAGCCAAGCAAAGGCGAGCTTGCGAGCCGGCTAGGTGGTAGGCAAAGTAGATTAGATTACTATGGATTCCCACCATTCTGATCGGCACAGCCGCATCTTTATTTCTCCCAACGCGACTACGCGTTCTTCAAGAAAGCTTTTCCTCAGTCCTCTCCCTCTGAAAACACCTGTTTTTTTTTCGTTCGCAAAAATGACTCAACTATCTCGTTGTGGCAAAGCCCTCCCACTCCCAGCTGATTTCGATTGTACGACATACATGAATTGTCCGGACGACGTCGCTCCTCCGGTTAACCTCTCTTTGCCCAATATCAACCGTAGAAACTGTACCATACAAGCGAACAACGACCGTAGCATCGAGCTAACGCTCGCCTTCGAGGCAGCGCGCGCCTCCGCGACCGGCATAGGCAACCTCGACGTCGGCGCACCGCTGGCAGCTCTGTACTCGTATACCGACGAACAAAAGCAGCTGCTGCTCCACTCGAAGGAGCTTGTGGATTCCACCGGGCCCCTGCCCGCATCGCTCATTCATTGGATGGCTAGACAGCGCTGGGACGCCGCGCAGATCGAATCGGCAGAAAAAGTCAAACGCGAGCAGGAGCGTCTCGAGAAGGAACAAGAAAAGGCAAAGGCGAACGCGCCGATTCTTGGTACGCTCTCCATGTCGAATCCGAAGTCTTTTTCTTCGGTAATGGTCGAGGATGTCGACATCCCCGCGATTTTTCTGGTTACTCTGAAACATAAAATCTATCCACCCCTTCATTGGTGGAGCTCGGAGATCTTGCAGGAGGCGGAGGAGAGTCCGCATTCGATCCCTACCATTGCCTGGCGGGCCGAGCAGACGACGAATCTGTCCACGCCGGCCAAGATTCTTATTATCGACACTGATAAGATGACGAAATTGCACGGTGGTGCAGACGGCCTCAGATTAACGCCCAGCACATGGCTACAGTGCTCGAAGAACCTGCTGTCTGCCATCAAGCTGTTGAGCATCGCCCATGACCCTGCAAATCCCATCTCGACGCCGTTCACCGAATACGCGCGGCACGTCCAGTTTTTCTCGAAGAACAAATGGTTCGACAAATTATTCCCGGTGTGGTACGTGGTGGAGCGGGCGTTGCGTCGCGGTGTGCTCGTTAACACCGTGTTCGACGAATTCACGTGGACGCACGAGCTATCGACGTCCATCAAAGCGCACCAGGCGGCGCTGTTGTGCGCGCAAGAACAATACCAGACTTACCCGGGATATCGCGCGCTAAACTCTCCCGTTCTTCCAGCAGACCAGCAGCAGGTCCAAGGAAACAAGCGCGCGCTCGAGGACGACGGGAACGCGGCGAACGGCAAGCGCCAGAAGAAGGGCGGCAAGGGCGACCGACCGAAGGGCAACCAAGCCAACCGCGACCCCGCTTGCCTCATTTGCACCGAACCGCACCCCGCCTCCGCGCATCCCACCGCCTCGAAGACGTTCAAGGACGGCACGCCCCACCACGCGAAGGCCGACGGGAGAGACATCCGCCCCGCCAATGGTGCGGGGCAGTCTTCCTTTTGTATCTGATACAACCTCGGCACCGAATGCGACGGGAAGCACGGATCGGAACGCACGCACGCCTGCACCCTCTGCGGTCGTCCCCACCCCGCTCTCTCCCGAGACGAATCCTGCGCCAGAGTCAGAAACGGAGCTTTCGTTCCTTGAGGGCGAAGAGGCAGACCAGCAACAATACGATCTACTTCTTGGGCACACGCAAATCGAGTTTCTTGAAGACTCTGCATCTACCCCACACGCTAAACTGCACTATCCAGATCTGCTCCCCTACGTCCACGACCGCCCCGCGCTAGGGTGCGATGAACTATCAACATTGCTTGACCGGGTCGTCCAGCCTTATGACGCCGATGCTTTTGATCGCCTCCTGGCGCAGTACAACCTAACATCATCCTACCCCCAACTGACCCATCATTTACGCCACGGTTTCCCGATCGGACGCATGCCTGTCTTGCGGAAAACCATCATCATACCGAATCATCGCTCTGCGTTGGAAGAAAGGGAGACGGTATTGGACTACCTACGCACCGAGCTCGATAAGGGTAGGATGTCGGGCCCATTCACACAAGACGAGATGGAGCGGATCTGTCGGGGTCCGTTCTACTGCTCGCCGCTCATCGTCGCGGTGCAGGAGCAGGGTCCGGGCATTGAGCCAAAGAAATATGTCTGTCGGAACCTCTCGAAAGGGGACCCGGTCAACGATTTCGCAGACAAGGAAGATTTTCCCACAAGATTCGACATGCCCTCGAAGATGGCAGAGATGGTGCGTGGTCTATTCGTACCCCTCCCCTTTCCCTTTTCTTTTCTCTTATTCCCTTGTTCTCGTTTTCCCAACACAACGACACGTGTTTATTTCTATATTCTGGTTTATTCCCATTCTCGCATTTCTTTTCCATCACTGCGCACCACGAGAGCGGGACGGACGAGCAGGGGGGCTTATCTCCCTGCTGGTACAACCCCATCTCGTAGGCAGATCAAAGCTCGTTCGAGCCGATCGCGCGCCTTTTGTTCATAGACTCAGCACGCATCACGCGGCTGGCGCTATGTAATTAATTTGTGATCCCGTTGAGGTCTCTGACCCGGGAGAAGGCACTTCCTCGCCGCGCTCATCCTCATATCGCGATCCCGTCGAGGTCTTGCGACCCGGGAGAAGGCACTCATCGCTGCGCATCCTCATCTCGCGATCCCGTTGAGGGCTTTTGGCCCGGGAGAAGGCACTCGTCGCCGCGCACCCTCATCCCGCGATCCCGTTGAGGTCTTTCGACCCGGGAGAAGGCACTCGTCGCCGCGCACCCTCATCCCGCGATCCCGTCGAGGTCTTCAGACCCGGGAGAAGGCACACTTCGCCGCGCTCATCTTCATATCGCAACCCTGCCGAGGTCTTCGACCAGGGATGAGGCACACTTCGCCGCGCACATGCGGACTTTGTGCGAGATTTCTATTCATCCATCTCTCCCTCTTCCTCTATCAGAGCCATGCTTAGCATGCGTGCTCACAAAAGGCAATTACAGGTTGCACGCACCCCGATAGGCACGCAAGCGTGTAGCTTCGACATCAAGTCTTTCCATTGAACGTGTCCAGTGTTGCCTGCGCACAAGCCTTTCCTAGTGGCTGCATACGATGGCAAGTTCTACCTCGACCACTGCAATCCGTTCGGTGCGAGGGGTGCGAGCGGCAACGCGGGCCAGATCGCAAACGCTACAGTCGATATTTGGCAGGCCGCCACGGGCCCAGACGCCGACGAGCTAAGATACGAGGACGACTGCAACACCTTTCGTTTTCCCTCACTCCCCGGCACCGATCCTTTCGAATATCGGTTTGACCGCCAATCGATATTGGAACCCATCGACTCCCTTGGCGTCCCTTGGCATCCAACGAAGACCGGCGACGCGTTCGTTGATCGCACCGTGTTCCTAGGCATGCTGTGGGACCTTCCGCTGCGACATGTCTCGCTGCCGACGGAAAAGCGTCTCAAGCACCTCGCGCGCGTGCAGAGCATGGTGGAAGGTATCCGAACCTCGAAGAAATTCACGCTTCTCGAGTTGCAGGAGATCCATGGAGCCCTGTGCCACCTCTGCTTCATCTACCAAGATGGCTTGTCCCGCCTCGCGGTCTTCTCGAACTACATGGGTGCGTTCAAGGGACACAAGTTCGCGACGCGTTGGCTCTCAAAAGCAATCAAGAAGACGCTGCTGTGGTGGGAACACAAGCTACTCGACGCATCTCTGTTCAGACAGCTGCATCCCGTGGGGCTGCTGTGCAATATCGGCATCTATGTCGACGCCAGCACCTCTTGGGGCGTAGACGTCGTGATCGGGCGCGCGTGGTATGCACTCCAGCTAAAGAAAAAGTGGAAACGGCCCGGCACGGACATTTGCTGGCTTGAATCTGTAGCGATTGAGCTATGCATTCTCTTCCTCGAGCAGCTGGGCTACCGCGACGCCCACCTGTTGATCCGTTCTGACAACAAAGGGGCAATTGGCGCCTACAAGAAAGGACGATCCCCTAACGTTGGCATCAATTTATGTGCCAGGCGCACGCACGCGATCACCGCCGCGCTTAACCTCACCCCCAACATTGTTTACATTGCCTCAGCAGACAACATCGCGGACGCCCCCTCCCGCGGCCTGTCCTCCTCTCTCCTCCCCTCCGACCGCCTCACGCGCTATTTTGACTTACCGTGCGAGCTCGATCGCGTCTTCCTCAAACGATGAACTATTTCGACGACGTGATTGGCGACTTGGCGCCTCGCACATCTCCATCTCCTCGCGCTCTTACCTCGCCGTCCTCCCATGACCCGGGCGAGATCCGTTTCATTGACACTCGGGCACTTGGCCCCATTAATTCGTGCGTATTCGCGTAGCGAGCTCATCCCCGTGCTAATCAGACACATGTCAATGTACCAGCACTTGGTCGCTGAGGGCCCCATCGCCGGTGGGACGGGGCGTACACGACTTCTTCAATTTTGACCAGCTGCACGCCTCTCCTCCGTTACCGTCAACGCAGTATGTTTCGTAGTACCGCGCCTCCCTCTGTAGTCTAATTGCAATAGACGCTCTTTGATTCTTACACCGCTTGATCCGTTCGGGGACCTTCCTCCGTCATTACTTCTATCGGCCGGTCGGGGCGAATACCCGAAATTTCCCAGCACGCTTGAGCGCCACTCACTTGTACGGACACAAAGGAACCGATCCGCCTCTCCACCACGACGTGCACCTCTCTGGGACCGCGGGACACATGATATGCTATTCGCGGACCACCACCTCTCTTCTCTCGCATGCGGACGGGACCCAACCTCGAGCATGGTTAATATTCGTAAGGCAGCGGCTTTTTCACTGGACCAAAAGAAGGCACGAAAACCTTCGGCGAAAAACACAATAGCTCCGAGCGCGTTCCGACCCCACGTACCTGCTGAACAATGTTTGTTAATGTGGACCGCACCGCAGTCTCTGGACTTGCACACCGAATTTGAGCTCGCAGGCCTATCATTGCAGACCCAAACCAAGATCTTCGAAAACTACCTACAGACACATGTTCCGGAGACGAGGGGCTCATACGTCGCGGGCTTATTGTGTTTCAACCAATGGTGTGACGACAACAGCATCGCGGAGGAGGCCTGAATGCCGGCTTCTCGCGCCATCCTCGCTGGGTTCATCTCAGACGCCATTGGGACTTGCACTGGCAAATGTATCCGCAATTGGTTGAACGGCCTGCACGTCTGGCACATCTACAATGGCGCCGCTTGGCACGGTGACAAGGGCATGGTCCCGGGATTGAAGAAATCCGCGGACAAGGCTGGCGTAAAATTCAAGCGTCCCGAGCGTGGTCCCATAACCGAGGAACACTTGCGCGCGGTGCGCTCGGTCCTGGATCTTAACTCATCTTTCGACGCTGCTATCTGGGCGGCCATTCTTGCTTGTTTTTGCGGATGTCGGCGACTGGGGGAGCTTCTCATCCGCAGCGCTGCGAAATTCTTGAAATTGCGCGACACGACGCGCTCGACTCGGGTCAGATGTTTGATGGCAAACGGCCGCCGCGTCCTTAGTATCCACCTGGTTTGGACGAAAACAACGCTAACGCTTGGGGGCGAACTCATTCTCACCGAGGTCATCGGCAAGAATTCCGACCTCTGTCCGCACTGGGCCTGGGAGAACCACACCCGCATCAACCACTCACCTCCCCCCGACATACCTCTCTTCGCTTCGCGCTGCGGCTCGGGCTGGCGGCACCTTACCAAGGATGTCTTCCTCAAGACTACCGATGTGGTGTACAGGGACAAGAAGCTCGACCTCGTTTTCGGGCACAGCTATCGCATTGGTGGCGCCTTGGCCCTTCTCATTGCTGGCGTGGCGCCAGAAGTCATCATGAAACTTGGGGGCTGGTCCTCCCTTTGTTTTCTCATCTATTGGCGTCGTCTACAGCTCATCCTACCCTTGGCTATCACGCGTGCTTGGGACACACGGATCCGGGAATTCGCTGCAAACCATCAGATTGCAGCAGATGCTGTTTCGTTGGAAATCGACGACTAGTCCTTCTAGTACGACGTGTCTTCCGTCCTCACAGTAATTTATTCAATCTTTCTGATTCTCGTCGCTTCGCTCCTTTGGGGTTCTCGGGCCCCCGTCATTCGCCCTCGCGCGAGCTTCGCTCTTAGAGCTTTGCTCCTCGTGGGTTGCTCCGGGTCTCATTCCGAGTCCCTTTGTAGCCCTTGTGTACGGGTTTGGCCATTTTGGTCCTCCCTCTCGTCGACGCCCGCGCGGTCTTTCCGACCCCGTCGACGCCCGTCTCGGTTTTTCCCGGTGCTCATTCCATTACGCACAAAAGACCGCAGAGACCGAAACAGCCAAACCCCCCACACACACACAAAAGAACGCATCCAGCTAAATCATATATATTTAGCTCCTTCCTCCATCCTTTTTCCTTTCCCTCCGAATCTCAAAAGTGATCATATCCTACGTTGCGCAGTAGCAGCAGCAGACAGATTCAAAATTGGAGTCAGAGTCCCCGGCATTATACGTGTTGCTGCCATCAAGTGTCGAGAAGAGCTCAAAGAGTCCAAGGATCGTTGACGAGAGCCATCCCATGTGCACGCCATCAGATTGGAGTATAAAAAACAGGGTGGAAGCGGGAAGCAGTCAGGCATAGAAGTCCGGGAGGCGATGACTTTTCAGACAGCAAAAGGAAGGGAGGAAGGTGAGGAACGCGAGGTAAGTACGTTACGCGACGGGGCCCACTTGGATGATGTGCACCTGGTGTAGCGTGACACGCGCTGGAGGGATGTCGACGCTGCGGGACAGAATATGAGCGGCATAGGTCACCTAGTGGCAGAGCGACGAATAGACTCGCAATTGTGACAAGGGCGCTGCTCGCCGAAGAGGTATAAGTGCGAGCCTATTGGCATGGACGAAATCCCCCCTCACAAGCCTGCAGCCCATCCCATCGCCAGTACTGCAGGAGGCAGAAGCGCATACGCACAGAGATTGAAGAAAGTAAGACGTGATCTGAGATTGATACGAGCCCGATTCTCGCGTCGAGCCCTTGCACGTCCTCCTTCGACGCTGCCGATCCACGGAGTACACTCTAAGAAAGAAGAGTAAGATGAAGCTGGAGATGAAACGAGGGAAGGCGAGCGGAATGGGAGAGGAGGGGGAGGAGGGATAGGAGAGGGAGAAGGAGAAGGAGATGGGGAATCATGGAGTGGGGGGCGACGGCAAAGAGGAAGTACCCACGAGAGTGGCTCGCAGAGACTCCGCAAAACACGCGTCGTCGACTTTGTTCATGAGGCGCACTGAGTAGGTGAAGCCAATGGTCTTGAGCAACGGGCGGGTGCTATATTGACCAACGGCGACCGGCCGAGAAAGTCGTCGTGTAGACACACCCGCCAGTAAATCGTGTGGCATTACACGCAAGAAGAGACAAATCTGACAGACGATGCACCGCATCTCAGTACAGCATAACAACTTCACCGAACACCTGGAGCCCTAGCGCACGGTTCCAGTCTCCACCATCCAGGCTACATCTCGCAAAGCCAATTTATTCAAGCCTTTGCGACCCAGACTATGCAGGCGCGCGCAGGTCGAAAATAATTGAGCAAAGTCCATATTTGGCACTGGACGGCCCGGGTGTTGATTGACGTTTATTTGATCGGGTTCAGCAAACACCGTCTCTGTAACAAACAAGTTTGCGAGTGTAACTGCTGCCACCCAAAAACGACTTTCTTGGAAGCGCAAATCCTGGTGTTCCCATTCAACATGGCCCTCCGGGCACCCCTGGAACCTGAGGCACCTGCGTTGGGACCATTACGTACACTATCCCGATTGGGAAACGGTATATTGCCATTTTGGGACAGCATTTTGAAAAAGCAATGTTTTGATCATGAGTGATGAGGACGAAACAGCACGTGTGGTAGAGCCAGAATGGGGTTATGCCCATTTACATAAGGAAACTTTCGATTACCATATCACACACCGCACGATATTGTGGACACCGGATCATGGCCGTTGAAGACATGACTGGACGACTTACCCCCGGGGAACTGAAACAGCTGTACATGGTGCGCGTCGACTGTCACTTGATCCACGCTTGCGAAATTTCGCCGGACAGTGAAGACGTACACATCAAGCATTTATGTAAAGTCCAGGTTACGTTCATCCGTCGCATGCTCAACTTACATAGCCGTTCCATGATTACGCCCCTCTTCACATAAACCGGGATCATGCCTCTAAGAGTCCGACGCCTCCTCCTCGTTCTAAGCCACCTGTGTTATTTCTTGAACCTAAAGGGCAACCACTACGCCCGTGCTGCCTTGAACAGTTCTATTGAACTTGCAGAGAAGGGTAGAAAGTCCTGGGCTTCAGACCTTGCAAAGGCTATAACAAGGCTGCCATTCCACTGCCCCGAGCTTGTTCTGACGCGTCAAACTACTCACAAGGACATCGAAAATTACGCAAAACTCGTGCGCAAGCTTATGATGGAATGGCTACAAGAGGAAATTGACTCTTCGGACAAGCTCTACCTACTCCATGGCCGACGAGAACCCCAAAAGGACAAATCACCAACTCAAGTCACCTCCTACATGCGGCATTATTTAACCATGGTCAAGACGCAGAAATACCGCGAGGCACTTACCTCACTATTGCTGTCAACCCATTTGTTAGCCGTGGAGATCTTGCTTTATGCGCATCAACCGGTACCTCGCGACGGGCGACTCCGAGTCTGCAGGTTTTGCAAGGAAATAGAGACGCCAGAACATGCCTTACTCACCTGTGACTCCTCGGACTCACTTCTTGGATTAAGGGCAACTTTTCTCGCGCGACTCTTCTTCGAACTTCTAGACCTGCGTGTCCAGATGATGGAGCTGTCAAACACCGAGTTCTTGAATTCGAAAGTCATCATCTACCCTCGCTCGACGATTGTTCTGGTCGCTAAGTATGCATATGAAGTCCTGGAGGTGTTTTACGCTGTGCCGGTGTGGTGCCGAGATGCTTGAGGGAGATAAATTCCGGTTGATGTGCTAAAATTTTTCAGCTTCCTCAGATTCAGCTAGTTCTACCGCGGCGAGTTGGTCCGGATCACCCGACAATCCACTGCGACCGTGAGCTCGGCTAGGAGCATTTGAGGAGGCCCAGAGGCGATGATGTAATTAGCGTGTACGCATCGGCATAACCTCTGGAAACCGGCGTTCCTGAGCGGGACCGTGCCGTGTAATACTATATACCTACCTACCTACCATAAATATTCGGAGGGAAAATTGAAGTTATTTTGGTCCTCGGACAGATCGCTTTCCTGTGCCGAAACGGACGTGCGAAAACAAAATGAAGTTACTTGGTTCCTGGAAGTTTGAGCCACAAGGACTGGTCGCAGATATGTCGTGTGATATGTCGGGAAACTTCCGGCCGCAATAATTCCGCAGCAAGAAATTTCGAAAAGAATCTTTCTGGCGATCCATGAGAAATAAACGCTCTATTTCAATGCTAATCTCCCACCGCCGCGAGGCTCCAATGACGGACTGTCAGCAAAATGGTAATCGCGGTGTCCCGCACGATAACCATCACAAAGTGCACTCTCCACCTCCCAATCCGACTCCATTATGGATTCCTCCATGCTAGTCACCGGCGCGGCTGTCGTGCTGACTCTCTCGCTCACAATCTATCAACTCGGAAAGCCTAAACCTCTACCACTCATTCCACCCAACGAGCTTCAGTGGTTCAAGGGGGACATCCCGTTTCTTGTGAAGATGGGGAAGGAGAACCCGGGCTTCAGCTACGCGTTTGATGCCACCGCAACACGCCTCGGACCTGTATCTCAGGTACATAAGCGCATTCTCGTCCCAGTTGCCGTTGCTGATATTGTTCGCAGCTCGTCCTCGGACTAGGAGCATCTTGGGTTGCCAAGCTCTTCGGCCTCGGGAAAGCCATTGTTATTGTCGCTGTGCGTCCTCAGCCCCCACTTCGGTACTATATAGATTCTCATCGGTTTACTTTAGGACGCGCAGGAGGCGCAGGATATCCTCGTCAATCGAGGTAGCGAGTTTGACCGCGCGAAAAGTACCACCAATCAGTATGTCCTCGGTTCCACGCTATACACATACGACACTGACCTACGTCTAGATTCTCAGCCACACTCCGTCAGGGAATGCTCGGCCTCCCAACGGGTGAGAAGTTCAAGCACCACAAACGATAGTGAGTCCCCAGATCGCCAGTGTCCCCATTCTGAAACCTCGTAGCCTCGGGATAACGATGACCAACCCTTACCTGGCCCGCATGACACCCCGAATGGTTGAGCATATACAAGAATTGGTCGAGGTCTGGGCAATCGGGGCCAGGCGGCTCGGAACGGGATCCTCTGTGGACGTCGCCATCAACGCTATTAACGACCCAAGACTCCTCACGGTTGATATCATTGCATCCATCACGTTCGGCACATCCTTGAACGGTGTCAAGACTTTGGTGGATTATCTCGAAGCCAATCCCTCCGCCGAACCCTCCTCTCGCTTAGAAATTCCCCAGCTCGTTCTTGATCTTGAGGTGTTGCTGCACACGATCGCAGGTGGCGGACGGTTCCTGATCCCCAGTCTCCTTCCCTGGTGGACCCGAACTTTCAATTACAAATGGCGCGATGCGATCGAGAGGATCCATGATGGGCTCAAGAGACGGCTGCAGACGGCTCGAGCGGAATATGCACTGCAGGCCAAGGGTCAGGAGAAACCCGACGCCCGTAAAGCTGACAATGTGCTCGACATAATTTTAGAGCGCGAGAGGGAGGATGAATCAAAGGGAGTCGTGGCCCTCACCGAATCGGAAATAATTGACGAGCTAACGACTTATGCGTTGGGTGGGTCTGAGAGTACGTCGTATTCTACACAGCTGTGCGGGACTTGATCGCTGACACTCATTGTGTGGGAATTTCAGCCACGGCAACCACAATGCAATGGGCTCTTAAGATCCTGTGCAAGCACCCACATATCCAACACAAACTTTATTCGGAGCTGTTGGACAAGCTTCCTTCGCTTACCACGCGCCCGCCGACTTATGACGAAATTTCGGACGAAGTCAACCTCCCGTACCTCTCTGCCGTGTTGTACGAAGTCTTGCGATGCGCGAGAACCGCACCCGCCGTTACGCGCGACGCAACGTGCGACACTGTGATCTTGGGATATCCCATCCCCAAAGGGACTCAGGTGTTTCTGGCGCTTGGGTTGATGCAGCAGTTCGAGAGCGACGCGTCGAAGGACGTCACAGACGGTCTAGAATCTGTGCGTAGTCCGTCCAGCAAGCGGGGGAGGAAATTTGGATATTGGTCGTCGTCCGACGTCCATTCTTTCAATCCGGATCGGTGGCTGAGGCAGGATGGATCGTTCGACGCAAACGCTGGTCCATGGATGCCTTTCTCGACTGGCTTCAGGGGCTGCTTCGGACAGAAGTTGGCTGTGAGTATCTTATGATTGCTGATGCTGCACATGTCGCATGTACTAAACTCTCTGTTTTTCCAGCTTATAGAACTACGCCTGTTCCTGGCGATCGTCCAAGTGAACTTCTTCCTCGATGCGCTCCCGGACGAGCTTAACACCTGGAAGTCGCGTGAAAACCTCACCAACCATCCCGCTCAGTGCTATGTCCGACCCATCCCTTGGGAGAAGATGGAGACCAGAATGACTTCCTAAGTGTTTCTCGCTGGAAACTCGGTGTCTGTCACCTGAACTCAAAACAATGTTTGCCCTGGAAATTGACCGAGAAAACCTGACGTACTTCTCATGATCCATATTTTGATAGTTTCTGTGTTAATTTCATGCCGACTTGACGAATAAGCAGACATTTACATTAATATACCAGCAGCTAGCAACCAGCCGATGGGTATCGTTCAGCATTGGCTGATGGCAGCTTCCAGCCTCGAGCATTGTGATCCCACTGGAATCCAACGGTGGACACCGTAAGTATTCCACTGAAAGCCGCTGGCTCAATTTTTTCCTGTGCTCACGGGTTTTTGCTGCATTCCATTGGCTGCCAATGCATCGGAATGATGTGTACCGCTCGAATGACTCGCCAGGCGCTTCACGCACGTCCAGCGAAGGGGTCACTGGGAAAAGGAGCGATGACTCGGAGAGTTGCAAAATTTTCGCATCCACCCCTATGCCTTTTTGGGAAGTCCTTCCCGTTTGGGTTGGGCCGGCCGAAAGCCGGCAGTGAAATTCAGCCGAGAAGCCGCCTCTATTTGAAATTACTGTAGGGCGTACAAAACAAAGGGTATGATATTCTCCTTAGTTCCTCAACCTGTTCACTTTCCAACAATGTTCATTTCTAGGTACAGATGGGTACATGATATAGCTACAAGTACGCAGGATGCAATACTGAGAATATACAAATCAAGATAGTACAAATAATGCACAAATGCTCCAATAGGGAAGGGAGAATGGGAGATCAGGCGACGAGGTCAGAGCACGCGGGGATATGAGGCCCAGGAAGATGGGAGGGGATAGGCTATAGATTGAGGCGGAAGGCGCTGTCGATGAGCTGCAGGCCGACCGGCGGCGGCGACGGAGACACGGCGCGAGCTTGACGTACTTGGAGGATGGGACTGCCGGGAATGACGATGAGCGAGAGGCAGGAGGAGGCGCGAGCCACTGGCGACGGGTGCCAGGCGGGAGCCGCTGACGAAAAGGGTGATGCGCGCACTGGAGATATGAGAGTATTGCTGGCGGGGGCGTGCAAGGCTCGACCTTGATGACACAACACTCACTGACAATTTGGACCTCGTCCCTTCGTCGTCGTCGCTGTCCTCGCTGCGTGCGCGGTGGCTCTTCTTTCACACGCGGTGCTTGTCGAGGGGATAGACTGGAGGCGCCTGCTGCTGCGGACAGTAGCGCGCGAGGGCGACAGGGCGGGAGTGACGGCTGCTGGTACTACGTAGACACTTTGGCGATGGGTAGCAGCCTCGAGAATGGTCAAACGGGGCGGGTGTCTCGTCGGCGAGGATGGCGAGCTTCGTGATGGATTACGTTGGCCGGGCGACGGCCGTCCGAGGGTCGGGTAGTGTCCGCGATGCGACAGAGGTGGGAAGGAGAGTATCGAGCGGGACGATGGTGGAGGTGGAGGGAGAGTGATGAGCATTTGTCAGTCACAATTGCCGCTGATGCCAACTTCCGGCCGGCCCAACCCAAACGGGAAGGACTTCCCAAAAAGGCTCAGGGGCGGATGCGAAATGTACCGAGTGGACTCGGACGATCGAGTGCCTTGCAGAAAACACGCGTCCATGTGGCTGTGTTGATCTCGGACGCATCCGCTCCAAGTCTCTTCCCACCTCCATGACGACTCGGCGACTTCCAAGCGCAAATCTCTCCTTGTTACCTTCATATTTTCTGTCCAGGACTCCTACTCTAATTGCTATTTCTTTGTACCTCCAGCTGCCTCCTCTTGCTTTTAAGGCAATTGACGCGTCGCCTGTCTGGTCCCATCGGTGCGGAATATAGGCAAGCCGATCTGACAGACTGGTAGCAAATGTACAAGCAGAAGAAAGCTCTACGACTTTGCAGGGCCACTATTCTACGGACAGAAAGAAAAAGCTAAAACCCAACGAAACACCCTTGACAACGCTACACGACTGCTGTAGAAGACCCTTTCGGGTTTGCCACACCCCCTCTACGCTTGTATGCGTCTCCCAACAGATCTCGCAGGAAGTCGAACTCATCTATGATCTTCTTTGCTATCTTACTCGTGACATTTCCCTTCGTCGCGCTGAACATCGTCAAGTTGGAGACAATGTAGACACGTTGCTCGGGTAGGTCGGCGCCGCGGAGGATCTCCCGTACATTCTGCCTCGTCGCGCTGACAAAGTGCTCTCTGGCCGCAAGCTCGAGCGCCGCACGACTCCGAGCATCCTGTTCTTCGTCGTCGCTTTCGTATCCCATCTCCCGCATTAGGTTGCGGGTGTGGCTGTCCGCCTTGGAGCGAACGATGTAGCACGGTATTCCGAAAAGACGCGCGTTGCGGAGGATGGCAACGTCCGTCATGGTGAACCTGTTGTCGACGAGGACGACGAGTGCGTCGAAGACGTACAGCCCCTGATTGTTGAAGTACTGCCAGTCCCGAACCTGCAGCGTGCCCGCGCCTGGGATATCGTACCAAACAAATGGATTCTTGGGGTCTGAATCTGGGAAGCGAGCGACACGCAGCGTCGTCTCTGTAATGCCTGTCGCAGAGGCTCCCGCATCCCTATTTCGCAGACCACGCAGAGCATTGATGAGCGATGACTTGCCACTCCCCGCGACGCCTGCCACAGCGAAGTGGTACAGCCCGTCGCGGTACCCGATCCTGCGCTTGGCGTCTTCTAGGTCTGCGGTAGAGGGCATGACGACAGGCTGTATGCCTTCGCGGAGCTGGCGCTCGACCTCCTCTTTCGCTTCGAGCGCCGCACGCGCTTCTTCCGCTGCTACGCGTGCAGCCTCCTCTGCGACCCGCTGGGCCTCAACGGCGAGCCTATTCTCTTCCGCCGCGACCTGCTGCTGGCGTAGCGCCTCTTGCTGTGCCGCCTCCGCCGCTCTGCTCGCCTCCTCTCTTATCTCCTGCTCGCGTCTTTGCGCATCACAACGCTGCGCTTCAGCCGCCCGCTCAGCAGCCGCGCGAGCTTCTTCTGCCTCTCTCCTGATGCGCTCTGCTTCTGCTTGTGCGGCTTCCATGGCGGCCTGTGCCTCTCGAGCTCGTTGAGCATTCATCTCGGCCTCCTGCGCAAGCCTTTGTGCTTCCTCCTTGGTGGCTTGTGCTTCTCTGTCGCGCTCTTCCTGCTCTCGTTTGAGCCTGTTTGCTGCTTCGATCTCGTTATGCGTCGGATTAGCGCCGGCTGGCTTGGATCGAACGTTGAATAGCACACCAGCGACGGCTGTAGCGATGGGGACAAGGAGCGAGACAGCGGGACCCATTGATATAGAGGTGCGGTTAAGGAACGAGAGCGTGCCACAATGCTGCAGCCCGGGTTCCATTCTCTTCTATAGCTGGCAGGAATATCACGATCCGAGCATGGGGAACGCGTGTCCGGATCCAACCAAATTGTATCACAAGCGACACTGGCGAAGGATGGTGTGGAGTTTGGAACGGATCTTTGCAGAACATGCAGAATACATGCTTAGTCTAAGTGTGCAAGCAGCTGCCGCTCACCCTATTCCCGGCCGCTTTCTATCCCTGCTGCCGCTCGTGCAACCCCTCCGCGACACGCTGGACCCAAGCTGCGGCGTACATCAATGCTGCAGCCCCGGTTCTATTCTAGTCTCTCTTGACAGACACTCCAATTCTATATCAGCAGGATAATCGCGATCTGAGCATGGGAAACGCGTGTCGAATAGTTTGTCCCCCACGCGACATCATGGAGGATATACCAGACACGAATCGCCATGATCTCGAGGGAGGGTTTCAATGTTTGCGAGTAAATGATTGCGAGCTTAGTTGCGTGAGCGTCGCTTCGAGATGACTGGGAACGCGTAGAAAGGCTGTGATGAGCCGCACTTGGATAACTCACCGGAAATGTCTCTTATACACTTAACATTCTCATTACTTACCATTTACGGGTGAATCTCACATATATTTTTTACAAGTTACCGGGTTCAGAGGGAAACGGTGTCCAATTCTCCCTCGGTCGGCACATTTGTGCTCTCATCATCTTGTATTGGGCGCGGAAACCACTACAAAAATGGGTTGGTCAGGATTCCACTGAATGCTTGACTTGCCAAGTGCCAAAGACATAAACAAGCATTTATAATCGTACGCCATGAAGAACAGAGAGAAACGGAGCACTCAATATGCACACCACATAGATAGTTGACTGTGGAGGACGGAGATAGTGCTGGAAAAAATTGATGGAGGCAAAATTTGAAGCACATCTCTGTATGGAATAGACTCGAACCAGTCGCTATTTGGGATGGGGCGTAAGTTGATGATAATCGATCAAAACGGGGCCACATGATGGCGTGCAGTAATCGTTTTGTGGAGAGCTTAATTTTGCTTAGATGAAATTCGGAAAACGGGGAACACCTTAAAATTTCATACGCTATAACTTTCTCTCTCACAGTTTTTGAAAAGATAAACCTTGTCCTTTTGCGTCGTCGATATTGCTCTAAGTTTTTAACAATCTCGGCAACTCCCGTACATTAGTGAACTTCGATGGAGGGGCTTAGACGGTAAGGTCTGCTTCATTTTTGAAGGCGATAGCATCTGACTGGAATTCCTCGGTTGTGCGACTCGAGTACTTACTCCTGAAGTTGAGTTCATTCAAGTGAAAAGGATGCAAGCCCGCAAAGCGGCCGAGCAGCTATAAAGCTTGAAACATTCTGCAAATAAAAACCCAGAGAAAATCCAATTCATATAACTGTATCCATGTGGGTTGTGGGACGGGAAATTTTTATTACATATACGCTATATCTTCATAGATATACATATGACTGCCTTGGATGCAGATGGCTGTGGAAAAAACACAGCTATAGTCCTGGAATTCGAGTCACGTATCACCCACGGATGGGACACGAATGTTCTTAGTTGAACCTGTTGGCCGATCCTAAGTGTCCAATACTCAACTGGATTCCCCTCGAAGTTGATCCAGTTGATGGTCACCGTTTGACGGGTTTTGTTCATGAATGTCACGTAGGTGGAAATTATGGATTCGTGCGAGCGGAGTTCACTCTCGACCTCAGGAGGATATTGACGAAGTTCGTCTGCCATGCGGATAGTAGCTTTTGACGGCCTACGCAGTGGGAAAAACACTGCAATGATCCCTGTGGTGGAGGATGCCATCCATGGATGCGACACAAATGTTGGTTGGTAAACTGCTTCGCCGGTCCCGATGGCGCAATATTTTATTGGGTTTCCGTCTTGATTAATCCAATAGAGCGTCACTTCCATTCTCGAATGGTTCATGAACATGATAGAGGTCGAAATTTCACTTCGTGCGGACCTAAGGGCTGCCACATTGTCAGGGGGGATTGGAGGAAGCTCAGGTAGCCCCTCTCCGATTTCGGGTTGTTGGACTTGCGAAATATGTTTACTTGGTGATAGCCAGCCGACGGTTTGTGTGTGTTCCGCGGCTAAATGGAGCTCAAGAATCCATGCAATTTCTCTCTTTATCGGCACTCACAACTTGCTTGTTGGCTGCCACTGCTGCTGTTGAGAAACAGAATAGGGCAGAGAAATGGGATGAACCGACGTACAGATTATACACAGTGAAGTGTTCAGCCTTGATCTCGTAATACATCCGGGGACCCTCCCCAACACCCCCGCCCCCGCCCTGTACGCCGCCCTCCCCACCGCTGCCCCCTGTGCCGCCTGAGAAAAATAAGGCATAATGTCAGCCTATTAATTTCATTACCCACCGTGGATGAATTGATTAACTGTGTTGAATTCACTCGCTTCGAGAGGCATTACAGGGCCAATGTCGATTTTCCTGAATCCAGAGTGGACACTGTAGATCTTGTGTGTGCAGAACAATGGGGGGTGAGAACGTGGAGCAAGGAGCAACTGACAGCCTTGTATGGCATGCTTAGCCCTAATTGGGCGCCAAATTCCCGGGGAAAGGCCGAATTATTGTGATTATTACCATATCTTGATTTGGTTTAATGCCTACTAGTATCCGGGATAACTCCTTCTGTTCGTCTTTGCGCTACCCACACATTTCAACACCCAGAAACCTACGGTTCATGTGCCCAGCATGCCCGAAATTAACTGTCATTCACCTGCGCCGCAATGATGAAGTCGTTGAATCTATCACCTTTGTTGTCGGCATTCAACGGATTTGGTACACAGTGAAGAGACTTTCCTCCCCTCTTGGGATCCGATTCATCAACTGCGGGCTGTATAAATCCGCGCTTGATTTTAGTTCTCTGCACTCATCCTCGGCCCTACTCTTTCCGGATCGTTTCCTCGCCTGGCTCAATGCGAGCTGCCATTTCCTTGTGGGTCTGAACACGCAGTAAGCGAAGCTCTTTTCCATGAACACCTCAACTGCGTCCATTTTAGAGGCTGTATTGCCTCTGTTTGCTGTGCATGGCTTCATTATTATTATCCGTTCTTTAAGATTTTGCTCATTCGGCGGTGCCCATCACGTTGCACATGTTAAGGCTTAATTAACCTGTTTTTGCTCTTGCGCAGCGTCCCCATGATCTACTACGGACTGTGTTCCTTCACTACTTGAGCTGCCCATTTTCGGCTTGCTTGGCTTTCGAACTGCAACATTGGCTACGTCTGTGCTTTTATATCTCGCAAGGGAGCCATTTGAATCCTTCCTTCCTGCTTCCCCCCACCATTTCCGCGGCAATCATCGCTGGACCATCTTGCGTGCAATGAACTGTCGCTCTTGACGGTGGCTCCGATCTTCCCCTAGTTCGCCCACTGCAATTCCACGCTGCCTCAAGACCCTATTCAAGTGATTTCATCAGCGATACCAACCTGGTATAATTCTTCAAAGCACCTCAAATACGACCTCAAGTTGACGCTGGCTCTGGTTCTCCTAGGCTCTGGTTCTCCCGGCTTCAAAGCACTTCAGTTCTACCTCAAAGTTTCCTCGATTTCTTCTCCAGCAAACAGCAATTGAGTATTTCTCCCGCAACTCCCCCCAAATTGTGTCCTACTGCACAGTCTCTCACTGAGTCCCTTAGGGACAAGAAACACCGCTCAATCGATATTTGGTTCGCGTTGAGTGAGTGTTGTCGTTTGTGCAAGATGTTGACCAGCACGGCACTTGCAAGCACGACGTTGCATTTCCCCGCCTCGCTCCCACCCTGTGCTGGAGGACAGATCTCAACGCCATCATACTGAGCCTTTCGGCGGCTGGTATGTCACACTACACGCAACATGTTAAACTTCTCCTGACTCCAGCCGCAGTCTACAGGTACGCCGTCATCGTTTCAACCCACTGCTCAATTCCCTTTGACCTAGCGCTTACCTCCCTTCACATTGATTTCCCCCAGGAATTAGGAAGTTAATTTCTTGGCTGACCTGTTCTTGCAAAGCCAAATATTTTTTAATTTGGCCACTGAGATAGGTTTATCTCAATTTCTGTTCCAAAACCACTGGCACAACACATTGCCATAATGTCATAGTGAGTGATCTCGACCTGTCGGGAAATTGCATTCGACCACCATTCAGTGCAATTCTTGGACGCAATACCAGGAGCTGGCAATATGTTTCGAGCTCGTGTGCAGCTGCACCAGTGCGATGATGAAAGATGAAGAACTGCTGATATTCTGGTTCAACTTTGCACTCTGCGAAGGACACAGATGTGTTACTTTATGCTGATTTTGCTCCGTAAATCTTCCCTGCGTCGTCTTGATGTGTTCACTGCAGTGCCTCAATTCATGCACTGTTTTTATTCCGGATGGGTGTTCATTATCACATTTGGTCCTTGATCTGGGTGGCTCATGAAAGCGCAAGTTATCCATGCGCCAAATCGTAGATTGGTCGTAGACGCTCGTTGGGAACACTTAAATTTCCAGTTGACTACTCGAACTTTTTGGGCGGCTAGGAATTCGGATCTGAACTCCGCCATCTGTTACCTGAAACTTGAAGATTAAACTTGAACTCGCTTCCGCTACCTTCTGGCTTTTTAGATATGCCTACAGCACTGATATTCATCGAATCAACTGTCTTGAGGGCTTGAACTGCCAGCCGGAGCGAAGCGAATATATCTCTTCTCAATATTAGTACAATGCGCCGGTGGAGACGACGCGAATCAAGAAGATAGTTGGCTTATTGGAGACGTGGATGGCACCCTGCCAGAGCCTGTGAAGAACTCGCAGCGAGGGTCTCAAATTAATTTACCTGTGCGGCAGTGCCTGAGTCAATTGTCATTGTCTCCCGGATTTTAACTCCCAGAACTCTCAGCACCAAAGGTTCTGACGAAGCTACAAGAATAAGTTTTATTCTAATTTGCCAGACACCCGGTACTTTGAGTTTCAAATTTCCGACGCGTCAGGCGCGAAGAGCCGGGACGATGATCACCTGACCGCGATTGATCGATGTGTCGTCCTCAGCCAATCTTTGACACACACTCCGTGGCACTTGATCTCCGCCTAACGTTGGCCTAACGTAGATGTCGATGCAGCGTTGAGCTCAGAGCCGACGCCGCCCTCTTCTCGCTCGCTCCGCTCCAACGTCATGCTTCCATTCTCGAACGGAGTTGTCGACGCTACCATCCTTCTGGCAGTCGTCACGGTGCCCTCAGTGCACCTCGCTCCAAAGCCAAGGCGCGGGTCAGCGAGGCTCGTCGCCACCACTGCGATCACAATCCCACCTCATCCTCTCCCTGGCCACCACGGATAACGCCGCTAACAAGCCGCCCATGCCCCTCTAGCAACGCCTTTCGTGCTTCCCGCCATGGACGTCGTCAGCGCTAACTGCTCCCCTGTCCTTCTCCGTTGTTCGCGATAGCCATGCTGTTCGACCATGGCGCGTTGGTGGTGGCTTTATCCCGTCTTCCTTTCGCTAGCTTTCTCGTTCTGCCTCATTGATGCTTGGGTCAACTTAAAGCCTGGTGTGGGCAAGGAAGGGTCAGCACTTTATCTGAACGCGGAGGTTGGGTTCGGCTCAGGTTCGGTCCGGTAGCGATTTCTGAACCCACCTTTGCCATCACTAGCCAAGCCTGCGCGACACCCAAGCCGGAGTCTATGCGGCAGACGCTATTCCTGGCGTTATCGAAGCAATCCATACTTCAATTCCAGAGTCAAATGACCGTCTTCTTCGGTTTGCGTACCCGAGTCAAGCCTCGAGGTATAAATACGCAAGAGCCTCCTTCGCATGCTTGCCTTCCAGTCCCAATCACAATGTCTGCCCCAAAGTACAATCCGTTCTGCGTCATCGGAATCTACAGAGCCCCCGATCATTCATCCAGAGAAGAGTTCGAGAAGAATATGGCAAAGCTCATGCACGATATCAAGGTACTTCCTGTGGCTCAGAATAATGTGCTGAAATTAAACATTGTGAGAAAATCATCGTTTCCATCTACTGTTCAAATCGAGACATGACGTTCCTCGTGGCGTAGATATACCAGAACGAAAAACTCTCGGAGTCGATTCAAGGCATGGGCCTCCCAGACGCTCCGACCACCGTCTTGGTCACGGGAGAATGTGAGGTGAGTATTGTCCCCGTTCTTTTCCCCTTTTTAAGCCAAGAAACATTTTCTAGACCGCAGAGCACCTTGTCGAGGTATGTGTCCGGAAGTTTCGGTACCCGTGATAGTCCTCAGAATTTTTCAGTACATCCGAGATCCTTCTATCGCTGAATTAATCGCAAAAGCGGAGCCGTTTTTGCACGGCAAGGCCTGTGCGTTCTCCGCCGACGTGGCCACCAAGATCGACCGCCTTCAGGGCACGAGGAGGGAAACCTGCAACGGAATTTTCATATTCAAGGTCCCCAGTCATATGGAGGTTGAGGATTATCACGGGAAGATTGGCTCCATGGTCGATACATTTGCGGAGCTGCCGGTGGCTCAGGAGCACATGGTGAAACACACGATTGTGCGTATTCGGATTCAAGATGAATCACCTGAATATGAGGCTGCTGTTTAGTGGTTCCAGAACGACATTGTAGCCCCGGAGTTGCAGGGGACGTGGCGCTTCCCGGAGGCGGAGCGTACTGTCGTTGTAATGCTCGAGTGTGACGTGCGTAATTCATGTTCCATAGCCTTGGCAATTGTATTTATAAATGTGTTTTCCACCAGACATGGGATAGTATGAACCAGGTACGCTGTTTATTTGGCTTCCATGCGTGAAGAAACTCATTTGGAATGCGCAGATCCTCACGCATGAAGAAGTCAAGAGGATTATTGGCGACGCGATGAAGGATTTCGGGCTCCACGTTGAGAGCAATTGTTTTTCGGCCACTGTGGACACGTTGGTTTACAAGTACGACTCTTAGAGTGTTTTCCATTCTTGAGAATTGTGTACGCTAGCTGGTGAATTCTTCGCAGTGAAGACGGAATTTGGAGTATTTTCCCTTTGTTTGAATTGAAGTGGTGATCTCACTCAACGTAGATCAATATCCGCTACACTCCAAGCCCCGGTTCCTTGATTCGACCAAGGAAGACTAAATAGACGTGTACATCCTCAGCAGACTGGGAATTCCCTCAATGAGACTCGCAGGCGCCAAGTTGGTTTTTGAAAGGAGAAACCGCAACATGAGCATACATACAGTGGGGGAGGGGGAGGCGGTGCGTGGTAGTTAGCAGATGGATGAATGAACGACGAATAGGATCTGTAGGTGAGAGACACTCCTGCACTGGCAGAGTCTAGAGGGTAAAGTTGAAATATACTTTAAGTATTGAGGAATATCAAGTGAAGTGAATGCGAAGTACGAGTTAAGGGAGAAGCAGCGTAAGGCAAGAAAGGAAGGGAGACGGCGCTCTTGAATCGTCGCATCGCGCGCGAGCGCAAGCTACTTTGGACGACCATGGTGTTGCTGTTAGATACGACGGGAGCGCGACGACGAGGGCGGTGCCATACACGATGGAGTGATCTAGAGGATCCGGGGATGCACCCTGCCCTCAACGGACTATGAGCGGATGGAAACACGAGTGGATTTACAGATCGGAGCGGTAGCACACGCCAACGCATCCGCTGCAGGTGATCCATCCAGAATGAGCCTCGGACAGCACAGACTCACCCCCGCAGCCTGCCTCTCTAACAGTAAATCGTTTTTTATAGCCACTAACAGTACCGAAGGCGCCAATCACAAATTTCGAATTCACGAAGGTGGTATAGACTCGGGAACGAGACTACCTCCCGTGCATGTATGGCAATGGCCATGTGGCTGTCAAGCGCCCGTTTATTCCGGGACGAAGAAAGGTCATGATTTACTGCTCTTGATTTCTTTATCAACATAGCGCCACTTTGGCCAAATTCTATGCACGCTCTCGACCACTAGTTTTAGACTCGACATTGCAGCATTACCAAGGATTCGGCCTGCGAAAACCGAGGTTGGAAAGCATTGCATAGACTTGGTCTCGGCAGTACGACTATTTTTTAAACGAGTTTCATATAAAATCAAGTAATTACTTGTGGTGAAGGAGGAAACGGGCTTGCAACGGCAGCCACAAAAAACGGGTTCAGAAGCAAGATCTTCTTTGCAATCAAGCATCGTATGTAGGACTGTGCGATGCCATGCTCAAGGGACCCTTCCTCTGATTCCGACTGGCCCGCAAGGGGCAGGGATTTCTAGGGATCCCACCATAACCGTACAAGATCTTCGGCGACTTTATACGGTTAAGGGTGGTACCGTAATGTATACGATTACGGTCCGTATACGGTACTTTACGGCCGTAAATCCATGAGTATGGTTTGATGTCGTCCCGGCGCGGCCTTGATTGCACCGTGCGATCCGTGCAACATGGGTTCCGCATTCAAGGCATTCACCAAGGGAATTTTTCACCGGCAGCACACGTTCAGATGCGCCATCAGCCCGCAATGGGTCGGCACAGGACGCGCCACATAGATTATAACCATAAGAATTTTTAGTGCATAACTCACCAACACTGAGGGCGACTCTAAGATGGTTGCCAGTAACATCTCAGGGTATTCTGGCTGAAATCTCGAGCACCTGTTGTCAAGTTGATAGTTCCTCATTAGGAAGGTGAGTTCATTACAGCTTCTGAAGTGGTGTTTGGGGTGTCAATGTATTGGTTTTCAAGTTCCTGAGTCAAGACACTAACTCAATTCATTTCCCTCCTTGTATTTTGCAGAAAGGAATGATAATATGCGCCTTCTAATTTATTTCAGTATTTACGATCGTATTACGGCCGTAATGACCGTACCGTATCCATACCGTAACCGTAAGACGCTCGCGGAAACTCATTACGGTTACGGTTACAGCACGACGGGCATCCGTAATTCGTCCTAATCATTATGGCCGTATCCGTATACGATACGGTGGGGATCCCTAGGAATTTCTCGCTCACGAGCGTGAGTATCTACCATCCACAAATATTAATCCAATTTCATGAGCTATGGGAAAACTATTTGTACAAGCACAATATGGCTACCCCATTCACGAGATGCGTTTGGTTGCCATCTGAATATTCGTATCAGGATACGTCGAAGAATTGGGAACGGCGACCAATATTGACCTATTTTTCTTGTTGCTCAGCAGTTCCCGGAGTCGCACGCAAAGCATCCGAACTGCAGCTCGCCACAGGAGTTCTAATCATGATCAGCAATAAGCATCGGGGCGGCGGCGCAATTGCGATGCAATTACTCACGTCGGGGCAATCATCGGGAAGGCCCCTGTTCTGCGCCGAAAGGTCAGAATTCAAGTGAAGGAAAATGACAAGAGACACTCACTCCGCAGCGCGCCTCGGCGACTACAACCAATGCCAGCGCAGCGGCGATGGTGTATAGGACTCGACCAGAAAAGAACATGCTTGCTTAGAGTTGAAGTTGTGGAGGGAGCTGATAGCAAGGTGGGCCTCATCTCCTGTGGTTTTAAACCTTCCGCAAGATGCCAACGAAATGTTTCCCAAAAATAAATGATGCGGCGATGCCCCTTGATGTTTCGAGGTTGCCACTGGCTCCGTTAGGCCTTTGAATCCTGAACGTGAACGCGGGTGCAACTAGTCGCTTGTACCTTCGAGATGAACACACGCAAAGCAGAAACCGTGGAAGATGATTACATTGAATTTACTTTCTGAGGATATTGTGCATCGTTGCTCGCCTTCTAACGACTGTCGAACCACATCAGACTTTTGATAAATATCTTTTTACCTTGTACAAGGCCAAAAAAGGCCCCAAAAGGCCACAAGTTTGCAAGGCCACAATCTTAGACGAAATTCTCGCAAGGTTGCGCGTTCGACTCCGGCAGGGGGCTAAATTTATCAGAATTGGAAGACGGGTGGGTATGGCACAGTTGCGACAGATTGCAGCAGGACTCCTTAGAACTCTTACAGACTCTCACGGCCTTCTCATGTGCTATTTGTGCATTTTTGAGAGGTTTTTTCTTGCATTTTGACCTTGTGAGCTTGCCAAAAAGCTCACAAGCCCAAAAAGGCCGCAAGATTTTTGTTAAATTGCTGATGCGACCGCCATGGAGATCCCTTCAAATTAAGATCTTAATGACTTGACACAAACTCTGCCTTCCTCCTGCTTGTGGCCTCCACAGGTTGGCATTTTGAAATTTATCTTATTTTTCCAACGCTATTGGCTTCTAGTTTACAATTTCTCCCTGACAGAGAGCCTTGAAACCACGGGGAAACCAAATCAGTGTTTGCCGAAGATTCAATCTCATGCTCCATGAACGTTTATGCTCCCACCCACCCGGGAATCGCGCTGTGTTCCTATCGGTACCCCCCGCATGCTTTCGGATCTTGTGCCATTCACCGATTGAACGGTATAGCCAGATTTCAACGTACACTACGTTTACTCGCCGGGGCGAGGTTATCTTTTATACTCAGCAGTCTCCGGAGTCGCACGGGAAGCATCCGAATGCCAACTCGTCGCAGGAATTCTAATCATAATCATTAATCGCCAACGACGAACTCAAGGCTCAGGCGACACTACTTACGTCAGGGCAGTCATCGAGCAGGCCACGGTTCCGCGCCAGAGAGTCAGCATTAAGATGAAGGAGAACAGCTAAATGGACTCACTCCGGAGTCTGCAGCGTGCCTCAGCAACTATAACCAATGCCAGCGCAGCGGCGATGGGTGTAGATGATGCGATGGATGAAATTCGTCAAGGCAATTGCATAGCAACGAAAACGTAGTAGTAGGATATAGAATATATTTCACAAAAATAAATCATGCGGGAGTGCCCGCTCCTTGATGTTTCCAGGTTGCCATTAGCGATGCGAACCTTCTATTCACTAATATCACAAAGCAAGGCCGCTCCTCACTCGAACAGACATAAACCGTCGCAGGTGCGCGCTTATACTCTTCCCGTCACCCGGCAAACCCAGTCAACGGGATTTCCCCGCACAGATCCTTCGTTATCAAGTGAAGCTCGTTCACTGCAAAAACAGAAGAAAAATAGAAGCACAATGCACACGAAAAAGCTTTGCAGACAGAGTACTCACCTGCAGAAGCTGATACACCGCGGCCGCGTAGTGGATATAACTGAGCGACTTGATCACCTCGATTTCTACTACGGTCTTCCTTCTAGTCTCTCGCAGACAGACACTTCAACAATCAATCTTTCTGGAATGTTTCCGTTTGATATCAATCAAATTGTCAGATTTCATATCACCTGAAAAGACAGATTTAATGCCGCCCTCAGAGATCAAACAAACAATAGAGAATGACAGAGATTTTTAAATGATATGACTTGTCAGCGAGAAGCAGGGCAGTTTGCCAAAGATGAAGATCTGTGTTCGACAGGTGAGGAGCAACACCTTGTATGAGTGATGAAGTTGTCGAACCAGCAACCACCTGAGCGGTTGGATAAGATAAGGATCAGATGAAGTATTTGAACGGGATCTTAACGGGCAATGACCCGAATGGCTCGTAAGACAATCAATGAATTCTCAGATTTCATACCATTCGCGGTTTTATTCCAGCCTTGGAGATTCATCAGGCAAACCGCAAGACACTATGGCCGCTATGCAGGCCTTTGACAGCACTTGACAGCACTTGACAGCCTTGCCGAGTGCTTCATAGCGCCCATAGCTACCTGCGGTTTTCCTGATGGCCTTAAACAGTCATTAGCGTCTGACACTCACGGATCCGTCTCGATGACTGTTTATTATTGGCCGGCATTCCACCTCCTTATAGATGAGATGACTTCGAATAGGAAGGGAGTAAGAACAATTTTAGTGGGAGTAGGACTGGACGAGTCCCACTCTAGTAATTGGAAAGTGTGACTCGTTCCCACGAGTGGGACCCTGCTTGTGCGTGGGATTGATGGCAAATACATCGGCAGTGCGACTGATACACCGATTTTTGAGCAAAACGGCGGAGGCTTGCCTGAGCATGACCATCAGGTGCATGTTGGATCGTATAACAAAATAAACCATGGAATAGATCAAAGTGGTTCATGACAACTAGAATACGGCCCAACTACTACAGCACGTGATTGTTATAGGGTAGGGATTTAGATTAAGGCTGGGTTTTGAAGCCAGGGCGAACCATGGGGGAATCGACACTCAAGTTACTGTAAAGTCCCACGTTGAGGAAATGGCTTGGTCTGGGATCACTCGATTACCAAGGCCCCGTCGGCAGGAGAGCCGAGACGCCTTCGAAAGCCTGGATCTGGTGCTTTATGATGCGGAAAAATAAATGGCTTCCACACAGTAAAACATTAGCTAGCTTTCGAAACCCAAGTATGCAGTTCTCATGCAGCCTCCTTTTATCGCTGCGAGGTTAAGGTGCCAAGCCATGAGTAGCACATACTGCGTCCATCATTTGGAAATGGCGGGCTTCTCGGTTTATATTCCCACTCAATAATTCTCTTCATCTTTTTGTTGTCTCATTGTCAATGACCAAACCTTGATTCAACAACCACGATAGATCCAGAGGGGGGGGGGGGGGTTATATTTTAGAGGTATGCGCTGTGCGGTGATTGACCGGTCTGAATGTCCGCTCCAAGTCGGTGAGAGGAGGAATTAACTTTGGTTGGTTTGAGGAATTTGTCTTCAACCAACTACCAGCGAGATCTCAATTGCAAAGTTGTTCTCTTCAAGCATACCTATTCGCATCCGCTCTGGAATAAGCGCGCACTCCGCGGGATTGATCATGGGCAAGCACGGCCATCTGTCACCAAACTGTCGGGAATCTCGCTTATCAGCGTGGTGCTCTTGGTTTCCATAACTTTGCCCGACTAATAAGTTTGCGGCCCTAGCCACCACGCTCTTGTTCTTATAATAACTTTGATAAATTGGATCCTCATGCCTTGCACTTTGCAATCCACACACAAGACTCGCGACTTGCACGATCAAGGGGAATTCGGGATTCGAAAATTGGACATAGGGTCAAAAGGTTTTGTCAACCCCAAGCTGACCTCCTCGCCCCATCTCCTGCCTTATAGGGAAGGAGTGTCCCGCCCGTATGGCCGAGCCGGCTTCTTCGCACCCAGCCGCCGCACTCCGACTTAGCTCTAAACAATATGCACAATTAGCCCACCCTGGACCCCCCAATCCCCACGTACAGAATTTCAATCCCGATTCCCCCTTGTGCACGATCACGATCAGACCGCTCAACTTCACCTCTCAGTGAACTTATCAGGGTGCGCGCGGATCCGTTTAATCCGCAATTCTGCTTTCGTCGTTAAACTAGAAGGCTCCGACGAAGTCGGAACAGCCCTTGGCCTTGAAGCCTGAGATCTGTGACCTGTGCGCCGCGAGTCTTGGATGCGCTTCTTTGATTGTATGGTCTATTTACGTGAGTCGGAGGAGAGTAGGTCCGGTGGTTTCGGGGGAGTGTCGTGAAATGGATTCAGGCAAGCTCCTGCTTGAGGATTTGTGTTCGTTCCAAGTTGAGATGATCCATTTGTATGGACGCAGGTCTCCATGAAAGTCAAGGACAATACATGAGGTGCGAAGGAATATTGTTGTAACCTGTGTTTATAAGAGGCTAATATCCGCTGGGCAATCCAGACTGCCATTGCACCCCACCCCACCCCTTCCATGAGCGGCGATGTGATGCAAAGCACCAGATGAACGGATATAAACCAATATGCCACTAGGATGCGTACGCTGTCGTAGACAGACGCTACAACAGATGCTTCTTCCTGTCTCGTATCAGATTTGGACGATAACCATCCACGTCCTTTCAAGTTATTCTGGGCATGTATGTAAGCCATGATCGGTTCTTTTATAAACGGGATTTTGGAAGCCTTTGCATCCCATCAGCGGCTCAAGATGTCGTCCTTGGACTCTACTCTCGGTGTCCTGGAACTGGGAGGAATTTTCAGTACCCTCCTCTTCGGAATCACTACCGTGCAAACCTTCAATTACTATCGTGACTATCCTCGGGATGGGGTGATCTTGAGAACTGTGGTATGGGGTAGACCTACGCACTCTTTTTCAGCTCTGACCGAACATTGCAAGGTTGGCTCAATCTGGTTTTTTTTCTAATGCGCTCGCACCTAATCACCGGCGCTCAATATTTACTCAGGCTATTTGAACTCATCCATACTATTTTGGTTTGGCACGGAGTGAGCAAGCTTATCTTCCTGTCTGCTAGAACTTAAACCTCCCAACCCAACATAGCTATACTCGATGACCGTAACCTTCTATGGTCAACCAGAGCATCTTGCCGATCCACCACCCACTCTTGCGCTCACACTCATCTCCGAGACAATCATAGTTGCCATCGTGCAAGTAGGTGCACATTTCCTTTCCTTTCGGATGTACGTGCCTGAATAGAATACAGATTTACTTCATAAACCGCATTCAAGTGGTGTCTAAAAATGGCTCCTCCCGGCTCTCTGTTTGATATTAACGCTGTTCCGATTTGGAGCCTGTGTCGCCATGCTGGCAGTTGTATTGATAAATCACAATCTGTTCATTCTCAGTGAGCGATTCCGCTGGCTCATGTGCGTATCTCTTGGATCCGGTACCGTTGTGGACGTCCTTGTCACGGCAGCTTTGTGTCATCATCTCTGGCGAGTCCGGGCCTCGCAATTTCGAAAGTGAGTGCGGTGATGTGAACAAATCAGGCATAACTCATTTCAAATCTTAGAACAAGAAGGCTGGCGGACAAACTTATCACTTGGTCTATTGGTTTGTCTCGTAGCTGCCTGCCTACTATTTCATATATTAATCATATCTGAACTATGACAGAGTCAACTGCTGTTAAAAGGTTTTACTCCCCAAAGAGATTCTGTGCCCATTTTCTAATCACAGTGTAGTGCTGCGGGAATTATAGAACTTGTCCTGGCAAGTCCTTAACAATCGCTGATTTTTATTTTTTTAAATCCTGGATCGGGAGTAGTTTCTTACCCGCGATGACTGTTCGTGTCCTTATGGTTCATTTTCGGCAGCTGACAGGTATAATTACTAGTGTCATGGACCGTATTCTATCTCATACAATCAGCTCGTGGGTCTCGTGTATTCTAAATCATCGCTGACACTTACGGAAGGGACAGTGTTCTCGAACTCAATGCTCGTCTCGTACGTTTTCGCTCTGTCCAAGCATCTGGTGCGCTTCAATTCTCCCCGCAGGCTCAATAGTCGGCGACGCACGGCAGCCTCGGATGACACTACCTTCATCGAATTCAGTTCCAATGGCGTACGTGGTGCGGGTGCGACGGACGGTGTAAGAAAATGATTCTTGTCCTCCCAAGATCCCCTTGACTTCAATTCTTCCTAGAATGGCATTCAAATTTCGAAAACCACCGATACACATGGACAAGGAACGCACGGAAGCCTGTCCAAGGTCAGGGCATTATTCAACTTATTAGATACTCAAGCACTCAACAGTTTTACAGGCGAATGATGGATATACCTAGGGTCGTACAGCTCAAGTTTCAAGTCGGGCACTGTTAGACATGTCGCTTTCTTCGCAGTCCTTTTTATTTTTTTATGTGGAATGTCGCTCGGTGTTGGGGCGTATGGACCAGGGTGATTTCGGGGAGGAAAGCGAGGGCCGCGAAGGTCGACGTATTGTTCCAGGCAGGAGAGTTTATCCGTAGGGCCAAGTTCCAACCCCTCGTTGTCAAAATGGACCCCGTTGAGAATCTGGTCGATGGAAGCACGGATACATACGTACGCGATACAAGGCGACGGTGCTGTACCACTTGTTTTCACCGATAAAGATAAGGTGGGGCCGTCAAATGTCGGCCAAATGTCTACCAAATTCACTGCGCCAAACGAAAGCGGTTAAGAGTCTTGAATATTTCGTTTTTAGTTTCTACGCCAGCGAAACGACGGTGTTTTTTAATACTGACGCAGTACTAGACAAACTACGAATTGAATTGAACCCATGACCAGAGTTGAAGAGCTGGTTGTTTCCGCTGCAGCCCGGTCGCAACGCCTGGTCCGATCCCGAGAAAGCCACTGCAGTCCGTCGAGTCAAGCTTTAAAGACAGTGTCGCTCGAATCGTAGGCGAACCAAGGAATAGCTGAAGCAAAACGGGGATCAAGATTCCAGAAGTCCTGGCGATAGCTCAGAGGAAGACAGTATTTGGGTGGTTACATCCTCAGTTGCCTAAATAGGACTGGTGGGCGCCAAGTAGGTTCTGAAAAGAGCAACCGCAACATGAGCGTACGGGTATAGGGGACGCGGCAGTATGTGGTAGCTAGCGGATGGGTGAATGAGCGACGAATGGGATCTGTAGGTGAAAGACACTCCCGCACTGGCAGATAACGGAAAGTTGAAATATAACAAGCCATCGAGGGATATCTTGAAGTGGTGCCAAATAAAGAGAACGCGAAATACGAGTCGAGGAAGAAACAGCCTAAGGCCAGAAAGGAAGGAAGACGATGGTCTTAAATCGTCTCGTCGCCAAGCGCAAGTTACTTTGGACGTCCATTGTGCTTTTAGATAGGACGCGAGTGCGATCACGAGCGTAGTGACAAAGTCGAGACCGCGCCAGATACGCGATGTGAGGATCCGGAAGTGCACCCTGCGGTAAACGGAAGATGACCGACCGACATGGATGTGGAAACGCGAGTTGATTTACAGATGGGAACGGTAACGCATGCCCAGTTCCAACGCATTCGCCGCCGGTGATCCAGAATGAGCCTCGGACGGCAGAAATTCACCCCCGTAGCGCGCTCCCTCAAGCTAGAGCATGGCGACATCCTATCACTGCGTTCCGTGGCCTGATCGACACACGTTGCGGACCTGGTGCCGACCCAGTGCGGACGTGGGTCGGCACCAGGTCCGCAACGTGTGTCGATCAGGCCACGGAACGCAGTGTATCCCACGAACGTCAGCACCGCAGAGAGGCGAATGGGTATCGATGCACACACACAGCGGCTGCAGGATTCCGCACTTTCATGGTCAACTCGCTCCGCTGGGCTCGACTCGCGACTCGTCTGTCGGAACGTTCAGCGGCGGGGGGAGCGCGGGTGACGTCGCAAAGGCCCTCCGAGATTCCGAATCGATACGACACCATCGGGGCCTGCGGAGAACGCTGGAATTGGGTTTAGAGCGTCGGGGACATTCGCAGTTTCGTCGCGCCCGTGCATTTTATAAGGGTGGAGTCGGATAATGTGACCTACGGCAGGGATTAGGGAGAAGGTGGTGGACAGAGCTGCGCGGGACAAGAGGAGGGGATGGAAAGAGCATGAAAAACACCAGCACCAAAAACAACGAGCATCGTTCTCCCTCTCCATCCCATCCCGTCGCCCGTAGAGCGTTCCGTCGTCGCGACCCACATCTTTCATTGTTACAATAGAGGGGTGAGCGCACGTCGAACGCTCGTCGCGGCCGGGATCTTGAGTATCAGGAGCGTCCCGAAAGTCTGAAGTGAGCGCCGAGGACGGTGCCGCAGATGAAGGCGGGGGAGAAGGGCCTCGAGGTGATTTGCTCATGCTCTTCGCCTTTCCTGCTGCCAAGGAGGCGGAGCGCAGTAAGCAAGTGGCTGCGCACGATTGCGATGCTCCGAACTATGGCCAGCAGTGCGGGAGCGACTGCGTATGCACGCGATAAGGCGAATATCGAGAGAAGAAGCGATGCAGGCCGAGAACGAGTGCTATGCCGTTGGCATGCGTGGCGTGTCCAAGGCCGAGTATCCCCGGATTGGAATCATGGAACCTAGAGACGCACCTGGTATTCCAGCTTCCAAGTTAGTAAAGTTGAATCAAGTAGAGCATTCCAGGGACAGAGGACTTATGGAATACCCAGGGATCAGGCCCGGCGCCTTGAGGATGCACGGCTAAAGTCTGGCCCGAGCCAGAATGGCATAAGGAGTCCCATTCGCTGCGAGTACTTGGAGATATACAGCCGCATGTTCCAAGTCCAAACCGACGAAATGGTGAGAAGCAGGTCACTCATGTTTGGCAGTGTTGAACAACGTTGGTATTTTCGGCGATTCGGCCGATTAGGCGGTGCTCATCAATTTGTATTCTCCATATAGCTTGACCGTTTGTGGCTTTCTCCTACCGTCCGGGGGGAACCTGTCAGGCATCTTTGTCCGACATGCGTGCATCTCTCTGGAGAAATCAAACTGCTGCATTGACGTGAAGAATGGATTGGCTCCGGCACATGCCGACGATTATTTTGCCTTGTACGCCCCTTCTCTCATTCTGCTCCAGCCTTCGAAAAGAAACCTTCTAGAGTCAAGGTGCGTTGAACCCTTGCTATTTTGCCAAATCATTTGACAGCGTTCCTTTAGCCGAAGCGGCGAAGCCTAAGAAGTTCTTCACGTCAGAACGAAGGCGGAGTCGAGTCAGATGGCGTTGACGAGACCGGTACCATGGAGGACGCGGCGTCCCTGGAGGTGCGCAAACCCGTATTTTTAGGATTTTGGATTTCTGTCTCGATTCTCACCCAGTTTTTGTCAGGCCGACGATCTAGATACCCTGGATGAACCTTCTTCCTCAAAGGCTAGAAAGGATGTGCCCCTGCCGTACATGTGGCATAGACACCTATTCGAAGATGAACACATCAGCATTTGCTGACTTTTCCGCCCCCTGGCCATCAGTCGGGTCGTCTTCGGTGCGGTCAAGGAGGTCCAATTATAGCAAGGTTCAAGCAGGGTGATTCAGACGACGGCTCGCACATCAGATACACTGCGGAGATTCTCGAGCGCTGAGCATTCCGATAGCCGTTAGGCGGTAAGAGCTGGGTAAAGGTGGTGAACACTCGGTTCCTCGCGCCGCAGTCCGAATTGTCTTCACTCCCTCCCAAGCTATCTGTGACCATTCCAGACTGGCCTTGACTCTTTCTAACAGGCGTAGATTACCCAACGGCACGATGCCACCACCAGGACAAACAATGTTGAATGCGCACGCCGGGAGAGCGGCTCGGAAGCCATCAACGAGCTTGCCTTCCGCGCGATCCACGTCGAGGCGGTCATCGGAACCGGGAAAACAAATCGCCGAGACCTACGCCGTAAATCAGAGTCCGGAGCCACTGCTCAGTACCATCAACGAGAGGTGGGCACAGTCGGAATTTCCAACACTGGGAACCAAAACTTTCGCCAAAAGGAAACACCAAAGTCCCGAATTTTTCTGAGCGAAATATTGGGCCTTTCTGCGTAACTTTTGAAAATTCATTCCTGACGTTCACCGTAATACTGATCGCGTCATCACCTATATATGGCGCATGTCAAACCATTTTGAGATACGATCAACTTCGCAGTCTTACGGGAGTTACTTGGTGTTAACATTTCCCATTATGCCCACCCTTGACCATCAAAGTCATTGAACAGTCTCCGCGACAACCGCGACCTCGTGTCCTTTGCGCCGTGCGGCTTCGAACTCCACTGCCAGTCTCCAGAAGCACTCCCCTACTAAGTATACTTAATCCAGGAACAAAAGTCTATCAAGTGTCTAAAAACGATCTTCCGAGTCCAAGCGGTGTCAACGTTCATTAGTGTTCGTCAGTGCAACATGTCGCAGCTCATTATTCCGATAAAGCGCCATTGTCTCGAATCGCCAGTGCCGGCGTCCAGGCGGCCTGCCTTGGTCTAGAATCTAGACAGCAGTTCGTACCTGCTCCATGGTCGCGGTTCCGTTCAACTGCTTCTCGCTTCCGCGACACAGGTACAAGTCCTTGTCCAGAATCTAGACAGCAGTTCGTTCCTGCTCCATGATCTCTGTGCCATTCAATCGCGGCTTCTGTGACACACTGGGTCCAACCGTCGGCTCCGCTGTTGAAGTCAGCAGGAAGAAAGTTGACGAATGACCACTATAAAAGCTGCGACGCCAGAAGAACGTCCCAGCATCGCTCTGCCGACCTACCAGCCATGAAGTTCCAGATCCTCTCTGCCCTTCTGCTCGCTCTCTTCGCAGTCGCGTCCCCGGTCGATTCAACGGGCGAACTGGTTGCGGTCCCCTTCGCGTCCGGCTCCTCTGCAGTGTCGCCTGCTGCTGCCGCTGTAGCAGCCCGCCCGGGTGTCTTCAACTTCATCGAGGCGGGCACGACGACGTCTGCCAACACCGGCTTCAAGGCATTGGAGGCGCGCCAGTTCGGCGCGCCCGGCGACGGCGCCCCTTCGCTCGTTATGTGCGCCAGCAACGACTGTGATCTCACTGAGGAGTGCACCTATGTGTACATCCCGCAGGCCTACAGCACCTGCTACATCGTATGTCTGGCACATACACTTCTACATGTTTTCACACTGACTGCGTCATGAGAACGCGGACTACTACAACTCTGCTTATATCTATTCGCAAGCCGGCACTGGTAGGGCTGTTACTCGTCTCTCCCGACAGCACACCTGAATATATTATCCGTGGTTCCCGCAGGGTTCAACTTTGGGGTGTACATCGCCCAGCCCGGATGCGAGAACGGGCTCCAGCTGCCCACGGTGAACACCTGCTACAACCGCATAATCAGTGCGTCTCTTGCCTTTTCAAATACTCCCTTGGATTGACACCTCATGCGCAGACGGCGCGGTTGCGTTCAGCCTCGACTACTTTTTTATCTCTTAGTTCGCCCTTACAAAATCGACGATCATGTACCACACTTTTTCATTCAATTCGACCTGGGAACTGGTACGGACGCGTGAATAACAAGATCCAACAAATGAGAACTGCGGCGTGATAGGTTCAGTCCTCAACAGACACGGCGGAACAATCGACGATTCGCGTCCCCAATTCAAAGTCCATTTAGGGCAAATTCCTTTGATTCAACGGTGATGCGTCACGCCGATTCTTTTTTATAGCGCAGGAATTTCGAGAGTTGGCAATCCCATGGAACATCCCGCCATCAATCCCATCGACACCCCATGAAAGACTTTGATGCCAGAACTTTTTTGGTTTCTCCATGAAAGATATCGGGTACGCTCAGAAGTAGTGCACTGAGCCATAATGTGTAGATAAATTCTTGTGAACAGTGCTTTCGCCGATCCCAGTCTTTTCATTGTGCTCGGGCTAGGGTGCTGTCCGAGTATAAAGTGTTCCACAATGCATACAGTCATATTCAATTTGGGCTCATGCTAACTTTCGCCTTTCTCGCACAAGTCGCACAAGCATCGAACATCGGTTGAACCCCCGCAACGGCAACCCTTGTCTCCAAAAATTTGGAACATCCTGGCATTTCTGGTTTATTTCGCAGTGGCGACCACTGTATCGGCGTGACCTATTGCGGAGAGGATGACACAGATGGAGCACATGCTCAGGCCATTGCAACGTTTCATTCGCAGTTTCTACCTCAGTGAATGAACGAATGAGTGTCGGTTTTAAACACCTTGGAGCCCCAGTCCCAATAATTATGCAATCTTCATTGTTATTCCGACTGCCTTTCAATATAAGCGACTGTCGGAATCAGCAGTCTGAGAACTAATTCAAAAGAAAATGGAACTTGCAGTCGAAGGAAGAAGTCAGACAAAGAGGTGGGTAGCTCGCGGACGAAAGCATATTTGGACCCAACGCTTTCAACTTTGAACCCAACGCATGTGCTGCGGCTCTGCTTTGGCTATCCCTTGCCCGTCATCCTTCCTATACATGAGTGAAATTAATATTGAAGTACAACACAGTTACAAAGCCGGCCACCAGCGGCGCGTAAGCGGGTGATAAACCACGGCGGTTTTTTGCAATAAGTTGCGGGCTTTGCTACTTGTGAGCTATGGCTGTCAGAAACATTCAGAAATTCCGCATATTAAATTCCGTTCATTTTTAGCTTGCAGACGCCAATATTAATAATGCCCACGGAATCTGCAAGGTGAAAAATCGGGATATTGCCCAAGATGATACCGATGCGGAATCCACTCGCCAAGATCCAGACTTGGTCCGTCAACTTGCCGTCAACCCATCGTGCGATATCCAGGTGGCCGAACTCTCTGCCGAACTAGTGTTCCTGGTTCTTAGACATTTGGTAAAGAGGCAGGGTGGTGATGTATGTCCAGTGCCATTCAGGTGCAATTATGCGAATGAGGGGAGCGCAACGATCCCAGAAACCGCTGAAGATTTGGTAGAAACGGCGGAGGCAAATCATCGCTGCCGATGGTGATCAAAAACGCCAACCTTTGATCGGCACGTCCCGTTCCCTCCAAAATTGGTCCGGATCACCTCCATAGGTTGCATTTCATCCCTTAATATTCAGCTCATTGTTATTACAGGTCCTGATGGTGTATTTACTCGAGTGCCCAACTACCCAGTCACATATAGTATCGCTTGATCTGTGGATCTCGGCATTTGATGTGAGTTACGAGCCGTGATCAATGGTCGGCATCACGGCACAAGAACTGGCGTCCTCTTCATTGACGTTGCCCCGTGCAATCTGGTCATCGTACCTGCAGCTGAATAAATTCTCAACACTGGTTGAGCATTTCAAGTTTTTCAGTGAAAATATGGGTGAAAAATTATATGAGTTTTTCACTTCAATTTTCAGTCAAAAGTTTGGTGAAAAATTCATGACTTTTTCATTAGTTTTTCACATGTTTCAAAATTTATACCTCCTTTCTGGAAAACTTGTGAAAAACTCATGAATTTTTCATTCAATTTTGGCTTGAAAAACTAATGAGAAGATTTGTTAGTTTTTGATCAGTTTTTGAGGTCAAAAACTTGAATACTTCAACCAGTGCAAAGGTGTCCATTTCCATCTACCTCTGAGCATTTTTTCAAACCCACAATTTTTCATTTTCTCAACTACTGTGCGCTATGACGTACCAAACGTTGCATAAATCAAATCTACAAAAAACTTTCACTTTCTAAAAACTTTTTTCAATCAAATCTCAGAATGCCTCCAGACTGCATCCCCATATGTTATTTGAGTGTAAGAACCTTATTCCCAGAGGAATAGGGTTGTATCCGAGCTGAACAGGCGTGGAACGTAACTCCGGATGACCGCGCCGAGTCTGCACAGCCACACCTGTCAAACACTCGGTCACAACCGTTGCGCTTCAACTCTGCGAGCACAGTGGCGGCGCCATGCTCGCTCGAGCTAACGCCTTCGACAACCAATGAAGCTTCCCTCGTTCGGATTATTCTCTCCTCGCTTCATCAAGTGAGATGCCTCAGCACGGAAACCCGTCCACAGTCCGCACTTGCCACTTGCACCCGGCGCCTCTCTCACGCCAGGCCCCGGGAAGTTCCTGTAAAGGATGGTTTGGAAATTTTGCCCAATCCGGCCTCAAAAAGCCACTCATCGGAGCTGTCTGGGCGTCAAAAAGCCATTTTTTGGACAAGGTTCGTCACGTGTTTTACAAAAAAATTCCCAAAAAATTCCGCCGCACCGAAGGCGCGGCAGTAAGAGTATATAACAGAGTAGACTAAGCGCCGCGGAATTCAATGTTTATTTTGGTGTTGATGGTCAAGCCGGCGAATGCCGGCGACAATATTGACGGATGGTCTTCAAAATGCCACTTTCTAGGACAAAGTTGGCTGATTTTTGGTGTCAAAAAGCCACTTTTCGGACAAAGAAATCACGATTTTTTGGACTATCCTTTGCAGAAGCTTCCCGGGGCCTCTCCCGCTGACTCGAAAGATCTACATGATACAAAAGCAGCATGCACATGCAAAATTTAGCTCGCGAAATTCAAGAGGGACGAGAGGGAGGCATACAGGGGTGGAGAGGAAAATGAATGTACACCCGTAAGTGGATGCTTATCGGACACTGACTACCGGGTAATTACTTAGCTGCACCCTGGGGAGCAATTCAGGTCTGAGCAAAATTGGAGTTGCGTCGATGTACTGGAGTATTAATCCACAGCTGCGCAGAGTCGGGTCAGGATTTTTCGTACACTGCGAAGCAGAAAGGAGACAAAAGTGCTCACAGCATCCCTCTGAAGTATGATAGAACACTTGCATACAATCTCGGAATCTTCTGTGAGTAGAGCCAAGTTCTAGTTCAGTTTTTAAAAAAACAAGAAATGCAGACAGGTAGATGCTGCTAAGCGGATAGTCTCAGCGTTCAGAGTAAGCCTCCCTTACACGTAAATTGATAGTACTTCATACAACCCTCGTCAGTACGAGGCTTGGTCAATTGAAACTTAAGCAAGCAAAGTCAGGGTACGAACAATTGACGGATAGTGAAAGAATCTGAACTACTGAGAATGTTGAGTTCAAGCTCAAATATTCCAGTTGAGAGAATTTACCCAATCTAATTGAATCAACTTGAAGTTAGAGCAGCGCAACTCAACAAAGCGGACCCATCTCGTTCAACTCGCGGCGCGTATCTCTGTCTTACTAACTACAATGAAATATTCATGAATCAGAATCGAAGCGAAGTTTTATTGGGCTCCTCCAACCTCTACCTCGAGGAATGTCGGCGAACTAAAAAAAAAGGAAATAATGAACGCAAGCTAGGAGCGGAATCAAGTAGAACAAGTAGCACGCACTGTGAATAAGCCGAGATTTGAATACTTGTCCCTTTGAAACCTTCTTTGAAGCAAGCCAGCCTAAGTGAATAAAAACGAGCTGAGCACACCAGAATTCAACCAATGACCAATGGCGGTATTTTCTCCGAGTCTTATTGTCTTCCTAGTTGGATTGAGTGAGAGGTGATCGTGTTGGCCGGTCCTATTGTAGAATGAAGGGAAAAGGCCAGGAGATTCAAAGAGAGACGAAAGTGTGAATTGAGACAGAATAGAGACAGAGAGTCTATCAATTAAAGAAAGGTCAGCGAAGTTGAAACGAAGTCAAAGCAAAGATGGGCATGTATTCCAATAAAGAGGGCAGTCTAATTCGCTCCTGGAGGCGGTCTATAAAATTTGTGGGTCTATGGTTGAGAATGGTCCTTTGAAATTGATCCATGGTCACAGGCAATTTGAAGCAAACTTGAAGTCACTACAGTAGAGAACTCAGAACGACAAGAAGATCGCCGACTGGATTCACGAATAGTTCCTTCTGTTGGAATTTAGAGTCGTTCACTCGCTGTCACCGCTGCCGCCGCCAATTTCCGGCCCGTGCAATGTTGTGGCAACAGGTACCGTGGTTCCTTACATTTAGTGTACCTTCACGGTACCTAGCCTGGCCTTTTCTCCGTCTCCTCCACTTAGATATATTGTTTCTCGAAGATATTGTATAAGTACTAACTAATTGGAATGAATCCCCTGCGCGTTTGCGAGGGTCTTCTGCAATATCCCGAGTGACGGACGTGGACACCGTTCATTTTAACACCTTCTGCACTTGCTCTACACTGGGAATTGAAAAGAGGGAAGCTTTGGTGGTTGTCGAAGGTACTAGGTCGAGCGAGCATGGCGCCGCCACTGTGCTCGCGAGTTGAAGCGCAACAATTGTGATCGAGTGTTTGACAGGTGTGGCTGTGCAGACTCGGCGCGGTCATCCGGAGTTACGTTCCACACTTGTTCAGCTTGGATACAACCCTATTCCTCTGGGAATAAGGTTCTTACACTCAAATAACATATGGGGATGCAGTCTGGAGGCATTCTGAGATTTGAGCAAAAAAAGTTTTTAGAAAGTGAAAGTTTTTTGTAGATTTGATTTATGCAACGTTTGGTACGTCATAGTGCGCCCTGTACAGTACCATAGAACTAGAACGACTTCAGAGTGGGGCAAAAAGTTGTTAAATATCCGAGGGACACAAGACACAAAAGTTTGGTCGCAGACGCGTCGAGCAAAAGAAGGGTAGGTGGATAAGTAACCGTGGATTGATGGCGACTTCCTTTTTTGGAGGTGGGAACGAGTATATGACGAGATCGAGCACCGCCTGACGTCATTCCGTCGTGGCGCATAAAAAGCGCACCACTTGCGCACCACGCCGCCAACACGCGCCCCACCCAGCCCTCTCCAGCCTTCCAACAAAAACTGCACGACCATGTTCATGTTCATCTTGCGTGTAGCCCAAGCCCTTCTGGCTCTCGGGGTCCTCATAACCACAGCCTTCGGTGTGTTTCCTTTGCTCTTTCCGTTCAAATTATATCACTAACATGCTCGTAGTTGCGAACCAGTACGACACGCCAGGAGGAGGCTCACCTTCCCAGGTCAACTTCCTCCTCTTCGCTAGCGTCTGGACCCTCGTGCTGGCGCTCCCATACCTCACGTTCTCGTACCACTATTTCCCCGACGCGGCCCACAAGTTCGGCATCTTCGCGGCTGAGTTTGTTACCATGGTCTTCTGGTTCGGCGGATTCATCGCCTTGGCGGTCTTCACAACCGATTTCCTGGGCTGTTCTGCGCCTGTCTGCGGGGCCGCGCAAGCTGCGACGACTCTTGCGGCCATCGAATGGTACGTCCTTTCATCATCTAATAATTAAAACCGATCCCTGATTCGCCGGGCTATTGTGTGCGTAGGGTGCTATTCATGATCTCCACCATTATGTCCATCGTCCACCTTTGGAGGACACGAAACAGTAACGACGGACGCCCAGCGCCCGAGATGAAAACCACAACGGTTTAATCGAGACGGACATTGACGATGTTTAACGATACTTCTATGTATTACCATTATAGCTATGCAGCACCCGCAATGTAACGATAATCTACCATACATACCCTTCAGAAATTTAGTAATACCAGTGATTTTGTTTAATGTCTACATGATTCTGGAATGTTTAACCGCTCCCAATCTCACCTTGACTCTCGAAAAAATATACCACTTGAAAACGAGATACATTTCGCGCTAGACGCAAAATTGACGCAAATTCCACACCTATGTAGCACCCATATGGCGTTTCCAGCATTCACGGTCTCGTAGTGCTTTCAACCAAAGTCCAACGACCCCAATATTTTTACACACTCGAAAATTCTATATTCTGATAGATATTCCCCAAGATGGTGCCCATTCCACTCTCAGATGACCAAAAAATGCAAAATAGGCTGTTGAAAATCTGAACAAGTAACGACGACTGTGGAGGTCAACCCTGGGGCCTGATTCCCAGTGAAAAGTCGGTGGGATTGAGTGGTATCTAGAGTGAAGAAATGAGGACTAGACAAATCTTCTCATTTAAACTCATCTTATTGCCATACTGTCACAAATTACTGTTAATCACTGAGATGTATTGAGATGAACTGAAGGATGCCTCATTTCTTCTCACTTCATCATGTTTGCTTACTGCCAATTGTATTTTTCTGGCAATAAGATGAGTTTAAATGAGAACATTTGTCTAGTCCTCATTTCTTCACTCTAAATACCATTCAATCCCACCGACTTTTCACTGGGCCTGATTCCTCGCGCGTGCGGATCGTAACGACCTCGCTGGAGGGAAGTCCAACTGCGGAGATCACGAGAAGGCAAGACAAACCCAAAGGACGAGGAGAAGATATCGTATCGTGGTGGAAAATGAGGAGAACGCGGAATAAAATGAATAGTGCAACCACAAAGAGAAATGAGTATATGGGTTATTGAAATTTGGATTTTGCAGTAGGCACGTTGATTTTGGAGAATGCGAATGGAATCGGAATAGTAAATTGACGTCCCGGCTATGCATACAACTGTGGTCGTTAAGTAAAAGCCGATCTTAATCTAGACGACAACGCAACGACCCCGGCCATGTCCGCGATCGTGGTGTTGTCGATGTTGCTCCGCGTCGAGGACGGCGAAAACGGTCTGGCAGCGCGGGGGCGGGCGATGAAAGAAAAAGCGAGACAAGAGAACGGTGTGGGCGCGCACACCTCATCGAAGATGTTGTTCAATCCTTTCTGCGTCAGGCCCCTTTGCGGCCCCCATCTCCTCTGGGAGGCCCAGGCCCTGGCATTCCGAGACCGGGCGCTGTGTGCTCCGCGCCAGCGTGTTTATCACCTCGTGATTGTCCCTGAGATCGATTTGCGTCCCGCAGATGAGAAATGACGCGCGCGGGCAGTGGTGGTGGACGTCTGAGAACGACCTCGTGGGCGAGGGGGGCAATACTACACTGAAGCAGAGGAGGAACACGTCCGTCTAGGGCTATGAGAGCGGGCGGAGGCGGACATATTCTGCTTGACCGTTAGTTAAACAGGCGAGCTCTGATACTATACGAGAGAAAAAAGCGCCTGAGGACAAACAGGCGGAATCCAAGGGGACTATAGTGTAGTACTTCTCCTGAATCATGGCAGTGGCCACATCGCCGTCGTGCGCCTGGAAAGAGCATCAAGGGAGAAGGGGGTGCGAGGGCGGCGGCGACGCACATTCAAGGAGAACCCATCTTGGTCCAGCGGGAACTTGTTGCATTTATACGTCACGACCAAACAGGTCTGACGGAAGAATTAAATGCCGCTATGGAGCATGGAAATGTGCGACACATACCTTTCCGACACCAGTATCTCCGACGACTACACATTTGTTGGCTCCATGTTGCCAAGGGCGAGGGAGTGGCCCGAGTAGGAGCGAGCAGATTGTGGTCAGAGTATAGGCGTCGAGCTAACTGCGCACGCAGGGCAAGCGAGAGGGACTCGCTGATCAGTGCTAAAGCATCGTCCATTCAATCGGAGGCACGCGGCGGCAATGTCCGATCAGACACACTCTTTGAAAATCGAGAACATCACGTGCATTTTCCGGTTGAACACCCACAGAGCGCGAACTCTCGATTCTTGATTCAAGGTGTGGGCGGAAACTCTCTATATTTCGGCTACCCTTCCGTTCATGATCTTTTCTGGATTCTCAAACCATTATTTTTCGTCCATGGTGGGACCCAAATTGCGCTTATCAATGCCAACTTGCTCACGAGGACTCGCACATATGCATGAGGAGACGAAAGCCGAGCGCAGGGTATATAGAGCCTCATTTTGAAGTTGTCAATCGTGATTTGTTTTCTGGCGCTGTCTGACTGACCCGATACACTTCCTTTGATTCAGAACTTGGTCACGGTTCCCGTGATCTTGAGACTGGATGCAACAATGATCAATGCAACAAGCTGGACTGAAGGCCTCAACTATACAATACCATATCCCTGATCAGTTTACAGTTTCGTTCCCTTGACTTCACTCCACTGTTTCTTCAACCAGCTTATGTTCAAAGATTGCGGGTTGGTTGATTCGGAGCTGATTAATTCTAGGTCACCGATATTACTGCTTTCTGTCGCCTGGAGTCTACCATGAGAAACCTGTAAGATCTGCGTTCTGGGGCTTGGATTACAGGGAGTGGTCCAGGGGCGAGGGTGTAATTTTACTTGCTTTGTAGACCGGAATAAAGCCTGGAAACTGGTGTTCGCTATCCAGACCGTGCCGCGTGAGCTTACCAGAAGGCTTGATGGAGCACAGGAATTTGGTTCATTCTATGTTGAAGTTTGACAGCAATACGGTGTATTGTATGTTGATCTCGACCTCGAAATGCGGTTTGCATCTCCCTTTTCGGCAGACGAGTCAAAGAGGAACGGTATATTACTCAACCGTCGTAACACATTTGCAAGTCCTACAATTACGCAACACAGACGAACTCCGTCCCGTTGAACACGCTACGCATGGGATATCTGCAATGCGTGCGCATGCTTCCGTCCGCCGCGGTCCCAATGATAGTCCCCGGGGCCACTCCACCCTCGACCCAGTCCACGAGGGCCAACAAAATATTGTGCGCGGTATCATTGACTAGGTTAGAGGCGACGGATGTTTGACCAAATGCCGTGGGCCCAATCCCGCCGCCACAGTGTCCCATGCCGGGAATGAGGAAGAGGCGGTAAAAGTCGTCGAGGGAATGCATTTTAAGTGTGTCAGAAATGAGGTTGTATACGCGTTTCGAGTTTGTTGAAGATATCAGCTGAGAACTCATCAGACTACAACGGCTTGCTACAGGCTGAATTTAAACTTACGGGGTCTCGGCGGCCATGGTAAGTTAAGAATTTCCCCCCACCATCGCGAAATGCATCAAGATCGCCACTGAACGTGTCGATTCCTCCAGCGTCGATTTTGTCGAATAGCGTGATGTCGCGGAAACCGAAGTTGGTGAAATCATGCTCAGTGACATTCAGAATCACAAAACGCTCCCAGTCCTTGAAAAGAGTAGAAGTTCAACTCATAGATCGGAACAAAACAGAGTATAATTACCGCTGCGATAGTCCAAAATATGCCGCCTAGTATCGCGGCCTGGGCTGGATCTGCCTCCGCACCGGGCGAGTAGCGGGGATACAAGAGTTCGTTGTGAAATCCTGACAACGGAGAATACACATTTTTAAGTGTCTCCACCTGCGTAGCTGTCAAGCACGCCGTCGATTGGTTCGAGGTGCATAAAAGCGCGTCCTCGTGAAAGTCGCAGTCATCCGGCTCCGTGATGATCTCATCTATTACGCCGTCGAGACCGTCGCACTGGCGAAGTATCTCCGCCGACACCAGATTCCAATCCGCTGGAGTGAGGAATTTCGGGGACGTGGTGTTGATGGTGCTGGGACTGGTAGCGCCGGTGACGTGTGAAAGCATGCCTGACCAGGCTTGGAGGTTGTTCCAGTCGGTTGCAGGTGAGCCAGCAACGATGCCATCAAAATCTCCAGGGAACCTCAGAGCCGCCTGCGTTCCCTGGCGCCCACCGGTGGAGCAGCCGAGATAGTATGATTTCGCGATCGACTGGCCATAGTATGCTGCGGCGAGTTGTTTTCCGATGATAGCTTCGACGTGGATGGCGCGGAAGGCAAAGTCGTTGATCACTTCAGGGTGGTTTAGGAAAACAATACCGCTATTTCCGTCATGGCCATTGTCGCTGCCGATCGACGCGAAGTGCAGGGATGTGCCGTAGTCCAAACCGGTATAATCGACACCTGTGTTGAATAACTGGGATTGTCTTTCGTGCGTAGTAAGGCCGTGAGGACGTACATCCGCCTATCCCGCTATTTCCAAGTCCCAAGAATCGTCCGAACCAGATATCTGGAAGCCACGCCTCGGCATGGACAGCGGAGGTCGATGTGGTATTTATGACCAGTTGTACGCGGCAGAGGGGTGCGGAGGTGACTGAGGCAGTAGACTGGCATGAACCCGGTGTTGTGACATTTGCTGGCGCAGCAATGTAGTCGACTTGCAAAATTGTCGTGTTCTCGAGATTCAAAGTGCTGGAGAGTGCGAGGCACCGCTCGGAAGAGTCACTGGTAGCCCGAGCTCCAGTGCAGACCGAGAGAAGGACAGTGGCGGCGAGTATAGTGAAGAGTGAGTATGCCATGGGTCTGTATTCTTCATCCACGAGCATATATATATTCAACTTCCGTAGAAGCAGGGCAGGTCTGTCCGATGGGAGCGGCACAACTTTCCCACGAATACCCACGCATTTTCGAGTTGAGTTTGGGTCTGGATGGTTAGACTAAAATTCATCAGCGGTCGGCAGACCGTCTTCAAACTTTCCGCTATTGTTAATGCCTCCTCGCAAAAGGAGCGCCATTTTCGGCTGCATATGACAGGGACAGACTCAAGAGAGTGATCCAAAACTAATATTAGCGGGTTTCACACATTCCGACTTGGAGCGCCACTTCAACTTCGTTTTGGTGAAGCACCATCACGTGGCGGAACTAAATCCGTCAAAAGAAGCTTCGGTGTGACTGCGGCTCCTCGGTGGATACTTATGCCAAGGACGCTTACTCGATCCGTCCCAGGCAGCACTAAAATAAGTTCGACGTCCAGATCTGCAGTGCGCGCTCCCACACTGAATTGAAGCTATGGGGTCAACTTTCTGTGACAAAACTCGTTCGACCTACTATTGAGTCCCCTTGAGTTTTTTTCTGTATTTTTGTGCTGCTTTGCTTTTTGTTCGTCCTTTCTGTTCTCTAGATCTGTGGTTTGAACTTTGTTATTGTTTGGCTCTCGCCCTACTCTATTGTTTCTCGCTCGGAAGGCCAGTCTCTCCTGCCCCCCAAACCCTTTCTGCCCCTCCCATGAGTGGATTCATCCATTGAACCAGTTGCGCCGGGGTCGTTGGTAGTCTCGCTTATGTCTTGCCTAGCAACTTCATCCTCGGATCTCGCCTTTGGTGGCTGTGGCGTTTTATTCTGCTCTGAGCAGCACAGACCATATGTATTGGACTTATGTCTAGAGGCACGGGGTCACATCCGCGGTAATTAGTGGATAAATCTTGCTTGGAGACAGCTCATTCGACTCGAGCCTGACGATGTCGACGTCGTCGGTTTCGTTTTGTTCTTCTCTCTGTTTCTCTCCCCTCTTTCGTTGTATTTCTTGCTTGGCTCGTCCGCAGTGCAGCCGCGGACGGCTTTAGGTACCCTACCGTTCTCTCATCAGTTTTCTGAATCAAAGCCAGAAGCGCGGTTTGCGTGACACCGTTCGCCCATTTGTCGCTGCCGCGGTTGTTCTCTTTATTTTGCCTTCCATTCGAATTCGTCCTCTGTTTCTGACGAACCGCATAATTTTTAGCTTCTTCCTCGTTTCTTGTGTTACTGCAAGCTAGACTCGTGACCAGTCTGCTTATGAAGAGCAAAAATAGTGGCGTGCTAGACTGGTCACGAGTCTAACTGCAAGCCGGATTGGAAGGAAAGTGGGCCTTGAGCCAGAAACCCTTTCCGTGCCGCTGGTGACTACATTCATTCCTCACCCAAATTGGACTGGGAAAAGACCCAAAGGTGCATGCTGTGCTGTCCGTCGAGCCTGGGCTATTTTCAACTAACCCCGGTGTTTGTTGTTGGATTTCCTTCTCCGTTTGCTTATTCCATTTTTGTCTCCGCCGTTATCGGGAGTTCTACGAAATTTCTCCAAAAACGACGCGCTTTTGCGTGTGGAATATCTAGGAATTCTCAAACGATTTCTTTGGTTTCTTGTGCACCGAGTTTTGACCGAGTTGAATTGGTCGGCTAAGCGGATCAATCCAAAGGGACAGGTCACATCAAAATGCTGTGACACCTCCGTCTCTCACCACCGTCATCCCGTTCCGCCGTATTTTACAGAGCAGGTGCAAAGGTAAGCCCTTCCGCTTGCGGGTTTCTATGTGCCCCTTGTCCTGAAGCCACATAAACCATCTGTTCAGTTCCTTGCTTACTGGTCGTCTAGCGCCTGGAAACTCGACCCCGCAATGCCCAAATCGACGGCGAAATACACCTTGCTACCCGATAATGATGAGGAGGAAGGGCTCCTCAGTAACGCCGACCTCGATACCCCCGGGCTAGAATCCAATTTCCCTCCGGCGGTGGACCCGCGCTTTGTGCAGCAAACGCCCTCGCTGTGGAAGCGTATTGGTCTCCTCGTTTTGATCCTATTCTCGTTCCTTCTTTTCTTCGCCTTCCAGCTCATGAAAAAGGGCCGTGGGCGCACGTCCGACGCCGAAACTTACCCGTGGTGCGCCCAATTTGCCAGAAGGATCTCAAGATAATACTGACGCTGCCCAGATACTGAAGAGTGATACTGTTGCTTGTCTGCTGATCAGCGAGGTGCGTTCGCACACACGTATGTAGTGGAATCGTGCTTAAGCGTCCACTGATCACCGTGTTTCAGGCGCTTTCGGACGCGCATACACCCTCCCTCGACTCTTTCGATATTTATATCTGTCTCCCCTCGGACAATGCTATGTACATATTCCGCCGGTTGGCGTCCTGAATTATCAACCTATACTTCCGCTCATTCTACTCCCTTACTCCAATCGTGCTGCACTAGATCTGCACTCTGCGCCCTTTTGGGCTGCCCGGGCGTTCACGCTTGCTGCTTGAACCTGACAGGTCGACTCGAGTTTGGGCCACACACACTGCGTTATCTCGGCATTTCAGGGCCAAGACCTAGACAGGGCGCACGGCGCGCACCCACTTAGTGTGTTAGTGTGTGATTTAGATCGGGATATTCGGCGTGGAAGAGCTCGTTCGGCTCGAGCCTCGGCCATGTCCTACTTCTTGGACTTTTTCCCCCTCGTCCCCGTGCCATGGCCTTCAATTTTGGGGCTTTCCCGAGCATCCTAATTATCTCCGTGGTTCCTCTTGACATCTACAACCCTGCAATACTTTTACCGTTCCCATATCTTCCTAAGACCATAGAGCGAGTACGGCGGCGCAGAATATCCGTTTGCAAGCCTCCGTTGTCCAGCGCAGGTTGTGCCTTGATTTTGTGGGCGGAGAGCCCCGTTGGACTCGGGCCTGGGTCATCGTACAGTCGTATTCCACTCTTTTTCTTTCTCATCTTTAGTTTGCATTCTCCGGTTATGTTTTCGCAGCTCGGCCTTCCCCGGCCCTTCCAAAGGAGAGCTCATTCGACTCGAGCCTGATTCCAAGGCGCCGAAACTTTTGCTTGTCCTTCCTGAGTGTTGCGTTTTCTTAATCCGCGGAGCAACTTACTAAGGTTTTTCTGTCCTCCAATTTGCTGCTCGTCCGCGTCCGGCGGACGTTAGGAAGCTTCGAATACCAAAATGCACGCTTCGCCCAGTTCAATTTATACAAAGACAAGGCCCAGAAGCAGGAGGGTGCACCCTGACTCAGCTTCCGTACCACAAATATCATTGAGAAAGCTCATCCAACTGGAGCCTAATGAATGCTTTCCTTCTGAAGATCCGCCTCCGCTTCCCTCCGGAAATAAGAAAAGATCACGAAAGTGTGATTTCGATTCACAAATTGTTGTCAGCGAGGGTGAACAACAGAAACGCGAGGCAACCACAATTTTAACATAGAGGAATGCCAGACAGATATGGTCACATAGTGAAGGGACTGGAAGCAACTTGGTGTGGGTTGAGAAGGTTTGATGCAAAGCAATCATGGGTCAGAATGCAGCAGACGTGACACATCTAACGCAAAATTAAACATTGTGAGTACAGTGGCAGTTGCAGACATATCATTTTGAGGATGGGCGAGTGGATGCCCAAGGTTGAGTAGTGGTTTTGAGTTGAAAGAGGAATATTCTTCGCAGCCGAGGTTCCAGAGATCAGACAAAAAGTGAAAATTAGTTCGAGGAGCGAAGTTGGTGAAGGAGCTCCATTCCCGCTGTCCGTATATCTGAAGCATCTGCAGGGAAATGCGTGGCCCTCCAGCGTGATAAATAGAACCATCGACTGCGATACTGCGTCCTGTCAAAAAAAGACTGCGAGCTGGTCAGTTGTTTGGCTGTAAATGAAAAGGCAATGTTGAAAGTCGATGAGAAGAGGGGTTACTGTACAATTTCATTCAATTCGGCGGTCACGCGTCACGCGCATTTTTTTTATTGCGGCAATAATTTTTTCTCAATTTATCCGAATTCTTTTGAATTTTAATTGTACTAAAATTTCCGGATTAGTGCCGAAGAGGAAGGACAGAGAAAAAAACAACAGGAGCAAGGTCAGACGGGGATATAGTACTTATGGCCAGCACTATGCTCGACGGGACGGCGTTCGACGGTAGCACGTTTAGGTCATTTGGAAATTTGAATTTCGGGGTAGATTTCAGAGTAGTCCAAGGGGAACTCAGGATTAAAATTCCGTACGTGGGGAGGGGGGGGTCCAGGTTGGGCTGGAAAAAACTTTTCAGTACATAAAGTAACTCAGGATTAAAATTCAGAGTAGTCCAAGGGGAACTCAGGATTAAAATTCCGTACGTGGGGAGGGGGGGGTCCAGGTTGGGCTGGAAAAAAATGACTAATAAAACATGAGAGAGCTCTTGGTTGGTTGTAGGAAACACTTATCAATTCCCAGGGAGTGTATAGAAGAAGATTTATGACTTCAACCCACACCTTCCGTGATTCAAGCCAAGTTGAAGCCAGCTATAATAGGTTTCTCAGGTCAGAAATTATGCAGCTGTTAGAGTTTAGAGTGTTCAGTTACCACCAACAGTCATTAAATATAGTATATACCAGCATGATTAAGTTCAAGGAGGTGGTGAGAAGTAAGTTGAAGAGTGGACGCGGAGAAATCGGGCCGGCCCCAGGGGTGGGAAACTCCTTCCCTATTAGGAAGGAGGGGAGGAGGGGGGTCAGCTTAGGGCCAAAAAAAACTTTTCGACCCTATATCCGAAATTCGAATCCCGATTTCCCCTTGGAGTAGTCAACACAGAGTCATATCCCACCAGCACTGGACCGAATGGAGAGGAAATTACGAAACAAGTCTGTATATATGGCAATGAGTCCGAGGCTTATCCGGGCGCTAAACTCCATCTCCGTGTGGTAGGCAAGAAATGGGGCTCTTGGCCTGCGATGAACGCGGTTGGTCGTTGGTTGGTCGGGTGGGGTCGGGTGAGTCCTTGGGTAAATGCGAGAGGTGAATCTCAAAATTCCCCACCAGGGATCCACACCTTCCCACAAACAGCAATAATAGCGCCGTCAAATTGATTTCCTTGAGGTAGGACGGTACGGGCCGTCAAAAAAGACGTGGACGTACGCACAAATGCGGTTGTGGTTTGATGCGCTGTTCAGTTCGAACTTTTGTCACTGTTTCACAGGTCCGCGCGGCCTGCAGGTAGCTCTCAGAATTTTTCCACCCAGTTCACATTCTTTGACAGGTTTATGGTTAGTTTTGAAGCTGAATTTCGACAAATCTCAAAAGTTGGCGCTCCCAGCTCCTCAAAACCCGACACCGCGACACAGTTTTTAATCCAGACACGCCGCAAAACATCCGACACGCCCTATTAATAGAGTAGACGAAGTGACAAAGTTCTCCTAAATCCAGCTAAAGTCACAAACTTTCACAGAATGCGATCAAACTCACGAGCTTCCGCAACACTAAGCGAGCTAAGCGAAGTAACGAAGTGACGAAGATGGTGCGGACTCAATTGTTTGACCCTAGTGCAAGCTGATAGGGTGCATTCGGGACCTAAAATTTTGACTGAACGATCTCTTTGATCATTCTTACTGCACGATCAACTCGCTTTTTCCAGAGGTGCATTAGGGTGCATTGGAAAAACTCACAGAAATTCACATGTAGAGTTAAAGCGGGGATCCCTAATTTTACAAGGAATCCCAGTGCAGAGTTATTGACATGACGCCACCGAAGTGGGTACACTGAGATGACTACGAGCTAGGCAAAGTAAAAACAGATTACCTAGCAACATCTCACAAACAATAATTTTGTTTGTCAGCCGGAATCTTCATTGTTCACTTGTTCCTTTCTTCAAAAAATGGAAATTGGTGAATACTTTCCTCCAACTGGTGCGTTTGCAGAGGGTGATTTGAAACTTGTGCACAAAGCATGTGGATAGTTTTCCCCAGCTCAATATTCTGGCACAAGACACAAAATTGCAGTAGGTGCAACAAGATCAAATATCACCGCGAAGGGAACAAGGACAACCACAAACTGAAATATTGCTCAGACAGCTTCAAGGTGAAGTTGTCGGATGATGATTTGGCCACAGCCCACTGGCATTTTCACCGACAGCATACAGTTCCATCCCTGTGTATCCCAGGTCATGAGCTCTACAACAAACTCATCCTTGAAGAACTCCATCCTTGTAATTTCACGGTGGAGCAAGACAGATTTATGAGCTTTCTGGGAAGCATGTGCATGTTGAGGAGGAATACAGTGCAGCAATACTCAAATTATTCAAGGACTTCAAGATTCCAACTGTGGACGGGATCCCTGAGGACTGGTTTGCTTTATCAGGGTACATCATGCATAGCGCTCGTTAGTCAATGCCCGTTGAAATGAAGGCACTATACACCTGCAGCTCAGTAGTCCTGATTCTTTTAGCCAAAAATATGTATTGACTCCAAAATTCAGGTTCAGTTTCCCAAGGACAGCAAGAAAGGATCATAACGCACAAGGCTTGGTGTGGATAGACATCCAGGGATAAGAAAGCAAAGACGCACCACGATTAATGTCAGCATTTCGGCACCAGTACACCAAAAATACTCACCTTCTGAGGGTATATTCACATTGGCAGAACACCTCAAGTTGTTGATGAAGGTGCAGGGGATGTGGAGCTGTGTTACTGACAACATTTAAATCAAGTGTTTAGTCAGTGAAGGATATGAGAAGAGAAGCATGCAACTCAACTTGATGCAGCACATGCATGTCGGAAGAAACTGGAGCATGTTATAGCTGTGCATTCACTGCATTCAGGGCCCTGGTAGACCCGGCCTGCCGCGGTTGGCCGCCATTTGGCGAGATCCGTGATGCGCGGAGACAGAGTCTGCCGACACACATGTGCCGAGGTGGGGCGCCATCTGGCACGGCGAGGTCGGCAGGGTCTGCCGACCTCTTCGTCCAACTTTGACAGTCCCCGCCGACCTCGACTGCCTTTCTTTATTGCTCTAGTATAGCCTTCATTTCAACGTGCCTTGGCAGCGGCAGATGTTTAAAACCTGTTACGCAATGTCACAATGTGATTGCGCCGTCGACCCTGGGCGCTAGCGCTGTCGTGCCAAGGCTCAAGACGGAATGGCCCTCGCCCTCTCTTTTGTCTCTGAAACACACTGGCGCAAGATCGACGGATTCAATGCAGGATCCACTGCACTACTATGCTACCCAAGATGCCGGCTCGGAACCTCTGAGAAACAAAGCCAGCGAGAGTTGACAGGAGCAAACAAGGCAAAATATCGTGGCATTTGATGTCACACGACGTTCGGGTATTCACGGCAAGTTTTGTTCTCGATAATTGAGTCACGAAAATGAATCTTGGACCAATTCTGGATGTAGGCCCAGGTTGACTAAGCTCCACAGGCTCTGCCGACCTCGGGTCTGCCGCGCTCTGGCTACCTGTAGTAGACAGACGTCTGCCTACCAAGCCTCTGAATGCAGTGATTGAGATAAACAGAGGAGACAGCTTACCGGCCACCTTGGGTGTGTTCGTTCGGGTTTTACCTTGAGCCATGTCAAGTCAGCAGAAATTAGATGTACATAAGTATGTTGAATTTGATTTAGTTCATCTCATCGAGGAAATCTTTTACTGAAGTAATTATTTTCAGCTGATCTCGCACCTTGGTGACTTGAACTTCGGGTACAAGGGTGTGCTGATCAACGAAAGGTGGCAGGGACTTGAGGAGGTAACTTGAATTATGTCTATTGAACGAATCAAGTAACAGGTTGAACTGAATTTTGAACGAAAGAGGTGCAATTCAATGGCTTCGATAATTAAATTGGAAGTCTACTGGTGGCTACAATTCATAAATCAATCAGCAATTGTTATTTCATCCAAGGTCTAAGTAACCACAGACCTCGGAGCAGACCATCAACTTGCGCTCGGCGCACAAAGGCTCCTAGAGCTGTGAGTATCGGCATCAAGTGATCTCTTTTCATTCTCCGACATCAATCACGGAGATCACACCGGAGACAGGGTTAACCGAAACAGCGGGATGACATACGGCATTGTCGTGAGTATGATACGAAGCGGTGTAACACCACACATGCTTACAACTTGCCAAAACCAACCCTGGTTTGTGATCGCCGCCACCCAAAGGGGTTTACTCGACCTGTTTCAGTTATTCTTATGCTGACGTTCCTAGCATTGCCGTCGCTGCGAGTTGAACTTGGTTTTCAACTTGGATCGGCCACCGAGTTGATGAACTCGATCAAGCGATCCGAGTCGCGTCGGCGTGAGACGAGTTGGTGATGGTCGCAGCGCGGCAACATTAGGCGGTGCTTTGACAGCCCTCCAATCTTGGAGATGGACTTCTCGCACGTTAGCCGAGAATCAATGAATCCCAAACAACTCTGCCGTAAAGTATGTGGCAACGGAGTCTGAGATTTGCTACAAATATCGGTGCCACTTGCTTCCTCAACACCCTCAAATTCGTTCGACATGTTCGTCACCTCGTTCGTATTCTCGATCTTGAAGTCACTGGCATCTTACCGGTCCGTAGTTATAATGAGCTACTGGTCGCCAGCTGGATCAACTGTATGCTTTTCATGCTAGAGTTGGTTCTTGCGGTTCGCTACTTTCAGCACTCATCTCGACCGCGGCTCCACAGAGCTGGAATCGCCGGCATGATGGCCTCCGACATGCTTTGCACTTTCGCAATCTGCGTCAAAATCTATCATCTTGTTTCCCTCTGTTCCAGCGGGATCCCTGGCGGCTTCCCGAAATTCAACTTGTATGCCTCTGCGGTGATCTTGTGCACGACGTGCGCCACGTCATCATTTGCGAAGCTATTCCTGTGTGTTCTGTACTTCAACTTGTGAGTACCCTTTCCGATCTATATATCCTTTCAGAATGTTGACTCCTTCCAGAACCAAAAGGCGAGTAGTCTGTGCCATTCTTGTCTTCGGCATCGCAGTTCAGGTGAGTTGTGTTGGAATTCTGGCTCCTGTCGTGCTCACAAATTAGTTTGCATTTTTGTATGCATCGGCAATTTTAATGGTGGCGACCGGGTCGCCACTTGGCTGGGCCATGCTAGCATCCAAGTAGGTGGTATTAGTCTCTGTGACCTCAGTTCGCTGAATATTCTAGTATCGGGTCGATTTCAAGCACTGTCACAGACAGTATGATTGCTGCTGCTCTTCTTTACACATTCATCCGAATGGATGCAACTGCTTTTCGAAGGTCAACACATAGGTAAACGATCAATTTACGTGCACCTTTCGAATAATTACAGGTTCATTTGGTGTTGTAGTCTACTCCGGCGGCTGATTGTTCTTTTTTTCTCGTCGGGCGTCATCGTCGCTTCGACCACTCTCCTTTCGTCGCTCCTACTGTTGAACGGAAGATCCGGTGTGTTTCTTTGGTTGACTCTGTCTCGGGCCAAAACTCATCTAGTTTCCTGAATCTTTCAATCTTCCAGCCTACGTGGTGTTCTTCTATTCACTAGGGCGAGTGTACGCTTTGACCATCTTGGGTAATTTTGCGGTGGGCGTACCTGCGCAGCACACACCAACGACGACACCTAAACTAAATACTATCACTGGCAAAAGCACTACTGTCTTGGATGTCAACCACACTCCCGCCGATGACCAGGCTGTCATAGCATCCCACCTCCCCGTCGGTCTACCCTTGTCCGACCATTCGAGTGCTGACGGCTTTTAGGGTCTACATAACGTACCGATGGCCGCCATACCAGACAAATCCCAATCGCAACGTAATCCAGTACAACAACTTTGCCGTCCATCTGACGTCGGCTGCTCAGCCTAACGTTGGCCCTAATAGTCCCGATTGCAACCGAACGGTTGGGACACCCAAAGTATAGACGAAATCTGATTTTCTCACTTGTCGCCAAATTTCGATTTTTTTTTCAGGGGTGTCCCCAAACCCGTGGAAAGTTGTTAGGTGTCTGCTCAATACAAATGTAGCGTAAATTACGGCCTACGCTTATCATTCCATCAGATGCACACCGCAAAGCCCTATATTTCGGGGCAACATAAATTAGTTTTGAAACGGGAAATATGTGGCTACGTATCAGATTAGTCTGAAACTGTGCGTTTCTGGTGTACCGAAATGCTTCGGGGTTACCAAATATAGCAAGCCCGAGTTTTCGGGGTTACCATATATGGCAAGCCCGAAGCATTTCAAGCCAACAGGAACGTACAATATCACCGGATCCGAAAGTTAACCGGATACTTCACATATCGAAACTAATTTGCGCCTGGCCGAAATTTAGTGATCCGCGGTGTGATGAGATCGATATCACCCGGAACTATTTCAACGGCGACCGATCCATCCCCCAACGCCACTACCCAGGTTCTCATTCCTCCTGTCGTTCCAAATTCTTCCGTGAGAGACTCCCATAATCATCTCCCTCGGCCAGTGCTGTGACCGCGCAAAGTTTGAGGAATCAATTTTGCTCGGTTTCATTCAAGAATTTCGTCACTGGTTGATTATGGTTCCTTTCACCCCAGTGAATGAGATTCCAGCGATCATAACGCACTCGTTAACGAGCAGTGTCGCGAGATTCGATAGAAAGCATTGACCGCTGTCTTGGAGTTTGAACAGGTTGCACTGACAAGGTAAAATTATACAAGTTTAAAAAGGTACTTTGCTAAACTGCGACGGAACACCGCCTGTACGTATTGTGGTAAAGCCAGGAAGGTCAGGATGAATAACGGAAACAGGTGAAGTAAACTCCTTGGCAGGGTGGCGGCGATCAAAAAATCAGAAACCAGGTTTTTTGGTCTTCTAAACGGCATGCGTCTATGGCCTCTGGCCATTTAGATTTGGTATCGGTTGACGGAGGGTTAACTCAGACGCTCGGAGGGCCAAAATGAATGATCTTTGGTAAGAGGATCGCCGGGAACGCTTGTTTTCAGGTTCCCGATGAATGAGACTTATGGATGAGGGCTAAGTAACCCACAACCACATGCAATGCAGTGACGGAGCAGGCGGAATCAGAAAAGACAACCCAGCCAATGGACTGGAAATTGAGATTGGGCCAGATGAAAGGCTCCATAATCTGAGTGCAAGAGCACGTAAGACAACGTGAATTCGTGAAACGTGCAAGTTAAACTACGACGATAGGTAATCAGGAAAGAGTTCCAAGAAAGAAAACAATCAAGTTGAACGAATTTAGAATGAAGGCGTGGTCACTGACAATTTTATAAGTTCACAGTTGCGAGTAGAGTAGTTAAGGTGAATATAATTGGATTGATTGACTTCACGACAGAGCCAGCAACATCGAAAAATCGCCATCAAGTGCCGGGTGCACACACATACGAGGCGTGAAACGGGACTGGTAGAAAGCCAACACAACTGGTCCCCAAATCAAAAGATTGAACAACATTTCGCCTACCTTGACATCGACTGAGCAAAAGAGACAAAGTTACAACACCACCCTGAACGCACCAGAAAAAAAGGGTAGGCTATTTCATACTCAATAAAGCCTTTTCCTCTCTGAAGCGTGAGTCTCACGATATCCCTTTTTTTCATGTCTCGCGCTGAACAAGCCCTGTTCCCCCTTGGCTTGCCATCGAGAAAAAATGATTGCGGGCGCGCACTGCCATGCATCCACCGTTTCAACCAACTTCCCCTAAAATTTGCTCGCCAAGCCTTGAAGGCCTGAAGCAGCGGGTCAGAGAAATGATATCGGAAGAGAAATGCATTTAAAAAAAACAGCACCGCCGAAAGATACTATGAGGCCCGAATCAAATGGGCCCCTCTTTGGACTATTATCGTGTCAAATCCCCGTGGAGTACATTGACGGGGCAAATGGGGTCAGTCATCGGAAACGACTCCAGGATTCACAATTTAAACAAGGAGCAAGCTCCGCCCAGGAAGGAATTCGAAAAACAAAAACCTGAATCCGAGTTCGATGGCCCAGTCTCAAGTCGACCGAGCCTCCGTCCAATGTGGGCGCGCACCCGTCTCTGCAGCGTATATATCTTCTCTTGTGGAATCATCGAAGGATATCGTCACGTACTGTGATGAGTGAGCAGTAGATTAAAATCCCAGTAAAAAGGACTGAACAAAATTCAATGAACAACACAAGAAGAAAGCCGGATCTGGGATGTAGAAACGGCTCAAGGAGGGACAGGACGGGAGATGCGAATAGGGTGATATTCATGTGGAGAGGAACGACACGCACGTATGGACAGAAATTCAACATTCGCCCGTCGCCATGGCCTGGGCCCGGATGGGCCCCCGCGCCTATGAGCTTTATTTTCTCGTCTGAGAATTACAGGAAGACGAAGATCTGCTCGCGTGCTGCGGTAGATTGGATTAATAATAAATCTCAGAAAAAAGTAAGGAAGGAACTGAACGACGAGGCATAAAGTGCGGACAGACCGATCCCTCTAGGGACAGCAAAAAAAAAAAAAGGCAGTTAAGCAGCTCATGGCCCAGGCCCGAGTCGAACGAGCGTCTTTCCCACCAAGACTACGAGGAACATGCCATCGAGCGTAGGTGCGCCCCGCGCTGCTGGGTCTTATCTGTGTTGCAGGTGGGACGCCGCAAGAGGGTACACATGAGGGGCGATTTGAGCGAACGACTTGTGATTGGAGGGGAAGAGTACTGGTAGAAAGATGAAAACAAACCGACGACACAGATGGAAAAAAGAAACGCTTGCGGCGACATGGCCCAGGCCCGAGTCGAACGAGCGAGCGTCTTTCCCACCCAGAGGTTGCGGGAGGATGCTATTGAGGGTGCGCACCCGCGCTGCTGGGTCTTATCTGTGAGGAAGGTGAGACGCTGCAAGAGGAGCGAATTGGGCGAACAATCGGGTAGCGACTTGTGAGCGGACGGGAAGAGTAGAGAAAACCGAAAACACATAGGTGAAAAAATATATCAAAGCTTGACAACAATATGGCCCAGGCTCGAGTCCAACGAGCGAGCGTCTTTCCCACAAAGCCGTTGCGAGAGGATGCCATCGAGTGCAGGTACGCCCTGCGCTGCTGGGTCTTGCTGGTGTGCGCACGACCTTGAAGCTTTGAAGACAGGATGCGCCAAGTTTGGGTAGCAATTTGCTCCAGGAAGAGGATCAAAGCTTAGGTCAATCGGGCGCTGTCGGCTCCAGCGTATCGGGAAATGAAATGGAGAAATCTCTCCGAATCCAGTTTAGTGGGCTGAAGTGCTGGGCAGTACCTGACATGCTAAATGGATCAGCGTTCCGCCATGAAATCGTCCCAAAAACAGCTGCGTGAATTACAGATAGCGTACACATCGTCCCGTTTGCCCTCTTTACACCAACTTCTCTACCTTTACCCCCGCTTTCTCAAGCAATTCTTCAATAATCTGCACCGCGCGCATAAACTTCCCGTGGTCTGGCTCCACATCGCTCGGGTCACGACAATCCGGCTGCCAGCTATTCCTCCAAACGAACTCGTCGCTTTGCCAAATAATGCTCCTATTGATCTTGTAGGGATCCTTCTCCGGGAAACCGATCGGGAGGTTGAGGAGGAGCCCATGGAGCTCATCGATGAGCGAAGCAGCGGCATCGTACGCCAGGGAGGGAGTTTGGGCGGCCTGCACGCTTTGAACGTGCGCCGTGCCATCCTCGCGCACTCCCTCAGTGACTTCGAGCTTGGTGGAATCGCTGTTTGGAGTGATGGTGTAGACGGCCTTTGCGAAACTGTCGGCAATGCCACTCGTTATTCCGCCCATTGCGCCAAGGTCTGCACATGTACACGATTGGATCAGTCAAGAACGATACATGTGAAGAGCACGGACGCACCCTCCACCCGGAGTGCGATGGATTTGAATGCTACAGTCATGGTGGTAGGAAGCAAAGAGCGAGCTGCGCTGCGATAAAGCGGTGCGATAACGCAATCAGATCCCGGTCCGCTCTGCCCGGTCGATCGGGCCAATAGGGGTCATCGACGTCATGAATGCGTGTATGGGTGGAGTCGATCGTTATACTTTAAAAGCAAGCCAACACGCGTGCCGTTTGCTCAAACCACCATGTCGCCCACAACATCCTCTCACCCCACACGCACAATCACCCCACCTATATCTTCTTCATCGGAGCTTGGTGCAGACCTCCCGACATCCCCGCCCCCGGCGCACACGACATCATCGCGAGTTATAGCCGCCCAGCCGCCTCGGGTGCCGACGATGACCACCGCAAGGGGAACCCTCACGCATGGAGATGCGGAGAGAATGCGGGGCGGGTGTATTCCGTGTCCAGGTATGTCTACTTCTTCCCCGTTCACTGGCGTTGAATTGAAATCAATCCTTTAGACGGCGGATGCTGCTTTATCATCCCGTGTTGTTGTTGAGAGTGGAGAATGCTCTTTTGGAGGGCATAGAGTCAAATTGAACGATGAAATACCCTACGCATCTGTATAATAATCATCATCATTCCATGGCCATCTCTTCTCTTCGCGCGCACGGAGCTCGCGAACTTCGTCTCCTCGGCATTCCCGAGGATCATGAAGCAATAGCGCATTCTCGGGCCCACGGACTCCTGGTCGCTACCGCTGGGGAGGCTCGCAGCGTCCCACACGAACCGAGACAAGTGGAATGCAGAAAAAAAAAAGTCTCGATGCACATCCATATTCGGGCGCGGGAGCCGAACGCCGACCTGCAGCATATATGATGCCTTTCATAAGTGTCACTTCCAGCTGGCGTGCACCACGCACCACGCCCGCATGTCCTACTCCTTTGCACCCCTCTTCTAAGCGTTGATTAACGTTCATTCTGCGTGATTAAAAGCCGCATTATTTGGCTGTTCATTTTGGAAATTGAATCGGGACCGAGTTACCATAAAGATGGTTGTGATAAAAACGTAAATGCCTGAACGGTTGGTTAAAGTAGCCGGCATGCCATGACGGACGACCACGCAGAATTTCATTCAAGGCTCAAAGACTGGGAAAAAGTGATGGACGCCACTTCATTCGGGCACAGGGAGTCGAACCCCGACTTGCAGCTTATACTGCCCAATTCATTAGCATTGCCAGCTGCGGTGCACCGTGCACCACACCCGATTGAATACCGTTTTTTCGTTCCTCGTGTTGGGCGTTCGATTTGAGCGAAATCTGACTTAGTTGAAGTCGGAATACAATGTAAGTGATTATGGATAGATTGTCATCGAGATGGTTGGTTGAATAGGAGCATTATGCACAAGGGGGCGAAAATTCGGATGCTGCAGCTGGCGGGCGAGCCAGAAGAATTTCATGCAAGGCCAAAAATTGAAAGCAAACTAAAGCACCATTTCGGGCGCGGGGAATCGAACCCCGACCTGCAGCGTAATTTTTAAGCAACAGCTCATTTCGGTAACTCATGCTGCCGTGTACCTCGCACCACGCCCGATGATATTACTGGTCTGCGTCCCTCCTCTTGTGCATTAAATCCGCGCTTGGATTTCGGTTCACTTTGGTTAAATTATGGCGACTGAGATAAGTAAGAGTGAATAGAACCCATTCGGGAGGGAAACATTAATTCCTACGGACTCCTTGTCGTCAACGCTGCGGGCGCTCTGAGCGTCGCAGAAGAATCGAGAGAGGTGTAATCCGTTAAAAATGATGAAAAAGAAATGTCTCATTGCATATCCATATTCGGGCGGGGGAATCGAACCCCGATCTGCAGCCTGTATATTATTTCTTCCTATGGTACTCCCAGCTGCCGTGCAACATACACCACACCCGAATATTGTGCTCCTTCGCATCCCTCTTTTAAGAGTTCGTTCTGCGTGATTGAAAACCGCATTCATTTCGGTTGAACCGGGACCGACCGAGTCGCCATATCACGGGATGGTCGAATTGGGAGTGAATTGAAATTAGGATGCAAACGTAAAGGCCCTGAAGGTTAGTGAGACAAGCCGGTATGCCCATGGTGGCGAGCACACCAAGGTTCAAAGACTGAGAAAAACTGACACGTGGATCGAGATGACATGCGCCTGCACGGAATTCGACCTCACGATAACTTGGACCCGGACTTGGAGGATCGACCAGAGGCGGCAACGATGTCGACTGGGATCCCTGGACCACAGAAAGGAGGAAATAAATGACCATTTCGTCCCACCTGTCTACTACCAGGTAGTGGTCGCTGCGAGTGCCAGTGACGATGCAAGTCGCGTGTTCTGCACAGAGACTCGTAATCCTTCAATTTGGGCGGGCTCAAATCTTGGCACGAATTTGGGATGGATCGACGAGAATTGGGCAAGAATGGTGAGAATCCAAAGAGTGACGTGTAAGTCAGCGGTGTGGTTACTTGTTTGGTTTCTCGGTTTTTCGCCGTAGCCCCTTCAGAGGGTTTTCTGCCGTTCTTCTTATGCGCGGCCATCTAATTTGGCCACCACCGACAATTCCCATATTTGAAAATGGTTCTGTGGCGTTTCGGCAACAGCGCTTGCCGGGAAGTTCAGAAGTTCAAGCTCCGTCAGAAACGCAACGCAGAAGCGGATTACATTGAAGTGCATTTCAACGTTGACCCCCTCAGTATTTTTTACACACAGGTCGTGATTGCTAGTTGAGACCAAAGCCGACGTGGACTGGACTTTGGTAACTCGTTAGCGCACTCGTGATCACTGTTTAATCTCCACTAAAATCCCCGAATCCAACAGGACTTGGATCGTAACATTGACAAAATATTGCGTGCCCTGTCCCTGCTGGCTGAACCACCCCGCGATCTCCCCGGAAAGCGCCACCAGATTCTGCTGCACTTCGTAAACATGGTAATTGGCCGGCGGCCCGAGACTGGAAGGAGGCAGCGAGCGCTGCGAGAACGGCGTGTCGGCAGGAGCGAGGAACATCCCATGCGTGCTCCCAAATCGGTCGAGCAGCATGCCAGGACGAAGCAGCTGGTTCCCTTCGATTGGCATCTTGGATATCGAGAGTTGGAAGCCATCGAACGGAGGATATTTGTAAGAGCCATTCGGGAAGGTCCATTTTTCGAGGAAGGCGCCAGGGCAGAGACCGCCGAGGCGGTTGTAGTGGGTAAGCAATGGAACTAGCGGACCCTTGGTGGGCAGAACATGCGGACCCAGGCGGGCGTCGCCGCAGAGGAACTGGGGATCGGTAAAGTTCGTGCCTGTACAGTCGCAGGGCGGCTACCATTGTGTCAAGAATGAGACAGTGAAGAGAAACATGATTGACCCACCGGTGGCAGAGCCAGGACATCAGGGATGATCCACACCGCAAGAACGGTTAAGGCATGGACGAGGGGGAAAAACATGGTCCGAGTGGGATGGCGCTCTCCGTTGCTCAGCCCCAGAACGAGTGCTGGGGTCTTATATAAACATAGTGGTTGCAGGTGGAATGATTGAGTGACGCGGGAGAAATAACAAAATTACTGGTTGGAGAACCAGTTGACAGATCCGTCGAGGCCTTTCATACCGCCAAGAGTTGAAATATAGCATAGCAATATCACCTAAATGAGAAAGAAGGTTTCATCATCCCCACTCACTGAATAAGTGGTCATCCTCTCTTGAGCACTTGCTGCGTTGAAAGAACTTTCCCCTCCGGCATCCAGTAGCTAGTTACAGTAATACCTCCAGCGTGTTTGTCGGACGGAATTTTAGACTGGTCTAAATTCCAAACGAGCCGGCCCTCCGTTGAAAATAGTTTGGAAGTCGACAGCTTCCGATGTGAGAGTGCGGCAGAATTTCAGCGTGGTTTGCAGAAGGAATGGTGTGGCAGGGGCAGACGTGTGGAATTGCTCCGCATGTCCAGTTTCTTGGCATCTGTCTTGGAAGGAAGGGAGTATAACAGGATCTATCCTTGTTCTATTGCATTCTTCAATTTTCACACCTACCTCTTCTATAGCCATTATTTCGTTCTAACTATACCTTTTCATCCTTTGGCTTTCCACCCAGGTTCAAACTCAAGCTCGCAAGAGGCACTAACACACAAGATCTTCATGCCGGAATGGTTTTGGCAAATTAAATTCCAGCTGTTTGTTATTTTACATACCTTTCATTGATGTTCATTCGAGCGGTGTGTCACCTTGTGGCTCACGGATCGTAGGTCTTGCGCTTGGGGGTGTCTTGCAGGGGACATCGGACTGTTGGCAGGCAGTACCTTTGCCTAAGTTGCATACAGACTGAGTTATTGGTCTTGAAGCATTCCATGGGTTATTGGGGTGGTAAATCAATCGAATGCGCGGCTTTTTCCTTGACATGGGCATTACCTACATTTTCTACATAATGGCAGCCCCAATGGTCTAAGAGAACGGACGCATTGGGCGGAATTTCGTTACACGGTTATGTACACTTTCTGGACACCGAAAATGATCATTGATCGTCTACTCTTTGCGGCATTGCCTCTTACCACCATCTCCCTACTTCGTGGGAGGACTTGCGCATCGACTTCTTGTGTTCCTCTCATCTCTCATCGCTCTCACGGAGTGTGCTGTGCACTCCTATCTTCACTCTCTATCAAATACTCATGTTTGATCTTCTGTGTGGTCATCTAACCGTGTCTCTACTCTCCTTGGCTCATTCCCTCGGATTTGGACTTCACGCCTGTCCGTTTATTGGAATTCGACTTCATGTCGTTCCATCTTACTCTTGACTTCACGTCAGGATCACTACTTTCCCCCTTACCTCCTTTTATTGCCTCTTTTATCACCTACCTCTCGGGACTCTTTCCATTCTTATTCCTTTTATTAAGAACCTGCTACCGGGTACATTACTCTACTTCAATGGTATCATAAGTATTGTATGCGATCCAGTTGCTCTTTGCAGTGCGAACTTTCGTGCAAGCGGTCTATACCTTACTGAGTTACGAGTACTTGTGTAATTGTTCTTAATAACGTGGGTATGTATCAAATATGTATGGTAGATAAAGGTGATTTACCTTCATTGGTTCCCAGATATGCTCGACGTCCGTTGAAACGGTGCACTTGGGTGCAGCCATATGCCAACTCAAACTACCAAACCAGAGAGCGCAGCGAACAGAGTCACTAGACACAATCCAATCCAACAATCCAAATCAACAACATATATCACAAACTCCAACTCCAAATGTTGTGAGTGTGTTCGGGGAAGTAGGGTACATATCACCCTTCAAGAGGGTGTGCAAGGGAAGTAAAAGTGATGTTTTTGTAGCGGGAGAGCAACAACAAGGGGCTGTTTGGGCGCTTTTTATGCAGAGCAGGGACTTCTGGCAGCTGGAGAATCGAGGGGTTCAATATGAAGACTAATGACTGCCAGATGACTCTTGAGGGAAACAGAATTCAACAACGGCTGACACCGAGCCAACGGGTAGCGATTGCAGAGCAGACCATCAACAGACAGGCCTTACTTGCTACAACAGGAACACGGCTGGTGGCAGCTGGACCACGTGGGGACAGTTACACAGACGGCGGTGGCTCTGGCTAGGAGTGGGGGCACTTCTACTGCAGCTGGCGGCGCTACACCAAGGTGGGTCTCGACCGGACGGCGGCGGCTACTACTACTCGCGGGGACAGTTACACGGAAGGCGGCGGCCTCTGACTATGGGGGCAATTACACAAATGGCGGGGACCCCTGGTTAGGGAATGCAGGCACTTATATTGAGAGCGGCAGCAGTACAGCGACAGGGGCAGTTACACCAAAGGTGGTGGCAAGCAGCAGCAGGGGCTCTTACACGGGCCAATAGCACTCTCGGCTATATCGTCGAAGGCAACACACAAACCACAGGTGGCAGAACTACAGCAACGGGGGCACTTCTATGAACAGTGGGGACCACCCCTGAACCACAAGAGATGATGCGGGCACTTATATCAATGGCGGCGGAAGCTGCAGAACGGGGCCAGTTACGTGGCAGCTACCTCGTTCGAGCAGGGACACTTAGGTCTCATGCTTCCGAGGACTGTTCAAGACTTTGCTTCGTCCGGCCCTCTTCTGAATATCAAAAATATGTCTTTTATCTCAAGAGTCCACTATATTCACCCCAGTTTCCGGGCAGATAGTATACTGGCTAATACATGCTCAAGCGCGTCTTTTATGCAAATGGGAGGTCACTAAAGGAGATGAAAGGAACTGTAATATCATCATCATTCCCAACTGTTCGGTTCTCCCGCTGGTGAAGGCAGTCAACTATCGATGATTGGTAGTTCCCCGTTGGTCGCCTCTGACGCATAGGGACACATTAGATTAGCCCAGAGCGGTTACGGGGTCCTGACCCAACAGTGCCACACGGCCTGAGAAAATTTACTATTTTCCGCATACATAAAAAAAGCGCTGTAATTACAGCCTTTTGCGGAACTTAGGGCGCAGCTTGTTTTTTTTTTTTTTCAATGCATTTTGCGTCGGATAGCTCTCCTGAGCTCAATTCTGAACCATTTTCCTTTAGAATATGCTCATTATGTTTCCATTGAAAGGCCGGAGGGCGTGGTATTCTCGGATTTTTTGATGGCCAATCAAATTGCTTGATTGGGAAAATATCCCGTGTTTTGAGTAGGACAGCTGTAGCATTAGCTACCATTGTTCAATTGATCTGATTTTTTGATACAATGGGCTCACAGGTATACCAGAGGGCACCATATGCCGGTATTTTTTATATGACTTATATTTGGCTCAAAACATCGAAAGGAGAATTGGGTGTTGTCGTGATATAGATTGCATCTAATCTATATGTCACATTAAAAATACCGGCATGTGGTGCCCTCTGGTACACCTGTGAGCCCATTGTATCATAAAATCAGACCAATTGAACAATGGTTGCTAATGCTACAGCTGTCCTACTCAAAACACGGGATATTTTCCCAATCAAGCAATTTGATTGGCCATCAAAAAATCCGAGAATACCACACCCTCCGGCCTTTCAATGGAAACATAATGAGCATATTCTAAAGGAAAATGGTTCAGAATTGAGCTCAGGAGAGCTATCCGACGCAAAATTCATTGGGGGAGCGAAGCGAGCCCATTTTGTAAGCTGACCACTCAAAACCGATGGCTGTGCAATGCACGTTTGATCGTTGTTCGTGTTTGGTATTTGCCCCGTGACATTCAATTAGGATTTAACACGTTCCCCCATTCTGTAGCCGGGCACCGGCATACAAAACATATTTGAAAAAAAAAAAAACAGTCCGCGCCCTAAGTTCCGCAAAAGGCTGTAAGAGCACATACTGAATCTACAATATCAGGGAAACAAGGTTGAGCTGCACCCATCGCGTCCACTTGCACAAACTGTTCTCCACCATGATAGGATCAAAGCCCATATGCGTCTTGCTCACGTCCGAAAGCTTCGCATCTAAAAACTGATAAAGACGCAAAAAACCTGCCCTGACCTCGCCAATATTCCCTTTGCCAGGCTTATTCTTGGAACCACGCCGGCGCATTGGAATTAATTCCAGCTGCTCCAAACCTGTCATGGCCCCCTTATTCATGTCCCGCACAATCCAGCCCACGGTCGAGACATCCGGGGCCGCTACCGCGCCAGAGTAAGAAAAGTCAGCAGCGAGCAGAAATGCAAGGAGCGGCCCAATCTCCTTGAAGCGAGAGGGATTGTCGGCCTTAAGAAATTTGTAACATTCCATGAAGTCGTACGTGCCGCTGGCGGTGTTCAGCTCCCAATCGGGACATCCAGCGGTGTTGAGAGCGGTCCAGTATTTGTCAATAAGGTAAAGGCCACGGTTCGATTTCGCCCCGCCATATGCATGGGAATTGTAGAAAAAGGATAGATCACGCCCCGGGAACCGCGCATACTCCGATTCCCATGCGGTCGGATCCACAAAGTAGGTTGTTGCCTGCATCGAAAACGACGTAGCGAAGATGATGGCACGGAATATGAGGCCGCTGAACAATCCACCCCAGGTGCGAGCGTGGGCTGGATCAAATGAGTTACCGGGCAGACGCGAACGGGACCTGGATGGACCATGTTCGCGGAAAGGGAGCAGGTGGTCGAGTTTGGAGTTCACCCGAGACTGTAAAAGTGTCGGTGTAGCAATTGTGTTGTAACCATCAATGAGTGGCTCGAGTTCCAGAAGAGCTTCGAGCAATCGGTTCATGAGGGACAACTCCCGGGAATCCGAGGACGTGAGAAGGAGACGAGGTGAAGCAGGTTTGCTGGCGGCAATAGTAGCGGTACGGTACTGGTGAAGCATTGCCTGGATGTCATTCAAAAGCAAGAACTCTTCGGACGAGGTGTTCGAAAGTTTACACCCTTGAAGTGCACTGCGGAAACCGTCGAAGGCAGCGGGTGATGAAATTTTGAAGGATTTATCGCCAAACACCTCGATTTCGATGTGGTTGAATGCATACCACACCGAGTCGAGGAAAAGGGTAGAGGGATCACAGGCGGAAACCATAGCATCAACAAACCACGCCTGCACCCGCGACTTGGTGCGCGTTGGAAAGCTCAGCCAATGTGCAATGATGTCGAGAACGAGCGCAATAATATGGCTGTCCGGGACCTCGAGATCAAGTGTCCCACGCTGCCGGTAAGGGTATACCGCATCCAGCCCATCTAGACCAAATTCACTCGCACACAACTCCCGTGAGTCTCCGCACGTGGTTGTGAGTGTCTGGACATGTTTAGTGAGACGTGTGATCCAGCCATCGTCGGCGTGGGGTTCACGGAGCGCACGGGTGACCACCTGGACACAGAAAGAGTCCAACCAGCTCCAAACACACCATGTGGTCAGCATGAGGCTTTGGCGTTGAAGTTTCAACTCCAAGGCAGCGGCGGCTCCGCTCCCAATGAGATGATCACAATGGTTCCAGATGCGTGAGATGCGGATAGATGTTTCCACAGAGTTGGGTGAATGCATGATTCCCTCGAAAGCATCGCTGAGCGGGGAGCCAATATGGTGTGGAAGTGGGTTGGACCGGAGATGGTGGTAGGCGCCTTGTACAGCAGAATGGTCGATGCGGATGACACTTGATCGAAGGCGGCCAACCAATTTTAATTCTACTGTTCATACATCATGTTATTTCGCGCAGTTTTGAGTCAAATAGCTCCACCAACCCGCATCATAGAAGAATTTATCCAGCGCTGCACCATCCCCATCTTGACCGAGCGTGATATCGGCAGGATGCAATTGGCACTCGTGCCAGTCTACGCAGAGCGCAGGGTCGAGGCGCACAGCAGCAAACGAGTCCGAGGAGTGCACAGCTGCCGGGTCACTCCAGATGTTGTCCATCTCTATGTAGGTTTGAGTTCTCCACACTGCACCTGAACGAGACCATGGTCGATGAGATTATGTCCTAACTGGAGTAAAAAACACTTACTATGCTCCCGAGGCTTTCCAGACACCTGGACGATCCGACCTAGACGTATAACTGAGTACAGTGCAGAGCAGAACGGAGAGCGGTTACCAGAAGATACATTCTCTCCGTCGGTCATCGACGCATCTACAGCCTTGCCCTCGCAATTACGCTTCAATCGACGCAATTGGCCCTCACCATCAGCTGAACCTGATGTATCATCGGGATTCCCATGGTCGGCATTGTCACGCTTGCGCTTTCGAGGTTTGGGAGCACCTAAAATAGAAATAAGTGATTAAACGAAAATGAAGGAGCGCCCATGCGAGAAAGAAGTACCAGCGGGCTTGGGCGGGGTAGGCTTTCTGTAAGGCCGACCGCCTGCCTCGATTGGGTTTCCCATGGCATCCAACAAAGCGACCAAGGGCTCAGGAGTAACAAGTATTCCAGGAGTGAGAAGCGCTCCGGTGTCGTCAATATTGAATCGCTTCTTCTGAACAACAGCGTAAGGAATGTAGGAGGCCAGAAGATTGTAGTGTAATCGCCAGGCACGTTTGATTGCGGAGCGACGGACCTCCTGAGGGACGAGTGTGGTGGATTGCGAGATGTCACACTGCGCGTCGACAGAAGGTGCAGGATTGGGAGCACGATATCCAGGTCCATTGCTCCAGGGTCCCACAGTCTCGCGAGTCTCGCCTACTGCAAAGGAAAAGGCGCTGAGAAAGCGGTCCGAATCGATTTGAATGTTGTAGAACCGTGGAAGTTGGTTGCTCATGAAAATGATGAGCAGTAGAAACATCCGCGCCATAAAGATGACGTGGGCGCGGACGTCCATTACAACCTGCCCATCTGCAGCGAAATTGGCCTGTCTCGTGAATGCGCGAGTATCATGGGACTCGCAGCTAGAAATGGTCGAGTGAGCAACACAATACACCATGGAAATGAAAAACCGCACTCGGTGTGCTGCATTTCAGCAGACATCTTTAGTACTGAGTCCCTCGCAGTCGGCAAGGCACCAACAACAACATGGCCAAGGCCATCACCCATATTTTCCGGTGGATAAGAGATAAATGTTAACCGATACGCATCATTGGCCACAGTAGTACCGGGCGGAGCAATTGGTGGGGTACCACCGTGACAATTAAGCCCGCAGAAATTGGCGGAGTCAAAGTTGCGAAGGACAAAGTAGATCCCGAAGCGGATGATGTGAAATTGACTCAATGTGTAGTCGTCCGGAAGCCGTGAGCACATAGTCATGTTCGTGAATCGTCCAGGACTGTCAAACTTGTCGAGGTGATTCCCACCATAAAAGCCCAGAGCACCTTCGAGAGTATCCTCTAGCATGGCAGTTCAACATTGCATACATAGAGAAATAATAAGTCTTACCGCTATCATGGGCCACCGCCGGAGCGACATTCAACTGTAAAGTGTTGTGGGCAATGTTGCCGGGAATGCCAAGCGGTGGTATATTGAGCATGCTGGCATGGTCTTCAATGACCTGGCGCGTCTCAGGCGGCATTTGCTGCATGGCAGTCATGGCGAATGGTGCGACAGCCTGAAATTTCCATACCATATATCAGCGAGGTACTAGTTGCGAAGAAGACATACAATGTTGAGGTTGCGACGCAAAAGGTTGTTGTCATCGAATGCTCCGTTGACCTTTGATCCTTGCGCCGGACCCCAAATCTTCTTCTGGTTCTGGTAGGAATTCGCAATCGTGTAGCAGCGCGTGCCGGTCTTAACAGGTTTGCAATGCCCATCCCCACGCTCGATCGCAAGGCCACCCGTCCATGTACCATCTTCACGGCGGACTGGGGGCTCAAGCGTGATGAGCTCCGATGGACCCATAGCAGCATCGGCGGCAGCGCGAAGCTGGTCTTTTGCATGTGCATCCACCATTTCTCTAGAGAGCAGTTATTGGTCTGAGAAAAAAATCGGTGTATGACATACGCCGCAGTTTGCCATGCCTGGAGGGCGTCCTGCCTGCCGTCCGGGTTTCCCAAGGCTCGAGCAAAAAAAAGGATGTTTTGGGGCGCCTGAAGTAATCCTTACAAAACCGTTTGAATCACAATGAAGCAGAGGAATTTAAGGGAATTCTGGGCACCTTGGGCACGTAACTCCTCGTCGGTCCCCTTGGGAATTTTTTGCGTCTTTTCCCAGTCATGAAGAGTCCGCATTGCTTTTGGGGAGGTGTCATAAATCATAACGATGCAGGACTGGCCAGGAATGACGAGTGGATGATAATATGACCAGTAAAGCTTTGGCAGAATCGGATTGCGGCCAGCCAGATCAATTGGAACAAGAACTTCAGCCATGACAGCAGCTCAGAAGGGGCACAGAGAGAGAAAGAGTGTTCGCTCCGCTCCCTATCGGTCACATCATTAATCAGCTGGGCAGTGTTGCGATCGCCCCAGGTCCCAGCCCTCGAAACAAATTAATGCGAACCAAGATTAGACAATGACAGTCAAATTAGTTTGCACAGCATGATGCAGAGAGGATCAGGTAGAAGTTCAAATGCACGAAGACGTCATTTTGGTGTTGTGATCGCAATTGATCCCAGGGAAACGGATTAATGAGAACCAAAATTAGATGACTGCCAAATTAGTTTGCACAGCATGATGCAAAGAGGATCAGGTAAAAGTTCAAACGCACGAACACGTCATTTTGGGCTTCTTGGCAGTGCAGGTCAATACCGATGCTGAAGCTCAAAGTTCTCCTGCTGGAAGAGGGGCACTTGAAATGGAAGACATTATGGATATGCCTATGATAGCTCAAAGGCTTCCTTCGAGAGCAGGGTGGTGAGTGCTGAAGATGGGAGTGGCAGGAGTCAATGCACGCGAATCAAATCGTGATTAAGATGGGATCAATTGATGTATGCCGAAGTGGCCGGTTAAAACCTCGATTTGGACCTGGTATTTTTTTTTCCATCTGAGCATTATTGAAAACGAAAACAGAGCGTGAAAATGGTCTTACAACAAGGAGAAGGAAGATGCATCAAGAACAATAAAAAAAAACCCTGACACCGGAAATTAAGGAGGAACTTTACTCTGATGATTGCTACCCTAGGGAATAATTACCATGGCTCGGTAGATCTGTCGGGAGAATGGAACCGCGAACACGGGTGTGATCGAATTGTCATGACATGAGAAGTTGCTGAAAAAGAAATTGGATTGGGGGACCAAATTAAACCCTCTAAATCGTTCTGTGCCCTCCTCTGAATTCTTCGAAAGAGTTTCCTTTGGGGGAGTTCTTATCCATAAAGAAAGAACCTGGAGAAATTCACAGTGGAAGTAATTGCTGCCCCGGGGCACTGGCTCTGAGCAGCATAAATTCCGCGGGGACAGGAAATAAGGGTACTCCACAGTTACGCCATCGAGGGGAGGGTGAAATCGAATTTGTGGAACAATTAATCTGATTCAGGCATCAGTTCCCAAAGCATAAATTCGATCAGGGGACCAAATGAAGCCGCTGAAATTCGTTGCATTGTTCTGACCGTTCTGACTAATTTCTTACCAGTAGTTCCGAGCAATAGAGAGTTTGTGTCAGGAATTTATTCTAGGAGTCATTTCTCGATGTGTTCCCCAGAGCACAACTGCAAGGAGCCGTCGACGATCAGCCACAGATATTCGGGGCAGAAGACCGAATCCAGGGGCACTCCGCAGTTAGTTAATCTGAAGGCGGGAGGGTGCGATCGAATTTGTGGAACAATAACCCGATGATGAAACCAAATTCGGAAATCATTCGTTGGGCTCCTCTGCACTTTCGCGCGCCGTGGAACGCGATCCTTGGGGCAGAGCTTCCCTCCAGTGATTTGTGTCAGTAAATTTCGAACGTCAGGAATTTACTCTAAGAATGATTTCTCCCTCAGGGCAGAAATAATCCCTGAGGCAGAAATCATCAATGCGGTGCAAAGTCAAGTGGCGGCGACAGAGCGGAACAACGGATCTAGGAATACCAAATAATTCATCAGTTCCTGAAACAAGAATTAGGGAGACACCACAGAAATCAATTGTTGCGCTCCTCTGACCGTTCGGACCCACTATCTTACCCGTAGGTCACACCAATAAAGAAAGAATGTTGGTGATTTACTCTCAGAGTGATTTCTGTGCCAGGCAGAATACTTGTGTATCAATCAGTGACAGATAATCGAAGTGAAAAACAGATACAGGGTGGCCCGCAGTTACCCGTAAATGACACCATCCTGGGGGGGATTAATTGGCACAGCATGATGCACAGTGCATCGATCAGGAGGGGGGGGTTCCGCTCCAGGTGCAACAAATATTGCCTTTCTCATTGGGTATGTGGGCATTTATGTATTTACAGCAGTCGCACATCCAGAGTAGTTTCCGTCTCCATTTGGACCAGATCAAATCGCGATGGTAATCAATTCGCTTAAGGCAGTGCGTGCCGTTGTCCAGATAAATGACAGCGGTCATCGTCCTGACATTTCCCACCACCATGTCTCGCTCAAATCTACCCAATCTGACGGTCTCTCCTGCCGTGATTACTTGGTACATTGCACAGGTATATACTAAAGGCTGCTTTAATACTAAAGGCTGCTTTAATGATCTTGTAGGGATGGTGTTGCGACTACTTGGTACGTTTCGTGGTATGATCCTAAATGATGCTATAACAGTAGTGTGCTAGGGCTGGCAGTGTTCACTATGACCGTCATGATGGCCCAGCTCGATTCGGTACTATCATTCACACGACACAAGATGATTTGACCGAGGGAGCCACCAATATGTAAGTTTTCCACTACAATTCTTGGGCCCCGTCCTCATCCAGCATTTTACTTGAATAGTTCTCATCCTGAAATTGCTACAAAGCCGACTGAACCCAGTCCGACTACATCTATCCACCCAGTGATGTACCGTTCAAATGCCTACCTTTCATGAATGACCCTGATCTGGTTCTCAGTCCGTGCTTTGTTTTGGCACCAGATATGCCCATGATGGTCATTCGGCAGGCCCAGCTCAACGTAACCAGTGTGGCCGACGAGTTTGATTATTCGGATATGCCCGAGCTCCAAGCAGTCACCGATGATGAGCCAGATTATAATTTGGCCGCTTGCCGTGTTCAAAACCGCCGCCGCCGTGCACATATGTCGAAAAGAGGTTGGTGGTTTATTCCGTCTTCATAAAAATTATTGACCATGATCAGTGAGGGCCGCAGATCCAGACCGTCGATTTACGCAGATTTCTTATCCATCTCACTTTCTATCCAAATCAACTATGTCGTAGTCATTCTCTATTGTGTTGCTCTTATTGCCAGTGATGACTTCTATTGTTTTGCCATCACTAACTTCCAACCAGTCGGTGTGAGCCATTGCCACGCTCATGTTGCACTTGAATTTCCTGCTGAGCTTACGTTCAAATCGTATAGAAGGTAAAATGATTTCCTTTGTTACAATTAACTACAGATACATGTCATTCGCAATTTGAAATGCAGCTGCCCAAACGAGACGTCGAACGTGCATTGAACGAGAATACAAATCAACCTCTTCGGCCAACCGCCGGTCAAGTTCAGCCACCTGCTCCACTATGAACGGACAATCTGGTGCATCACAGGGAACGTGTGAGAGGTTTTCGAGACCAGGCGCAAATGCGTTCCGGTCAGCCCAGTCCTGTGGGTTCTCCGCCAATAGGTGAGTCATCAGGGTTGGGTCATCTGCAACATCCCAGTTAATACCGTATGTGTCCGGATTATCGACTTGTTCCTCCTCTGGCTCCCTCCGATACTCCAGACCGCGTGGTCCATCATGGTACATACTAAAGGAAAACATGTCCCGGGGAGAGCGATTACGCTTGCCTCGAATACTGAGAATATGGGAGTTCCAGACCTCTGCCCACTCTTGTGCGTCGGTGTTGATGTGGTCAAGGAAGAGGTGGTGTAAGAGCCAAATATGAGCAGGCACCTGCGGGTTGAGATCGTGGTGGACCTCCAGGTCCGTGAAAATTTTCTTCCATTTCTGACCCAAACCGTGGGTGACGTCGTACCAGAGCCGCTCGATCCTCGTATTATGAACACTCCTTGCAGATAAATTGTGAGTCAGCTGGTCTTGTAATTGATAATCACACGTACCTCCCCCAAATATATGATCCCCGTCCCACGCCACGTGCGTCCTCCATATAGGCGGCAACAAGGACATTCTCTGTACTGTGGTCGCCGCGTACTCCACTCGGTAAACCATGCTCCCCAACAGCGTCAACAAACAGATTCAGCACGGTCTCTGACTTGTTGTTATTGCTAACACGAATACCGGCGACCAGCCGTGATTTCCCGTCAACAAAACAATGCTTGACGATCTTGAAGCGGATAAGACCTGTGGAGGGAGATCAGATTCGTGATCGAGCAATGACAAAGAATTACCGTGCTGGCCATCGTGGTGCCACAGAGAGTTCGCTCCAGCAACTCTGTAGGGTCGACGATGAATGACCCGCACACCGAATTGACCAGGGGAACCATGGACATGGAGATACGAAGCAATAATCCGCGCACGAGGAACATGGTGCCCGTCCGCCTTGAGCCCACCAGTCAGCATGCGTCGGCCAAATTCGGGGAAAATATCTAATACGGAGACGAGTAATGCATCCAGCTCTTCATCAGTCAGAGTGGACACAGCTGTGGTGGAGGATGTATACGTTCGAGCGACTACCCCATCATCGCGGGTTCTATCTGTATACACCGGGGCTCCAGGCTGTACCAGACCATACTCTAATGCACGCCGCCGGATTTTTCGCGGTGCACAGTGGAACAGGGAGGCAAGGTGTGTTGGGCCCCGAAGATTGAGAGCCTCCCGAAAAGTTTGGGGATCGATCTCAATCCGCGGCCGACCGGCCGTAGCCACGCGGTGAGAAACAACAAGATTGGGCCCATCCGGCTGGTCGGAAGAGATGTGACGTGCCTTGATAGTGCACGTTCAAGGCAATATGCGAGATTTGAGCAAAGCAAACATACCTGATCAAGCTCGTTCACCATATCAACAATGTTCTGCTGCAATGTAGCATATTCCACAACATCAAAGGATGCCCGGTGCTATGAGTTTATTTAGAGGGAGAGCTGACGGGCACCCAACTGCAATGACACACCTGTTCTGCCGCCTGTAGAAGTTGAAGGGCCTCATTGACCTGAATGGTAAGCTGCGTAGAGTCACCTCGCTGCGTGCGCAGAGAGCGAATGACATTGCGCTCTAGGATTTGGTATGCGATACGAATATTCACCAGACCCTCAGACATGGGAGATGGGCGGTTGGGGACTGACTCGGAACGATTCACCAACATAATATTCCATCGCCGTTCACACCCGAAGGGGTATCATTGTCTATTTTCGGCTTCACAACGAACAGTGAGAATCGAAGCTAGGCTTTCACATGCCTCCTGCACCGCCAAGGAAATCCACATGGCCGCTGTGCTGCTCGGAAACTCTCGGAACTCCTTATCTCGCCAGGGGCAGACAAATCTATGTATAGATTCATCCCAATCGGGTGGTGAGGTCATGACATCTTACCATGAAACCGATGGTAAAGATCTTGCAAAATCTCTGAAGGCTTGAAGGTTTAGGAGTCGGAAAGCTTATTTCCGTGATGGAGGAAGTATCGGGTAGATCTTCAAAGAAGTTGATCCAAAACAATGATGTGGCGGTACATACAAAAAAAATGATGAACATAACGAGATAACTTCTCTGTAGATCTTTGAAGATCTCTAAAGATCTTTGAGTTCGGGATAATTTGGTCGAGACCTTTGAAGATCTTGCATTTTCTTCAAAGATCTCGAGAAAACGGGTCTAGAAAGTGCACAAACCCTACTTTTGTCCTATAAGGACCCTCAAAGTGAATACCTGACCTGATTTCTTCCGATATCCTCACCCATCTACAGTGATATTACCACTCGCGTTCTAATTTTTGCCGCCACCGCGGCACACTCGCTTCGTTTGATGGAATCCGACATGAAGGTTGCCGCTTTGAGGCCTCTTACTCATGTACAACACTACCACCGACAACTTCACCTACACCTTGATGGCCGCACCAATCTAGTTGACTCATATGTTCCGTCCATCAGAATATGAGAATGCAGGTGCTCAGAGTCCTCCATCTGATTCACCAAATGACGTAGCTCCCCATTTTCAACATGATTTACACTGCCAACTATCTTCTTCCCACAAGATGAAATGATGAGCTCTTCCGCTGTAGACGTTCAGGCTATCTCAAACTTTTCTCCGATCTCCTCTTTGTATGGATTTCTTGGACAATTTTCCGGCCTCCCCAAATTCACTTTCTTCTTACTCCCGTTTCCTCGGTGACCGGCCAACAAACAATTCTTGTCCAGAACGGGAAAGTAAGGTGAGTGACGTCCTATAGACTCCGAGCAAAAACCATTCACCGGAATAAATGCAAATATTGATCTTGTTCGATAGCCAGCAGCGCTCGGGCCGCACAACATTCGGGATTTCACGGCATGCGCCTTGCTATCGCATCCTCTCTTGCTGCTTACGTTGGGTTAAACCTGTCGCCAATGTCCCTGGAAGGTGCACGCTGTCGATCTCGCTGGCCAACGAAGTATATTTCTATATCGTGCACCACTCTCCAGAATACTTGATGCAAAAAAACCCAAAGAAAATCCACTGTGCGGCAACTTGCGCTAGGCCTTAATAGTTGAGCTGAAAATTCCCGGAAGTCAATTCCAACTTCGACTTGCAGCCGCCAAAAGATGCACTTACTTCTTTCTAAGAACCTCGGTCAAAACGCAGGAATTACTCGACGAGCAGGTGAACAATCCAATCGGTGTTCCGTTGTTGACGTTGATACAGTTCCCCGCATTAGAGAGCTTGCGCAAAAGCCGCATGAGCCGCATGCGGCTTTTGGGCGTTGTGCAAAGCCGTGTGCGGAAATCAGAGCTGAGGTTTGAAAAAACCTGAGTTGGTGGAAGGTTAGGTTGGCCCAAGTACATGCACTGGGGATGAAAAAAATCTTGTCTACACCTTAATTGCTGCGTGCAGGACACGAAAGATGTCGGAAGTTTGTGTGGAGCTACCGTGATCACTGGAAAAATTGCATCCTTCAGCTGCGCACTCCACTGATATTTACTTCTCCGCATACAATACACTTTTTCAGGGACAGAGGAGCCAATCTAACTCACCAGGACCCAAAGAAAACACTTTCACATCCAGGGAATTTTGCGCAATGCCCGAAAGCCGCTTGCGGCTTGTGCGGCTTTTGCGCAAGCTCTCTATTCTTGGAGGTGAGATGTTCAAAAATGCTTGGCTGACCAGCCAGATTGACAGCGTGCACCTTCCGACGACAACTCCTCTTGCTTCTCGAGTGGTTTCTGATACCCATGGTTGCCGGCCTTCGAACACGATGAATATTTGTAGTTGATATGCAGAACGGTTGGGTGGCTCGGGCGCGCCAGGACTAACTGGTTTTTCCAATCCTAAAGATTGCGAACAGGAATTGCGATTCCTTGGGCGTGACCGGGAGTACGGGTTCCAGTAATGTTGGACTCGGATTCCAATAACCACTAGACTACTCACTAGACTACTCGTGCGAGTAGTCTAGTGGTTATTACAACCTCTAACAAAATGCAGAATCTTTTACTGATGATTTGGCTCATAGGTACATAGGTAGTTAGGTAGAATTACACCTACAGAATCATTCCAACCAGGGCACGGGCTGGCGTGCATGGTCCACATAACGCAGGACTTCCTCGGTCAGCTAGAACAATAAATGCCACCGGATCGAGCTACCAAAGATGGCGGACATCAAGGCAGGACAGGCACCAGCCTGAGGAGGGACCCAAGTTGGCCAACCTCGCGCAATACTCGGAGAACCAATTGACTGGGGAATGATAAATTTGAAATCCCAAGCAGGGGATTCTACATTTTTTTTGGACATGCAAGTAGTCTAGTAGCTATTACAGCCTTCTAGAGAAAGGGGAAGTCGGAGACGTCCCAAAGCGAGATAACTCAAACATGTACAGCGGAAGAACTTGTCAGGGGAAAATGAGAGAGCTGGCAATGCGGGGCTACGATAAAGAGCTCAAGGCATGGTCTGTAAACCGGTGCCGAATTGAGAAATCGTGTTTAGGGAATAGGTGAAAAAGAAGTGGACCGCGCAAAATTCCGAATCGGGGAATCGAACCCCGGGCTGCCGCGACCTGATTACCTAATCTGAGAGGCGGCAATGTTAACCCCTACACCAATTCGGACATGTTCATGGCAATGAGCCTTGACTGATGGTCCTCTTCTATGCGAGGCTCGGGCAATATCTGTGAATATTGGTTTATCCACCAACCAACGCTGTTTGGCCCGTTTTGAAGAAGGAAAATTGCATCTGGAGTAGAGGATGAGATGACGATCTGGGTGCATCTGTTCTTAATTGAGTGTTTTGTGAAGATCAGCTCAACTTCATTTGAGCCGTGGGAATGATCACGTGGAATCATTGATGCCGTGAGATTCACGAGAACGGCATTCGGATCTTCACACATGCTCCGAAACAAACTTATACCCAGGCAGGGAGATTGTGATATCAAGGAGGCTCAGTTAAAGTCATCGACAAGTAGCCGAACATGTACTTGGTTTGCCTGGCACTTGGGATCTTTTATGATAGTATCAAGAAGCACGCACGGGCCGAGGAATTCTGATTAGGGCTTCCTCCCGTAGCCGTCGTGACGGTTTGACAGCACCCATTTGACGGGTGCCGTGCCCGCCCCATCGAGGATTTTTTGCCTCCTCTAACAGCCCGTTGAACGACGGCCGTGACAGTTGTTGAAATGGGTGATCTGATTTGATGTTTCAAACCAAGTATGTAGGTGATTATTCGGGCAGGGATCCATTCAGCTTGATATTCAGCTTGAAGAGATTACCTTTTGAATGCATTTTTGGAGCCAGAATCTGCAAACACATTGATATTTGGTAATGCCTGCAGATGAATGCCGAATTGCCGAGGTTCACCCCGCAGCATTTGCGTGGTTAAAAGCGTCAGTTGGGACGGAAATGAGAAGATAACTTTCAATCAGTGGTATACAAGCTGAACTGAATCGATGTGTGAGTAAAATGTGCAGTGAACACTAAAAAAACAAACCAACACAACCCGTTACCGTTTCGACGGCCGTCACGGCCATCCCATCCCGTCAGGCATTTGAAATCAAGAAAAACGGCCATCATTTCGACGGCTGTTGCCGTCACGGTAACGGGTGGAGGCCCTAATTCTGATGCACTTGGTTGGCCAACCAAATTCACAGTGTTTTACTATATGCATAATCTAATAGACTGATCTTAAAAATTGTCCCACTTTTCCGCTGTCGCAGTGAGGCATACCGAATTCCTGTCATTGCGAACCATCCAAGGTCATGAATACGAACCTTTCCACGTAGAATTATGTTGACACTGGCTATATATCTGGCACGCACCTCAATAATGGCTTGTTCCAATGGTCACACTGGCAGTGGAAGGTCAACCGTAACATGAGGTTCTAGAACCCCCAATGCGCACCGCTCACTCGGCCGTGTCCAGAAAACCCTCCGGCTCTGCATCTCCGGTTTCCGGCTCGGCCAGGAGCTTAGCGGTGGTGAAGAGGCGAGCGAAGAGCTCTCCGAGGAGATCGTCACCGAGTTGACGGACGACCTCATCCAGGACGTCCGCGTGCCAGATGTCCGAGGGAGTTGGACAGTCTCGGGCGAGGTGTCTGGCTGCGCCCTAATGGAAGCAAGCACGGGGCGTGAAGCGCGCGCAGGTCCGCTCGACATCCATCGGAATGCCCGGCGGAAGGGCGGGCGCCGGCGCGGCTTTAGGAGCAGGCGTGAAAGGAATCATGTACACGCTTTCTGCGAGCTCGGCGGATAGTCCGATATGGAGGAGGTTAGCTCCTCCGCACTTTCAACGCTCACTCATGTTCCTGCATTGCATGAGAGGATGGCTGTATTGACGTGTTGCGGCCTGCATGGTCTAGTCCCAGTATATGTCTTGTATATCTATCATGCGATGAGTTGACATTTTGGGCTCCACGTTGCGCATAAAGAACTCACAGGATGCACAAAGCATGTGGGACGAGGCCACCGGGCCCGCAATACTCACCCTGCTGTCTGCTTTGACTCCTGCTCCTGATCATATTCCTTCCATCTTGATGACGACTTCAGGGACCCTGCCATCGGGGTCAGACGAGACTATATCAGCAGCGGAAGCTTATGTGAAGGAACATTTCTCGCAGCGGCTCGAGCGGATTCATCACACACATGCCATCACCTGCGGCACCACCTACCGCCATTGCACGGAGGAGAAGAACGTTACTATTTCGCTAGTCCTACCTGCTACAAACTGCTCATTTGGAGGTGACGCCGAAGCTATAGTCTGTAACACACTCGGACTGGCAAACACCAACCGCGGATTTTCACCTGTCGTTATCAACGGCATCCGCATTGCTTACGAGGACGCGGTAAGCGCTGCCAGTCTCAAGGAGAATATGTTGGGGGTCGTGCACACCCAAGTCGGCCAGGCTCGCGAAGCCCGCCGTACCCTTGCCCGTACCCTTAGTCTGCATCACTCAGGTTGGACGGCGGCAAATGAAGCGGAGGCGGCTCTTGAGCTGCGTCACAGAGAAGTGTTGGAGATATTCAGCGTCATTTTGAGGGAGGGAGACATTGCTGATTTATTTTTGGAGGATGTGCATCGGGCGAGAAGTCAAATAACACAGGCGGGATTTGTGAGCTTGCCGAGCCACCGGTATGTAGCCACAAAATAAATGTAGTGTAGTTTGAAATCGTGATGAATGAGAATCAGAATCACCCAACAAATAATTGTTGAATCTCCTCCAGAGGCGATTCAACAATTCATGGTGATTCTGGTTTTCGATGATTCTCTCATGGTTTATTAATTCCAGAATCAACAGAATCACCGTCAGAATCACCAATATAAAAACAATATAAAGGCTACTCTGACCGTCCCTATTGTGGAAGATCCAAGCAGGTGAATATAATGAAGCTCGGTATGTGGCTTCATTAGCACTGTATGAGCATTCTGAAGTGCATTAGTCTACGGGTAAATGAGCGTATTTGGTGAATACCTTGTCTAAAAATAACCTACCTACCAGATTGTTTCAATTTCCGGGCACCATTGTGGGATGTTCTGGTACACCTCCTGTATCTCGTTGGAAGCCTGGACGTTACAGCTGTTGCCGAAAAGCTTGTCAGTCGCAATGTTTTTTTGGCTCACAACCAATTTTTGATGGAGGGCTAAGGATTGCTGCTTCGGGCTAGCCGACCTACGCCAAGCCGAGGCCAGAAATGCGAACTTGCAGTCAACTATACAATCCAGACATTTTCTTCCCTAGGCCTCATACACCAAACATCTTCTGTAAGCGTTCTGACCAGTTTTTAGGCAAGCAAAACATTTTGAGCACAAGCTTTGAGGTACTGTACAATTTCATTCAATTCGGCAGTCACGTGTCACGCACCCCCTGTGCCGCGACGAATTTTCGTCTCGGTCACGGGTCACGGCGCCCAGTGCCGAATGTAAAATACGTGACACCCAGGCCAAACCTCTCTTGGAGCTGCCAAAAAGGCAGAATTTTCGAAAATTTCCCTCTTGAATGCCGGAATTTTGTAAGTGTCACGCCAAATTTTCTTGGGTGCCGAAGTGCCGAATCGGTATTTTCGGTCACAGGTCACAACCTGTGCCGAATTGAATGAAATACTACAGTAGGTTGAGAACGGCAGCGAGAGCATTGCCGACGGCAAGCGCAGTACATGACTGATCGGATTCCCAACCAGGTAATCCTTAGCACTCGATCAAAAGTTGGTTGCGCGCCAAAAAAAATTGCGACTGACAAGCTTTTCAGAAACAGCCATATCACACCAATTTTCATGAGAATCAGATAAGAAATAGATGAGTTATTGTTACTTGTCCGGGTACGGGGTTTTTCCGGCGAGGCGGGGAGGGGGGGAGGAGCAACTGTGTCGGTTGGCCTCAGGGTGCTATTGCGTGAGAAGGAATAAACTACATTATACAGGATTTTCCAGGCGCCGCCCTCGCGCTTCGTAGCATGTGCTTACACTCGGAGGAATGCACGTGAGCAGTGAGTGTTTTTGGCGGACAGCTTGCTCGGTAGCACCGGCGGGGACCTTGTGTCATTCACGTACTTAACACCAGCTGGACCTTCAAGTTTTTATTCGCGTACTTATGCGGTCACATCGCCGTTCACATCATTCTTTCTTTTTGCTTCTCCCACTCACTCCCTCGCTCGCTCGACTCGCTCCATAGTCGTGTATACCTACTTTATATATCAGCTCCAACTCACTAGTTTCCCCCACCTACCATCTGTCTCTCCATTTAAGGGTCTCTGGTTCCCTACATATTTTCTTGTCTACTTATTAATGTCTGTGTTTTGTATAGTTACGTTGCAGCTTCGCGCCGGCTTGGGCTGCGGCCCGAGAGCGCTCGCTGCGAGGGGACTTATGGCTCTCTCCACTAAAAATTGATCACTTTCTGTGCACACGTTCCGTCGGAGCAAAATGCCGATGTCGAAATGTCAAAATGCCGAAATTCAACCTCCCCATCGTAATCAACCTCCTTTTTTGCAACAAACCCCCCTTGTTGCAAAAAGGGGGGTTGACGAATAAAACCATTTCCCCATGACTCCGATGTGCTTAAAGAAAATTGAAACAGATTACACAGGATGAGCATTAAGGGGACAAAATGACTGGTCACCGGGCGCGTCAATATCGGAATCTGCCACACCTTGATCTAGGGCTCGTTTGGCGAGGTGCCAAGCGTAACCGAGTCGCACTTCCGAATACGAGGATCCACGAGATGGCGGGCCCAGCTAGAATTTGATGTGAAGTAGGTGAGCATGATGCGAGGTAGATTGGATTATCTGAGGCAGCTTCAGGAAAAGGAGGCAGATTGGATTTGTGTGGGTGCCAAGCACATGCAATACATTCCGCCGGTCATTTAGTCTGGCACTGCCGGCAAGTGCCATGAACCCACGGACCGTGGGTTCATGGCATTTCAGTGCTGGCAGTGCATGGTTGACATCACTTTTACTCACAACCAGTGCACTTGGGACAAGAAACGGCCAAGGAGACATATTATTCGAAAATATCACATGGTAGTTTTTATTACATGGGTGCCAGTGACTAGACAGATGAATTGAGAGACGGAGAGTAAAGCAGAGTGAAGATTCTCCCCACTTCTAATCCGCGCTGACGGGAGCTCTGACATGCTGTCCAATTCCTCGACGTTAGGGCCTACTTGCAGGCCGAGGATGAACGGCATCAGGAACGCGTTGAGAGCGTTGGGCGACGGTGGATGGTAGTGGTAGGAAGAAGAGAAGCCGTAATTCGTCATCGCATCTCATGGCACGCACAGCAGCCGAGCCTAGCCGGTCTTGGTCAAAAGAGGCAGTTGCACTTTATCTAATCTGCCTCAGAACAAATCTATCTCCCTCACATCATCTCCCATCAAATTTATCTGGGACCGCCGTCTTGTATATCCTCTCCGGATACCGAGTCCCACTGCTCAGGAATGACAGCCAGTTTTTGGCGTGTTTGGCGGGACTCGCTTGCTGGCGGTACCTTGAGTTCCCCTTCCACTCTTCTCGTATATACTCAGACGCACTGCAGAGTACAGTTTCACTGACGACGGCAATGACATTACATTGTTTCTCCCATATCAGGTCGCTGCGGAAACAAGTCGCCGCCCATCGTAAGAGTTTTAGCTCGATTTTGCGGCTGCCGAAAATTGATCCTCTCGTCCAATGTCCACGCAGTCTGGACCAATGACGCCCAAGGATTTCATTTTACCGCCAGTGCGTGGAAGGAAAACTTCTGTTCTCAGCCAAGAAGCAAGGGGCAACCGGCCTTCAAAAAAAAGATATAGAGCCAATTTTATTTTTTCTGACCTTGGCCAGGGACTAACTAACTACGTAATTGTTCCCACGCACCTTATATGGTAATTCTTCATGTGCTTAACCTGCGGTAGGTGGTCTGCACCGGAGGTATCGCCCTCATGTAAGTAAGATTAGAGGTTTAGATGCGTCAGGTGCCTCAGGATCACAGTTGGGCCATTAAATTGGTTTTTCAATTCAGTCGAGAAATAGATGCCTGCGACAAACAAGACCACCCAGTTACCATCTCTGGATTCGTTCTGCTCTGACATATGGGATCAAGATGTAATGACGAGTTCGACGGTTTGTGGATGGATAAAATGTGGCCAGTTTCTAACCTTTTTCCTCTCAGAAAGTTGAGGGTCAAAATTCTTTTTTTCTGGCCTAGCAGTCGGAGTCGCCCTTAGTCGCCGGTTTAAATGCAGGTTGCCCCTGCCAAGAAGTGCTTGGAAAATTCTCCCACGCGGCATTGCATCGGTAAAAAAAAGTGCTGATGTATGATTGGCGGACGGTACGATACCGTATTGTTACACTCTTTTTGAAATCAGGAACTGATGGTAGCTACCGTAGAAGCAATACTAAGTTTTCAATTAGTACCTGTTACTCATACTTACAGACGCTCTCGGACCCTGTTCTTCGTCAGTTCTCCCTCTCCTCCTCCACTGTCCTCCAGTGGATCTTGCAAGCTCTCGGGCCCACCACGATGCTGGGGCGGATGCCAGATCTAGATCCTGCCCATCCCAGGCCATTTGTGATCGTGCAGATGGCTTCGCTTGTGGTTGAGACCCTCTTCTATGGCATCTTCCTTGTCCTCTTTTTCGCCATGTGCTACCTCCGCCTCTCGACGCAGGAAAAGGAAAAGTCGCGATTTGCAGACGGCGTACTATGGCGCACGTCCGTAGAAGTCTCTCTGCTCGCCATCCTCGCTCTGGCTACTGCAGTAGGTGCTCTTTTATGTGTTTCCGGTGGCGACTGACGGCTTTTACTTGCCACCCCGTGTTAGCATTGGACCATTACAATATTCTGCTTCTTCTCCGCATTTCTTGGGAACGGCGACGATACACTAGGCGCAGTGCTCATTGCACTCCTAACGCGCTTGAAATTATTTGTGATCACAGAAAATGCGCTCACGGTGTTTTCCATGTTGGTGGGGGATGCAATTCTCGTACGTGCGTTGTACGAACCTTATCTTCATTGCTCAACCGCAACAAGATTCACCGCACATGGGTTATCTGGAACCGCAATATTCGCGTGGCGCTTTTGCCGATTTCTCTATGGATTGGGATGATGGGTGTGCCAGCTTTTCTTTCTGCCCTTTTCTAAGACCAACGCAAAATCTCTTGGAACAGTATCCGGCCTAGTCGCCGTCAGCCTGCTCTATCGTGGCTCTCCCGGCTCAGTCCAGGCTACATTTAACTGGGTTTTCGCGAATTTCATGCTAAGCACCATGTATTTGCATCTCATGAAAGAACTTGCGAGGAACTGACTTATCTATCCACCTTAGCACAAGCTTCTACTGCACGAGTGCGTAAATCATTCCAAGTCTCCTGGCGAACCAAGCTCAAGTTGTTTGCCTTAGCAATTATGGCATGGCGCATCTGGAAAACGTGTCGTGAAAGTGCGGAACTGCGCGCAAGGAACATCATGGTGCGCTTCCTTATCCCATCCTCATAATTGCACATGATCATCCACAATGTTCTCTGTCTAAATATAGTGTGTGCTCACCGTCCTGGTCGAAAGCGCCGCCATATGGACGTACGTCTTGTCGACTTTGCTCTATCTCCCCATTCTCACACTGAACCCCTTCTCTAATTCAACTCAGGTCCTGGACGATTGCCTTTGTCGCCTTTCACGAAGCTGGCTCCCTGGCCGAGCTTCCCATCAACGCGGGCGTACCCTCCCTCATTGGGATCGTCAACACGGTCATCCATTTGCGCGTCGCGGTCGGCCTCGGTCCTAGGCATCACGCACGGCGCCCCATGGGCACAGACCCCGTCGGACCTACTACGCAGAATGATACAAGAATACAAGAGCTGCCTACGCTAACGACTAGCGCGTCGGTGCTTGGTGTGAGCACCGTGTCGAGTGACTTGGAGTCCTCCCATTATAGATACTACGGCGTGGAGTACCACTACCCGCCAATTGGGTCATTGAAGTCTTCTGAGTAGGACACTGGACTTTTGGTATTGGGGCAGCACGCTGCTTTGCAGGATATAACTGGAGCATAACTGGAAGGGACTTCGGTTGAAACAGACCGGAGTCCAAAAGTGCACGGTCTATTAGTACGTAGCGAGGAGGTTTAGAAATTGAGGATGAAGCCCGACACGGCGCGTGCTTGGCTGCTGTATATAACTTCCGGTGAATTATAATAAAAACCTGTTTTAATCCCTGTTTGTGAACAGGGTGTTTATGTCTGAAATACATTTTTTGCCGGTCTGACCGCAAGTGCATGGATGGTACTGAGAGCAATCAGCGTGAAAGTACAGGTACCATGGGCGCCGGCCGAAGAATGGAAAAATACATACTGTACTATTTCGACGAAATGTTCAGGTGACGGGGGACAGAGGTTGTGAACTGAACATTTTTGTCCCAGGGGACAATGACGTTTCAGTTTTGTGGCAATTAGGCCAAAAACAAAAAAAAAAAAAAAAAAATAGTCCGGCGAACGTTCGCCGGACTGCCAAATATGGAAAATTTCCCATGATTGCCGAGACCTGAACACCTTGTAAAATGAACACCTTGACAGGTGACACCCAGTGAACATCTGGTCGAAATAGTACAGTAATTGTGATGTGTTACCTTGCTCAGCGCGGCTTCACAGCATACTTGACCCCAAAGCTGAATTGATACGGCATCATCTCAGTTGAACAGACTTCACGGAACCTCGGATCCGCAAATAAATAATAAACTGAAAAATTGCACTTAGAAGACTTGACATGGAGACCATACGCACCTAGGTCCCAGCAGAAGTTACAAGTATCGGGGGTCTACTATAAGTGTCTGTGCGCTCAATAGAGTTACGGGAGTCGGCCAAATCGCTGTAACGCAATCAAGGATGTCAAAGAATATGACAGAGTTCCGGTAGGACATGGAATGAATCTACTAATTTTCTCTAGTACCAATGTCTAAATGCGGGGTTCTCGACAGTTCGGCTCAGGAGTGGAACCCCGTACCCAGTATGTCCATCTACTTACTATGAAGCTAGCTTATATGGGCAACTATGTGCTCTCACTCTTACACTGCAGTCGTTTGATCAGCAGTATGGATCCCGTTGCACGTGCCTGGCATCGGAAGCGCTCAGTTCTACTATTTTTCTCGGTTCAACATGCCCTTTTACCATCTACAATACTGTATTTCAATCCCCTGAACATGATAAAGCAGCATAACGGCATTAGATGAGCTAGCAACAATGTATTTGCGTGGGTGGCCAGCTTCCCCTTAATTGCCCGTTGGGGAGTTTCGCCCGAACTAAATTCACTGCACCTTCAGAATGTCGCCAAATGTGCCCCAAGTAGGCTCGATTTGTTCCCAGGATTCGCGCCTGTCATTTCAGATGCTCAGAAACTTTCCCGAGGGAGTCATCGACGGGTCAAAACCCCTAAGATGGCCAGGTTCCCGGCGCCTGATAGTAGATGATCCGCAATTCGTTCTTGCATCTTCAAGATTGAGTCAGGCACGATGACGTGATAAATCTCCATCCAAGATCTCTAGTGATGAGCATTTTAAAAGGCTGCAATCAACACAATAGAGGAAGTCAGCTAAACTCCATTCTGGGGTCGATTTTGGGCCATCAAACCGTCCTGTCATAAGAATCAGCCCAGAATCGAGTCAAGAACCGACGAGTTCCTCCTCCAGAGGAGGAACTGCACAGAACCCATTCCAGAAACTTTTAGTTTCGAGAATGTTTCCAGGCGCCCTGATTCAACGGATTTCCTCGAGTGTTGCCCGGCCGCCTCGGCGAACCTAGAATTTTGATGTCTAGGTCCATCGAGGGGCCGCCTGAATGCGGTGTATCGCGCTTCAATATTACCACGCCAATCTGTAGCCATGTGAGCTGTAGAAAAACCTGCCATACTCAAGGGTGTAGATTGGCAGTGAGTGCGAAGCAGGGAAGAAGATATCAAGGCCTACTGTCTTCTGAGAAGGGCGGATCTAGAGTTCCCGTTCGCAGTGGAGGGGGTATAAATAAAATGTGGGTTCTCCCAAGGTTCTCCAGAGTGATAACAATCTGTGAGAATAGAACACTATCGACAGGATCAGAGATCCGCATGATGCGAACTCGAAACCACAATACAGAAGTGTCAAGATCTCGAGAACATGGGCCTACTGACTCTTGAGATCTCGACCTTGACTGCTCTTGCGAGCTCGAGATCTCGACCTCAACCGGTTTGCCAAAGTCAAGATCTCGAGGTCAGCGGCAAGGCTTGGAACAATGACAGTTCTCAAGGCAAGGTCGAGATCTCCATAAATCACTAGAGATCTTGGAGCAAAATACCAGCCTCAAAAATGGTCAAACGTTCCGTTTTGGTCGAGATATCTAGATATTTGTAGAAAACAATCGCGAAATGTCGAGATCTCGATGATTCGCGATCATTGTCCATTGATTTCTAGATATCTCGATGTTTTCCTTGAAAAATAGCTATACTACCTAGGTTTTGTCCAGTAAGGGCCCTCAAACATTCTTGCCCGATAACCCACGTTTGGCCATGTTGATACTAGGGTCAGTCAGAGTAAGTTTTCGAGGGTTGTTTCTCGAGTCGTTTCTGAAATTAATAACACATTAAATTGGCGCAATACATAAGTAGTTTTGTCCTGCGAAGGTCATGATGGAAAAGCGAAAGGGCAGTGATTGCATCAAGCACGCCGGATTGTGAAGTTATAAGATGTTATCAGGGAAGAGATATCTTATGGGGCCTTATATGGCTTTACATAATATCTCTTCCAAAATAAGGCAAATTTCAAATTTCCGACACAGCATTATAAGAGGGTCTACAATAAGAAAAATATGTAAGATCATTTTTATTTTTTCGACATGATATCCTTGATGCCCGATCACCCGCTTAAAATTCAGGCAATCGATGAGGCATTCAGTAGGGTCAGTCAAAGTAGAGAAAAAAAGTCGTTTCTGGATCGTTTCTGGAGGTGTTTCTGAAAGTGTCTCTGGAAATTGTTTTGTATCAGAAACGGGCGAAGAAACGGCTTCTGTTCTGACCGACCCGATTTCCGAGGTGTTTTGTATTTTAAGAAACGGAAACACCTCAGAAACAACTGGTAGAAACTCCTCCAGAGGAGTTTTTACATTGTTTCTCGCCGTTTCTGCATTTTTCGAGACAAGTCACACCGCAATTTCCCAAATTTCGGGTCAACGGAGATTTGTTCCCGAACTCTAAGTTCCGAGTTGAACCTCACATCCACCGAAATTCCATCTTATTTACTAACTTTCAGTTGCCCTGACTTGAAAACTTAAATCTGTTGAATAAAATCTGCTTTCAGTTGAGCCGAAACTTATCCGAAACGTAAAATTTCAGTGTCCAAATCGGCTTGACTGGAATTTGGAACCGAAACCCAAGGTTTCGGTATCAAAAAAAGTGCACCCCATACTCAAAATTCCAGTTGCACTGAAACTAGAACCCGAAATTTCAAGTTTCCGTTCTCATTTCGGCTCACCTGTAGCTTGAAGTTGCGGTTTTGATTTCAGCTCGGGCCGAAATGTAACCCAAAACTACTAGTTTCGGGCAGGCAGAAATTTGGTCGTCCGACTATCGTCGGATTGTCGTCGGATTTTGGCAGGACAAGCGTCGGATTGTTGTGGGGTCGGTGTCGGATTGTTGTGGGGTCGGTGTCAGAGATTGTCACAGGACAGTCACAGCAAAGGCGTAGGATGGTCTGCCGCGGGTGATGAGCTTTCCCCAAGGATGTCACAGCTTGCCTACACTCATCGTACGAAAATTGGATGCTCGTCCTACGATAGTCTGACGACCTTTCTACAACAGTCTGACGACCAAATTTCGGCCCAACCGAAACTGCTAGTTTCGGTTCACATTTCGGTTTGACCTGAGATCAAAACCGCAACTTCAAGTTATGGGTGAGGCGAAAAGAGAACTGAAACTTTAAATTTTAGGTTCTCATTTCAGTGCAACTGGAATTTTGATTATTGGGCGCACCTTTTTTAGTACCGAAACCTCAAGTTTTGGTTCCAAATTCCAGTCGAGCCGATTTGGAAACTGAATTTTTATGTTTCAGATAAGTTTCGGCCTGACTGAAAGCGGATTTTATTCAACAGATTTCAGTTCTCAACTCGGGGCAACTGAAACTTTGTAAATAAGATGGAATTTCGGTGGACTTGGAGCTCAACTCGGAACTTAGAGTTCGGGAACAAATCTCCGTTGACCCGAAATTTGGGAAATTGCGGTGTGACTTGTCTCGAAAAATGCAGAAACGGCGAGAAACAATGTAAAAACTCCTCTGGAGGAGTTTCTACCAGTTGTTTCTGAGGTGTTTCCGTTTCTTAAAATACAAAACACCTCGGAAATCGGGTCGGTCAGAACAGAAGCCGTTTCTTCGCCCGTTTCTGATACAAAACAATTTCCAGAGACACTTTCAGAAACACCTCCAGAAACGATCCAGAAACGACTTTTTTTCTCTACTTTGACTGACCCTACTGAATGCCTCATCGATTGCCTGAATTTTAAGCGGGTGATCGTGCATCAAGGATATCATGTCGGAAAAATAAAAATGATCTTACATATTTTTCTTATTATAGACCCTTTTAACGGCATTATAAGAGGGTTATAAGAGGGTTATAAGACGTTATCAGGGAAGAGATATCTTATGGGGCCTTATATGGCTTTACATAATATCTCTTCCAAAATAAGGCAAATTTCAAATTTCCGACACAATCCGGCGTGCTTGATGCAATCACTGCCCTTTCGCTTTTCCATCATGACCTTCGCAGGACAAAACTACTTATGTATTGCTGCAAACCTCCAAACGCAGTCAAAAACCCAACGGAAGCGGTAAATCATGTCTTCCGGTGAAGTGAGGTATACCTTTTCTCTGAAATCTTCAGCATTGCTCTGGCGTGAATCGCTGCAACCATCGCTCTTTTTCTGATGATCCTGGTCTTCTTACTTTTCCTGGCTTCCATCCCGGCACCTTCTATTCCTTAGCACTATGAACTCTGTGAATCGCAAGAATGTGGACGAAATTCAACAACATCAAGAGTTGTATTTCACTAAGCACCTTGGCCAGACGGTCCCAGGAATACTCTTGAAGCGATGCCATCAAGCACTTCGTACACCTGACACCCACTTGACCAGTGTGGCTTCTGATCACACATCGCGTGCGTGCTCGAACTTATTGAACTTTGGCAAAAGGGTGTGATTTCTTTTTCAGGTGTAACATCGGGGGGTCTGACGTCCCGGCACACTCGCTGAACCCCTTGAGCTTTCGGGGTATTTCGGGCTTCCTTCCCGGTATGCGGCGCAAGTGAAAACTCAAAGCGATCATGGGGCACCACTGGTTGATCACGAGCGCGCACATCAGACGCGCTTCGCGTTCGCTGATTTATTCTGTGGGGTTCCTCAGCTTCCTCCGAGACCTGCCTTTCCCCACATCGGCGTCATGACTGCCCGCCTGTTTCAATTCTCCGCTACGGTGCTCCTCGTCTGCGGAACTGCTCTCGGCGGTAGCACTCCTGCAGTGAAGCCGGTAGTGGCCCAGACTACAATGTACGGAAATCTGGTCGATCCAGGCTTGAATCGAGATTCGTGCACCTCCGCTCTGTGGTACAACAACGTGGTCCGTAACTCTGCCCATTCAGCCTCGCTCGGATGTCAGTTGAAACCCATGATTAAGCTTTGGGTCTGCCGCGACACTCAACAGGTCCTCAAAAACGGGTCCATAGGGCACAATCTCGTTGCCAATACCGCATCCTTCTCCAGTTTTCCGACCGATCCCAGCCACCCGGAGCCCCTCACTTTGCTTTCACCCCAAGGCTTCGGCCCCCTCTTCTATGCGTTTCAAGAGGACGAATGCCCAGCTGGCGGGTGCGGCGAAAATATCTGTGGGCCTGGAGTTTGTGCCGACGGTACGCGATGGGTAGGTTGGCCCGACACTACGCCGCTCGTCGTGAGCCGCGGGCCACTTGATGGCTGGGTGGATGCCTACGGCTTTGTGGCCCGGCAGCGCCTCACCGAGCTCACAGTTCTGAACTCGACCGGCAACGACCTCTTCCACGTCATTTCGCGCGTATCGGGCGAGGACGTTATTCCCAGCACTGCCATGACCATCGCCGGTTTCTGGTCGCCCACTGAAATTGGATATGGGACGGCGTGCCATGTTATTGTTGGTGCCTACGTGAGTCGAAGCTCAAACGACATCTCAACAAATCATTCAATTAATCTAATCAGGCATATTTGTGGGGCGGAACGCCCGGTGCCCAATTAGCGGTAGCAAGAGTGAACTTGGCGCTCGGAACCCTCGATTATCGACCGAGCTACGAGTTCTACGTCAACGGCAGTACGTCTCTCTTTCATTTTTTATCCTGCCAGAGGACGCCCTACCTGAACCAACATGTCAGAATGGACCCGTACAACACCTCTCAACACCGACCCCACCATAGTACTCCCCAATACGAGTTCCAAGCAGGGCACGATCTATTACTCGCCGAAATGGGAGGTATGCTGCACAAGTTCATGCTTTTCATTAACCAGAGACTAAATCTTCGAAGTCGTTTGTCTGGATCGGCGGCGACTCTTTCCCCGATGCCAATGCCTACATCTCCACTGCCCCCAACGCTGAAGGGCCCTGGACCGTGGCAGAGGTAAGTTATCCCTGATGTCGTTATGCCACTCCACTCAGACTGTACCGCAACAGAATTTTTACAGCGGCTCCGTCGGCAACGGGACGCTCCCCGCCTACTCCGCTCTTGCCCACCCAAGCATGACGGACGGCACGGGCGATTATATCTTCATCGTGAGTGGCCCTTCCTGCCTTCCTTCCTTCTTCCCTGCCTTCGCAAAATCGCAATTCAACTCAACTTTGCTGATGCGGTGAATAGACATGGACAAAGACCCATCCCGACCCCGCCACCGGATTCGACGTCTACGAACAGCCGCTTGTGCGTGTCGACTGGAAGTAGCGATAGGACTATTCGACAACGTTATTTCTTGATTGAACTTTGCTATGCGAGCGGATAGATCGATGTTCGAATTCAATGTTGATACGCTCTGAGTCACAGAGGGACGGGCAAGGCTGCGATATTTTTCTTGAAGACATTCCTCCGACATCAGCAATTGGATACTGGAACGCAAAGCAGGGTGTGCTCAAGGTAGGGGCCGCAAGGTTTTGCGACGCTGAAAATTGCATTCCAGACGTCTTTATTCCGAACCTTCATGTGGTCACGGAAGAGGCGGGAATTACTTCAGCATCGTCACCCACAACCGCCCTGAACACCCAACAATCAGTCGCCTTGAATGAAAAGACAAGAGATTGCAACTCATCATAATGAACGTACTCTTCGGGCGAATCTTGCGCTTCTTCTGCCCCGACGGATCGCCTGTCTCTGTCTTCCAGTCGTCCGGAACGCGAGACTCGGGGGGCTGAGAGTCGGGGGCGAGCGATATTTTGCAGAAGGCTTGCAGGATGCGGGTAAGAATGAAAGAAGCTTCTTGGTATGCGAATTGAAGGAGAAGGTCATCAAGTGGTGCCAGAGAAAAAGAGATGCCGGATATCATTGCAGAGGGAACAGACTCTCGTTTTAAATGAGTTCTAGCAGCCAGCGGATTTTCTGACATTCGCTGCCTCCCGTTCTCGCAATTCGCCATTCTGAGCCAGCACAAAATTAGCCGAGTTGCTCAGATAAATGCCTTTTCGGGCTATTTCGGCACAGCGTCATTCATGTCCGATCGTGATTCTCGTCGTCTGAACCTCGCGCGGGATTGGACTCTGTGTCTTTCAAACGTCTCTACACTCTCTCCATTCAGAGCGGTCTGTATCAGCTTACACACACTCTCTCCGAGTCCATTCCGACCAATTCCGGTTGATCTCTGCAGCCCGCCAATGGCGCACCACACGCGTCCCGATTCGATGCGCTGCCGTCGACTGCCGTAGCATAAAGGCACGGTCCTCGCGCCGGAAATTCCGAATAAGTCCATCAAGTGCAAATTCAATAACCCTCAGGTAGCGTCAGGAACCGTGCTCCCCACGACACACCAATTTGGCCCCGCCGTATTTTTGTCCCGAATCCCAGTGTGTATGCCCGCACAAATCCGCTTCAACAAACTACCCAGAGTAGCTCATCTTCGGGTCTACCCACGGACGTGCAAACTCAATTCCAATCCAACATAAAACAAGCTGCGGCGGTGAGTATGTAACGCCCGTTGTACATTTCCGACTTCTCACGGTAGCTCTTACGCCCTGGATACAGGCTGTGCGTTGACGCGTCAAAACGCGTCAAAACTCCCTTCCCATTGCTTCTACGAGGTGTCTGATCTCAATTCGCGGGAAGTGCCGTGATCACGTGACCGATCGGGCTGCCTAGCTATTGATCGCCGTGTACGCCACCGTCATTGTACACAGGTGAGCGGCGTCCATCGTCTTGACAATTTTACATGCCCATGCCAATCCCATGCCAACCCTTTTCATTGTTCCCTAGTTCTCCACCTTTGCTCCATCAAGGTTGCGAACCTTGAGGCTCGGAACTACCGATCATTCGGTAAGTTCCGTCATTCTTTACTTCCATGGTTCATGTCGTAGTTTTAATTGATTTCTGGTGAGTTTTCACCAGCGCAGAATTACCCCATCTGTTAGTAGCAGCACTGGATTTCATAGCTCACCATAGCTGCTCATAGCCTGATATAGTGATTGGGGACATTCTCCTAGACGCTCATAGACGCTCATAGCCCTTCATAGCACCTGATAGCTGGCCTTTCATCTATGGGGCAACTTTGGATTTTCCTGATGTAGGCGATGATGTTGAGAATGACATTAGCCGAACAGCGTAAAGTACTTGCGTCTTCATTACCGACGTCAGTTCTGAGCTAACGTGGCCGAGCATTGCAGCCGTCCGTCCATCCGTGGACGAGACGCCCGTCCTTACCGCCGTCCGGCGACAGGACGGGGGCACAGCGAACCTATATCCCAGCGGGACGGCACGGCTGTCCACCCGTCCGTCTGTCCAACCGTCCAGGACGGGTACAGTGACGATCCCTAGACTCAAACTTTGCGTTCAGTTCGGTTCAATTCAGGGTCCAACCTGAAATCCGACCCTGACTTGCGGCCATCACTGATGATTCAGGCTGACCCTTAATCAACTCGTAATAATTTTGCTAGCGGCGCCGATGTTCCCAAAAATGAGTCTTCCAATTAACTAGTAGGCCATCGATAGTTTCAAACGTCCCACTTGACTTTCTCTGCAATGGCAAGTCCTCTAGATTCTACCATGGGCGCTTGGCTCGTGAGCCTCTTCTTAGCTACAATGTGCGTCTAAACGCCACGGAAATCAGTCTATCTAATTATTTTTGGGCAGACTCTATGGAATGGGTCTTATTCAGGCGTACTTATACTTCCACTGGTATACGAAGGATCACTGGGGCGTCAAAGCTGTTGTAGGTACCTCTCCCGCAAAGAGTCAATGACTATACTGACTCTTTTCCCTCCAGGTCATATGTCTCTTGTCCGCTGCTTTCACTACCATCTTACCTCGAGCTACAAAATGACAGTCATGGTTCAGAATCTGCGAAACACTGCATATCACAATCTTTTTCGGCGCGACCTACCGGCTTCTTATTGACCACTTTGGCGACTTCGAGGCACTTCCTGTTACCACTTGGTAAGCGCCATATCAGCCTGTTCCGTTCAACAAGCGGTAACCCCTTGTTGATGAAGGTACGATTCGGTGAGTAACATGGGCTCTCAACATCGATTGACGCGATTTGACATGGCTGAAGGTTCAATTGCTTGCCGGGGTATGGGCTCAACAACGTCAGTTGCCTCGAAATTCAACATCATTCCCCTAGTATTTATCTATCTTCATCGTGCAAATGTAAGTAATGATTGGAATACTCCTCACAATGAATACTAATCACATTATGCAGGTATTTTGCCTATTGTATTTACGCTCGTGAGTCCACGTTCAACGGCCTTGTGTTATCTCACTCACCTTTCGAACAGTCCTGCGCAATATGCGAGGTACGAACATCTCTGTTTTATCGCCTGTCTACGAGACACTAATGGGTCTAGTGAACCCCAAATACAAGATCATGCCAATATTCATTGTATGTGGCCTTATTTCTCGAAGTTCTCATTCTGACAAGGCACTGCCTTAAGACTGCTCTTGCACTCCTGCAAATCTGTGCGTCATCACAGAATCATTGATAGCACTGATTTGAAAGGACGACCTTGTTCATAGGCGCTGGAATTGGTATCAAATTATTTTGTCCAGAAAGTGCATGAATTGAAACCACTCTCCCTCAGCTCAGACAGTTATCACCGCAGAATTGAGTTCACTCACGCTCCTCTACCAGACGAAGGTGAGGAAATCTTGGTTTCCTCCTAATTGCTCTCAAAATTTGTGTCAGAGGATTAACACCCTTCAAGCTGCCAGTGCCCTCGTATGCGACGTCTCGATCACGGCGTGTCTCTGTTACACATTGAGGAGTTCAAAATCGACGATCGAGTCGTACGCACTCAGCATCCTTTGAGTGCCGATCCCGCTCGCTTAAGTTCTCCTGCAGGACGAACTCTTTGCTCAATATACTTATAATCAACGCTGTGAATCGAGGAATGTTGACCGCTTTGGCCGCTGCTCTGAACATCATTCTAGTCAGTTTATATCTTCCCCGAAACCTGCTACTCACATTTTTTTAGTTCCTCTCGAGTCCAAACAGTTTCTGGTTTTCCCTGGCTCTCATCCCGAGTGGAAAACGTGTGTTTCAGTTTGCGCTATATTATTGCCTTTTCTTATTCTCAACAGTGTATATGAACTCTATGTTGGCAACACTCAATGCACGCGAACATATTCTTCAACGCACACAAAAAAACTCAGTTGGACAGATTTCACTTTGTCTTGAGAATCTATCCACCCACCCGAGTTCTGACCCCGGCAGCCCTCAGACACCGGAAAACACGACCATCGATATAACCTCGCTTACTGAGCACGACTCCACTGTAAGATCAAACGAATTCACTTTTTCAAATGGCTAAACACTACCAGCCCAAGGCGAAGAAACACACTTTCACCGCGAGCTTAGTATAGAGGCCCTTGGGTCATGGAAATTGTGATCTATATATATATTGTTGAAGTTAAAATTCTGCCGACATACAGTAGAACAGTGATCAAGGTTTGGCCAAGCGTATACCTGATGAGCCACCGGGAGTCACTATTACTAGGGCGTGTCGGACGTTTTGCGGCGTGTCTGACTTAAAAACTGTGTCGCGGTGTCAGGTTTTAGGGAGCTGGGAGCCCCAACTTTTGAGATTTGTTGAAATTCAGCTTCAAAACTGACCTTAACCTATCAAAGAATGTGAACTGAGTGGAAAAATTTGAGAGCTTCCTGAAAGCCGCGCGGACCTGTGAAACAGTGACAAAAGTTCGAACTGAACAGCGCATCAAACCACAACCGCATTTGTGCGTACGTCCATGTCTTTTTTGACGGCCCGTACCGTCCTACCTCAAAAAAATCAATTTGGCGGCGGTTTTACCAGAGCATTTGCGGCGGAGCCACCCGGCGCCACCAGGTGGCTCATCCGGCATGCGGTGCCGGGTGGCTACGTCAGTTGGTGGCTGTTAGGGTGGCTGCTCATTATAGCGTGTATTGAGTTTCTAATGCCATACTGTTTGCTTTACCTATTCAGGAGGCCATTCTCAAGTTCCAGCTTCACTTTACTGCCCTTCTAAAAGCTATCAATTAAGAAGAGGATAAAAATATCATTAATATGGCTTGTTGTATTAATTTCCGGCGCTCACATGTATACGAGCACCCATCTGCATATGCATAGTGCTCTTAGAGGGTTAAAAATGAGTTCTCCCAAACAGCCACCAACTGATGTAGCCACCCGGCACCGCATGCCGGAAGAGCCACCTGGTGGCGCCGGGTGGCTCCACCGCAAATGCTCTATTGACGTGCAGCCACCGCCTTGGCTTTTCTAATTGCGGGGGTTGCTGCTTGCGGGAAGGTGTGCATCCCTGGGGGCAAAACCCGAGTCATATCCGGTTTCGTCAAGAGTAAAGACAGGCGTGGGTCACGGTTGGTGGGAATTTTGAGATGCACCTCTCGTATTTACCCAAGGACTTGCACGACCCCACCCGACCAACCGCGTTATCGCAAGCCAAGCCTCATTTCTTGCCTACCACATGGAGATCGAGTTTAGCGCCCGGCTAAGCGCCTGGACTCATTGCCATATATACATACTTGTTTCGTAAGTTCCTCTCCATTCGGTTCAGTGCGGGTGGGATATGACTCTGTGTTGACTACATGTAGATCATACCTCTGAAATCTACCCCGAAATTCAAATTTCCGAATGAACTAAACGTCAGAAGCCCTGTTACCGTCGAACCGTGCCGTTGATCGTAGTGCTGGCCGTAAGTATGATACGAAAAATTGAGTTCTGAATACATCATCCGTTCTTTAAAATTTTGCTCATTCGGCTGTGCTATATCCCTACCTGACCTTTGTCTTATTGTTTTTTCTCTGCTCTTGCTCTTCGATTGACCCCTCTTGTCATCGACTTTAAACACTGCCTTTTCATTTGCAGAACATATCCGGCCGGGGGCCTCCCGTGGAAGGGGGGAGAATATGAAGAGCATCGCCTTGGTGTGCTGCGGTTCGCAGGTGAAAATCTGCGCAATAACAGCATTAATTTTCCGAAAGCATCTTAGATATCCGTCGACGTGCCCGATCCTTGGAACCATGCCGTAGGTGTTGTCCAGCCTGCAAAAATGCAATACGGTGTGTCCTCCTTCTAGTTTTTTTGCCTCATCTCGGCGATCCTCAGTTCGGCTTGGTACTTCGGGCCTCAAAGTGTCTAGAATTATCCTCGGCTAGTCCAAGAGGTGGGCGGCCGAAAGAGCCGAGATATCATGCATAGCTTTGCTGTGCTACCGGAGGTCGGTCCGATCGCTTTTGGATTTCTTGAAGCGGTTCCGACTTAGTTTCAATGTAGCTCTCTCAATTTTAACTATATTCTCTAGCAGTAAACTGAGACCCCCCATAAGCATGGCCTCTGAATAAGCCTACAGACTTGCTTTCATTGTCCCTTCCCTTCAAAAGGTACTTCGAGTGAATTGATCTCTGGTTGTTTGTCGCTAATTTCGGTCCGAAATACCCTACGTCATCACCAGTAGGCATCGCATGCAAATCATCTTCCACATTGATAGAGCCTATAGAAACCACAGAATTCAACGACTATATATCAATTTTTTGGGGAATTGATTGAGCCAGTCGTTGCCCAAAGTCTGAGTGTAGAATGGTAACGGTTTGATGTATGAGGAAACTGAAGAGAGGGATATGAACGGCAGTATCCAACGAAGGAAATTTCAACTTGATGTTAAGGAATCGTCGAAACAAAGGAATAATTTGTGTCCGAACACATGCCTTGTTTTTGGCAGTTTGTAACAAGCCTCTCCGAGATTATCCGGCTGGCCGGACCGGAGAGGCTTGCTCCGAACCTAGTCATGTCTGGCAATTTATGCTATTGCGGTTGGTCATTAGGCCACGCATACCGGGCGGCGACTCGGCGAGTTGACACCAATCGACTATAAATTAGTCAGCGTAATAGTAGTGTTGCCGATGTCCGGTTCGGTCCGGTTCTTTGCCTAAAAATCCGAGCCCCGAACCGGACCTTAGGTCCGGTCAGGTCCAGTCTGTTTTTGGGTTCAGAACAGGTTCGAACCCAAAAGATTTCTCATGCACCAGACATCTATATTTTAGATCGGAAAGCCTTCCCACGGGATGCAAGGTATATTTTGTTTAATAGAACACTGTTGCTTGAATTTTTTGGGAGGTATAAGTGTCAGCATAGCAAATATCGAATTTTTGATAACTTTGATGGTGTTCGGATCATTCAACGATTGGACTTCCCGTCATGTATTCGGGCGGCCCAAGGTACAAAAAGTCTTCCTTGGTATGAGGGCAACACTTATCCCTCATTTCAAGGCAAAATGTTGAGAATTTGGAAATTTTCGTGGTCAAAGTTGACTAAGGGTTCACACATTTTCGAACAGGTTCGGGAAAATCCCTCCGAACCCCGAACCGGACATGGGGTTCGGTTCAGGTTTGGTTCGGTTTCGGAATTGGTTCTGAACCCGACCCCGGTAACACTACGTAATACAACGGTTGATTTACTCACTGTGTTGAACCAGCCCCTAAACCGGCACCTGGCAAGGCCCTCTGAGGTCCGTGGAGGCTCGGTGGGCGCCTAGCCAAAGTGCTTTAAGTGGTGCTGGGGCCATAGCAACGCCTAGACCCGCCTCAACACGCCAAAGTGACTCTCGGCAAGTTGGCCAATCGACAGCTACGAATTGATGATACTTACCATCTGTTTGATGACAATGACACAGTGCAGCAAGGTTGAAATGTACTTGGAGAGAAGGCATTTCGATTGCACCAATGTTTCATCTCCCTCTTTTGGTGAAGATTTTCAATCTTCTCGCGTTCTGGTTATGTTTTTGTGGTGATTTCAAGTTGCGTCGTCGATCCGTCAGGCTGCAAAGCTCCACGTCATATAGTACCTCGTTCTGATCCTTTTGCCGGTTTACATGGGGCATACGTATGCGGGCAGAAACCTTCAAATACGCTCTATGATTTATATCCAAGGCACAATTTGAAAAGTGCTTTAAGCACCGACTGCTTAAGGAGGATTACAAGACGGGTGAACTAGTATTGGTTTGCAGCGTCAAACTCGAAACAGCCATGAGCTCCACCAGCAAGACAAATGATCAATATAAAGGGCCATATAAGGTGGTCCGAAAGAACAAAGGAGGCGCTTATGTGCTGAAAGAGCTCAATGGGGCCCCGTTGAGAGGGCGCGCCACCGCCGCCTTTCGGCTAATTCCGTATATCACGAGAAACCACTGGTTTATGAAATCAGGCTGGATGGGAGAGGATACAGACATGAACGAAGGCACCAATTCCGACTCCAGTAGTGCATCCAGCAGCAATGGGGATTCCGGAAGTGAAGGGGATCCTGAGAATCCATGACGAAGCTCTAGAAAATAAAGTGTGGGGATAGTCATTGTGGCGTTAACTTGCAGGCCAAGTTTAAATGGCAAGGTCTCCACCCGCACGTATCTGAGGAGGATAAGGAAACGAAACCTCCCCCATCGCCTTCCCTTCTACCCAATGGACAGCCCAGATTGAATAATTGTCACCATCGACCAGCAGACAGAATACATCTGGGAAAACATTGTACGAAGCCAAGTAGACTCAGGCAACGTGGGCGTATCTGCCGGGGCCGATCACAAGGATAAAATTGGGACAAACAAAATGGCATGAATTGGTGGTTGGCCTGATCCGCCAAGAACTAAAGTCCAACCACCCCCACCACACTCCTTTCTTGCTTTCCCTTCAGATCCTCTCTCTCTCAGCCAAGTCTCGTTGGCTCCTCCGTTGGTTGTGCGTGGCCGACGATGACCAGGACAGCTGTGACGCCTTCCTGCAATCGGCAGAGTACGTAGTTGCTCAACCTTCCATTACGACAAAGGCCTCAGTGGTCCACAGCCTGCCTGACATTCCAGAAGAGACTACCACCCCCGTGTTAGACATTTCCCTCTGCAATAGCGACACCACATACCTTGTTGGCCGACTACCCGATAACAGCTTGCCTGACTTGGTCGACGGCCTGAGGGCCTATGACCCTGCTTACTTGGAAAGCCTGCCCCCGCCCTACATAGTAGACCTCCCAGCACCGAGCCGGGTGGACGAAGACACAGGAAGATCTCCGCAGTTGCGTGGCTACCGCCTGGTCCAACTCGTCACGCCCAGGCGCCATCAGCCGTCAGCACCGGCAATCCCACTGAGCGCGGCAACCAACTACCATCACACGAGCGACCGTGTGCACATCGCCATCGAAACTCTCCCATGGGGTAACCATGCCTTCATGGCTCTTTATGAATACAATGCACCGATCATTGAGGGACGGGAGCTACTATTCCGTGGAGAGCTGCGTGGAAACTGGGTGGTTAAGGAGTTCACCTGGGAAAGAGGAGAATTTGCATTCCTCCAAGTGGATGAAGAACAACAGTCTCTCCGGACCACGGTGGTCTTTCCCCGAGCATGCATACACATGGGAAAGCCAGACCCCGAGTTTAACCGTCGCGCCAACTGCAGTACAAGCTTCACGAGTGTAACCAGCCAGCAGTTCGTGAACAGAATGGGGAAGATATCTGCGAGCCGCCTCCATCGCCGCCACCAACACCCATTGAGCAGCATGTGGAGTTGGAAGGACAAAACGAAGTTTCCGGAGTGTTGTTGGGTTGATTGCAGGATTCAGGGCAGCAGTTCACGATAGCTACACGTATATGTGCCTTGCCCATGACGAATGATTTTCTTGGTTTTTCCCGCATCATGAATCATGATATCCAAATCACGGCTAAAGAAGCAACCGATGATAGGTCGTGTAACGAGATAAGCATGAAAACACCCATTTTTCATTCGTTTGACATCTATCAGTACGGGAAAGGAGAGGCATTAGATTTGAGAGTGTAGACCTCTCCCCGGAGGTGGTAGGCTACGCCGTTGATGACCGAAAGCCAGTGGTTAAACAACTACAAGGGTCGACGACTTAACAAAGGCTCTTACGGGCTCTGCGTTCTGGCGGGAACTCATCACACTGAGCTATGAGGAACAGCTGTACTCTGTGCCTCTATGCGTTGGAGGTGACAATCAGGGACTACATGCATCTATGGTTGACTGCCTCCCGGCAGTCTTGAATGACTTGTGATATAAATATCTATGATTCGAAGGACGATGGCTCCAGCCGGAAGACATACTAGCTCTTCCCGGCAACAAGAGCCTGCCAGAATATGACCTCCCAGAGGACGTCTGGAGCAATGATATACTGCCAAACAACACATTTCTACTAGCGGGGAGACGACCAGCGGGAATACAATTCTCATTTACACGCATGAAATATGAAGAGGCTAGTGTGGCATAAGTTGCTTCACTGCTGCGATGACCGGCGGCTGCACATGTGATCACCGGGAAGATGATTCCTTGATTCAGTAGCGGTTAGAAGCTTATACTACTGGCGGGAATTACAAAAGACAGAGGAGTCCTGGCAGTTGATTCAATACGAGCCGAGTTCCGGGGACTACACGGGATATGGTGAACGTCAAGTCCCGGGCGCTACAGACTTGGTTTCGGTAACAGATGATATTGTGAAAGAGACATTCTATCCTCCCGCTAGACAGCTAGCGGGAGCATAGCTCAACTATCATCAGAAATACGGACACAGACAGAAGAGTTCTGGCGGGCGGTTCAAATTTAGAACCAGTACGTCAGCATAATTTAGAAGAAGCGGGCAGATCTACCCGCCCGAACTTGATAGTAAGCACGCCATAAGGCGTCATACTCGGAGTTCATGTGGAGTATCTCTGGCAGGAGGTTAAATACCCAAGGTTTAGATATCTTCCCGCTACCATTGACTGTTTACTAGCCGGAGGTACTACATGGTTTGATCCTGCTGTTCTCCTGACATCTCCGGTTGCTCTCTCATTTCATATAAAAACCAGTACTTTACTTTGTATTAAACAGCAAACTGCGTACCCAGATAAAGACGGAATGTAATGAGCTCGCAATTGGAACGATGACTTTCTGAATGAGACTATCAGAAAAGGTTGAAGGAAGCGAGATCTCGAAAGGACCTCCTGCTGCACAAAGATATAAGTGGCCCCGCTCGAACGGAGCCAACGCAAGGTCCCTGAGCTCCCGCCGCCATTGATATAAGTGCCGCATCTCTGGTCTCCCGCCGCCTTCGATATAAGTGCCTGCACTATCTCTTTTGAGTAGTCCCTGCCAGTCGTGTGAGTGCCCCGGAGCAGAGCTCTCCCCGCCATTCATAGAAGTGCCCCCGGAGCAAAAGGTTCTGAGTGTAGTTCCGACGATATAGCTGAGCGTGCTATCTGCCCGTGTAAGAGCCCCCGTTGCTGCTCGCTGCCACCTTTGGTGTAACTGCCCCGCCACTGTTCTGCCGCCGTTTTCCATATAAGTGCCCGCACTCCCTAATCAGGAGTCCCCACTGTTCGTGTAATTGCCCCCGTAGATTGAGGCTGCCGCCTTCCGTGTAACTGTCCCCGCGAGTAGTAGCCGCCGCTGTCCGGTTGAGACCCACCTCAGTGTAACGCCGCCACCTGCAGTAGAAGTGCCCCCGCTCCTAGCCAGAGCCGCTGTCATCTGCGTAACTGTCCCCACGTTATCGAGCCGCCACCGTTCATGTACAGGCTGGTCCGAGTAAAAGATCTGTCGGCGGACAGCCTGTCCCGCACTGCTGCTCCTTGGCTAGCTGCCAGTCAGTGCTGGTTCTGATTCAATTGCAGAAACCGCATCTGAAATACTGCGGGTTCATTGCTGAACCTCAATAGCTGTGGTTTAGCAGCCTCTGCTGAAACTGCAAGACCTATGTCCTTGATATTGCATACGTCATTGCCTCCCGCTAGCTAGATATCCTTTGCACACCCTCTTGACAGGTGATACATACCCTACCTCCCCGAACAAAACAAACAAAGTATTGGGTTGTAGTTTGTGTTTGAGATTTGGTTTGAGGGTTGGATTGTAGTAGCGGCTGGACTGCCCTACTTTCTCCAGTCTGATATCACTTCCATTTCACGGCTGCACACCAGTGCTGCATTTCACCGAGGACAGTTGAATTCTTCGTTCCCCGCGGATGTCATCCCCCAAGAATGTTTGGTGTTGGGATGGATATGTCGCCAGATTTAGGAAAATGATGGAATGATGGGAAAACAGTCGAGAGATCAAATCAGACAAACTTGATTTGATCTCACCATAAAACTAAGGAAAGACAGTTAGAGTCCATAAGTGACAGGCACTGCCCCCTGTCAAAGAATGACAGGCAGTGCACTTATTAATAGTAAAAGGCATGTAGGTATCCACAGCAACGGGCAGTGCACCTGTCTAAATGACAGGCAGTGCAAACCAGCGCAGCACGATTCTTATCAAGTAATATAATCCACACCTGTAGTATGTAGATCAATATCGAACCAAGTATCCCCCACAAAGTACCCCTAAGCCAACGAAAAACCCAAGCCATCCTTACGTATAGGCAGCCCATGAACGACCCAAGCCAATGACCCACGACCTACGACCTACGAACAAGTGCCTTACAAATAGGCACCCTTTACAATCAACCTACGAACTTGAGCCTTATGTACAGGCAACCCAACAAACGAACCCTTACGACTTACGAACCCACATCTTAATAAACCCTCTATTCCACTGTACGTAAGCAGTGCAGCCACTTCTTCTCAAATTAACGAGAAAACCTACCAACTAAACATCACTCTATATTCCCGAACTCTCGAGAATCTCCTGAACAAAGCTACTTCCGGAGCACCTCGAGTATAACACTTTATACACCTGACAACGGGACCTGGCAGTCGCAAATATGTTTTGTATGCCAGTATCTGGCCAAGGGGAAATCGGGATTAAAAAATCGGATATAGGGAGGGAGGGGGGGGGGTCCAAGTTGGGCTGAAAAAAACTTTTTAGTATAAAGTTTAGAGCTTCCAAATGGCTAATAGGCCATGAGGGAGGTGTTTTTTGGTTGTAAGAAACACATATAACTGCCCAGGGAGTGTATAGAATAAGTTGGATCAGTCTGAACCCATGTTTTCCATGATTGAAATCAAGTTGAAGCCAACTGTAGTCAGTTCTTGGGTCAGAAATTATCAAGCTGTTGGAATGCAGAGTGTTCGGTTCATCACTGACACTCATTAGATGGTACAAACAGCAGGAATCAGTTCAAGGAGGTGGTGGAAAGTAAGTTGAAGAGCAGTGGCTGGACGCGGAGAGACCGGCCCGGTCCTAGGGGTGGGAAACTCCTTCCCTATAAGGCAGGAGGGAGGGGGAGGGGGGGTCAGCTTGGGGTTGAAAAAAACTTTTCGACCCTATATCCGAAATTCGAATCCCGATTTCCCCTTGTATCTGGCTACAGAAAGGGGCAGCTTGCCTAATTCTGAGTTTCTGGTTACCATCAATCTGTGAATACAAACTGGCTAAGGTCCATTCCATAAGTATCCAGGGTGAAGCCAAGTTGAGCCATTCACTCATTACATATCCTCTTCAACATCTGCATAGACTCTGTCACATTTGGCCGCTGCAATCGATGCAAATTGAATGATGCTCGAAATGCAATTCCTGCCAATTTTTTGACATGGGATATGGCAACAAAAGAGAGGAGGCCTAGGGCAAAGAAAAAATTGGTGTAGCCAAAACTTAAGTTCTGGCACCACTGTGAGAGAGTTCTGGGTAAAATGCCTTTGTTGGCAGCAGTAAACCAAGGCCGCACAGGTGGACTTCACACAGTGTAGGCAATTCTAGCAGATCAACACAGGGGCAAGACCTTCTTCACAGCTGTGAGAGAGACAAGCCCGAGAAGAGCGCGACTCTTGACAGGTTACGGCAACCACCGGTTTCAAGCTCCGACAGGTTTCTGGCGGACACTCATCACCTTGGAATTTACCTCCAGTCTTCAGCCTTAATCCTTTTGATATCCATTTCAAACTCATCCAAAATCCCGCTGGTTTAACTGAAATACTTCCGAGTGGCTGTAAGCTACTTTTCCCACGGCGACACCATCAAATTGATGGGGTGCTATTTGATGGTGTCGCCGTGGGAAAACAAGCCATTTGCACCGCCACTTGCTTTTCGCCTGCTACTGTGCTACATGACAGAATAGGGGGAGCAAGCTCCCCCAATAACTTACCGCTTTCCCGCAAACTCACGTTCAACTTCACGTTCACCGGTGCACTTGCACTCATGTCTGGCAATTTATGCTATTGCGATTGGTCATTGGGCCACAGTGCGTGACTCGGCGAGTTGACACCAATCGACAATAAATTAGTCAGCGTAATACGGGCAGAGACCTTCAAATACGCTCTATCGTCCAGCTTGACGCATCCAGTCCCCCATGGCATCCCCTGCAAAAATGCAATATGGTGTGTCCTCCTTCTTGTTTTTTGGTGACCCTCATCTCGGCGATCCTCAGTACTTCGGGCCTCAAAGTGTCTAGAATTATCCTAGGCTAGTCTCATGCACTGACTTACCACTCGCAACCTCATTATCAAATCCTAGGCTGCATGTCATTTGGCGACCCAAATTGGTTTGGAAACTGGATCCTCCCTGAAGAAGAGGCCACGAAACATATCAAGGCCGCGTGAGTCGGAATCGGTTCCCTCACCAACTTGTCCAAGGGGAAATCGGGATTAAAATATTGTACGTGGGGAGGGGGGTCCCGGGAGGGCTGAAAAAAACTTTTCTGTACATAAAGTTTAAAGCTTCAAAATGCCTCATAGACCAAGGGAGGGGTATTGACTGGTTGTAATTAACACATATAAGTGTTTGGGGACTAATAGAACAATATTTATCAGTCTGAACTTGGTCTGAACCTACATTTTCTGTGATTTGAGCCAAATTGAGGTCAAGTGTGATTGGTTCTCAGGTCAAAAATCATTGAGCTGTTAGAATGCAGAGTGTTAAATGTATCACCTGCATTCATTAGATGGTGTAGACAAGCACCATTAAGCCCAAGGAAGGGTATGAAGTAAGCCGGAGAGCGGCGGCTGGGCGCGGAGAAGCCGGCCCGACCCTAGGGGCGGGAATCTCCTTCCCTATAAGGAAGGAGGGGGAGGGGGGGGGGTCAGCTCAGGGTCGAAAAAAACTTTTCGACCCTGTATCCGATTTTCGAATCCCGAGTTCCCCTTGAACTTGTCATTCTAAATTTCCAAGCTACGACGCGGGAATCAATACATTCGACACCGCTAATGTATCCCCAACCTAAATTCATTTCGCCGCTAACAATACTGTAATAGGGCTATTCGAACGGCCTTTCAGAAGAAATACTCGGTCGCGCGATCAAGCAACACAACCTGCCCCGCGACGAAATTGTCATCATGACGAAGCTGTGCTACGCTGTTGGAAAGAATACTCACGAGACGACGCTATTCAACCCCGACCTCGATGCTGCGGGTTATGTGAACCAGTATGGTCTTAGCCGCAAGGTACTCCTCCGTGTTGATTCCATGCGAGACGTAGTTAACGGGGTCGAACAGCATATCTTTGACGCCGTGAAACATAGTCTCAGGCGTCTGGGATTGGAGTACATCGACGTCTTGCAATGTAAGGCTCGATCTGCCTGTTCGATTGAGGATTCTCATTACTCCAGGTCACCGTTTCGACCCAAACACCCCGATTGAAGAGACGGTGGGTATTCTCCGTCGCCTGGAGCTCGGTCGCTCATCCAGACGCAGATGCAAGCCCTCCACGATATTGTGCAGGCCGGGTTTGTCAGATACATTGGAATGTCGTCCTGTTACGCTTGGCAGTGTCAGTGGATCCCACTTTTCTCGCCGTTCCCAATGTGTCTGAATAATTAATCCTCTCAAGTCCACGCAATGCAGAGTGTGTCCATCTTCCCTCAACCTACAAGGCCGTGCTTAAATTGTGGCACAAGACTATGCCATCACCAACAAGCTTACCCCGTTCATCTCCATGCAGAACCACTACTCGCTCTTGTACAGGGAGGAGGAGCGAGAGATGTTCCCAACGCTGAAGGTAAATTTCTCAGGCCATCCTTGACTCTCGCACCCAATCCAATCCGTTTCCGATCTGTTTCCCAGTACTTCGGTGTTGGATCTATCCCGTGGTCCGCCCTCGCACGTGGTGCCCTCTCTCGTCCCCTGACTCAACAGTCGCATCGGTCCCAGACAGATGCGTTCGTGCCTTTTCTTCTGGCTTCAGTCCCCCAACATTAATCTTTCGCAGCATGTCCGCCAACTTGTACACGCAGTCTCCCGCGAACCAAGCAATCGTGAATCGGTACGTTCCCTCCAAACCTTCCAATGTGGCGCATGAATAATTGCGTATCAGTGTGGAAGAGGTCGCGAAGAAACGCGGAATTAGCATGGCACAAGTGGCTATAGCCTGGGTCTTGTCGAAGGACGGTGCGATTTCGTCCCGCCACATCTGTGGTATTTTGGTATCTTGAACTCACTCATCCCATTCAACAGGCGTCTCCGCTCCCATTGTTGGAACCACTTCGCTCGACAATCTCGCCGACATCGTTGGTACGCACGGTCTTGTCACTGCATCGAATGCAAGTGCTGACTGAAATTCCTAAGGGGTATCCATGTCAAGCTGACTGACGAAGAAATCAAGTCTTTAGAGGAACCATACCAGCCAATGAGTATCTTCGGTCATTAGAGGTCTTTAGTACGATAATGCTGGGAAACGCTGTTTTAGTAACAAATTCTGGAACGTAGTGCCAAATTAACGTGGTCATTGGTTTTGAATTTGGTTTGAGTTCGAAATGGGGGTAAAATATTATCCACGGTGTCACCGAGGATTCACGAAGTCCTGAGCTGCGCCTGACAATTTCTGGGAACCCATTGTAATTCTAGGGCCGGGGGCTGTACCTTCGCGGGAAACTCGGAGCCAATGAAACACGGCGAGTTACGACCGTCATCCACGTTTCGTTCGTTCAAATCACAAGGTGGTGAAAGTCGACTAATAGAGGTGATGGTATTGGACTTCGAATGCATCTCTGGGGCTTCCGCATTTCTACCTGCAAAAACAGCCTCGTTCGTTGGTTGTCGGTTGATTGTTGTGATACCGGCATCTCGGCCCGGCGGAATTGTTGGACTCAGTTGGAGCCTCTGGGCCTGTCAAGGCTGTGCGACGGAGGAAATAGACCGAACCTACAAAAAGACAGCTGCGGAGATCGTCATCCCATTCTTTCCCTCCCCTTTTCTTTTTCTCCGATAATAACTAGTTCGTGTCTTTCCCTCCAATCTGTCCCGGACCGACGTTGACCTGACCTTGGAATTCGTAGATTCCAGGATGCGCTTCTTCTTCTCTCTAATCGCCCTCTTCGCGCTCCTCTTGACCCTCGCGGCGGCTACGCCCATGAATGATCCAGACCCTCAGGCTGGTGTTATATTCATGAACAGCCTCTTCCGTCCCTGGACGTGGAGCCTTTCGCTTCCCGCCCTCACCCCGCCCACGTTTGAGTCCGACGCCACTGCTCAGCATGTCAGACGACATGGCCCGCGCCGCAGTGCAATGCACCCATAAGGCGAACCGGGAACTGGCCGACAGGTGCATGATTGTTTGTTGTTCTTTCGCAATGTTAACTAATGCGTCCAATTTGTGCGCAGTATTTGACGAACCGATTACGACTACGGACTGTATCTATGAAGCCTTTATAGACTTACGCTTGGACCTTTCATGGCTAGTTATGAGACGCTCTCTTATTATGGACAAACGGACACTTGGACAGTTGGTAGTGCAGTGAATGATGAATTGTGTACAACAGCTTAACGTTTTTTACTTAAAGCTTGCGTCTTCCCACCAACCAAAACCTGAAGACCGCTGAGTTCTTAGGTCCCACATAGCTGAAGACAATCTGGAATATGCTTTAGTTATTATAAAGTCGCCGAATTCTTCCGTTCATTCTCTATTCCGACCTCCCAGTCTATTGTTTCACGGAAGGAATTCCAAAGCAAACGGTCTATCTTCCGCGAGGCCGCGCAGAGTCTGCAAGAGGCCTGAATATCAACGTTGGTCCTCTCCGCTGAAGCACAATTGTGATTGACCACGAAACGCGCTTCCGCCGTGGATGGGGAGGCTGGTACCAGCGCAGCTGCCAAGGCGAAGAGAGCTCGTGTAAGAGGGAACGACATTATTAGAATTAGTTTGTGTGGTATGTGCGGGTGAAGATGTCGAGGGAAGAGGGATTTCATTCGAAGGTGCGCATTTATACGCGCAGTCGCAGGAATACTATGACGACCATGGGCGAGGCATCCCGTGCACGTCCGATTTCCGTCTCATTTTTGCTTCCGCCGATCGTATTTGTATTTGCCTTGCGTAGGTGTGAACAGGTTTCAAGACATGGCAACGCTGTCATTGGCTGGTTTGATATTTTCTCTCGTGTCCTTGCTGGTTTTCGTTTGCATCACTTTGCATTCCGTATACCGAACAACACAAGCTGAAATAAAGGACCAGAGAATTCTATCAGTATTTAACCAGATTTCCTCGAGTAACCTTGTCTATCCCGTTGGATACTCCCTCCCGTCAAACAAAATCGTATGCACCCCCGGATTCGCAGCCCTTACCTGCTCTACAAACGCGCGCTGCTCCCTCGCCTGCCGCTTGGAAATATCGGGATTACTGTAGTTCACCTCGACCTTCCGCAGCGCCGGGAACGCATGCGCGAGGAGCCCGGGGAGGCCCGCGGCGAGTACTGGGGGGAGGCAGCTCTCGTTTAGCGTGAGGCGGAGCACGTTCGGAAATACGGGCCAGGCGGAGGGGGAAGGGAAGTGGGCGGGGGCGAGCGACCAGAGGGTAAGCGCGCGGAGGGGGGTGTGTGCCGCTGCGAGGGCAAGTGCGGCATGAAAACGCGCATGGGGGCGGAGCTCGATGTGCGCGAGGTGTGGGAAGCGCGCGCGGGTGCCGTACGTGTCCGCGGCCTCACTAGCATCTGCATCCGCATCCGCACAAGACGCGTCGCGCTTGGGCGGACTGAAGACGTGCACGAGGTATGGCGCGAGTGTGTTGAGCGTCTCCAGGCTCGGGAGGGAGAGGGGCGAGGACTCCCGCGGCAGTGAGTCTGCAGTGGGGGACATGTATTTGATTGTGCGGATTGTGGGATGGCGATTGAAGAATCGCGCGCTCGTTGCTGTGCTGATGGCCTCTGCCCACAGTCCGACACACACGAGCGCAGGGAGAAGCAGTCCGTCTAGAATGGCGGACCACTCTTGCGACGCCAGTTTTATGTAGAGTTGCAGGTCTGTAAGACTCGCAGCGTCCAACACAACGAGCTTCCATTTGTCAAATGGTGCCAAGGTCGCGTGGAGCGGATATTTTATGCTGAGCGTCCGGAGTGACCGGATGGCCGGTATGCGCTGACGCGAGCCGTCGTGCATGCGGACGTTGGAATACGACGTCTCGGCCCATCCACCTTCAAAATGACCCGTCGCTGGGCTCCAGCGTCGCAGTGCGTCGGGGCGGCAGGTGAACAGACCATCCTTCAGCACGAAAACCGTGGTAGGACAGTCAGCTGAAAGGTTGGCAATGAATTTAGTTACAGCACGGGCAGTTGACTTCACCGCCGTCGAGTGGGGTATCAGGTCGACACCCAAATCAAGCTCGGTGGTCGCGAGACGAGGGGAGAACCAGGTTAAAAAAGAGTCCAGTTGGTTGATGACAGGAGAATCGGGAGCAAATGGGATAGTGCATGTGAGGCGCGTGAGTGGGCGAGCGCGGATGAAGAGCGCGATGCGTAGGGCAACAAACGCCTCCCCCGGAAGGTCGGACCTGATAATCGCGTGGCCCGCCGACAGTTGAGATGATGTGATTCCATGACGGGCGAGCCATTCGCGCGTAGAAATCTCGTTGAAGCGTCGAGAAACCTTAGCAACGCGGAAGAGAGAATGAATATCGAGCCGCTTAAGGACAGCGGGAACGAGCTCGTTGGGGAGCGCAGCAAGGCCGCACTCGGGCCCAGAAGCGGGGAGTCGGGTAGGTAGACGTTTTTCGTTGATATCTGGAGGGTGTGGAATCGGCGCGCTTGCCCATTTTTTGAAGAACAACATGGGAGGAGAGCAAGGAATACCGTGGGTTGGGCCTTATCGAAGTGGCATCACATGACTCCGTCCCGCCGGTCCGGGCGGTCCATATTTCACGTTTCACCTTAAACCAATTATTCTCGCTGCGAGACCGGCATCCGTACGGCACTGAGAATTAGCCGTTCGGAAAATTCGTGTAGTTAAAGGCAGATGGTACCTTATTTTGCCATCTCTCATAAGTAAACTACAAGTTCACGATCTCGTTGGACAGATATGAAGCCTTTCCGAATCCCACTTTCTTCTCCATGCCGAGTGCCCCATGACTGTCCGCATAGAAGAGCCTCCACAATAACGCAACACCATGAATAAAGGATTGGAACATATATAGCTTTCATACAATCCTTGCTGCAGCGTCCTTGATGGAATAAGTGTCTAGCTGCAACTCTTCACCGCCAAGCCGGTCCGTCGTGGACTTTATTGTGACGTTGATGTTGACTCTGTCCATCCTTTTTCCCTGGTCTGCAGTCGCACTCGCATTAGAGATGAATTGCAATCCGCTAAATGCTCGTCCACCACGTTCGGTTTGATCGAAGTCTGTGAATTCGTCATCTCGACGCGGAGTCGAGCGGATGATGATGACATTGAATGTGATCCCAGTGGCTTGAAGAGTCTATTCCGAGAAATCAGTTAGGGATCCCTAGAAAAGGATTGTACCCACGGCATCTGCCACAGGGTACAGCGTATTGCTGTTACATACGCTCACCACGAAGGTGACGAAGACCAGCGTGCTGTATGCCAAACCTGACTCCGCGACCACTCGAATGGCCTTGCGAAGTCGAGGTTGGCTGACGGGAACGGATAGCTGGGTGTTTCTCGAGGCCCGGAGCTTATCATTTTGGTGCTCGACACGCCATATGCGCCACACAAGCAGAGCTCAAACAAATAAGTAAGCAGTGGGTGAGGACCGGGAAAGGAAAGCAGAGAACTTACAGGTTGTGAGAACGTTTTGGGCTGCAGTAATGGCGAAGAAAGCAGACCACCACGGTTTGATGACATTGGAATTAAGAGTAATGGCGCCGTTGCTGGTTGTGATTTCAACATACATCAACTTGATGCCCATGGCAATACCAGTGAGGTAAAGTATAAATGAGACCGCGATGGCTTGCCATCGCCGGTTATAGACGATGAAGCATCGGTATATGAGGACGAAATCGCCCACGATCATAATGCCGATTTGGTCGAAGGACTGGGGATTTTAGGCACGGCGAGCGACGACACGAGATGTACTCACTCTCACAATGTTGATCCACTCATGGATATTCGTGAGCTCCCCTGTGGCTCCTCCTGGGCCTTTGTATTTCACAAAGGCTAGGATTATGTGTACCATTCCGATGATGTCGTCGAACGTGCTCACAACGAAGAGGAAGGTGAAGACGCTGACCAGCAGCCACCGGATCTCACTTCGTCGCCTCAGTCGCTCCCCTCCTCCTGGATGTGGAATACAAAACAAAGCTTTGGCGCAGAGACAGCATGTCACCAAGTACATGCCATAGCCCAAGGTTTCGAAATAATGGCCGGTGAGTTGAGCTTCTGTTATAGGAAATGCGTTGGAATCATCTCGAGAGGATATCATGGTGAATGAGGGGAACTTGAAAGAGCTGGGGTATACTGCCGCCAGTGGAGTAAAAACCAGTAGGATAGCTTTTAGCGCCTTGCGATAAGTATCTACATACCTCAAACGCGAAAGAAAACTATCAAACTCAGTGGGTAACGATAGCGGTAATCAATATACTGGGAGGTGACAGCCAATGAATGATCGGTGTGGATTTAATTTGGGAAGATTGTGTTCCCGGCGGCGGACACCAAGTACAAGTGCACCTATCTGCGTTTCCGCAATTATACGTTTGCCTCCGTTCCCAACACCTATTCACTTCAGTTGGGCCAATGCTTTGATTTCACTCAAATCGTCCGTGGAGCTGGTCGATACGAGAACCGGAAGCTGTGGATTGCCACAAACCCATTCAGAGCAGGCCACTGTAGGTAGTATCCGAATACAGCGGAGACAACAGGCTGACACTTGAGCTGCAGATAACGGTCATCAACAAAGAAAGCGGCTCCATTTTGTCTCGACCGATTTAGTTCCTATCACGACTTGCAATACGGTGCGCCGTCATTCATATGTTCTACAGCTTCCTGTCCAACGTTGCTTGTCGGCTGACAAGTGCGATGAGGTTCATTTGCCTAAAGACAAACGTCTTTAGTAACGGACACAAATTAGAACTTCGAGAATAATATGAAAACCTTGACGTCGCTTGAGGTTTGTGGACAAATTTGATTTGACAGCAGCAATGCCAGGATGAGCCAGAGATTGGTGAGAGGAAACCAAAATCCTGGAACGAAAATATCCGACACGCTTTGGCCAAAAACGTTAACTTTCCATCGTGAGGCTAGCTAATACTGGGGCAGAGCGAGGGGATTTCTTCGCAAAGGGGAACAAGATATGCCTTCGCTCCGCTTCGGCCCGAGGACAGTAAATTGGGGGCTCCCAGACATGTCGTCAAGCTAGTATGTTCCATATTCAGGCGTAATCATACGTGAGGTGAGTCCTCAGCCACGGTGATTCAGTGATTGACCGACAAACTTAAGGGAGTTCGGGATTCGAAATTCGAATATAGGGTTGAAAGTTTTTTTCGGCCCCAAGCTGACACTCCCCCCTCCTTCCTAATAGAGAAGGAGTTTCCCACCCATAGGGCCGAGCCGATATCTCCGCGTGCAGCCGCCGCAGTTCAACGTCAACTTACTTCCCACCACCTCCTTGAACTTGATAATGGTTTTTCTCCAAGAGCTTAATAATTTCTAACCTGAGAACTGACCACAGTTGGCTTCAATTTGGCTTGAATCACGGAAGGCATGGGTTTAGACTGGTAATTTTTCTTCTATACACTCCCTGGGCATTTATATGTGTATCTTATGATCAACAAACACCTCGCTCATGGTTTATTAGCCATTTTGAAGCTCTAAATTTTATTTACTGAAAAGTTTTTTTCAGGCCGGCCTGCACACCCCCTCCCTCTCCCCACATACGGAATTTTAATCCCGATTCCCCCTTGGAAAAACTGGCTGAACACCAAATAATCCTGGAGTCAGTAAACGAGAAGTTCCAACTAAAACAGACATCGGACCCCAGTATCTATCAGTATTGCTATGAGGTGACAGTTGGTTCATTCCTGGTCGTTTGTGGACCGGATAAAATTCCCGACGGAATTCATCTTGTAGTACCGAGTCTCGGGTTCGTGATCGCGCACGCTTCCACTGACCCATTATGGTGGCGCAAACATTGGAACTGGAGGCAGCGCCATTTCCTGCACAGGACTGTTACATAAGTGTTTTAGGATACTGAGATGAACAGTATCAACTTTAGTAAAATGCGTTTTTTGCTCCATAAGGCTTAATTAACCCGCTTTCGCTCTCGTGGTCTGCTACGGACTGTGCTTATAATCTCTTTGTCTCTAGCCCTCATCTGTCCGGTTTGGGATCCCTCGGCTTTCCGGCCAACTTGACCTCGCCCACAATGCACATCTGCGCTTTTCAAAAGAGCTGTCTGCCGCAGTGCCATTCGCTTCCTCCTTTCCTCCTTTCACCATCCCCGCAGCAATCCTGGCCCAGCCGCCTACCTTGCGACGAAAAACTGTGGCTTTGTGCACCAAGACTTTATGAAGATCACTCATCCAACCCCATCTCCCACCACCCATCAATAATTTGGTTTGGCATCGAAGGCCTTCAAGTTCGCAACCCGGAGCAGATGCTTTTCCTTTCTTGACAGTTGGTTACCCATCGACTAAGGCCGGATCAATCCTTCCGTGCTCTGCGTCCATTCCCCACGAAAACTCGACGCAGGGATACAACGCACAAAACTATATCGTGCTCTGCCGAACGACGTTCTGAACAACACCTGCTGATCATCTACAACGCTGTCCCCCAGCACGTCAAGCGCATTCTGACGTCTCTCGCTTTTGCGCCCGTCTTCCTTTCTTGCTTCGTGCTTACCCTCCAATCACATTCGGTGTCGACTGTCATCATTGGAGAACACTAGTCTAACTAATTAGTAACACATTCACAGGCGGCAGCATCCCGCTCAACCTGCGCGGCATGACCGACAATGTGCTCTACTTCGTGCTCAGCACCATGCCGGCGAACCAGGGCTTGAAGCCATTCGGGAGGTGTAATCCAGTTGCGTAAGTGGTTTCACTTTTGTGGTGTGGGATGGCTTATTATTTTTGTCCAGAATTGGATGCGGAAGAGGGTAGGCGCTCCGCGTTCCGGAGTCCGTCCAAATTCGGGTGCCAGGGACGCCTGGGCTCTGGACCGGCGTGAAGCGAAGCGTGGGGGTGTGTCCTACATAAGCATGAGACGCCCCTGCACTTTTCTCCCGTTTGTTTCACTTCCTCCGGATGACATACTGACGAAGTCGCAGCACCGTCTCAAACGTCTTCGCCTAGGTCCGTCCAAAAGAAATGCAAGAAGATCAAGATCCCTGCGAGCGAAGTATCGCACTTTTACTCTCAAGTCGGGACAGTTGAGTTAACCTTGCTAATCAAGGTCTATACCCGAACTTTGTCCTCTGAGTCCTTACCCTTCCATGAATGAATAAATTCGGTCACTCCGTCCGTCCTCCCTGCTTCTTTCTTCTCCTGTTCCCCCCGCCCTCAGTTCATATACTTCCTCCAAGAGCGCATCGCTGATATCCGCATGGGTTTCCGAGTCCGTTTGTTTAGCTTGCGCCTTTGCTAGCGCCTGACAGCAATTCCTTGAAAACATCGCCTGCTGTTCCTGCAGGGTTTCTCGAGTTGCGCAAAAGTGGTGAATTTCCTTCGGCTGACGACTCGCAAGCAAATCTCGGTTAGGTCCACATTCTGTGGACAAAGGGTGTGTTGCGCCCGCTCTTCAAGTTCCTGCCCACTCACTTGCTACTGTTGTTACCAAATTCCTCTTCGATATTCTGTACACGACCCAAGCGCACTTGAAGTTGATGCTGTTTGAAACTCAAATTTCGATTAAGAACATCAAACCGGAGAGGAGCGGAGGTTCGGTACTTGCAAGTACAGTAGAGTAGCTTGTATGGAATACTGTCAGGAAAGGCCCATAGGGTATTCCATATGACGGTTATTCCAAATCACATAAATTGAATAAAAATCATTTCATTGCAGAAATTCAGTGTCTAATTCAAGAAGGATGTGATACTGGTCTGAACCTTTGCTTCCTCCACTTCCTGGGCCAGTGCAGAGCGAAATTTGTGCTTCATAGACAGCGCATTGGGGTCTTCTGCCACCAGGCTGCGAATCTCAGCCTTTTTCTGCAGTTTTTTTGACAAAGCAGATTGCATAAAGGAGAGCTTTCCACCCTCTGCATCCGGACGGGTCGTAAAATAGGCGACAACCTGTTTCTGGGAGTCTGTTTTGTTATCCTCCACATAATCGAAGACCTGGGTCTGCATCCGGACGGGTCGTAAAATAGGCGACAACCTGTTTCTGGGAGTCTGTTTTGTTATCCTCCACATAATCGAAGACCTGGGTCCAGTCGTACTACGTGAGGTCCTATCGCTATTCATCTCTTTCAAAACGAGCAGCAGTATGCGATCCATTTTACAGCTAATTGCAGTACCTAAGGTGCGGATTAAAAATCTCTGTTTTTGGATGTTTTCAAAGAATTCCCGATATCTCAGTCAGTTCCTCACCGATTCGCATGAAAACCATATAGATCTACTCAGCTAATTCATACGCAATTAGTGATAGAAAGAAATCCATGAAAATATTATGTATTTGGAATTTTCTGGTTTTGGGCTGTTTTCACCCCAAAGGCCATCTAGCATGCTGAAAATATGTTCCAGTGGCCTAATTTTTGAGGAAGGACAGCATGTACGACTGGAAAAAATTAGTGTTAGAGCCAGAAATAGGGATAAATTACTTTACAGTCCCTGCAGCTCCGTCAGATACATTCACCGGTTTGGCATTGAAAGATACTGTAAACATTTTATTTATTGAGGAATCTCATGTGTTTCTGGCTCTATCACTAATTCCCTCAGTTATACATGTTGTTCTTCCCAATATATCAGACCACTGGGATATGTTCTCGGAATGCTAGACAGCTTTTGGTGCGAAAACAGCCCAAAACCAGAAAATTCCAAATACATAATATTTTCATGGATTTCTTTCTATCACTAATTGCGTATGAATTAGCTGAGTAGATCTATATGGTTTTCATGTGAATCGGTGAGGAACTGACTGAGATATCGGGAATTCTTTGAAAACATCCCAAAACAGAGATTTTTAATCCGCGCCTTAGGTACTGCAATTAGCTGTAAGGCTTCGACCTGGTTTGGTACGGGGCTTTGTGGGTGGCGAAGGATTTTTGTCTCGGGCACAGATAGTATGACTTTTTTCAGTCTTGGTAATAGCCATAGTGAGAGGTAATAGTTCAGAAACATGTATTTTGCGTGCTGTAAATATATATATACCCTGAACAATGCAATGCCACCCTCGGAGATAGTGCCAAATATAGGTTGCCGAACCAAGATTACCCTTTTGGGCGACCCATTCAATGGAATATCGGGTACTCCATATTCCAGATGGCGATTTGTGGAATATTACCTTATCCCAACTTGGGATGGGCCCAAAAGTGATTCCATACGACATTTATTCCATATGACAATATTCCATGTGAGCTCCTCTACTGTAAAAGGGTTGAAAAATCAGTTGAGCGCTGAACTCAGTTTAAAAGAACCAGCCGAAACCATTGGATATAGAAAAAAACCATGAGGTCCAGTGGGATCCGCTGGAAACCAGTGACACTCCGCACCCCAAGTGAACACTGGAAAGTTTGGAAACCATTGAGCTGGCAGTGCACCATCACCCACTGCCGAACAATGCCGATCAGCCGTTTGATAGTTCCACGCGTAACACAAAAACGGCAAACTGATCAGCTCGCATCAAGTTCGGCGGAGTTCCGTAATTTCACAATTGCACCCCATGACCCACGACCACAGTTCTTTACGTGTCATACCGAAGATGCTCCCAGTGAAAACACAGCTCACCAAGCGCCTCAGTGAGGACAACCACGCCTCTGATTCCCTGATCTGCCTATCTTGTGTTGATGCAGTCCAGATATAACTTCTCCGATCATCTCTGCGCCAATGGCTGGTGTGTCTACGCCCGAGCTGGCCGCGGCAGTGACAGCCGCTGGAGGTTTTGGATCTATTGGAGCGGGTGAATCAGCCCCGTTCATTCCCTGACTCACTTTGATTCTGATGAATCTGATCGTAGGATACGCGTCCACCCAAGTTCTCAAAGAACAGATACAACAGATCCGAGGCATCCTCAAGATTCCGGGCAGGGAACCAGTACCAATCGCTGTAGGGTTTCTGGGCTGGATTCTGGATAGAACAGAAATTTCTGATGACCCTCGTCTCACCGCTGTCTTGGACGAGCGTCCCGCCGCCGTATGGTTTGCATTCGGAGTCGATGTCGAAAAATACGTCGATCAGGTCCACGCATATAACACGCGGACAGGGCACAAGACATTTATATTTGTGATAGTCAACTCCGTGGACGACGCTCGCCGTGCTGCGCAGCATGGCGTTCATGCGGTGGTAGTGCAAGGTTCTTCGAATCGCATTCATCCCAAAAGTGAGTCTAACTCCCGATTGGTACACAGGCACCGAAGCTGGAGGGCACGGAGGTGCTGAAGCCCCACCCCTTTTCATCCTTCTGGCCGCGGTTCTGCGCGAATTTGAAACGCACACTGAACCCAGCAGTAATCCCTTAATAATAGCTGCGGGAGGGATCTCCACCGGTGCGCAAATTGCCGCACTTCTGACCCAAGGGGCGGACGGTGTCGTGTGCGGCACACGGTTTTTGTTCACGCCCGAATGCGCGTACATCCCCGCAAAGAAACAGGCGATCATCAACGCGGACCTCAAGGCCACAGTGCGCGCCATGGCCTTCGACGAGGTAGGCCGCACAATGGGCTGGCCGCAGAAATGCGACGGGCGTGCGATTGCGAACGGAATCATGGACGACTATAAAGCGGGCCTGAGCCTGGAGGAGCGGCTTGCAAAGTTCGATGAGAGCGCGCGGAACGGCGACGATTCGAGATTGGTTGTTTGGGCCGGCGTCGGCGTTGGGCTGACGAGTGAGATCAAGGGCGCCGGGGTGAGCCGAGATTTTAATTATCCTCCGTGTTCCTGGCTCTGATGGATTCCAGGACGTCTTGCGCGAATTGCATCAAGAGACTGTCGAGCACTTGCAACGCGTTACAAAACTGTTAGGGTAACGCATAAAGTCGTCAGACCCCATAATTGCTCTATGGGCGTTGTATGAATACGTGGTAATGCTTTCTTGTGTTGATCTCAGTGAAATGGCGGACATTGTGGCCCTGTCTCGGTAAACCAAATGTTATAGCGTGACCTACCCCGCGATCCTCGCTTCAAACTGTTTGTTCCGAGCACTGATTGACTTTCTGATCGTCTGCCATGGCATCCGCCACAAGGTCATTGGCAATGGTAGATAGAAAGATTGACTAATTGGGATGCTTCTTTCTTGACTACTTATCATTTTGTCGTGGCGCCAGATGGTAACCGGCTTCATCACCATTCACACTGATGTTGTATATCCCAACCCGCCCCGTCCCAGTGGGCCAAAGAGATATTAGTCTAAGATTCAACCCCTCTATGCCCGCTGAGGCCCCCCTCAACGTCAAGTTATAACTGCATAGATTGTTAAGTGAACGCTGAGTTGATGCGCGTCGGGTCTTATGCATGTGCTTGCATCTGGTGTCGTCGTCCATTGAATTATCGAACTGATCTTTCTTCCCCCTTTCAGCATAGCATATCAGAGCTACTGCTGATCGTCAGTCATCTCGTCCGAGATCGTGCTTGAGCTCCGTACATCAGGTGGACCCCGCGGCCTCCCGCGACCGTGGATACATCAATAAGCAATGTGTTGCATCGGTTGAAATTTGATGCACCTCGGTCAGAATATTTCGGGGATTCTGAATTCCGGGACAAGTAGGAGTATTCAAGTCTCAAAAATCTCGACAGTGTGGAATTCAGATTTTAATGTGGGATATTTTGGGGCTGAACCAGAGGAGTGATCGGACGAGGAGAGTTCGACCATTCTCAGGAAATCTTTGACCAAAAGGGTGTTGTGAATACCGTACCCGTAACCGCAGGCTTTGAGGAAATTCTCTGGGGTATACCCAGACCCATTTAGATGAAGATGATAGAACGGCAAGCTAGCGATTGCACCTGGGATATCCATTTCTGATTGACAGTACATGCGGGTTCCGGCAAGCATTGTTGGGGCTATGAATTCACTGCGCAAGACATCTGCACCGCCAACAAGTCACTAAGGTTACGTGAAGAGGTAAATTACACCCAGTCGGAAGAAATATGGGTGAGAGTTGATTTTCATCATTTTGTTCAAAATGTCAGAAGACGCAAGGAGCAAAAGAGAGGCTGTAGCGGAATGAATATACAACAGCATGGGATTCATCATCTCAGGCTTGGCGAACCGGTCTCACGCAAGAGATAGATCAAATGCTGGAAATGGCGAGGTACGAGTGTTGACATACGAAAGACTAACATCGATCCCACGTCAACGACTTCATTGTATAAAGTCCAGCAACAGGCTGAAGCACTACCCAACCCTTGGGCCTGCAACTGCTCATTCACCCATTCCCGCTCATTACACATTTTCCTTCTGTTTTTTTTTTCAACATTCTTTTCCTGTCCCGAACCACGATGTCTTCCCCCAGAACACATCTCCTACCTTTCCACATTGCGGTAAGTGCCAGCGGATAGCTCTGAATTGTTTCTTACTTTACGTTCAGCCTCCGATGTCTCTGAGTGCCATATTTTGGGCCGCAGCTATTGCGGCTTGCTTTATGCTCGTACCGCTGATCTTCCGGAAGAACCTTGTCAGCAAAAATGGCCTCCCAATTCCTTCTGGACCATTATTCCGCTATGCATTCCTACGGAAGTACCCCGAGCGCGCCCTTCATGCATGGGCGAAGATCTACGGTCCCCTGTTCAGCGTCTGGATGGGTAATCAGCTTTTCGTCCGCAACTTCCTGTTGACCTTCGACTTAACTAACCTTCGGCTAGGTCGTCATCTCCGATTCTCGGATTGCGAGGGACTTGCTTGTCACACAAGGTGCCACCTTTTCTGGGCGCAAGGCATACTTTATGAAGAGCCAAACCATTCTTGCCGGGCGAGCTATCACTGGCTCCACGTACAACGATAAATGGTGAGTCCAACAACCTTCTAATTGCGCTGGTGCATTAAATCTTTGACCAGGCGGGTACGACCCCTCATCTATACTTCAGCGAAATACCCTAACACAGTGGTTTAGCAACACCGTAGAATCGCCATGCAGTTTTTGACTCAAAAGGCGGTGCGGGATTATGCGGAGGTTCTCGACTACGAAGCCAGTATTCTGGCCCGATCATTTTATCGTGCGTCTGGTCAAGGGACTGTGTCGGTCGAGCCATCCAGTTACGTCGGCCGTTACGCGCTGAAGTGAATATTTATTTTATGCACGGTTCTTCAACGCTAACTACCCGTCCAGTAACATGCTTACCATATCCTATGGAACCCGCACCGACTCATCGTCCGACCCCTTCGTTGAGAAGGCACTGGTGCTGGCGATGGAGTTTATGGATCTTACTGGTACGCCAAGTATCAATGCCTTGACGTAGTTGATCGAGTCATGTACCCAGGCCCGTGGTCAAATGCCATTGACTTCATCCCGCTGTTGCAGTGGATACCTTCCAAGATGCGAACCCGCGGACGGAAGCTGAACACCGCCATGGTGGAAGTCTATGGTGCTATGTTTCTCAATGTCAAAGATCGCGTTGCCCGCGGCGACGTGGTGCCAGATTGTCTTGTCAAAACCTTGATTGAAACCGCCGAGAAGGAAAAGCTCGACTGGGAAGACACCTGCATGCTTGCGGCTGCCTTCACGTTGGGCGGTGTTCACTCGGTAAGTGATTTCGCCGACTTATAATGTGCTCGGAAGTAACTCGTCGAAAGATTTCTGGCATGATACAATGGTTCATTGCCCTCCTTCCTTCCCATCCAGAAGTTCAGGCGCGCGCGCATGAAGAATTAGATCGTGTGATCGGTCGAGACCATCCTCCCACGACAGAGGACGAAGCTAGGCTGCCATACATTCGCGCCATCATCAAAGAAGTACGTTTGTTGCAATTGATACCAAGTGGTGTTCGCTCCTTTCTCATTACAAACTCAAGGTGCAGCGCGTGCACCCTCCATTTTGGATGGGAACTCCGCACTATTCAACCGAAGACTACGAGTACAACGGCACATTTATCCCGAAGGACACCGTCGTGATTCTCAACTGCTATACACTGCACCACAACGAAGAACGCTGTAAGCCATATCATTTTCTCGAGTCAACTCGTTCTGATCTCACGTTAAACAGACCCAGACTCGTGGGTCCCTTAACATTGCTCATGAACCTCGATTAACCCTTGAATAGTCACACATTCAATCCCGACCGTTACATGGACGATAATTTGTCTTGCGCTGAATCGGCCAAACTCAGCGATCCCAATCAAAGAGACCATTGGGCGTTCGGTGGTCAGTTTGACGCTTCCGATTTCATAGCACTTTACTCAATTCTCTTGCAGCTGGGCGGAGATTTTGCCCCGGGGTTGTCATGGCCGAGCAGGAGCTATGGCTCGCCATGTCCCGAATTCTGTGGGCCTTTACGGTCCATTCACTGCCGACGGAACCTATTTCTCTCGAAGAATATGAGGGTCGCTCGGGTCGCACTCCTTTGCCTTACAAAGTGAGATTCACTCCCAGACACGACGGCGTTGGCAAATTCTTCGAGAACGTCACAGAGATAACGCTCTGAAAGTGCTCTACCTCTACCTTTTCCCTATCTCTATCTATATAACCTGTAGTCACCGGACTTCATTGGACACCCTCATTTTGTACATGGTCCACACATTCTTTACTCTGTCAAACTTATGTCTGGTTCTGAACAATTGCTGCTTTACACAATTAAGCTCGACCGAACCACACCTCCGCTGCATCCTGGCCAACTCCCTCGAGCGGCCGCACATCACCTTGTTTGCCCCAGAAATTGCCCTTGAATGCCCACCCCTCTTCACCGCCTTTGACCCATTCCACCTCATACCGATCATCCAGTCCAACGACCACGTCACCGCCCTCGGGGTATCCTTCCGCTGCGCGCGCCTCGGCATTGGTCCAGATCAGACTGACATTGAATGTGTTCCCCGCAAAGTGTGCGAATCGCAGGTGCGTGGAAAACCAGCGCTTGAACGGCACGATGAACGTGGGGATGGCGTCCGCAGAAGAGGCGTCGAGAATGCGCTGCACGACTGGAGTGTCGAACATGGCTCTGCACGCCGCAGACTTGGATTTGGACTGCACGAAGCAGGGCTGAATCGCACCATACGCGCCGTGACTGAAGGTTCCTTCCATGGCGGTGAATGGGACAGATGGAAGGACTGGTGGCGATGGGCGCGGAGTGACATCCTGGTTTTCGCGGATATCTTTGGCTCGCGAATCAGCATAGCTATAGGATTGTTTCAGCATCGAGTATATGTCATTCAAGGAGGATTGGAGGAGTACCGCTGCGCCCAATCAATCGGCTCAAGCCCGAAAACATGGTCGACGATTCGCCATTTCACTGATTCCATTATATGGTCACCGTTCTCGTCATTAGAGAGGACGATTATGCCGAGGTTGTCGTTTGGGAAGCGTGCGACTTGAGTCTTGAAGCCGGGGTTGGACCCTCCATGTTCGATTAGCTCGTGGCCTCGGTACGACGAGCGGTCTTGGCCGCAGCCGTATACCACTGGACTCTGATGGAAAACTCAGGAGCCGCAATAAATTAGAACTTCCACGTACAAGCTCTGGATATGCTGCTTTGCCGCGAGCGACGCTTACACCGAGCGCGACATGCTCAACGACATCTTCAGGAACCACCGTCTCGTTGGTGATAGGATGCCGTCCCTTGTTCAGGAGCATTGCCACCCACATTGACTGACAATATCATCATCCACGTCTGTCCGATGTGTGACGTTGGATGAAAAACTCACTAGATCTCGCGCAGAGGCGAGGATACCGCCCGCCCCGGCCCAGATTTGCTCTTCTCCAGGGCGTTGAAAGTATGGAACAGTGGCCGTTGGTGTCCCATTCAAACCGACTAGAAAGTCTTGCATATCCCATTGGAAGCCATGAGCTAACGATCCATTTGCCTCTGCTTCGGCAACTGAATACGTGGACGATGCCATGCCCAGAGGGTCAAACAAGTGTTCAGAGACATACGACTCGAATGTCTGATTCAAGAGGGTCAGGGGCAAGTACGAGAGGGTTTCGTACATCAGATTGTTATACTGATATGTTTCTCTGAGCGCCGCCGAAGGACGCAGGAACCGCATCGTAGAGATCTACCAGCCCTTATCAATGCCAGTCAGGAAACAATGAGGGCTGATGGCACACCATTTCAGAGACACCCCCTTCCCGCGCAAAGGTGGAATAATCGTGGCGCGGCAATCCAGTCCTATGCGACAGCATGTCTTGGATCGTTACCGCGTTCCCCATATCCTCGTCCAACAATCCCCATTCCGGGAGAATGGATTTGATCTTGGTGTCCCAGCGCAGTTTCTGGCCACGCGCCGCTGCCAGGGACTCATTTTTGATGAGAAGGCCGACCGAGATAGATAGAAACAGTTTGCTATTCGACGCAATTGCGAAGAGTGTATCTGGCGTGACGGGAGAGCCATCCGCATGGGCGGTACCGTAGGAGCCAAATTCGATGTTCCATGTCCCAGGAGCGGTGGTTTCCTGTCGCAGAACAGCAACAGCAAGTCCCGACGAGTTCCATAGCAAAAGCTGAGAAGTGACAAAGTTCTCGATCTCTGCGGTGATAAGAACCTCTTTGGGCTGTGGACGCTGGAAAGGAATCTGGATAGCAGACGCTGCAGACAAAAGAGAAAGCAGCGTAACCAGCAAATGCCAGAGAGTCATCGAATGCAAGGCCAAGCCACGCACTGCGCAGTGACAGCGTCAATTGACTTGGACCGAAGAGAAGCAACGGGTAGCCCGGGCCGATCTTCTTTTCTGCCACACTGATCCGGACCCTCCGCCATCCCCAAATTGGGAAGTAAGGCCGATAGACCCGAAAGCCGAATATTCTCTGTTCTAAATACTACAACTTAACTAGCATGAAGAGCCAGACTCATTGAGCATGACTGAGCAATATTTGAGCCTACCCAAGAGAGCTGGAGTGCTTTAAAGTGAGCTCGTCTGCTATGCGATCCATATCTGATCTACAAACAAAGCGAGGTACGAGCGCATAGCGTCTGTCTACGAGAGACTATATCTGATCCGACATGTGCAGATCTGTAGCCGCGCAAGGACAGAGAATGAACATTGCAACTTGGAATACGACCTTGGGTGGATTATTATATCCCTCGATACACTGTACATACTTCGCTTTGCATGGAATTTCAGGTGCCTGAATCCAATCAATTCGTCAGAGACACGAGAGACATTCACGCTCTGCGAGCCTAAAGGCTGGGACAATCTGTCTCCCATTTCATATTTTTGAGCCTTGAAAAGATCTTGCCTGAGAGAATTCGAAGTGGCAGTCAAGGCTTGTATTCGAGCAGCTTCGTTCCGATCGCGAGCAGGAGTTTCATCCCCAGTTCCGACCTCTTCATAGCTCTCTCTCTCTCGTACGCATTACGCGTCTCAGCCCGCGGCAAACATTCGATCGCACTCTTGTGCTCCCCGAGGGATTGCGGCTAATGGTACCGCATCGTCGTCAGCCAAAAAACAGGCATGACGTCCGCCGCTGTGAACTGCTCGCCAACCGGCCACGAATTCTAAGTTCTTCCCAAACGCTCGTTCAGCATACCCAGCACCAATACAGGAAGTGAGCGTAGTCCACCTGTGTCGGCGGGAGGAACAGCGCGCCACCGCCACCGATGTGCGCAAAGTATTCGACACAAGCGCCTAACTCCAAAACTTCTGACCTCTCCAAGCGGCGAATCAAACAGCGGCACCGTAAATCCCCATCCCCGTGGTAATTCGGTCATGAGCCAGCGCTCACCTCTATTGGACTTTTGTATCGCGTTCAGTGTGGATTTCAAGCTAAGGACTTAGAATTGAATCAAAGTTGAACATCAGTTCCCCGGGCTCCCTCGTTGGAAGCTTCCAAGCTTAATTTGCACTGCAAGTTTAACCACAGAACCCGACGGACAGTTAGCCTTAGAATCACGAAAGAGTATAGCTTCGGTTTACGATTGTCAATTCAACGCGGTAACATGCGGTAACGGTCAAAAGAAGAAAACAATCGCGCATTGTGGACCTCATCCTCGTTATCCCGTTCAAGGGCGCCCGGGAGCCGGACCGATCTATTTGGCGGGAATTCCGAAAGGCGGGTCTGCTCCGAGCACCAACTCCATCCCGGGTTCGCACTTTTTCATCGCTCTCTGATACGCCTCCCGTGCGCCGACGCGCTGCAAAAACTCGACCACACTCTTGTGCTCCCTGAGAGAGTACGAATGAAAGTACCGCATCGTCGTCAGCGAGAATACCACCATGATGTCCGCCGCAGTGAACTTCTCCCCGGCCAGCCACGTATTCTTTTCCAGTCGCTGGTCCAGCATGCCCAGGGCTCTGCGCACCCGATCCATCAACGACAGTATGCGCGGGCTGTCCACAGCGAGACCTGCCCTGGTTGCATCCATCAGCTGGAGGAGCACGGGTTGAAACGTGCCGTTGCTCCAGTGCCACCAGTACAGGAAGTCTGCGTAGTCCACGTGGGCCGGCGGGAGGAATAGCGCGCCACCGCCGTGGATGTGCGCAATGTACTCGATGCAGGCGCCGGATTCGGCGAGCGTGAGATCGCCGTCTTGGATGATAGGAACGGAACCCGAAGGGTGCAGAGCTTTGCATTCGGGTGGAGCGAGCATGGGAATCCGCGAGTAAGTCTTGAGTTCGTAGGGAATGGCAAGCTCCTCGCATAGCCAAGGGATCCGCTCAGATTGGGAGACATGGAGATGGTGGACGATGAGTGTGGGCATCGTGACTGAAAAATGTCGTGTCCTCAACGCCTTTTTTAAGTCGCTGCGGCTGTCTATCGGCCGTACAATCGTCGTCGGTATTCGTCGGCCGAGCCGTGAATTTCGGCAAACCAAGGTGGAAGGACGAGTTGAAAACTTGATTCATCATTCAGAAGACGGACAAGAGGACGACAGATTTTGATAAGGTTGACGGCACACAAAATGCAAGAACTTCAGAGACCCTTGTGGACAGAACGAACCAGACACTTAGCTGTGCGTGCTGGATGGAACGGGCACAAGGCAAAACGAGCTAGAGATGGAGGCCTTGATCCCATTTGTTGCATTCAGACAAGCTCGAGACCGAGTTCCCTGGGGAGAAGGGACACTTGGGGTCAAGGGCGACCCAAGCCAAGGTTCAAGTAGAGTAGAAGCAAAGTCAGCCGGTATCACGGTCTTCAATTCCACGCAGTTGAAAATTCAGCGCCCAAGTGCCTTGGTCCAAGAATCTACATTTACAGAGTGGCTTCTCGTGCCGTGAGTCGAGTACAAGGAATATAGAAAAAATAAATTGTCGCTACGCTTTGCCCGTCAAGTGCAGAACCCTCGCCCTGGATAACACGCGAACCAAGTTCATCACGGACGGAAGACCCGACTGTACCGTACCTTCGTCTACATCGCCATCGTCGTGATCCCCGATGGCTTCAAAGGCGGGGTCCTGGAAGGCCGACTTGGGGACTTTGTACGGCCGCTCGCCCTCCTTGTAGCGCTAAAGCAACGATGCGTCAGGGTAAAACCGAATGAGCACAGCAACAGGGGGGGACACACGTTCGCATCCGTCGGCCGCACGTACGGGACAATATCCTCCCACTTCCCCGTCTCGAGCATCCCCGCAATGTCCTTCCCTCTGATGACGACCCCGCACTCGAAGTTCGCCATGCTCTCGATGCGCACTGTGGCACCCGTGGCCGCCTGGAACTTGTTGCGCTTCTCCTTCTTCACAGCGCCCCACGCCATAGTCGAAAAGTTAGCAGAACCCATATACATGTAGAGGGGCGTTCGTTTGGGTTCGCCCGCGTGCAGTGCGAGGACAGTTTTCAGGTGAAACATGTTGCCCTTATCTTTGGAATGGTAATGGTGGAATACCGTCTTGAGAAACTCGGCCTTCTTTTCTTTGAGTTTTTTCCAGTCGATATGAGATGAAATGTTACTGAAGCCCTGCAGAGAATAAAATATATTTAACCGCTGCAAAAAGGAAAGAAGGCGAAAATGAGATCGGTGAACGCACCGGCATATTTGAGGCCTCAACATCAGCCCAGGTCGGGAAGATCATCTTGAGGGCCGGATCGCCTTCGACCGACTTTTGCAGATTTCCAGAGCACGACTCCAGAAAATTCTTGACAACGCCCTCGTTTTCAAGGTGCCCCACCGAACCAACGCAGCTGGCAGCGGATTAGATTTTCATCAGGTGCGTCACAGATATACGTTACATTTCAAATTCCATCTGTGGCGGCGGGTTGTCTGTCGAATAACCTTTGAAGATCTTGCGGGATACGACGTCGCGCAGTCGCAGCTGGCCGTACTGGTACGCTTCTTCTCCGCTGAAACGCCCCGGCTTGCTCGTGACAAGATATACCTTCGCTGCGGAGAAATCGAAGACACCAGGCTTCAGATACAGATTTACGAAACCGTCGGGGCAGCCTAGCTCCTCTACATGCCGGCGAAGCTGTTCTTCGAAACGTTTCTCTTTATATTTGGCATTTTCGGGGAGGCGCGGGAAATCCTAAGAGATATATTGGTCAGTGATAGCTAGCGCACTGGCCGACGCACCTGGATGTACCATCCGTTGTCTCCCGCGACTACGTCCGTTTTCATGCTAGCGACAAAGTGAATCTTCCAGCCGATCAGAAGACGAAAAATAAATACAAGTTAGCCGAGGTGATGACGAGGCGTAGAAAGTCGTGATAAATAAGGACCATCATCTTCGAGTGAGCACATCCGACCTTCTCCATTCTCGGGTAGAAAGCGCGGAAATTTTCGCCATCTAGATCGGTCATTCAGATTGGGGGAAGGTGCATGGGAAAAATAAGGCCAACATTGCTCACGATATCCCGCCTGCGCGCACCCAACCACATCGTCAAAGTCGGCGCCTGTGGGAGTCTTCTCGGTGAACCCCGCAAATTGCTTCCCTATGGAATCCATGGAAAGGTCGCGACCAACATAAACGTGAGCGTGTGGCTCAAAGTAGGGGCTGTCCTTGAAGGGAAAGAACTGGAAGCACATGAGATCGGCAACCGAGAGCGACATAATTTATTACCTGAAACAAGTATGGATTTTCGATAAAGAAGGAGAATACGAGGGCAGCGCAAAGGGAACTCGGCTTGATCAGATCGTCCAGCGACACGCTGTTGGAACGACCAAGGCCTCCTGCGGCCCGTCTCCCTTCCGTCCGTGTGAGCCGCAGCGCACCCTTCTCGAACGCTATGGGCAATCTCGTCCTCGCTGCCAGTGCCTCCTTCTTGTTCTTCTTGTAGTCGTCTAATTTGCGAACCTCGGCTAGGTCAGAGAAGTGAGCGCAGTCCATCTAAAAATGCGCTGGCTTACCGCTTATAATGGCATTATCCGATTCTTTCTTCCGCTTTTTTCTTTGCTCCTGGTCCGTATGGTCCAAGGGTCGTTTTCTGCTTGCCGTCGATTTGCTACCAAGACCTTCCATTGGAAGACGACGTCGAAGAGAGTGATTCGCCCGGCGCCGATAGAGCCAAACGAGCCCAGAGGAAGGCGTTGTGCGGTAAGCGATGCTCGTAACTACGGAGCTCGTGCTCGTGCTGATTAGACAACGACGCGACTTGGAGTCTTGGACGCGTCGAGATGGACGTTGTGCAGCGGCCGCGGGAGTCGCGAGTACGGTCACCGTCACGTACACATCACATGACAGCCCCACGAGGGACCAAGCACTATAACAAGCCCAAACAAACGCTGATATCACTTTCCACAACTGCAAGGAAAAAACATGATTTCACAGAAGGATGCAAATTTTACTCCGGCCAAAAAGTGTTCGGTTAACGGCAGGCATTCAAAACGTTTGAGCGACACAAAGTGGAAGTCAACTGATTCCTCCCATTTCGAGTTAATTTCTGAAAATGGGTGATGTCAAAATAATATCTTACACCCGTGCTGAACGGCATCACAGTTTTCGAAGGCCGTCTCTGACTCGTTCCAAAGCCTTCCCACCCTCGTTTCTCCCCTGCTCGTCCTCTCCCACACCCCAGAAATCATTTGTGGTATAATTCTATGCAAATGGAACGAGTATCAGTCGAACAGAAAATCAATGAATCTGAGTTCAACGCACCACGAGTTCCGCATCGCCAGTTGCAAGCAGCAGCTGCTTGAGGTCCGCGTGCTGTGAAAATTTATGCCACATTGTGATTTCCATCTGCGGTTGCGGACGGTCAGTTTTGAGCCTGATGCTTCGAAGTCCAGACTCCAGAGCGCCCACCTTCGCGGTGGCCATTCTGTCCCAGTCGGGATGCTGATGTGCTGTTCGTGCCAAGCTGTACTTCTGTGCCTCTGTGGGCGATTTCGAGATGGTCCGGATGCTTTCCGCGATATCAGGTCGGTTGTCCATGAACTGAGGATCAGATCAGTAGATCTATAGACGAGGGCGCTGGAAACCCTGGACCCGAGAATATGAAAGCATTTACTGTACCTTCAAAGCTTGGAAAAGATGTTCTGAGGTCGGGTATTCTTTCCCGTTATATATCACCGTGTGTGCCCTATCCCAATTTGTGAAACCCCTATATCCGTCTTTTCGACTGGGATGGAAGAGGATACGCCGCCTTTCCGAACGTTGGGTGGGATCTGAGCTCTTCGCGGCAGCGTTCATCACGGTCGGTTGAGATAGCAGTATCGGTTGGCACGGATTTCCCCATACGAAGGGTTGACTCGGACCCCTCCACATGCAGTGTTGAGACGTATCCTGCTCGACGCATTATAGGTCTGGCAGAAAATCTGAAATCGCAAGCAACCCACGTAGTAGGTTATGCCCGTTTGCGCCTGCCCCGTAGGAAAGATAGTAGGTCCAAAACCATTGGGAGGAACCATGGCCATGGAATGAAGAAAGGATTGTGGGTGATAATTGGTATCTTTTAATACAGAAATCAAACAAATATTCTGAGTGAAATGGACCACGAACCAGAACCAAGCGTGCGCCACAGTTGCATTTGATTCTGCTCCAAGCCCGCTAGCCGCGCATGCACGCTCTCGTTATTATTTCGTTTCGAAGTCGAGACATCGTTAGACAGCATGTGCTGGATGTTCAAGAGCGTGGAAATCTAATCGTTCCGGTGTTGATAAAATTTGGGACCCAGCCACATGTATATACCCATACCTGAAAAGCATCGGCCAAGCTGCTCATGCGCCGATAGAAACTCTCTATCCCCTCCATTCGGGAATCCTGCGTCAACAGCGCCTTGAAGAACGAACGCGCTTGCTCCTCACGGACAAACGCTTGGATGTCAAGTAGTAAACTGCGACATCAAGTATATGCAAATATGCTGGAGAATTGACGAGATAAGACGTCCACGCACCTGTGTAAATCGCCGAGAGGCTTGCGACACGCGGACTGAACTAACCGCGATGCACTGAACTCGGTATTCAGCGTCTGCAATAGCTGCGCCGCAGATTGCGCCAATACCGCCAGTTGCTGCTTGCTTTTACCGGCTTGTTGGACTGCGGAGAGGATGAATTTGAGAATGTTGAATGCCGCGGAGAGGCCTGGGACGGGCGTGATTCCGAGGATTACATCCAGTACGGTTTGGAGAGGAGATGCCATGGAGGCAGAGAGTCAGAGCGACGTCCGAAAGGTTCCCGCCGAAAGGCTGTTCCCGTCCGGAAGCTGTCCAAAGCGACAGCTGTGCTATCCCCGGACGAGTCCTCTCGAGCCGCGCTAACTCCCAAATTCCAGGGTGTTCGGAAATCCTCCAATGCAAAAGATTGGAAAGAAAAATCACAAAGACGTTCGATTCGTAGAGTATTGGGTCTCTTCAAATTAACACGCGCGTAAACTTTAAATCAACTCAAACCTTCCAACCCCCGGCCAGCTTCATCACCCCCTTCGGATCCACTTCCTGCTGGAGACGCTGCATCTCCGCCAGATGCTCCGCGCCGTAGAACTCAAGAACGTGCGCGCCGTCTTTGTACGCCAACGCGTAATTGGGATATATGCTGCCGCCCTTGGATGCAGGATAAAGCAGGCCGTGGGCGGTCGCTTTCCGGACGATGTTGCTCTGGATCTGCGCGATGGCGGCGTGGAAGGTGGAGTCCTCCGTCTCGTCGGTATAACTGAAGTGCAAACGTGAGCAAGCAATTCATATCATCGTCCTTCCCGCGAAATTCTTTTGAGATTGGTAAAACAACACACCCGAAGAAGATGTTGGACGGTAGCAACACGGGGGATCGGACGGGCGGGTACGAGGAGGAGGCAGAGGTGCTGCTGTTCAGCGCAGTTTTCATGAACGGTTCGATCGCGATGCTCAAGTAGGCGGCGCTCTTGGGGCCGAGCTCAGCACCGAAGGCCTAATTAGTATCCGGAGTGGGTGATAAATTGGATGAGAATGCGGCACTATGAATGGAAAATGCACGCACAGCCAGCTCGGCCACGACGTCTTGCAGGAATTCTGTCGTATGTGGGAGCGTGGAAAACGCGTGGAAAACGCCTCTGTGCGGGGATTAGGTTCGGCAACAAGGACCGCGGAAGAGAAATAGATAAAATGTGGACATATACCTCAGGTCCGAGACACCCCCATCCGCACCGCTCCAGCTCAAGAAGGATATCGGTCCGGACCAGTCGCTCGACGTGGTCGGGATCGCGAAGAAGTCGGCGAACATGCCGTCTGGGAGGACGGGCCCGTCGTAGAACAGCTGGACTGCTGGGAAAGGTGCAGCAAATGTCCCATTCGTACCAGGAAGACCGGTGAGACCGCCGACGACTGCAGCTCGGGTGTCGGTGTTTTGTTCCTCGAACGCTACAATTGCGGCATTTACGGCCTCCATGTCCGCGGCGGCGTAGTTGAGGTGTCCACCCTGGGAGAAACGATGTAGTTAGTAGAAGCTGTGATTCCAGAAGACAATATAAAGTTCAGTTACGTAGACAAGGTCCTGGGCAATGGCACGGAATGTGAACTCGGTGACAATTCCCTAATCCCGCTATTAATTATGATGCTGTAGGAAATGGAACCAAGGTCTCACGAAGTTGTTGTAGCCTCCCTTCAGGGCGAAGAAGAGATCAGGGTTTTCAGTCGCACTTGCCGTTGTCGCTGTTCCGTTGGGCAGAACGAGGTCGACTTTCAATAGGTTGTCAATCTGTTTTTTTGGTTAGATCGCGCGAAGATCCAGTGCTTGAGCTGCCTCACCGCAAGACCGTGTGCATTGGTTTTCCATGAATATCCTGCCCAACCAAGGGTCCTTACGATGCGGATACTGTCCTCGAACGAGACTACACACCTCCGCCTAACGTGAATCCTGCGACACCCACGGACGGATTCCGTCCCCCGACGACATTGAAACCTGTGCCGTCGAGCACTGTGTACACAGATATCCATTTTGAGCCTGCGCCAATTGCAACTGTCTCCGCCGTTGCATCAAGTGTCGTGTAGTTGAACTGCGCCAAAGAGATGTGAACTCCTGTGGTCGAAGAGAATCCTATATTCGACGTGTGTCCACCGCCCTTGACCGCGAACGATGTCTTCGTGGCGCTGACAATCTTCAGCTAAGCGTTCTTTTGGATGAGCCAACAGAATGAGTCCTACAATATCCGACACTCACGATTTCGCCAATGTCGGCCGCACTGCTCGGCTCGGCCACACACTGGGGTTCCTGGATGGACGACAGGAGCCAGTGCTCGATGGCAAGAGTGTACTCAGTGGAGTTAGACCAATAGACGTTCGCTGTAGCGGACATAGACCTAGCAATTGTGGTACATGGATCCGAAGAGACCCGTGCCGCCGCGAGGAGGAGCGTCGCAAGCTGTAACCTCAACATCATGATGAGGGTAGAGGAGAACGCTGGGAGAAGGTCTCCCGCTCCCACTTCGCCCGCATGCAGCCAGGCACATTCACACCTTGAGAAATGCGCGCTGAGCTGGCACCTGACGGCGCGAGCGAGGGATCGGCGTTTCAACCCAGCCCGATCAGATCCGGCAGCCACGCGGGCCAGAATGCCCCGTTTAGTCGAATTTTTGAATCCTCACCGGATTTCACAATTTGCAGCTAGTCATCAGGAAAACCGCAAGCAGCTATGGGCACTATGGAGCACTCGGCTAGTGCCTAGCGCTGTCAAAAGCCTGCACATAGTCACTTGCGGTTTTCCTGACGTAAATAACGACCCAGGAAATGGAAATCCTACGAAACACCCCACCATCAATCCCATCGGCACTCAATACGTGCTGGCGGCCTCCTACATATATTGCCACCATTGTCTCACGAATACTGTACTTTCGACCATACTTAGGTTCAGCCATTGTGACCTGTGACCACTTCGGTTCAAAATGATTCAGCCGTGCCCGGGACGTGTGACCTGTATTTCGTAGTTCAAATGTTCAAAAGTTTATACGGAGCTGGTCAGCTTCCAGCTTGATTTGCAGCCACAGACACCAGTGTTCTTGTCCGCAATGGAGCGGCTGAAGACACCGAATTGGATGTTGGTGGTCTTCCGCTTTCCATGTGTCGGGGTTTTGAAATGCAGCGGGAAGAAGAACACACTTTATCAAGGAGACATGGAGGAAGGACATTAATTTATTACTTCGAACACAGAACCTCATAGAGACGGGGTGGGAGAAAAGATTGGATTTTCAATGTCTGTGTGACACAAGTTCGAATAGGTTCACCAGGCTTATGACCTGTGACCTGAGCCTACAGTCGAAATGGTACAGAATTCGGCTGCAACTGCTTGTGGGGCATCTGGCTCCCCATCATACTGAAATGTCGTGCCGTTGTGCGCGGGGATTTTGATAGTATCAAAATCTTTTTGGTGCCTCTTCCCATAGCTTGGCCAGGACTCAGGATTTGGTCAATTTGATGAACTCCAGTTCCCTGCAGTGTCATCGCCCCGGAATAGAACACTATTATCGTCGAATCTCTACCACTTCAACCCATGGAATTACTTCTCCATAACGAACCAATCAATCAATCAAAGCGTCGTCTAGCAAGTCTATAGTTAGACTCTTTCATTTAGAGAACCTCGGCACAGTAGCGCATGACCACAGTCGGAAGCAGTCTGCAAAGACACTCCAAATACACTCCGAATGCGAACAACGGAGAAAATCCTCCAGCGATCAATGCCTTGACTGAAATTCCAACGTCCGGTTCTTGACCATTTCGTTGCTGCTATGGAGGGACGCAGACATGTAATTGAAGCCCGGGCGTCCGTGTGCGAAATAATGAAGTAAATTTGGGGACTTTGGATGATAGTGCAATTTGTTTCCACAATTCTGAGTCCATCTACTTTGCGCTGTAAAGGACTGCTCGAGGTCACGACGAGTACTCCCGCCCAGATTCCTACTGCCAGCTATTTGTCAAATAGAATCCAATTATAGTAAGAGTCGGGATGCGGTTTCATGTACCTGAGTCCTCGAGCAATGAATTGTGCGATATTGGGTTTGATTTCTCTTTTTTCGAACTACCAGGGCGCAAGTACTCGTCCATTGGACTAGAAGACCGTAATTTGACCGCCTTCGACGACACTGGTTTGTGTCAATACTACCCCGCCCTCCAACCGAATGGACGTCCGACAGCTGTCCAGGGTACGCACCAGCAATTCACACAGTTGCGGTCGGACAGGACTCGATTGTTCATTTAACCTCGAGGGAGCAGCCAGTTGGTATAAAGGTGCTGAATTCTCTCCCTCGATTCCTCAACAATCGAGCCCCTCCCCTCACACTACCACTACAAGCAGACACCCAATGCGTTTCACCGATTTCACCGTGGCGGCGCTTGTCGCAATTTCGGCTCTCTCGTCAGGTGCCCTCGCAGGTGACGCCGAGGCAGACAATAAGGTGGGGGTTTGCTGTTCTCCCAGACGGAGTTCAAGCATTAATGACATTCTCGACAGAACTGCAGTGCCTGCCGCAAACAAAGCTCGTGCATCAAGGGCCGCTGCAGCGAGCAGTCCTTCTGCCCTGAAGGTCACACACTCAAGGGCGATCTGTGCTGCCCGCCCGCCGTATATGGGCGTGCCAACGATGGGAACGGTGGAAATGACAATGGGAATGGGAAAGGCGAGGGTGGCAAGCCAGGGAACGGTCAGGGAGGGAAGCCGCCGGGGAACGGAGGGGGTGAAGGAGGGAAGCCGCCTGGGAACGGAGGGGGGGAAGGAGGCAAGCCGCCAGGGAACGGTGGAGGTGAAGGAGGCAAGCCGCCAGGTAATGGTCAGGGAGGGAAGCCGCCGGGGAACGGAGGGGGTCAAGGAGGGAAGCCGCCAGGGAACGGTGGAGGTGAAGGAGGAAAGCCGCCAGGGAATGGAGGAGGTCAAGGAGGGAAGCCGCCTGGGAACGGTGGAGGTCAAGGAGGGAAGCCGCCTGGGAATGGTGGGGGTCAAGGAGGGAAGCCACCTGGGAACGGTGGAGGTCAAGGAGGGAAGCCGCCCGGGAACGGTGGAGGTGAAGGAGGCAAGCCGCCGGGTAATGATCAAGGAGGGAAGCCGCCGGGAAATGGTCAAGGCGGGAAGCCCCCAGGCAACGGGCAGGGAGGCAAACCGCCGGGTAATGGTCAGGGAGGGAAGCCGCCGGGTAATGGCCAAGGCGGGAAACCCCCGGGTAACGGACAGGGAGGAAAGCCTGGAAATGGTGAAGGTGGCAAGCCCGGAAATGGGAATGGCAACGGCGGCGGGAGGGGAAACGGCAACGGCAATGGCGGAGGAAAGGGACAGGGTCACAATTGAATATCACGCGCCGATAATAGTTCTTACTCCTTGTATTAATGGCTGACCACCCTCTTACTGTTGTACTTGTATTAGTATCTGAATATTTTGACGTGTTCCCAAGAGTGTTGAAGTGAAGACGGGGACCCACATACATTCAACTCGCAACAATAGAGGTAGTGATGTTCCGGCTTTGGCCTGAGGCCGCGAAGCCCCGGCTTTTCGGCCTGGCCTCGGCTCGGCCCGGCCTCGCTTAGGTTGGGCTTGGGCTCGGCCTGGAATTTTGCCAGGCCGGGCCCCCATTTCCTGAAATTTACCAGCCAAAAGCCCCGGCTTGGGCCGAAGCCGGGGCTTTTCGGGGCTTGGCTCGGGCTTGGCTTGGGGGTTTTCAAAGCCGAGCCCAAGCCCAAGCCGGGGCTTTCAGGCCAAGCCCAGGCCGGAACATCACTAAATAGAGGAGATGGTGTGCGAGGAAGATTGGCACATAATCTTGGGGAAAGGAAAATGACTGGAGAGAGACCTTCCGACATGCACTGCGGTATTGCGGCAAGGAAAAATAATTACACCCACCCCGCCTTGCTTCATTCCCGAATGATTGGGCGCCTGCAGAAAAGGGGTGGTCGGGAATTCGAGAGCCTGATAACTTTTCAGAGCGATACAGTCCGAATAAAATGGTACGCACCATAAAAGCATTTCGCCCAAGATCGAGTCCAACGCACTCTCCGTTAAATTTATCCATAACAGCTTAACAAAGTGGAGTGCGCATCGTGTGCCTATCGGGCGGATACGAGCTGCAACTTGCGAACGCAGTACCCGCTTGGCGAGCGAAGGAATCTGCCGGTGACGATGTGGAGGAGCACGGTACGAGGGGAAACAGAAAGAGGAAAGGAGGGTGTGGAACCAGCGTGCTTGCCCATGACACAAAGCGGCATCACATGACTCCGTCCCGCCGGTCCGGGCGGTCTATATTTCATTTGTCACTATGATGAACCACTGCTGCAGGACCGGTGTGCGTACGCCACTGAGAACTAGCCGTTCGAAAAATTCGTGTAGTTAAAGGCAGACGATGCCTTATTTTGTCTCATAAACCACAAGCTCACCGATCTTGTTGGACAGATATGAACTTTGAAACCTTTCCCACTTCTTTTCCATTTCACCTACCCCATGACTGTCCACATAAAAGAAACTCTACAATAACGCAACACGATGAATAAAGGATCGGGTGCATAGCTTTCATACAATCTTTGCTGCATCGTTCTTGGTGGAATAAGCGTCCACCTGTAACTCTCCATCGTCAAGCCGGTCCGTCGTGGACTTTATTGTGACGTTGATGTTGACTATCTCCATCGTATTTCCCTGATCTGCAGTTGCAGTTGCATGAGAGATGAATTGCAATCCGCTAAACGCTCGTCCAGCTATACCACGTTCGGTTTGAGCGAACTCTATGAATTCGTCCTCTCGACGCGGAGTCGAGCGGATTATGATGACATTGAAGGTAATCCCAGTGGCTTGAAGAGCCTATTTCAAGAAATCAGTTTGGGATTCCTAAAAAGGATTGCACCTACGGCATCTGACACAGGGTACAGCGTATTGCTGTTACATACGCTCACCACGAAGGTAACGAAGACCAGCGTGCTGTATGCCAGACCCGACTCCGTGACTACTCGAATGACCTTGCGGAGTCGAGGTTGGCTGACGGGAGCGGATAGCGAGATGTCTCTCGAAGCTCGGAGCTTTGCATTTCGGTGCTCGACACGCCATATGCGCCACACAAGCAGAGCTAAAAAACAAATAAGTAAGTAATAGGTAGGGACAAGGAAAGGAAATCAGAGAACTCACAGGTTGTGAGAACGTTTTGGGCGGCAGTAATAGCGAAAAAAGCAGACCACCACGGTTTGATGACATTAGAATTGAGAGTAATGGCGGCATTACTGTTCGTGATTTCAACATACATCAACTTGATGCCCATGGCAATACCAGCGAGGTAAAGCATAAATGAGACCGCGATGGCTGGCCATCGCCGACCATAAACGACGAAGCATCGGTATATGAGGACGAAATCGCCCACGATCATAATGCCGATTTGGTCGAAGGACTGAGGATTTTAGGTACGGCGAGCGACGACACCAGACGTAGTACTCACCCTCACAATGTGGATCCACTCATGAATATTCGTGAGTTCCCCTTTGGCTCCTCCTGGGCCTTGGTATTTCACAAAGGCCAGGATCATGTGTACCAGTCCGATGATGTCGTCGAACGTGCTCACAACGAAGAGGAAGAAGAAGACGCTGATCAGCAACCACCGGATCTCACTTCGTCGCCTCAGTCGCTCCCCTCCTCCGGGCTGTGGAATCCAAAACAAGGTTTGGGCGCAGAGACAGCATGTCGCCAAGTACATGCCATACCCTAAGGTTTCGAAATAATGGCCGGTGAGCTGAGCTTCTGTTATTGGGAATGCGTTGGCAGACGCGTTGGAATCATCTCGCGGAGCCATCATGACGGATGAAGGGAAAGGGTTTGGGTGTACTGCCGCCAGAGGAGCTCCAGCAGGATAAGTACCTTTTGGCGCTTTGCTATCTGTATTTACGTCAAACGTGAGAAAAAACTATTCAATGGGTAGTGATAGCGGCAGCTGAGGTGACAGCCAATGAATGCTCGGTGTGGATTTAATTTGGGAAACTGTGTGCCCGGTGAAGCGCGGGCTCGGTGTGCGTGCGTGAAAGCAGAAATCCATCTGCCAACAACAAACACAACCAATCCAATGCGCATGAGTTCGGGGCTCCACACAAAGTATATGTGTGCTGCAATCCAGTTGAGTGGCGTCAAAGAAGACCAGTGCGGCATGGCTGCCGATAAATATGGTGTTTGATGAAACAGATGCGGCAGCGCGACCAGCGCGCCGCCGAGTGCGATGAACACAGTCAAAATTCCCTTCCACCAATTCTCCTTCCTCCCTCACCGTCGTATCCATCCAATAGATCTCTCCACCAACGCAACCTCTAACCAAAACCAAAACCAAACCATTCCATCCAATAGCCAGACCAACCAAATCCATAACCAAAACCATCGGACAGTCACTGGCATTGCCAGCAACAACCAGTACGATCCTCCGCAGGGTCTTTCCGTGTTAGGGTGACGCTCCATAAGTTGCGCAGGGTGCTGGGATCGAGATCCAAATCGGTCCGACCAGTCCAAACAAAACCAAAACAAAAATCAAACAAAAAGCGAGAGATAACAAGACACAGGTAAAAACCCGGGCATAGAATTCTATTTCTCTACTACATTTCGAGCTCCTTTTATACCTGAACTATTTGTACTTTCCAAATAAATAGCTACAACTCCAAATTGTGCAACTGTAGCTCCGTGCACAGCCAAAAACCAGTGTGTCGCCTCGTGAATTGGACTGCCTCCCAATGTCCATGGGATTCACGCTATTCCACCAATAATATTTCTTGTTTTCCAGCTGTTACCGTAGCACTGGTTGCCTTGAGACACGCGGCTGTGTCCCAGTTCCCATGGTATGCACTGCAACGCATCCTCCATCGCGTTTTGGTACAGACAATGTGAGATGATATGAGCACGTGACCGTTCCTCATTGTTCTCCCAGTTGAACTATTTCAAATCCTGTGCGCAGTGCCCTAAGGCTGTGCGTACTGCCTCGAGAAATTACGATATTTTTGGTGTTTTGATGCGTTTTCTCGTGCCAAATATTTCCCCGCTCATCATCTCCCTTTTTGACAGATCTTGACTGTCCTCAGTCAAACTGGCCAAATTTTGCAGAAGGATCCGTTCCCGGAGATTTCCGTCATAGTTGTTCCATGCCGAGACCCCGACTCTAGTTGTGGATGGTGCACTGGGCGGCATCCCCGCCATCTCCGACTCTCGTGCCTCCAGTTTCAACCTTTCCCAATTCCCACTCCGGAATCCTCCACGTCGCTGTTTACCGCCGATATCGGGTACCCGCCTCCTTGTTTAATTTCGGCTCTTCCATTATGTCCCTGGGGTTTTTTACGAGTTTCCTATCGCTTGTCCTTCCCTCGACAAGGATTTCCACCTGGCCTCTCATCGACCGAATATCATAGGCTGATCCTGCCTAATTTCAATGGCTCCTTGTTTTCCAAATCCTAGTACACTGGTCTCGTCCCATTTTCAGATCCTCCCCTCCGTGTGTAATACTGCGTGCTTCGCACTCTGGCCAATAGTCTTCTACGTCCTGGTTGCTCTTGACGCGGATTTTTGTTTTCTGCTGGTGCTTTCATTGCCAACCTCCCACCATCTCAAGTTCGACTGTTTCGACGACTTGCTCGCATTAAGGCCGACATCCGGCGGCTCTCATACCAAGTCACTTTATTGGGGCTCCATTTGCTCGAGCTAGCCAGCTCCTGGTTCCACGCGGCAATCGCTAACTGCGTTCGACTTTCTTCGTACTCGCATGTCGTCCAGCTGAGGTAAATTTGGAAGCTCTTGGTGCTGCTGTTGCTCCGGGATAACCTCCCATCGCGCCACGAATGCCCGAGATCGAGAGATTAACGCCATCGGCTCCATCCATTTCTCCCTTTTTATTCGCAGTTCACTCCTCGTATCCTTTTGTGTCCAATATTTATTTTCCAAGCACTCCTGGCTTTCTCTTTCGTCGCGCAACTTCTCCTCCTGAAAGCAAACCCTCCTCAGCACCAAGACAAGTCCGCGCTGTGCACTCTCGAGTCTCGCTCCTCGTTATCCGCTTGTCCAGGACCCGACTTCGACGTTTTTGAAATGCCTTCAGTGCTGCCCTCAGCTGCCTCCGCGGCAACCAGCCTATCGCCCAGACTCCAACTTTTTCGTCAAGCTGCTCTGAATCGAGACGCGCATCTCTGTCCCAAGACCTCATCGCATTTAATTTCCAGTCCAACTCGACTGCGCTTCGACCGCGCAGTTGGACACCGTCAACAGATCTACCCCTGTGACATCTTTGTCTCGCACCACCCCACGATCATTCTACTCTGAAGCTGCGTCGAATGCGCACCCAAGCGCATCCCCATACCGTCGTTGTTGAGGTCCACGCAGTCCAGCGCAAAATTCATACTTCCACTCGCGCCTGGTTTCTTCGCTGCATCTGCGGAATCTCCCTCCCGAACATCTCCGTGATCCATGTGGTCATGCCGAAATCCCGAAATTCACGCCGTTTGGCACCTTTCCCACCGTTTCCTTCTTCGTTCCCGCCATCACATCGCTGGTAAGTCCGGCGATGTGGAGGTTCTCCTCCTTGCTGACTCCATGTCACAACTCCTGCTGATTCCGCGTCGCGACCTCTCGTTGACTTCATGTCATAATTCCGTCCGAGTGACGGCTCGTATTCCGTCAATGCCATCCTGCACCTCGCAACTGCCTTCCTTGCTGCCCAACTCGCAAGTACCATTCACCGCTGCAGCTTCGGCCTCTTGTCCCTCTTTACGTCTAGTTCCACGCGTTTTGCGGTTCGTCCTGCGGTGCGATGATGGCTGCTGCCCTCGTCGTACCACAGCTTTCTGTTTCTTCGTCAGAAGTGGTTTGTACTCTCGAGCCTCCGCTCTGCCACCACCTCCGCTTGTCTCCTCTTTCATCCAGTTCAACAAGAACGTCTGGTCCGCGTCTATATCCGCTTGTTCTAAAGATGCGCACATATCTGGCTGCCGAAGTCTTGTTTGAATGGTACACAATTCGTCTTGAACCATGCCCAGTTCGTTGAATAACTCCTCTCTTGGATCATCGACTTCGTCTCGCCCTGTGTCAGATCTATTTCGGAGGTCCTGCAAACGCGATTCTTCCATTGCCTGCATGCGACGCCCGAGAATGTCAATCTCCCGGTAAATTTCTCCGGTCCTTGGTGTCTCAGGATTTCCGAGTTCGTTTCCCAACGCCGCAGTCTCCTTCCATAGCCCGCCAAATTGATCTCGACACCATAGGGAAAGTTCGTTCAACTCTTCCCTAACTGCACACTCCACATTGTGCATGCATTGCGTGAGTGCTCGTATCTCCGTGCGCGCCGCTTCCATTTCTTCCTCAACATCTTCGCCAGCCTTCCAACATGGCTGCGACGTGTTGAAACCCATAAAACACGCGCTGTCCTCCCCAAGTCTAACTGCTCCTTCATCCTCATTCTGCTTCTTGGCCTGAGCCTCCTGCCTCAACCAATTCTGCAAGAAACTCGCAGCCAGCTCCGAATCCCACGATTGTTGATTCGGGGCTGTCTCGTACACCCGTAATTGTGTTTGGATGGTGCGTAGTTCGTCCTGAACCATCTCAATCTCGCTGCGCATTTCCTTCTGCAGAGCACCAATATTTTCTTGTTCATCGCGGAGGTCTTCCAACCTGAAATCCCTCCTTTCTTGCATTCGTCGCCCGAACATATCCATCCCGAGGTAAATTTCTTGGTTCCTTGCCACGGACTCTGTGGCTTCCTTTAATGGTCTCTGAACCGAGCCCAGTTCGTCTTTAACCACACCGAGTTCGTTAAATATCCCCTTGTGCAGGACATCCACATTGTCTGCTCCGCTGTTGAATATATCCCAGCAGTCTCGTGAACTCGAATCCTCGATCTCGTGGATGCGACACCCGAGCATATCCATCTCGAGGTGAGTCTCCTCATTTCTTGTCGTCGCAGCCACTGTGATCCTCTTCAGCCGCCGCTGAATCGTGCGTAGTTCGTCTTGAACGATGCCGAGCTCGTCTCCAATCACCGCCGTCTCCTCCGATAACCCGTTAAATTGGTCTCGACACCGCATGGAAACGTCCTGCAATTCCTCCCCAACCGAGGTCTCCAAGGTACGCATGCGCTCCGTGAGTGCGGGGATTTCTGCAAGCGCTGTTTCCACCCTCTCATCAATATTCTCGCCAGCATTTCCGTGTGGCTGCGCCGTTCCCGAATCCATGACCGCACCTGCGTGCTCTTTGATAACGGTAACTGCTCCTCCGTCCGGAATTTGGGTGAACACATCCAAAGACCGGTTCCTTGCTGTTCCGCGCAATCCACACGCTTCGTTCTGCTTGCTGCGCTCGAGGATTGCATCCACGGACATCAAGCTACGTGCTGATTTGTCCTTCGATGTTGTATCCCTCTCGACCCTGTCAATCCGAAGGTACGCCACATCCGTTCGCGCAATCGCCTCCGTAGCCTCCACCAGTTCCCGCAGCGATATGACATCCTCCTTTCGTTGAGCAACTCCATTATCCACTTTCAACGCAACCCCGAGCTGTTGCAAAACGACTCGTGCGATCTCCCTCTCCTCAACAGCTCTGCATACACGCTTCGCGAAGACACAATCCAATGTCCTCAAATATCTGGTGCATGCTTCTCTGTTCGTCACTATCGTTGGCGGCCGCTGCAACTTCTTCACCAGCGAACGGAACTGAATTCCAAATCGTCGGAGTCTCCCCTCCTCGTTCCGTTCAATTCCATTGAACTCTTCACAGAGCTTATCCAAGCCTGCGAGCACTCCCGACTCGCGCGCGCCGACCTCAGGGTATAAATGCAAGATCTCTTTCCGAAACTCTGCATACGAGTGTACCGCCTCGTATGTCCCGAGTTCTCTCCAAAGCGATCGCACGGCGACAGGAAGGTAGCTGGTCAACAGCACTTTCCGTTCTTGCTCGCTCCCGACATGCCCGAGTTCGATGATTTCATCGACCTGCTCGAGGAAATTAACAATGTCGTCAACATCGTTGGTAGGGAGTGTCGGTGCGTCCTTCTCCCAAGGGCGCGGAATGTAAAACAATCCAATTTGTGTGTTTCTTCGGGCACCCGCCCGAGTGTCTTCGTCGTCTCGTATCTCGTGGTTCGTAGCCAAGAATAAATATTGTTTGTCGTCGACTCCGCCAGCAGAATCGAACGCCATGGGTATTGCATGCAAATGTGATGCGCACACGGGCTTTTCTTCGTCAAAATTCTGGATGAGCCCCTCGCGGTGGGCTCCAGATGAAGCGCGGGCTCGGTGTGCGTGCGTGAAAGCAGAAATCCATCTGCCAACAACAAACACAACCAATCCAATGCGCATGAGTTCGGGGCTCCACACAAAGTATATGTGTGCTGCAATCCAGTTGAGTGGCGTCAAAGAAGACCAGTGCGGCATGGCTGCCGATAAATATGGTGTTTGATGAAACAGATGCGGCAGCGCGACCAGCGCGCCGCCGAGTGCGATGAACACAGTCAAAATTCCCTTCCACCAATTCTCCTTCCTCCCTCACCATCGTATCCATCCAATAGATCTCTCCACCAACGCAACCTCTAACCAAAACCAAAACCAAACCATTCCATCCAATAGCCAGACCAACCAAATCCATAACCAAAACCATCGGACAGTCACTGGCATTGCCAGCAACAACCAGTACGATCCTCCGCAGGGTCTTTCCGTGTTAGGGTGACGCTCCATAAGTTGCGCAGGGTGCTGGGATCGAGATCCAAATCGGTCCGACCAGTCCAAACAAAACCAAAACAAAAATCAAACAAAAAGCGAGAGATAACAAGACACAGGTAAAAACCCGGGCATAGAATTCTATTTCTCTACTACATTTCGAGCTCCTTTTATACCTGAACTATTTGTACTTTCCAAATAAATAGCTACAACTCCAAATTGTGCAACTGTAGCTCCGTGCACAGCCAAAAACCAGTGTGTCGCCTCGTGAATTGGACTGCCTCCCAATGTCCATGGGATTCACGCTATTCCACCAATAATATTTCTTGTTTTCCAGCTGTTACCGTAGCACTGGTTGCCTTGAGACACGCGGCTGTGTCCCAGTTCCCATGGTATGCACTGCAACGCATCCTCCATCGCGTTTTGGTACAGACAATGTGAGATGATATGAGCACGTGACCGTTCCTCATTGTTCTCCCAGTTGAACTATTTCAAATCCTGTGCGCAGTGCCCTAAGGCTGTGCGTACTGCCTCGAGAAATTACGATATTTTTGGTGTTTTGATGCGTTTTCTCGTGCCAAATATTTCCCCGCTCATCACCGGCGGCGAATACTTTCTATCTGGGTTTCCGCAATTATAGGTTTGCCTCCATTCCCAACACCGCACTAGTCTCTGTAACAGAACCGATATACAGATGACGATCAAGATGTATCTGTATATGACACCGCACTAGCCCGCACCTATTCACCTCAGTTTGGTCAATGTTCTGATTTTATTCATTGAATCGTCCGTGGAGTTGGTTGACACAAAGATTGGAAATCGTGGATTGCCACAAGCTCATTCAGAGCAAACACTATGGAACCGCTGTAGGTACTATCCGAATAAAGCGGAGACAACAGGCTGACACTCGGGCTGCAGATAACAAGAAAAGCGGCTCCATCTTGTCTCGGGTGCTGAGTATGCCCAGTGCAGTGCCATGAACCGATTTAGTTCTTATCACGATTTACAATGCGGTACGCCCTGGAATGTTCCACAGGTTCCTGTTGAACGTTCAAACCTGACTTGTCGGCTGACAAGTGTGATGAAAGCCGTCTTGAACAACAAATCGAGGTACGAGATCAGTTGAACTGATCTCGTACCTCGATTTGTTGAAACGCCTGTAGTAACGGACATAAAATTAGACCGTCCAGAATAATTATAATTCGGGTGGGGCGACGAGCAGCAAATCCCACTACCTTAGGACCACAAGTCCTGAAATGTCTTATTCCACTGGAAATTCAATGTCCATGCCTCAAGATCTACGTAAAACCCAAAGCTCGCTCGTAAAACGTATCCGAATCGACCAGCTTGCGTCGAGTCACCCGATCAATTTTTTCGCAGCTGCTTGGTGAATTCCCACTACCTTTTTAGGGCGCCCAATCAATCGACACCATCTCATTTTTCGTCAGCATCTTTCTGCTGCTCTTAGTTAGTCTCTCACCATGATCCTGTCTTCAAAGCGGTTTTGCCTCTTTGGAGCTACCGCTCTTGGAACAACTTGTGCTGATTTCAACCTTAAACCGTTCGCGATTAATCTCACCAACGAAGTTTCGTGACTTCTCGTGAGCAATACGCGGCTCCCAGCTGAACCCATGTATGCTAGGGGCTTTGACAACGGAATCGATCTGCATTTCCTCAGCGAACTGCGCAGCGAGTGGTTGGAAAGTTTCGATTGGAAACCACAACAGGCGGAATTGAACCAGTAGGCCTCACTCTCTTCCTGGTCTTTCTTGTTATCTCATTGGTCTCCCAGATTCGATCACTATACAGTGCATATCGAAGGTCCAACTGTGCATTTTATTGATCCCGAATAGGATGGCAGTCATGTGTGTTACGTCTCTGGTGGTTCAACGTGGTTGTTCCGCTGGGGTTGCCACGGAAATGCCCGGAGGAGGCGTATTTCGCTGCTTCGCGACGTGCCAGATTCGCATCACGTGTGCGTGTTGGATTTCGGACCGGACCCTCTGCTGTCACACGTTTCTTTTTTGCTCACTGCTGTCTCGGGATGGACTCGAGAGCCCTCGAGTCGGACGACAGGCAGGGCGTGGTCGCCAAGTCTTGCCTTCTTGCCCATTCACGTCTTTGAAGTTGCACGGAACCACTGTCTGGAGATCCTGGAATCGAAACCGTGTCATCTTTTGGGACATTGTCTGCCCTGCCTAACGAACGGGTCCCTGATCTGTAGGGTCGGCTGAGTCAACGGATTGGAACGACGTTTCGCGGACGCCCAGGAAGCGGAATAGTTTGTAGGAGGCCTATTAGCGCGTTTTTCGGGCTTCAGACATCCGTGTTTTCGGGGCCCTCGATCGTTCTTGTACCTTCGAATCTGCTTCCATCGCTCAATAAAGAGATAAAAATCCAAATCGACCTCCGTAAACCTCGATTTTCGAGTTCACTGACGACCCGATTAGGAAATCTGCGATCGGCAATAATCTGCTCAGCTGACTCTACCTTGCCCCGAATATGCTCGAAGACGCTTCTTCCGCAAATACAGTTGCTAGTTATGCTTGCGCTGTCGCTCACTGGGTTTTCCAGCCAATCGTTCCTGAATCACGGATCCGCATGGGGCGCTGAATTCAAAGAAAATCCGATTCGTCCACAAATTCAGACCACTGGCAGAATAATGCTTTCCGACGAGTTGTTGTATTCTTTCGGGTGAACTTCTGCGCGGTGGTCATGTGCACCGAAGCGACCTTACTAATCTTCAGCCGCGTATGACCGAGAAGTCTTTCTTTTAAAAGCGCGCTCTCAGGCACTGCGGACTTCCATACTCAATGACCTCCACTAACGTCGATCCTAATATCGCCCACTACGGTTTCACCGCGGTTCCCCGCGATCCTGATGTGCTATTCAAAGACCATCCGACAGCGAGTGGGAGTCATCCCAAACAAGATCCGTTCACCGTCAAGGATTTTCCGCTGCCGCAGTCTACCCTTGTGAATCATGTCCGAGAGTTCGTCAAGGTGTGCCTCCCCATCGCCGGCCCCATATGTTCCGCTGACACGCTCGTCAAGAAAGAATTGGACACCCCAACCTTCAATCATAGCAATCGTGTATATGTGTATGGTGCGTCCCGATCCGAGCTCTCGCCACCCGGCCATATCTCAGACGTATCCTGCTCTCAGGAGCCGCGATTGTCAAGACGCATTTCCCCGAATGGACCTACGACAATGAAACTTGGTACCTCGCCTGCATCCTCCACGACATAGGCACAGCCGACAAGTTTCTCGCAACCACCAAAATGTCATTCGAGTTCAAGGGCGCAATAGTTGCACGGGATTTGATCTTACAGCTCGGAGGTGTCGAAGACCAGGCGGACAGTGTTTGCGACGCCATCGTGCGCCACCAAGATATATTTGTCAAAGGGTGCGCGTTTTCTGTGTACGTTGGAATTTCCGGGATTCATGATGACTCCACAGCGGGAATATAACACAGATTGGGCAGGCGCTCCAGCTCGCCACAATTCTCGGTGCGCCGTTTCGTCAGACGCCTTCATTCCATGTTTTGACTACCCATTCTCAGATAATGTCGGCCTGTGCGTCCTCCATTTGCATATATCGTCCTCGTTTCTCATAACTTCTGTCTTGTCTTCAGCCGTGCCGATCTAATCGACCCCAAGCTCATCGAGACCACTGTCGCCGAATTCCCGCGATTGGGCTGGTCGGAGCACTTTGGGCGCGTCATCGAAAAGGAACTGCATCTCAAGCCATGGTGCCACACTTCGACGTTTGAGATTCCGGGGTGGACGGGCGGTACTCCCAGCAATTTCGCCACTGATGTTCGAGGGAACGACGTCATGCGGCCTTTCGATTAATATGACTGACAACTTTGTATTCCCTCTGCTGTGTAAAATGTACCGGATTTTAACCGAGCGTACTTCCTTCAGGGATCCACTGGGCGAAGGCCTATGCCAAGATGTAAACTGGAACGTTTTCATTTGCGTTATGTGAATATTCAGAAGCATTCACGATGCAAGATGCTTATGTTAGACCGGGGTCTATCATGGGACGGGGCCTGTGATGGTTTTTTGAATGAAGATGTACTGGAAGCACCGCAGCGGTTTGAGCGAAAGTGCGGTCGCAGAAATGGGTAGATCCTCGACTCGACCTTACCTGTGGAAATTCAGCTCATCTTCGTGTATAAGTCCGTCCAAAGCAAACTTAGATCCGCAGTGAGCAACGTAAAAAAAAAACAGAATCCCGAGCGTCATATGGTCCAAGCCTGACGCGAACGGACGATCCCTGCTGAGTTCTTGGTCAGAGTTGTCACAGATGCGGACCATTTCTCTTCGGACCGATATGTAGCTGTGCGGAGCTTAATGGCGGTGGTGGTGAGAGGCACATCAGTATAAAAGAAATTGAACCCGCGCGACTTCGAAACGGATCGCGCCGGACCTACAAGAGATTTGGGTTGAGATTAAATTTGGCATCCAGATGCCGCGGATCGGACGTGAGGCTATCTCTCAACCGGCGAGTACGGTAGGTAAGACTCGCGCGCAGGACGGCACAGCGCAGTTGCCTTCTGTGGTTTATGAAAATTTGAACGGTACTCCCGGGGTTGGGATTTGCTCGAGATTAATCCGTATTTGACGCTTGCTCACCGGCGTGTGGCACGCGACCTACTTTTGTGGAGTGAAAAAAATACGTGTACCACTCGGTATCTTGCTCCAGTATCCCCGAGCGCGGGTTGGCTTCGGAAGTTCGGATTTGCGTCACAGCACGGGATCTTTGAGGGTTAATCCGAGATACGGCGGGTGGGTTGCGGCACAGCGTCGGAGACGAGTCACTTAGGAGCATACTCAGGCTTGTTTTTTTTTTACTTATGACGGAGACCTGACGTGACGGCGCCAGAGTGTACACTAATAGTTTTGTCGTCAGGACGCTCGCGTCGTCAATGAAACAGATGATCGTTTGCCGTGGAAACGGATCCCACGGCGCACAACGTGCTTGGGAGCCGTAGTTCCGGCACTGTTCGGCGCGGTGCAAATTAGCTTGAGTGGTTTTTCACTTGGAGGAAATGAAGTACAGGGGAAAATAGGAATCCAGAGGAGACGAGCCGCGGATTTCCGCTTGTCCAGGAGGTTGCAGGCGAGGGCACAAGGAAATCAGAATCAAACTTCGATCACGCCGCATCACCGCGGTTCACTACCGCCGGCATCACCCGCATCAACTACCTATATATACCCCTGTGAAGGACGCCACGTCGTCGTCGTCTCTGCGTCCTCCCTGCCTGCGATGTTCATCCTCCCGGCACAAGCTCACCCCGTCGACGCCGCCGCTGCTGCATTCCCCGCAGTCGACTGGCACCGGGTCCTCGCTCCGTTGCACCTGCCGCTCATCCTCGCTTTGGTCTTCGTCCTCGTCCGGATTGTCTTCCTCGTTATCCCCATGATTTCGAAGGGCAACCCCGAGACTCCGATGGAGAAGGCCGACGAGAAGGCTCTGCTGACGAGCTTGAGCTTGAACCCGCCTGTGGCCCAGCGCGGACGGCACGTCTCCCGCGGCGTTGGCTCAAAGTCTAACGCTCGTCGCCCTGACGCTGCTGCACGTGCTGTGCGCCCCATGATCGAGGCCCCTCGTACGCCGCCCTTTCTCTCTCTTCCCTAGCAGTCTGTTTGCTGATACCAAGACCAGTGCCGGCGATATACGAGTCAGAGACGCCTGTGTCGATGGCGAAGATTATTATGAGCCGCCATGTACGTACATTCCGCCCCGTTCTCTTTTCGCGCCCTCGACCCCCTTTGCTGACCTCACTCTCACAGACCTACCGCGCCCCTCCTCCGCGCCGCACCCCTCCACCCGCGCGTCCCCTGTCCCTACCCCGCCCAATCGTCGCTTCTGCGTAGTCCGTCGGCATGTGGACGTGTTACGCCGCGCGCGTCGGAGCATACGCCCGTCTCACTCTCCTTCGAACTTTGGGCGCCGCGTCTTGATCAAACGCCCCTGCCCTCCGTGTTTCCGATGCGAAATGCGACTGCTTGTTTTCTTTCGGAAATCAAACGCGGCACCAGAAACCCCCTGCGCCCGCCCGAATCACCTCGCGATGCCGTGACCCTGCCACCATATGGTATCCCGTCCTCAGCCCGCGCTTCGCTACTCAGCTTGCACTTGTGCGGCGCGAACTACCTCAGTACTAATTCATCGAGGTTCATATATCCTGTGTACGGACTAAAATTCATATACATTTGTTCGTGTAATGGTGTGCCTATGGAGTCTCAAGCGAACCCAATCTGAGTCTCAGCGCACAAATCGTCTATCTACTGCGTTCATCCGCCCCGTGGCCTGAAGATTGACTTTGTGATCCACTTGATGATAACCTTGAGCTGCAAGTCAGTTGGTACAAAAATTCTAATTGCAATACAAAGCGAGGATGGACTCGTCTATTTATGAGCGCCAATACCGCTGCGCTACGCGTCGCAGATATGGGGCGCTTCTTCCGGTCTGCATTCACCAATATCTCGGAAACGCTTCATCTCGTGCACGGTTGAGTTTCTGTATCATACGATAGTTATGCGATTAATGATTTCAACCGCTGTTTGATAACCAGCCAAATTTGTTACCGGTGAATTGTTTTAATTTGAAGGCGAACGTGCAGAATTTATTTTCCAACCCTCCAAAGTCGCGAGGGAAGAGAATCCGTTTCAGTGTCACTTGACTTGAGCTCCACAAGCGATGATCATGATTAGGAGTGGACTAGGAATATCCGATCGCGAGGGGAGGTTCGCAGCGGATATTATTCGTCGTCACGTCGGAGGCGCTGTAAGTTCCACTCCCCGTTGGTATGGCGTCTGACGAGGGAGTCTCAAATTTCAAGTCACGCAGTGCTTCACATTTATTTTTATTCAGACAAACGGTATCAAGACAAGGTAATAACAATAAAGTAAATGTCCACCCGAACGTCCCCCTTCGCGCCAACCTCGTTCGGCCACCCTACCTCCACCCACCACCATCTGAGACGCCACACCCTCCATCAACTCCACACGTCTCACACCCCACCACTCCTCCACCACATCGTCTGCACCATACACGCCCCACTCGTGTCGTCCGCGCCCCATGACAGAGCGCCGAGCCGCGCCGCAGGTTGTGCTGGTCATACAGAGTTGCGTCGTTATAATACATCATGGATCGGATCGTTGGATCCTCTCGTTGCGTTGTGGATTTTCTGGGTTATTTTCTAGCTTGAGCCTACGGCTCACACGCTGGCGGAGCGCGTATGAGCGTATGCAGCTGGCCGGCGCGAGGCCGGCATGGAAGGCGAGCGGCGCGGGGTTGGGCCGCGGTGGGTCTGCGGGGGGAAAGGAGCAGGTCAGCGTGTGTGAGCATGCGGGAACGAGACGGAGACGGAGACGCAGATCTAGCCCGAGGATCGGGACTGAGATGCGGGAAAGAATGGAGCACCGCAAAGGGGATGATAGGGATATGATGATGAATGGTGAATTGATGGTACCGTGGCAGCGCGTTCGGCGGAAAGAAATGTGGTAGTCGACGAGTGGGAGGAGGGGTAAACGAGGGGCAACGAATGAGACAAGGGCCAAAACAACCACAAAAAGGCCAGGACGCGTGGTGCAATGTCGCACGCTACGGGAGGAAAATACTCACATGCCGGCTCATAATCATCTTCGCCATCGAAACGGGCGTCTCTGATTCGTATATCGCGGGTACTGTGTTCCTATCAATCACCGTCTCAAAACAGAACAGAAAAGCGACATACACGGGGCCTCGATCCTCGGGCGCACAGCTAGCGCAGCCTCAGGACGGCGCACGTTGGCGTTTCGTCCACGCATAGCGAGTGGAACTTCGGCGACGGCGTTCACGCACGGAAGCGAGAGCTTTTCGCCCAACCACGAGGAAGTGGTCTGTGCCTTCTCAGCAAGCGCAATAGGGACGCCCTTGGGAAGCGCAGGGATAAACCGAGCGAGGAGGACATTCCGGACGACGAGGAAGACCAGGATGGTGGCCGCGAGAGTGAGCGGCAGCCGCAGGGGGGCGAGGAGCCAGTGCCAGTCGGCCGCTGGGAAGGCGACAGCGTCGGTGGGCAGGGCCTGTGCCGGGAGGATGAACATCGCGGGCAAAGAGGACGTAGAAACGACAAGGTGTGGGCGTATGCGCAGCTGGCATATATAGGCCCGGCGGTAGTTACCCGCGATTCATCCGGCGTGATCGACATGCGGGTACTAAAGATGGCAATTAAACGCCTGATTCACCCTGCCCTGCCCCTCGGCCCCCCTGGCCCCACGGAGCTTTGGTGCACTGCTACTCCTCCTAATTATTTCCACTTTTTTGCTTCTCGGTTTTTGCCTTGTTTTCTAGGAATTTTCACCGCACCGATCACGTCATGCTGTTGACGCGCGGATGATTGTCGCATGGTGTGCAAACGTGCTGACGTCGCATGTGTCTCCACGGCAAACGAAGTTTCACCGTGGTTTCATTTTGGATGTCTTCTGTCATTTGTTTCATTGACAACGCCGCAACCAAAATTCATTATGACATACAGTGACAAACTGGGAAGCGAAACGTAATGAGGAAGCGAAACACTGCATTTTCCACCACTTCGGGCCATGTTGAGAATCCTGAATTTTGGTAGAGGAATCTAGGGTATATGAAGTCGAATTGCACAAAAGGTCTTGGCGCAGAACACCCTGTAGAGCCCGTGCCATCCAAGTCTTTTGAGGTTATGCATTTGTCACTGTTAGGTGGTGGTCGGATATTTCATGTGCCCACGAGAGGTATGAGGCAAACCCGGACTCCTAAACAGTGTTTTTCACGTCATAGATGCAAAATATCCATATACCGGATTGTCAAGTTGTGTGGCTACCATGTACAAGCCTGTTTGCGACTGTTTCGCTTCCTTGGTATTTACTCACATTTGGCCGCCAAAAAAGATCAATGTCGTTCTCTACAACAACGGCACCAAACTACCCAAAGTTTTGTCTCAGTAGGAAGCTAGGATACCCTTGCACCCGCACAGCACAGAAGATTGATCATTTGGGGAGGTATTGACTTAGTAATCACACATCAAAGCCGACCGTTTCGCTTCGCGGTTTGTCACTGTAGTCGTCTGGCTGCCTGCATATGGATCCGTGCCTTGGGCTTGGCTAATATTCTCAAGCAACCCATTTAGCGCACGCTCGCAGACTCAATCCACCCGCCTGCATCACGTCACTCAAACGCCATTAGTGCTGTTTGTCCTTCACTCTGGATACCACTCCGATCTCCGGTCCCGCCGTACCCCGCATTAATAAAGGTTCCCGTGCTCGGCGTGACTTCGTGACTTGGACGTTCGAGAACTTCGGATTTTGAAAGAAATCCCGCGCTCGGGAATACTGGAAGATCACGAGTGGTCCACGTCGGTACACGTATGCATATACTTCCTCTCGGATCCCTCACGAGCGAGTCGCGCGCCACACCCCAGAGGCCAATCCAAATTCATGAAATACTAAATTAACTCATCCTCGACCCGCAATAATACACCATCCGCAAATCCCGGCCCGGTGAGTTTAAACTCATCGAATTAATGAAGTCCTCGGTGCCTACAATACCGGACAGGTTGACGAAAAAAACACAAAACCGACATCCAAAACTGCAAGGTCCAAGCCCGAATCGAACGGGCGTCTCCTGTCAACCGTCACTGAGCAGACCGCTCCACCTTGGACCGATATTTGTATGTGGGGAATGTATATGGATCAGGGTGATTTCGCCTTCCCAAAAATTTTCTGAGAGCATTCCAGGCATTTATTTATCAGCGGCTCAAAGCTCTTCTGTAGACACAGATTCATTGTTTCGCGGTGCCATTCTTGCCAACCTCTAACCTGATAACTGCATTCAATCTGGAAAAAAACGCCTCCCTCGATTGGAGTAGCGGGCTCCTTATTTGCGGACCCGCCGTCCCTCGGGTTGATATGCGTTCCCGCCCCCAACGCAAACCCGAGCTTCCGAAGCGCTCGGGGATACTGGAAGAAGATGCAGAATGGACCGCGTCTGCACAGTCTGCCACGTATGTATGTACACTCACACCGGAAAAGGCATAGTGAACTTGGAACTGAATGTGAAGTTTCGCTCCGCTTTCATGTCCTGCCCCACCCTGTATGTGGTATCTCTAGATCTGAGTCGATTTTTTCAATTAGTTTCAAAGCCCAAATATATTTACTCACTTACATAATTTATGCATTCCCAGCAGTGAGCTTATGATTCAAATCCTGACCAACAAATGAATCCAAGGAGAAAAATGCCTTTGGAAACCGTTCACTCAAGCAGAGAACATTGCTATTGTTTCAAAACTTATAATCGGCACAGCGGAATGATACCAATTTCTCATTCGTTTCAAGGATCGCCCGTTCAACTCGGGTTTGGGCTTTTTGCGAAGCCTGTAAAATATTTTTCACTCGACACTGGTGTGAAAGATCTGGACCCCTCAAGGGCCCCTGAGTTCTTTTCCTGACAATCTACAGAATCAGCGAAGGAAGCTATGTATACTTTACCTTCTCATGGGATACTGTGCGACCAGCTCGAAAACATCCTGATTCAGAGTTGCACTAGGGAAAGTTCAAAGCGAAATAATTCGCACCTGCGCCCAAGAGAGACCGAAGAATGTACGCAGGGCTCGTCCGTTCGATTCAGGCTTGGACCGTTTAGTAATAGTAGAACTCCTCCCGTTTGTTGGTTGCTTTGATTGTGTGTTTGTTAGATATCTTTGGGCAAAAATCTACTCTGACACAATCATGTGTCCCATTTACGCGCACGCAATCATCTCAGTCACTGTGATCATCCCTCTACAGAAGAGACACAGGTCCAGAGCGGAAGAGTCCGCATCTGGTTGTTATCACCTTGCATTCAATGTATCCCTGTTCAACATGGATTTCGATGATGCGAGGGTTAAAAAGAAAGGAAAAAAAGGACAGGGAAGCTGAAAATAATATTTTCACCTTCCTTTTGGCGACAGATCTGCTGCGGATCACTAGTTGTTTGATGACCTTGTTGCGAAATAACGCGTAGCAAACATCTGCTTCTTATGTCCTCTCACATCTCTCACATCTCACCGGAATCGGAGATTGTCCGGTGCGCACGGCCAAGCTGTTGTTTGTATTGAGATATACACTAACCAAGTTACAAGTGAGCAATCTCAACGAAGGCCGTGGAACTCGCGCAGGCGCTTACGACCATCCGGCGTGCCGTAGATCGCGCTGTGGATGACGGCCGAGACGGCGCGCTCCCACTGGCAGAAAAGCATATGGAGCTCGCCGGCGCGCTTGAAGTCCTCGTCCGTGTCCTTGAGGTCGCGGATGCTGGCCGCGTTCACATCAAAATCAAACGCCACGGCCGTCGCATCCTTGTCGACGCCGACGACGACGTTGCGGCCGCCGGGGGCGCAGAATGCCACGCCCTTGAGGCGGCCAAGCAGGTACGGCTCGACGGCCCCGAGCGGGACGGTGTTCCGGAACCCGGCGTGTGCGATGGGCGCGGTGAGCCCAAGCACGCTGTTGATGAGCGCGGCGTAGTCGATCGCGTGTGCGAGGCCCCAGACCGCATTTGTGTACAGCACAAGCTGCCACCCGGCCGCACGCGGGGGGCCCGCGGACGCCTGCGAGCCCGGCGACGCAACGGAGCTGCCACGGTGCAGCGCTGTGTACGGGAAAAAGTTGAGCTGCGTGCCGGCAAAATACTGTGTGCGGCCAGCCGCGTCGGCCTTGGCTGCATGCGTTTCACTGTCCACGATCATGCTGCGCCCGCCGGGCGTCACGATGCTCGGCGTGGTCGCCTCATAGTGCAGCAGCTGCACCACCGGAATAGGGCCCTTGAAGTGGCCCGCGAGAGTCGCGAGCGAAACGGGCGAGACGTCCGTGTACGGGCGGTCGCTGAGCACGGTGGCAACCCAATCCGAGTGCAACTTCATATCGAGGATATCGCGCACGACGACGCGGCCTGCGTCTTGCATGGTCTTGTCGGAGAACTCCAGCAGGAAGTTCTGCGCGTTCGGCGTCAGCGGCTGCAAGCCGTACACGAGGTGCAGCACGGCCTTGGCTTGGCCAATGCGGCTCGCAAACTCGCTTGCCCAGAAGTTGGCCCAGAAACAGGTCTCGGCGGGGTTGCCCGCGAGGCCAGCGAAATAGTCGGAACGCACGTCGAAGTTCACGGGCTGCGCTTGGACGAATGGAGCACTGCGACCGACGTACGGGATCGACAGCGGTGGGAAATAATGTGCGGCGCGGTCGAGGCGGCTGAGATCGCGCAGCTGGAAGCCGTCTCCAGCACCGCCATCAATGGTGGCGTCGGTGCAGGTCACGGTGAGGAGCTCGGGGAGGACGATGATCTGATGACCAACAGCGGTGGCCGGAGAGACCTTGTCGAGAAGGTGCGCCTCCAAGGCCAAAACATAGTCGCTACGCAGGGCTGCCGCGAGCGCGTCCTTCTCGAGCGTGCCCTTCTCGCTGGTGGAAGTGTTCTGGTTCACCTTGCCAACCCAGACAACGCCGGTCTTGATGCCGGCACAGAGAGGTACGACGTTCGCGTCGGTGCCGAAGCGGACAGGCCAGGCAGTGTTAGGGAGGGTATTTATGTCAGCAACACGCTTGACAGTCGACGCCGACGCTTTTATGACCTAATGCACAGCTTAATCGTAGGAAGACTTTCTGCGGAGAACCGAAGGACATACCGGTGCTGCGTCGAGTCGGAATTTCCAGGGGAGTACATTGAACTTGTTTTTTTTGTCGTCCTCCACGACGGCAGGTGCCTTGGGGTCCGCAGCCCAGCCCACCGATGACTTGAGCTCAACGACGCAGCTGCGCGACGCGGTCTGCCACATAGACCACTCGTGCGCGAGCTTCTTCGCGGCAGACGCACTCGGCGGGACTGGGACGGCGCGCGTTCCCAACGCCTTCCCGCTGCTGTCGTTCGCGACGAAGTTGTAGGGGAGGTGAGCAACATGGCCTTGCTTGGTCTTCGCCTCCACATCAGGCTTGTACGCGGGGACCCACGGGCGGAAGCTGGCCGCCTCAAGCATCGCGTTGTCCTGCAAGGCCGGGAGAAACATGGTCCGGATCGAGTCGAGCGTCCGCGTGGGGAGATTCTGCGCGAGAACGACGCGCAACTTCCCGAGCGGGAACGCGTAGGCACCGAGCCCCTGGCGGTCGGCACCGTGCTCGAACTGCGGGTGGTTGAAGATGGACTCGTACACGAGCCACTCGTGCGTCTCGTTCCGCAGAGCGTCACCGCTGAAATCCGAACGAGTGCCTGCAGCAAGAGTGAGAGGGACGTTTCGGGAAGTAAACTGGCATGCCTTGAGCAGTCGGGTCTACAATCCTGCGCGGGACATCTTTGATCTTGCTCAGCGCGTCCGTGAGTCCCTTGGCATTGGCAACAACGGGAGGCAGCCTCGGTTTGACGCTCGGCGGGGGGAGCTTGGGTGGCGGAGGCGGAGCGCTCATAATGTGCTGTTCGTTATTGAACAAAGAGATGCTAAGTAGTAAGGAGACTCGGAGGAGTGCAGTGAGTTTGAGAAACCCTCACCTCGCTTTTATAAAAGAGCAGGGTCCACGTGCGCCGCGGTCTAGTTGAGGAAGCAGAGGGATGGTCAAACTGCAGGCGTCTTCCATTTTTGAGGAAGGTTGGGGTCACGGTTTGATTGTGTCAAGGGAGTTAAGCCACTTTTCCTGGTCCCTGAAACGAAAATAACTGCGTACATCCCAGCTTCTGGATGCTCCAAATTGATCGCATGTAATGCTGGGGAAAACTACCGCGGCATCCACACCAGTGCGCGAATACCACAGAACTGGAACACACGGACATCCACCGTCCGAAATACTTGGATGCCCAAGTTGGGCCAACATCTCGTTCAAGCTTTAGCCAAGCGCGCGAGTACGTGAAGATTTTGACGGCACCTGAGACTCTCCATTCCCCCAGGTTCGCTAATGGATCCACGATGGAGTAATCCAGAGACAAAATTTTGTTCGCCTCCATTCCTTCATTCCCGCTCAAGGCTAATCGGATGCAGAGTGCCACAAGGCTTCTACCGTCCGTCTTCAGGCCATGAGTTCTCCGCCTACCGGCCAATGAAACACCGACACCCACCTCACGATCCAGACTCTGTGTGGAGGGTATAATTATAGTCCCAGTTGACCCACCTTGCGCAAATTATTCCATTCCAGAGTAGGTAGACGGGCTGTATCTTTGGCGTCCGATCAACAAGAAACCTGGTTGAATGACTCTACTGCTTACCATTACGAGAATTCTAGGAAGCGCCGGAGAGAAGCCTGACGACAGCTTCCCAGTTCGCAGTTTCATTTTCACTGACCGGAGGGATACTGGGGTATTTCAAATTTTCAACAGTCACGGGTCATGCACCCCTCCCTCTGTTGATGTCGAAATTTGGTCGCAATTACGGGTCACAGCGGCCCTTGTCGAACCGAAAATCGGTCATTCCGAGGGTTATATTTCGCCGGAAATGGCCTCGGATTGCCGAGTATTCTGCAGCTCCGGTTTTAATCGTTTTGCCCTTTTGAATGGCGGGGTTCCCCGAAACGAAAAATCGGACATTCCGAGGGTTAAATTTCGCCGGAAATGGGCTCAGATTGCCGAGTATTCTGCCGCTCGGCAGCTCCGGTTTTAATCTCTTTGCGATCACCCTTTGAATGGCAGGGTTCCCCGAAACGACGGCGAGAGGTACGTTGATCGGTTTTAAATTTCTCCTACTCTTCCCTCTGCCCTGTCCGGTATGAAGTAGACAGTTAGACCATTAAACACGCGTGAAGTACCCGAATGCGACGGATCGCAGCCAGTTCATCCTGTCTTCAATAATTTTCAGCGTTTTCTTGAACCCCATGCATGCGTGGATCGCCTTTGGCGAGCTCCAATACTCTCGGACAAGTATGCGTCACTTGGAAAATGAACAATTGCCCAGCCTGTGACGGCCTCGGCCGACCCCTGAACACCGTAATCAGTGAGCAATTGAGGTGATGGGTGACACCCTGTGAACCTTTGGTTGAAACGCTCCAGTAGAACATTCCCCTTATCGCACGTCCCGGGCCGGCTAGCCTGAAGCCCTGACTTTGGGCAGCCAGTGGCGGCGAACTCATTACATTCCCCCTAGTATCGTACTTCCATTTCAAGTGTCCTATCGAACCCGCTTGAAGCTATCCCCCACTATACACAGCGAAATTCGCGGACTCCGTGCATTTACTCGAAGAAAGCAAAAGTGTTTGGAGCTTCGATGACAGTCCATTGCGTTTGACGCGGGTTGAGTAATTATAAGCAGCCTTGAAAGCCTGGTCTCCCGTACTCAGACTCAATTGAAATTGTATGATAGTCGATAAATTTTTATTTGGTTGAAAGCCACTCAAAATCAGTCTCTACTTATGTTGAGTAACTAGTGTTAGTAGTACGCAATTTATTTCAAATGAATCTGACCAAAACTGAGGGAGAAAAAAAAAAGGCGCGTGGAGTTACTCGAACAAGTATTGAAGTAACAGTTCCGCCACCTTTTTTTTTCTCGTCCAATTCTCATCGGATTCGTTTGAAATAAATTGGAGACTAATATTACAGTCTACTAGGTCTTGTTACTCAACGTAGGGACTGGTCAAGCGTCTAGCTCATCCTGGACCCCCCTCCCCCCTCCCTATATCCAATATTTTAATCCTGATTTCCCCTTGGGTTGTGTCTCTGAGCTTTCAAAAGCAAGCTGTTTGACATAACCACTGTGTTTTCTGCACCCGCACAGGAGCGGATAGTGATGATACGCAGCATTGCATAATTCGAAGAAATCAGCGTGTCGAATTACCAGTAACAACCCATACGAAACTGCGAGTAAGGCCATATAAAGATGTAAGCCAAACTCTATCCATTCGCCGTGCTCGTACTATTTACTCAGACCGACACTCACAGGTAGTTGCATAATGTCACGCCGACCACATTTACCGCGCTTGCGGCGCCCGCGTGCTTAGCGCGAGCACAAGTGCGACAGCACCACAGCTAGACAATAAAGAAAAATGACGGCGGAGCTGGACAAAGCACCGCAGCCAAACAATGAAGGATCCGTACAGACTATCGAACTTATCGGCCAAAACACAGTCGATATGTTGAAGATCTGGATCCGATTCACAGACACCGTCGAGGGCGCTATTGCCCCTGGAAAACCCCGGGCAGCCATATAGAATTTCCCCAAATATATTTACTTACTTGGTTTATGCGTTCCCAAAAGTAAGCTTATGATTCAATACTGAATCGACCTAGGAGAAAAAATGCCGTTGGCAACCGTTCAAGCAGAGAACATGGTTCAAGAATCGTATTCGGCGCAGCGGAATGACCCCAACTTCTCATTCATTTGCTTGGGCAGCAAGTATCGCCCGTTCAACTCAGGCTTGGGATCTTCGCAAACGCGGTAAGATATTTTTTCTGCACTGGTGTGAAAGATCTGGCCTCAAGGACCCCTGCGTTCAACAATCTACAGAATTAGCGGGGGATACATTCTCATGAGATATTGTGCGACCAGCTCGAAACATCCTCAATTGCACTAGCAAAGGTTCAAAGCGAAATGGTTCGCACCCGCGCCGAAAAGAAGAATTTGGTAGAACTCCTCCCGTTTGTTGGTTGCCTTGATTGTCTGTTTGTTAGATATCTTTGCGCAAAATTCTACTCTGACACAATTATGTGTCGCATTTATGAATTTCACGCACACGCATTCATATCAGTGATCATCCCTCTACAGGAGAGATACAGGACCAGAGCGGAAGAGTCCGCATCTGGTTGTTATCACCTTGCATTCAATGTATGCCTATGTCAGGGTTGCGCGTTCGAATTGGGCTTGGGTCATGATCCATCGATGCATCGTCGTACGCATGTGGATGATCTCGCTCGACGCATGGGTTATTCGCAAGACTACACAGAAGTGACCCAAGGGAAAGACAGGGAGATAGAGGGAGGTGAATTTGACTTCATCTCCAACTAAGGCGACAGTAGGGGGCGCATGTAGGATGCAGAAGCCGCGGAGAGTGTGCGGCGCGGGGTATGCGCACGGTGCTCCTGCGAGTTTTATCAGAAAGCCGAAGAACGAAAGACGGGAAGCAAGCGGGCAGCGGGACGGTAGGTTCAACGTGGATATTAGACACGAAATTTCGACCATGCGAGGGAAAGAAAGGAAAAAAGGAGAAGGAAGCGCCAAGACGAAGACATACATGGCGATTCATGATAATCTTTGCCATCGAGATGGGCCTCTGCGACTCCGGTACTGTGTTGGAATGTGAGCAAGACCGCGAAACAACAAAGAAAAAGGAAGACGCACAAGCCTCGAGCATGCTGACAGAGGGCAGTGTCTCACAGGAGAATTTCACTCCGAACCACAATGATAAAGCAGTCGTCTGTTGGGCTTTCTGGCCGAGTGGGACGGAGACACCCGGCATACGGGAGGAGAGGAATACAGTGCCGAGGACGAGAAGGACGAAAAGGGTAACGCCGAAAGTGAGGGGCAGCCTCAGAGGCGCCAGAAGCAAGTGCCAGTCAGGGGTAGGAGAGGCGACAGCGTTGAAAGAGTGTGATTCGGCGGGAAGAATGAACATCGTATGCGAGAATGCCAAAGTGGTTGCTGTTATATATGCAGACGCTGCTGGTTGTTGATCCGGCGTGATCGAATCAAATCGCCTTGCGGAGATAAAGCGGATGCTAACCCGTTTCTTTCATTACTCCATCTACCTCGATGCTCTTTCAATTTGGCGGGTTTCTCTTCCCTCTCCTCCCGCGTTTCCTAGTCTCCACACCAAGAGGAGACTTTCTACAAATCCAGGCCGATCCGCTGTTCTCGTTTCCCCGCATGCTGCTCTCGCGCGGGGATCGACGCAGTGTGTACAGGCCCGACGTCGCACGCGTCGTCGCCAAGGCAAGATGTTTCACTGTGTAAGTAACTCTTACGTTTGTTTCGGTGACACCGCTTGATTCGCCGACACCGCACGGCTCTACCTGGGGAGAAATTAGGCTGCAAATTGTAATCTTGGTCTCCGATACTTCAAACCTGGTCAGACTTACGGGAAAGACAGCACCTCGGAAGACAATATTATCCGTATTTGGGAGGCTCGGTAGGCATAGCGAATCGCCCAGAACTATTGGTCCCGGATCAACCTTCCCTCCGTCCTCAGCGCAACCTTCCCGAGCAAAGTCTCGGGGTGGCTTTCACGAAGACTGTTCGTAAGTGCCAGATTCCTAATTGTGCGTTCGTACAACATCAGATTTATTCTGACTCTCAGTCTTCGCGAAGGGTCTGCGGCCTCGAGATAGCTGGATGGGTGTACGAAAATAATGCACATTTCCGGTTAGGTACGTACTGCAATGGGATTCCCGCCTAACCAGGATTCAATGAGCGATGGAACGCCTCGGTGCCGGTCAGCTCGTGAGTCTAATTCGAAATTTATCCTTACTGCTAGGTGACCGGCGCTCGGCAATTTAGATCTCAGGTTTCGTATTAGATTCAACATGGGCTCGACATTCAACCACCTCCCAATCAAGCTCTGCCCTCGCCACAAAAATTGGTTCAAAGCAGAGTGGTACGCGCCTACTGTACCCCTTTGTATGGGTGAAACCAATTTTCGAGCGTGACTGGAATCGCGAGCTTGAAACCAGAGACAGGCTCGGCGCAATGCGTGACACCTGAAACGGCGGCCACATTTTCGCTCAGTTTTGTGGTCGTTTCTGCGTTTTTTAGTTGAAAACTGGGAGTGTGACGGGATTTTTTTCAGAAACCACCGCTGCGTTATGCGTTGTAGTTAAAACGAAATCACCCCGGCCTTACGCGTTACGTTTCACCCATACAAAGGGGTACAGCACTTACGACGATTATTATTGGGGATGGGAGAAGACATCGCTCGTTCGGCTCGGGCTTGCACTGGCCTTTCTATTTCGTGGCTATGCTCGCATGAATTTATCCTCCACAAGAGCGCGGCAGGCGCTTCGCACCCCACCACTTCGGTCCACGTGGACGCGTTGAACGACTGGGTTATTTTATAAAGAGGGAGATATGGACAGGAAGACCAACAACGCTCCAGCCTCTCAGCCTTCCTGCTCCAGTGCGTAACCCCACTCGATGGAATTCCGCATCAAATTAAATTAAAGGGGTGAAGTACGTCTCGGTGTTCAACCCACATATCCACAACAGGTTTATCTCCAGCAACATTAGTTTCTCAGCGATTCCGTTCAGTAAGAAACGCCTAGCATACATGCACCGATCAACACATGCGCCGGTGCAGGTAAAAGGATATAGGGGGTCTGTGTTCATCACCGTACATAGCTATGTATCTATAATTAGTCATGGATCTTCATCCTACTAGATCGCTTCAGTTCGGCAGCTCAGCCAAAACCTCATCCAGCACCCGATACGCATCGTACCCAAACAGCTCGTCCAGCCACACTTTATCGCTTCGAATATTAATATGCCCCTCCTCGATCCCTGGATGCAGCAGAAGCCATGCGTCCCTTTCCCGCTGCTCCGCGCCGTCAGCCATTTGGGTAAACCAACGGCTCTTGACGCTCGCTTCGGCGACTTTGTTCGCGCGGCTGATGCGGAGGCGCTCATATAACGGGAGGGCAGTGTGGAGCGCGCGGAGGGAAGAGAAGCGGGGGTGGGAGAGAATACCGCCGAGGATGGCGGCATCTTCGATGCCCATGGCAGCACCTTGCGCCAGATAAGGTGTCATTCTAGGTTCGAATGAGTACCTTCGAGATGGCAGATGAATATATAAATTACGCATGGGCGGAGTCTCCGATGAGCACCAGACGGTGAGAGGGATGCGACCAGGTGGTGAGCGGCTCGTGGGTGTAGAGCTAAATAATCATTCTACCTTGAATTTTTTGGGGAATAAAAAATAACACTCACTCTCCAGTATAGGACCTTGTCTACGAACCCGAGCATCGTCTCAATGCGCGGGTCCCAACCTTTGAAGCTGTTCCTAACTTCGTTCGCGGTCCCCATACGTTGATCAACGCCGGGCGGCAAATCCGTCTCGTTCACATCGCACGTGAAAACAAAGTTAATAAGAGGCTCATTTTGACCTTCCAACAAGTAGCTCAAGATAGTTCCTTGGGGACCAAGCCAGTGATTGTTCCGCGGAACCGTGATTATCTCCTCAAGTTCTGGGATACCACGCAGCGTCTCGGCAGGGAGGGTGACTCGGTATGCCATCTGCCCGGTGGGAACTGGACGGCCGGGTCCGCCCATAACTACTTCGCGCGCCATGGAGTTTAGTCCGTCGGACCCAACGATGAGGTCGGCGGAGTATGTCGTGTTATCTTTGGTCCGAACAACGCCAGCATCTGGATCGATTGACACGACCCGGGCATCCAGGTAGAATTTGCACCCAAGGTCAACGGCAGCCTCCAGGAGACCTCTATGGAGATCTGCGCGATGGATGTGCCTGCGCATATATCATGAGCCGATCTCTCGTTGTTTTTCTACAACGCCGATCTAGTGCTCCGTACCAGTAAGGAGATTTGTATTCCTTGTGGGCCGGCTCCTTGAGAGGACACTCGACCAAGACTTGACCGTTCTTCCACCGCATCATGCGTAAATCGATGGGCTCGGTGCAATATTTCTCGATGTACTTGTTGACACCGAGGGTGCGGAGGATCTGTGAAGAGTTGGGCGAGACCTGGATGCCTACAGCACATGAGAGGACGAATAATAAAACCACCGTGAACGCGAACCTGCTCCGATATAGGTTATGGCTGGTGCGCTCTCGAGAATTACCACTCGATGGCCGCCTTTGGTGAGGGCGATGGCGACCGTAAGGCCTGCAAGGCCCGCACCGATGACTATTATGTTCTGAGAACAGCGATTCAAACATGGTGGGAACAGCGTACAGAAATAATACCATTTCTGAGCGGTGAGAATGAACCTGCCCGGCTCAAGGGTTCGATGGCCTGAGGTCTTATAAAATGGCCGTTTAACTTGGGGTGATGCATTTCCTTCCTCCATATTTAAATGGACAGGCGGGCTCAGAAGCACCCACCATGTGCGTCGCTTCAAAGAGGTGCCGCGCGGTCCCATACCCATATAGTCTCGAAGTGTCCCAGAGCACGTACGTCAACCCCCGCGGGTCGGCATGAAAATGGGAAAAGAAGTCGACCCTAGTCGACCTCTGACGTCCAGGCACCGTCGCACAGGATACGTGATTCAAGTGGAGCTTGAAGTGGGATAGCGGGAGTAGAACACTCCATCGGCCTCCGTCGTACTCAATGGATATGTTTCCCATGGTTTCCCGTTGGACCCGACAGCACTCCCGTCAACTCTCTAGTACCGTGCCCCGCCGAATCAGGGTCTAGAAGAGAGTGGTTGAATTTCTTGTTGAATTTTAATTCGGCTATGAATTGAAACTATGTTTGGCGCTTCAAGTTGTCTCAATGATACACACCGTGATCTATTGAAAATCAGGGAATCGTTGGAAATTTGGGGCCGAGTGGCTGCCATGGGAGACCCTTGGTCCATCGCCCGTGTCGAGAGTGATCTGCGCAGAGGGGTCGGCGCGGGCCGCATAAAATTTCTCACCATCAATCGGTGCTATCTTCCAATAATGTTGCGAAGGTTGACCGTCGGTCTGGCGGTCCTCCCTCAGCGGGATTCTTCCGCTTTTTCGCTACTTCCGTCTCATCACACTTCCGTACATCAGAGCACGCACCCCTCCATCGTCAGACCTGACCACTAGCGTTTGAGGACAAAAGAGAGTTTGCGCAAAAGGCATTGGAGCCATCTGACGGCTTTTTTCGTGTGCACAAATTTGGCGGGGCGAATGGCTCCGCAAGCCATTTGCACAGCATTTGCCTCATTTATGCACTGTGGAGCCATCCGACGCGCACGGCAACAAGCTATCAGATGGTTTGAATGGCTTTTGCGCAAACTCTCTAATGCCGACTTGAGAGTGGGACAGGTGCGGGTAGGAATCTGGCATGACATCGGCTCGCCGTGTGCATCCGCAGGCGAGATCCGTGTGAAACCACCCGCAAGCAGTGGTCACACACGGGCAATTCTTTGGGCAATGCATTCATTCTCCGTCTCTTCGCACGGTCAAGCGAATATGTTACGGTAGATATTCTGAGCTTGATTCTCGCCGGATGAAGTCAGGTTTTCCTTACAAATTGTGCGTGGAGAGTAGTGGCAGCCGGGTCACAACCTCTTCTCGCACCCACAATGGCTGATTCTACTTCATCAGTTCAAGAGAGCGAGAAAAATGCTGGCCACCAGGCCGTCTCCACGACCTCAATCCTGGTCGATTCCCATGGGTTGGCCTTGGTTCCTCAACCAAGTCGATTCAAGGACGACCCTCTGGTACGTCATTTATACAGAATTTATCTCTCAGTTATGAACTAACAAAGATAAGAATTGGCCCTCATGGCTCAAATGGGCTGTTCTCCTGCAAGTTGGCTTCTTTGCGTTCTTGGGCCCTTTCAACTCGGCGGTCGTCAATCCATCTCTAGTGCTTCTCGCAGACGGGCTCGGAGTGGATTCGACGACTGCATCTTACACAACAACTTGCGCGATCATCGCGGGCGGTCTTACTGTAAGCCGTCCCCCAACGATTACCACCCTCCACTAAAGGCCCGCGCAGCCATTTATCTTTACCCCTTTAACCAATGTCTATGGCCGGCGCCCAGTGACTTTGTTCGCGATTCTTTTGACTATTGCTGGCGGGATTGGATCAGGAGCTTCCACGACTTACGCTGGAGTTGCTGTACGTTTCTAAACTCCTTTCCGTTTTCAATTCATGGAAGCTGACCGACCCCATGCGCAGATAACTAGAGCGCTGAACGGCGCCGGTTTCGGGGGGATGATGTCCGTCGGCACCTCCTGCGTCAACGACATGTTTTTCCTCCACGAACGTGGCGAAAAAACGGGAATCTATGTTATCTTCGTCACTAACGGTGCTCACGTTGCCGCCCTAAGTGAGAGCACAATTTTCTATGGTGCCTAGAATCACGCTTTCTCTAGTTGGCGGATTCTTGGGGGAAGCAAAAGGGTGGAAATGGGATTTCTACATCGGCGCCATCATCACCAGCGTTCCGTTTGTGGCGGCCCTCTTTCTCTTCCCCGAAACTCTCTTTTCGCGCGACGAGAAGTATCTCGAAACCCGCACCCATGAGCGCTCCTACATGGATATGCTATTCGATTTCAAAGGCAACATAATCCCGAACCGCCGGCTCCGCCTATCACACTTCACGCACTCCTTCGCCATGCTCAAATATCCTTCCGTCATTTTACCTTTCATCTACTACACCCTGGCATGGAGCTTCGTCAATATTCTCCCTGCGGTCACACTCGCAACCATTTACCACAGATTCTACAAAATGGGCGCCGGACCTATCGGTGCCTGCCTCGGCATATCGCTCACCATAGGATCCGTGCTGGGGGAGCTCTGCGCGGGGCGCCTGTCCGATTGGATCATGTACCGCATGGCAAAGCGTCACGGCGGAGTCCGCAGGCCTGAATACCGTCTGTATCTCTCGCCCCTCTCCGCGTTCTTCATGCCCGTAGGGATCATCATCTTCGGTGCCTGCGTCGGGCGCACGGGCTACATTCCGCCGCTCGTGGGCCTCTCTGTGAGTGTGTTCGGGCTTCAGATTGCATCGACAGTGCTCTACGCCTACATCAGCGACTGCTACAAGCCGCAGACGCCCGAGACTGGCGTACTATTTAATCTTGGGAGAGGCCTGTCGTTTTTTGTGCCGTTCGCTGCGACACCGCTGGCGGAGAGGATTTCGTATGTCTGGGCGTGGTTCACGTTCGCTGCGATCCTGTTTGTGACATACCTCCCTGTTGCAGCGCTGATTTGGCGCGGCGAACGGTGGCGGACCGCAGCGGGCACTCCGACCTTCCATCGGTATATGTAGGACGAAAGGGAGACTGGGGGCAAAAAAGGATGGACGTGCCATTCAACGGTCTTCTTACCGTAATGTAATGTAACCCTGTACAGATTCATGGTTTTTACCTATCCGGTGTTGCGCTTCACACTCGAGTCCATACATTTAAACCTGAACTTACTCGACCAAGTATAATTCTGTCGGTTTGACCAAATCAGGAATTGCCTAAGTAGTACGCGATAAGCATGGGGTTTCACTACTGAAATCAGCATCCTGGAACTAAAACTGCCGATGACTAGCGGAATGAAGGAGTCGATAGCGTATTGTGTCCAGCTCCGTTCAAAATCGAGAGCGTCCAGATCCGAGTAGAGCTGGCATTGTGAACCACAGTGTGATATCAAGAGGGATGGGGCGTGTTTTGTCCGGCCTGAAGTCAGCAAGATGTTAAGCGCGAGCAGCGGAGAAAGGTGAGTTTCGAGCCGGACGCGTTACCTCGTGAGAGTCCACTTGATCAGTTTAGCTAGGGCTTGGGTTTGAGGAGGAGGGTAAGAACTGCAGAGACACGGTGGCGTAGATCCGGGCTTGTTTTGAGCGTTCGAGGTAAGAAACGGCCCTTCGTTATCCTGCGTCGGATGACGTTTGTTCGTCGTCCTCCGGCATGCAGTGGACTGTTGAAGCGGGGCCCGCACATTCGGACTTCATTTCTGTCTAGCGTTCGGTATTCTTTAATCCAACGGGTCCTTCCCGTGGTCCATAGGTTGCTGTTCAAGCTTTATACGGATACGTGAGCCAACGGGCCTTGATTTATCAGTTTAGCGCATTGTGTAACACATTTTATTTGCGACCTTCGCATATTCAGTTCGGCAGCTGACCCAAAACCTTCTCCAACACCCGATACGCGTCATACAGCTCGTCCAACCACACCTTATCGCTCCAGATGCTCCAACAGCCAAGCGTCCCGCGCACGCTGCTCCGCCCCGTCCGCCATCTGCGTGAACCACTGGCTCTCGATGCTAGTAGCGGTGATTTTATTCGGACGGGCGAGGCAGAGCCGCTCGGAGGTGGGGAGAGCGGCACGGAGCTCGCAAGGGAAAGAGAAGCGAGGGTGGGAGAGGATGCTGTCAAGGATGGCGGCGTCTTCGATGCACACAGCGGCTCCCTGGACGAGAGAGGGGGTCATTCTGGGACGTACGTCAGTATACTATATTGGGCATGGGAGGAAGATGCACCGACGCGTGAGCAGCGTCTCCAATCAGCAGCAGGCTGTGAGAGGGGTGGGACCAGGATGTGAGTGGCTCGTGGACGTAAAGCTTAAGATAGGTGAATTATACTCTATCCCAAGAGGAATAAAATAAATCTACTCACCCTTCAGTACAGAACCTTGTCTACGAACCCCAGCATGGTCTCAATGCGGGGATCCCAGCCTTTGAAGCTGTTCCTAACCTCCTCTGCGGTTCCCATCAACGCCAGCCTGTAGATCCGTCTCGTTGACGTCGCAAGTGAAAACAAAGTTAATCAACGGCTCGTTTTGACCCTCAAGAAGGTAGCTCAAGATGGTGCCGTGGCGCCCAGGCCAATGGTTATTCCGCGGAGCGCTAGTTATCTCCTCGAGCTCTGGAACATCCAGAGAATGTGACACGGTAAGCCATTTGCCCGGTCGGAATCGGGGGGCCGGGTCTGCCTAGAATGACCTTGCATGCCATCGAATTCAGCCCGTCGGACCCGACGACGAGGTCAGCAGAATATGTTATGTTATCCTTGATGAGAACCGCACCGGCGTCTGGATCGATGGAGACGACTCGGAGATTTGTAGTCCTTCTGCGCCGGCGCCTTGAGAGGACACTAGAGCAAGATTTGACCGTCCTTCCAGCGCATCATACGTGGATGGATGGGCTCGCTACAGTATTTCTCAATGTGCTTATCGACGGAGCGTGCGTAGGATTAGCTTGGATGAGACTTGGATGCCTACATTCTATTGGAAATCAGGGATGGAGAGGGCCGAACCTGCCCCAATATGTTATGACTGGTGCACTCCAAAATCACACCACTCGGGGATGAATTGAGCTCGGGCCCGGGCGCCGTGCGATGCCCATAGGTCGACAAGTATATAATACTGACCAGTGACTTCAGTATCCGGATAAGTAATCCCAGAGACTGTACGCCAATTGCGGGGTTGACGCGCGATCGGAAAGCGGAGCTGGCTTCTGGATCCAGGCACACCGGTAGTACGAGATATTCCAGCCGGGTGCAGACCTGTTTGGAGTGGAGATGGATACGATGAGAGTCGAAGTGAAGATTGAATTGAGCGGTAGCGCATCAAGGCGGGTGACCGAACGTATCTTGGGATGCTGGGCCGACACACCGACCTTCCTTTTTGGGAAGCGACGGCTATCAAGAGAAGACTGATCGAGTCGACGGCGCGTGTTCCCGGAGGCCAAATGAGGCGAACAATACCGCTCGCCACTGAGATACCACCGCCACTCTTAAGGGCCCACTGACCACAATATTCGTAAGGGAATGCTTTGAATCATAGTGCAGTACATGTAAGTAATCATTGTTGTAGAAGTACGATGAGTAATAGACCTCAGTCACACCCAGAAGCTGGTAAGAGACTCTTATGTATTTACCTGTAGAAGTACGATGAGTAATAGACTACAGGTACGTAAGTAAATATATATATGCTGTAACAATGAAGAAATGTACCCTCAGTCACACCCAGAAGCTGTTAAGAGACTGAGGGGCGTTGTACAGGTCCGCACTATTTATGGATACGATCGACATCAAAAGATAGAAAGAAAGAGAAATAAAGACTGTCCCGATTGGGTAGCGAAACACCATAGACCGAAAGAGGAAACTTCACGTGTCGACATACTGTGACAAACTGCGAAGCGAAACGCAACACGGAAGCGAAACCCTACCTTGTCATACTGGTTTGAGTCTCATTACAAGCTCGAGATTTTGGCACATGAATGTACATCATATGTAGTTGAATCCCCCAAAAGGAATTGGCTCAAAACTCGCTGCCAAGCCTGCGCTATCCAAGTCGTTCAACATCATTCATTTACTGCTGTTTGGCACACAGATCAATATCTCATGTAGACATGAGAGAGCTTACAGTGAAACAGGTTCTTGAATGTGTTTTCAAGGTCGTAGATAAAGAAGATCAATTTCCCAGACAGCCAAGTTCCTTAGCTAGGGTGCACGGGCTTGTTTACAACTGTTTTGCTTCCGTGTTATTTACTCACATTTGATCTTTTGGAAAGAACAACTTCGTTCTCCACAGTCACTGCACCAAATCACACAGGGTTCTGTCTTAGTAGGAAGCTGGGATGTCCCTCTACCAACACATCACAAAGTATGGGACAGTCGGGGCAATATTGCATTTGTAATCATGTGTCGAAGCCAACCGTTTCGCTTCGCGATTTGTCACAGTATTGTGTTATCAATGTATACCAAACGACTGGTGACGCTTTTGTGATTTTTCGGGAGAAGGCGGCAAGAGCGTCTTTCGCTTCTTCGGATTCAGTGCTGTGGGGCCCAGGACGGGAGTGCGAGGTACGTCCTCAACAGTCTCGGGGGTGGGCTGCGGAGCTGACGGCGATGTGAGATCCATAACACGCTGGATTTGGACATTAAGCTAGTGAGTTGCCCATATCCTTTGCCAATCCTCACGCGCTCCTCGAAGCTGAGAGCAGTAACCATTCGCCTCATCTAAAATTCTTGCGGTATTTCCCGGCGGCGGGAGGGGAGCCAGCGGGGTTGGCGTCGGCATCGGACGGGGTGGTGCCAAATGTCTCGTTCTCGGACACAAACAGTAAGTGCAAGGTTGTGGGGAGAGAAAAGATGCAGGGAAATCCATTATGCCACCGACCTGGAAAACCATGGGGCGGCGCGTCCAAAGCGTTGATTCAACGTGTAATTCCTGGAACCTTTAGGTTTCAGGTCTCCGACAAATCTTTTGAAAATCCGTGTCCCGATATGGTAACGCGAACATTTCCTTTTTAGGGTTTAAGCCCGTTCGTCCGCACACCTCCCGGTTCCAGGGGTGCCCGGAGGGCCATGTTGAATTTCAAGCGTGCTCAGGGGTTTTGATGGCTGATTAGCGGATGTCTCAAAAAGGAAACATGGCCCAAATTCCCGTATTTTGGCGTCTGCTTCCTTGCTCTTCCGTCAAATTGGCGCACTCCCCACTGGTGCGGGAAATTTTGCTACTGGAATCGCCTCGCAGCACCACCCCCATTCCTGAGGTTCGCCAGCTTGAGCACCATGTCAAGTTGTCGACTTGAAACTTTAATTTCTTCTTGTTCAGCCGCGCATTTCACATCTCTGGCTTTTTTTCGTCCTTCAAGGAGACGAGAATTTGTGAGGTGACCAACCCTCTGTAACGGTCGAGTAACCTCACTTTGGGCTTCCAATGTGTAGCTTGAATTGACTATGATTGGCCCAAGTCCTGGGATGGCACATACTTCGTCCCTTCCTCCAAGAACCACGAACACGGACATGGAACAGGCCTATTACTGTGGTTGGACGCTAAATAGCTATCCTAGAATCCTGGAAGGTGACCAGACAGTTTCTAACAAATAGGGAAAACAACCACAAAACGCAAGAGAGACCACGCAACCGTTGCACCAGGCGACCGATGATAACTGTGTGGGCAATAATACTACTACTCCAGCAGCACGACCAGAAATGGATTGATTTTCCGTATTGCACCAATCAAATGGTTCTCGTACCATTTCTGGAAGGCGTTGTACTTGTGTGGGTATCTCTTAATTATTTACAGTATCTGTGAGGCTCAAAATGTAGAGGCTCGATGAAACACTCGGCCAAATTAGCACCAAAGCTGCTATCAACCGTTCACACCCACATGCCGATGATCTCTGCAGTCCACTGAGTTTCCCGATGATCAACCAGTGCTTTGGAATTGTCACTGGATCGGCCGGATTTTCCAGGAATTATTCCATGGCTTTACACTGAATCATGTTTCACAATTTCTACTGCCGGTTCGGTTGGTAGTGTAGTTCGACCGCCTCGGCGTTGAAAATAAGAATGGTCTTTTTCAACCAATCAGTTCGAAGATTGGGAAAAACGAAGTTCCTTTTTGTGTTCGAACACTTCCGCGACAAGTGGGGATAGTCCGCGACATGATTTAAATACTCAACCCTTATTTATGACCTAGCTATGGAACGAGGAGCCTGTTCAAAGAACTGGAACAGTAGTTGAATTGTGCTCTGCGCAAACTGACCGTGAACAATCCTCGCGGTCATGTGGTTATTGCACTGCGGTCTAAGTTACGAGCTTTCACCTTGTGCAGAGGAAGTGACGAACTTTACCCAAATCCAGCTGAACTCACGAATTTTCAAACTCACGAACTTCCGCAACGCTAAGCGAGGTAACTAAGTGACGAAGATGGCGCGGACTCTGCCATGCATTGTCATGCGGTGATGTCGTCCTTTTCGACCATCTTCCAAAGGCTCATTCTTTGTTTTCTGTTCTGGAGTGGATACTGACGACAAATCAGCATCATGTTCACCCGCCCACATAAACATGGACCATGCTGCTGCATACATAGTGGGACCATCTCCGCCGGTAAATACGAAGACGCGGATGATTCTTGTTCCTTCATCTTCCTACCTCGGTTCAAGCGAGGAGGTATCCATCTGTTGCAGCCTTCGACGTTTTACATGGATAATGCCGGTTTTGACTGTGTTTTTGCCTCTTCGCCGTTTCTTGGTTGTCTCAGCCGTGGAGGTCACAGAGGCACGGATCGAACCAAGGGGGTTGTCTGGTGATTCCTCTTTCTTGACAGTGAAAGACGTGGTGGATTGATCGGTCTGCAGATGCGGTTCGGCCACATTTAGGGCCTCCTTCCCTGTCAATCAAAATCAATACCTTGTTTCGATGTGGCAGAGCGGCAGAGTAGACGACTTTTCTTTTTGTGAAACCGAATTCCCATGGGTCGCAAACTGGGACCCGAAGTCAATGTTGGTAAGCTTTCGGTAGTAGCGAGAGCATCTGGGGAGGTGTGCATGACCGATCCCGGAGGTCCCAACAGAACGAACGACACACTGTCGAGGTGCAGGCAGCGAGGCTTTTCAAGGGGCGGTTCAAGCGGATGTTCTTGACCTGTAGATTGTACTGGGGCCGGTTCTAAAGACGGTTGCGGGGAAGCTGGCTCTGTGGGACTTGCGGACTCTGGAATAGCATTATTGCGGGTGGGGGATGGGCTTCCAGAAATCAGTTTGCTTGAGGTTTGGCAGATACGGCACGGAAAAAAGTGGACACACGATCTCTTCTCCATATCCTCCTTGGATGATTTCATGAGTAGAGTGGCTAGGGCTGGACGCGTATTGTTTGGGTGCGGTAGGGTTCCGGATTAAAGCGGAGAGTTCCTGCGACAATGGTACAATAAAATTTGGTGGCGTAAGCGCTCAAAAGTGACAGGTTTTTGGTTGAGTGCCGGATAGACGCTGAGATTTTCGTCGGAGGGTGCGGATGGCGGGGATTTGAGAAACGGTGTAGTCGTCAAGATAGAAGTATAAAGCAAGTTGCGTTCGAAAAACAAGAGAGTTCACAGCAAAGCACGTATCCTCGGTGAACAAGGGCACTCCGGGATAGTGCTGGCCATAAATACAATACAAAAAAAAAATATTTTGAATATATTCAAATACATACAAATATGATACGCTGTGGAAGGTGTAAATAAAATATGAATAGGATACGATACGGCCGAGGCATACTCAAATATATTTCAATACGGTACGGTTGCTATATTCCCCCCCCCCCCAGAGCTGCTGACTTGGCAGCCCTCAGAGCCCACAAGCCATCAACCTGCCTCAGAATCAATGATCCTGCCCACCGAGAGTTGCGAGGTCAGCATAACACCGTATGGGTCTGTTCACGCCTGGATTAACCGAGATCAAACTTGTGTGATCCGAAACTGGGTTCAACCTTTTGGCTCATTCCTAGCCAATACCAAAGAGCCAGAGCCTTTAATGGTTTCAAAAAGGTGTCCACCTAATTCTCCAGTAGAATCCCAAGGTTATGACCCAGTTTTGCTCCGAAAGTGAGGTCTTGAATATATCCAGATATATTCAAAATATACTCATATTCACCTACTGTAAAGGCAACCTCAGCTCGGCGTGGGAGCGCGGGAACTAGCGGGAGAATCCGAAGAGAAGAAAGGATGAGGATTCCCACGCTAGGCGAGGTTTATATAACAAATAGGTACTAGCCAGTAGCACGTGTCCGAAGTGATCGGCATTGGTCCCGAGCTTCATTGCATAGCACGTTCCAGTGTGAGCGGCCGGATGAAGGGGAACAAGGGGGAACGGAGTCCGGAGGGACGGGGGGCGACATTCCGGTTGGAGGCATAGCCTGGGGTTCCAGATGGAAGGCCGGACGAGGAAGGGGCTCTGGACGAAGGATCGGGCGTGGAAGCGGGGCAGTGCAATGGGCCGGAGCCGGGCGGACGGACGGACGGACGGGGGTTCCCTTGACATCACCCCCCCTTGGAATGCGGCCCGACGCATGAACCGGACGTGGGTGTTGCGCTTCCGGAACAAGAACGGGTCGAATGCGGCTGAGGCAATCCGGCGCGGGGCATTGGGGTAGCGGTGATAATAGGCATCAATGGTGTCTTTGGCGAAGACGTCAGAGTGCTTTACCCATTTATTGTGTTCCGTAGCCTTTCCACTGCACCATGTACCAGAGGCTGCCGTAATGGACCTTCACTTCTAGGATCTCCTTGACCTCCCACTGAACGTCATGGTCTGTCTGGAGGACAGGCGGGGGTTTGTCGTTTCGGGGGCGTCCAGGGAACAGGTCCGGTTCCGCGAGCTGGAGTTTCACCACCAGGAAAACCGGGTGGAGCTCAAGCTTGTACGCACCCTTTCCGACAACCTTCACAACTTTAAAGGGGCCGAGACATTTGTCCGCAAATTTGACAAACGGACGGGTCGTCCGGATGTCAGATTGGTCGCCTACTTTGATCTCTGGGGAGGGTGTGTGCCGGCGGTCGTAGTACAGCTTGAACTCGTCTTTGGCTTTAACAAGCGTGGCTTTGGCTTCTGAGACTCCGGATGCAATCCGGTCTCGGAACTCGTTCGCGGACTCCACACACCTCAGTAGGGGACCATTTCGTGAAATGTCCTGTATATATACAGCAGGTGCTTTGCGAAGTTTTCTGGCAAGCCATAAAGGATGTCCGACTGGTTGTGTTTGCACTAGGGGCTGAACCCTGGCATTTTGGCATCTCTCTGTTCTTATCAGATGGCTTCCTGCCATTTTTCGGGCATTCCTCGGGCTTCTCGGGCACCGCACAATTTTAATCACAATCAATATTTGGGTGAAATTAATATTTTGCGTGGTTGCCTCAAAATTGATAGCCGTCCATATTGGCTTTGAGATTGATCATGTTTGGTGTTGCCCTTGATGCTCCTGCTGTTGTTTGTGGTAGTAAATGCATTTTACGGGGTGAAAACCGCCGTGTTTGAAAATTTATTTTGCATTTTGCCAGCCAGCAAGCCCTCCAATGAGAAAATGTTATGTACAACTCTGGTAACCCTGAATGAGCTCTACAACATGCGTTACACAGATCAATATGTTTTGAACCACTTTCCTCTTTGGGCCACTACACTTTGCATCCAAAAAAGGAAATTCTCGTCAATTTCGAGTTATTTGGGCCGGGATTTCCATATTCTGGATTGTTGAAGTGACTGCATTATTCCTTGGGCTCTCTAAAAATATGTGAAACACATCCGGGCTTGAATCAGTGGGATAATAGCCTAATATTGCCTGAATTCATTGATTTTCCTTGCAGCATTATATTGTAGTGCTACAAACTTGAGAAAAGTGTGAAACAAGGTTGGATAAGCTATATTAACATTCCCATGCTTAATGCATCCTCTATTCCATTGCTAGTAATTTTTTCTTCGCCAAATCATGCAAATCAACAATAGCATAAATCACTCATCTCTATTGGTACATGGTCAGGATACATAGGAAATATCATGCTTCATGAGCTCCGAACTGACCCAGTTCAAGATGCCTCCTTCACTCAGGAAAGCAGTGGAAAGGTGATGTATCTAATAAATAGTCAGACATAAAAATCACGACATCCTCAATTCTCCGGTGTCCTGGGGATGGGTATGAAGGCAGCTAACATGTATTATGAACGGTAGGAACAGTCTCCGGGCCAAATTTGCCTCAAAATATCGATCTACAGCTGGCATGTGTAAAATCTCATGTTTTGGAGATTTGCATGAATTGAGAGCCAGGGAGCCAGTTCTCGAAGAATAGACCCTCAAAACAGCAAGAAAGGGTGTTAAACAAATCCATTCTCATTTTTTTTGAAGGATTTTGGTCAATTATTGGCTGGTCAGGGTTTTTCGGACTACAGGTTTGATATGAGTGCAGGTTTATCCATGGATTCACCTGCAATCCAGTGCGCCTTTGGGCTATGGTTGCCCCCCAAACCTAAGAATCTCCAGAAAAATGCATTTCAGTGTAGAATCACCAGGAGGATTAATCTCTCACCTCTGATTTCTCCCAATCATATCAGAAGAGTGCGATAAAATAATCAGGTAGTGGTGAGTCCGTGATAATACTAGTGGTGAGTCCGTGATCATGAACCAAAATCAAGCAAACACCTCTTGAACATTTGTTATTTGATTCAAAATTTGGGAGAATGACTGCCCCATACAGCCGCTTACCTTCTACAATGCTAATTAATCCATATCGAATCCCAATGCCACCTAGTTCTGGAAATGAGCAAAACATGTTGTCTCACATTTCGGGATTTTAGCCTAATAAACTGCTGTCATAACAGTGCCTGAACCCTTTGGCAAGGTATGGAGGGATGTTTGGCCATGACCCGTGGTCCCTGGAATGCAAGGGTAGCCTGGAATGAAGTGAAATGTGCAATATATGCTATTTGAGCCATTGCTCAGATTTGGCCCCCCTAGGACCCTGGGATATGTTTTCATTCCACCCCATGCGCCCGGAGCATCATCCCGGTCATTTTTATAATGGTAGGTGGCCAGAATATAGGCTAGGAAACGAAATTGATGAGAATTACCTTTTTGGGATGCAAAGCGTAGTGGCCCAAAAGGGAAAGTGGTTCAAAACATATTGATCTGTGTAACAGATGTTGTAGAGCTCATTCAGGGCTACCAGAGTTGCATATAACATTTTCTCATTGGAGGACTTGCTGGCTGGCAAAATGCAAAATAAATTTTCAAATGCCACACTTTTTGTACCAAAAAGGAGCAAAAAATGAAAACCCGCGTACCGGATCTTCAAATACAATCGAGGAGATCAATTTTAACCCAATATGGACCAACATCAATAGCAAGGCAACTGCCGGGGCCATCGGTTCATGGGCAACAACCAAAATATATGATTTTTTTTTGAATTTGATGCCCCAAAGGCCATGCCGAGGCACCCCAGATGCCGCCGGAAGGGCTGCCTGATGGGCTACACACCCTAGGAGTACTGTTGAAAAACTTCGCAAAGTGCCTTCCATATATATACGGAAAATTTCGTGAAATACTAACATAATGAGCTGCTCTACAGTCGAACACAATCCATTGGGCTCGAACCCCATCCGAGGGAGCCTCCCGGTGTCCGTCATGAACGGGACTTGTTGCGTCGAGGAGTGGATGTGGTTTTTGTACACGAACTCTGCGGCCGGAAGGAGCTCGTCCCAGTCATCCTGTTTGTAGTTCGTGAAGATCCGGACGAACTGCTCGAGCTCCTGATTGACGTGCTCAGTCTGGCCGTCGGTCTGTGGGTGGTAAGTGGTGGAGGTCGCTGGCTCTATCCTGGTGAGGCGCCACAGTTCCATAGTGAACTCCGCAACAAATTGCGGTCCCCAGCCGGAGATGTATTTCCAGGGGTTCCGTGGTGCCTCCAGACGTTCCAGTACTAGAGCTGAGTGGCCCTGACTGCGCCGAGGCCGGTGTGGCACTCGTTGAAGTGGGCTCGCTTACCCAGGACATCGACCACGACCATGACCGCGTTGAACCCGTGCGCATCCGGGAGCTCGACGATGAAGTCCACCGAAATGGTGTCCCAGCGTTCCTCCGGGATCTCAGTTGGTGGGACAGCTGGAGCCACCAGTAATTCCGGGCGATGAGCTCAAGAGTTTTGAAGTGCCTGGCATGTCCGGCAACCCGAGTGTCATGGTGCAGCGCGATGATCCGGCGCCGGAGGTCCTTATTTTGCAGCACGACAATCTTACCATGGTAGTGAAGGAGCCCGTCAGCGATACACCACTCAGATGACTGGGGGGAGCAAACATTCCGGTTCTTGAGGAGTTCCTGCGTGACCAGGTCCTCAAGCTCCGGTTCGCCCGCAAAGGCCTCCCAGACATCATGAAGGAGGGGAACCTCGGGTCCGGTAACCATGACGCCTTCCAGCGCGCAGACTGGAACAAGTCCGGGCGAAGGAGGGTGACGTCCGTGTTGTCCAAGCCTACTCGGTGGTCCGGGCGATGGGACAGTGCGTCCGGGCTGGTGGTGGAGCGCGAAGTCGAACTGAGACAGGTACAAGGGCTTGGATGATTGCGAGCATCTCCTTGTCGTGGATTTTGTAATTGTGCTGGACGTCACTCAAACTTTTGGAGTAGAGCCCGACCAGATGCCACTTTCCGTCCGTGTTCAGCTGAGACAGGACAGCCCCAGTGGCGTAGTCGGAGCTGTCCGCCTCGACTCATTACGGATGTGATCTGTCTGGGAAGACCAGGACGGGCTCCACAGTCACCGCATCCTTGAGGGCTTGGAAAGCAGCAGCCACAGCAGTGATCCAGGTCCACGCCATGCTCTTCTTTGTAAGGTCGAAGAGGGGTCGGGCAATGTCCGAGAACGCCTGGATGAACTTCCAGTAGAAGTTTGTGAAGCCGAGGAACTGCTGCATGTCCTTCTTGTTCTCCGGGGCAGGCCAGATGGTGACCTTGACCGGGTCCATCTCGACGTGGTTGTGCGAGATGATGACGCCGAGGTATTCGATCGACGACTTCTCGAACTCGCACTTCTCCGGACGGAGGTAAAGCCTGTGCGCCCAGAGCCATCAGAGAACTTCTCGGATGATCTCCTGGTGGCGCGCGAGGTCGGAGTGAGCGATGGGGATGTTGTCAAGATACACCATTATGTCTCTAGACAGGATGAGGTCTTGGAAGATGTCGTTAATCATTGTCTGGAACGTGGCCGGAGAGTTGGTGAGGCTGAAGTACATCACCAGCGGCTCAAAGAGCCCTCGGTTGGTACGGAACACGGCCTTCCACTTGTTGCCTCCCCAGATACGGATGTTGTTGAAGCCCCACCGGACATTGAGTTTCATGAAGAACCGAGCTCCCTTCAGGCGGTTAATGAGGTCGTTGATCAGCGGGAGCAGGTATCGGTTCTTTACGGTCATTGCATTGAGCGCCCAATAGTCCTGGACGAACCGGAGGCTTCCGTTCTTCTTCTTGATGAAGAAGACCGGAGATGCCATCGGGAACTTGGACGGATGGATCCGTCCGGTACTCAACCCGTCCTCAATTAACGCGTCAAGCTTCTTTTGTTCGAGGGGGGAGATCGGGTAGACCTTGCAGTTGGCCGGTTTCGCATCCGGGACGAGTTCAATGGCGTGGTCCCATGTTCGGCGGTCTGGCAGCGCATCGAACGACTCCTTCTCAAAGACGTCGGAGAAATCCCTGACCCAGGCTGGAACTGAAGTCCCAGGCGGGGCCGAGTTCCGAGCGAAGGCCTCCACAAGCCACTGAGAAATGGTGCTGCCCGCACAGATTTCTTTGGCCAGAGCGAACACGGTGTAGAGGATCTGGTCGCTGTCTTCAAGCTCGTCATCCTTGTCATCGTCTGGGTCCGGAGTGAGGTCGAGGAAGTTGTCTCCATTGTCGTCCGGGTCGTACCTGTCGTCTCCATGCCACTCCTCTGAGTCAATGGCACAGATAGATGGGACGGAACCTTCACGGAGCTGCCGGAGGATTGGAGCGGAGATCTTCACGCTGCAACAGATGGCGCAGAGCTAATCCCAGCAAGTGCTGCAACTGGTCGGGCATCGGGTCATCCGGACTTCCTTGGTCTCCCAGTCAATCTCCAGGTTGTGCTTCTAGAGCCAGGAGTAACCAAGGATTTCCTGAGTTGTGTTACCGCGAGTTGGATCCGTTCGGAGTGCCCCTTGTATTTGACGACCATATTGACTACGCCGGAAATGCCTCCAGATGCATTAGGCGTGCCATCGACGTTGAGGACCGGAATGGGCTGGGAGAGCTTTCGGACAGGAAGGTTATGGGAGATCACGTACTCCGAGTCGATGAAGTCTCCAGTTGCCCCGCAGTCGACCAGACCCTTCACGGAGATTGTAGCCATGGTCTCTACCAATTGCATCTCCAACGGAATGTGCAGGGAGTTCCGGCCCTCAACAGAATCAATAACGTACCGCCGGGATAGTTTACGCTCCCACCTCGGGCGGCGGACGCGAGGAATGGAAGGAAGGGGTTCTGCCTTTGCCTCTGGGGCGGGAACAGGGGCTCCGGCTTGGGGACGGAAGCCGGAACGGGGGGTGCATCTTTCGTTTCAACTCCTGATTTATTGGGTATATCTTTGTATAAGCAGGAGTAACGATTGGGAGACACAACCGGGGGTGCACCGCTCACTCGGCCATGTCCGGAAAGCCCTCTGGCTCCGCATCTCCGGTTTCCGGCTCAGCCGGGAGCCCAGTGGTGGTGGAGAGGCGAGCAAAGAGCTCTCCGAGGAGATCGTTACCGAGTTGATGGACGTCCTCGTCCAGGACGTCCACATGCCGGACATCCGAGGGAGTTGGACAGTCTCAGGCGAGGTGTCCGGCTGCGCCACAACGGAAGCAAGTGCGGGCGTGAAGCGTGCGGGGGTCTGGTCGACATCCATTGGAATGCCAGGCGGAAGGGTGGGCACTGGCACGGCTTTAGGAGCGGGCGTGAAGGAGGGGACTGGGAGGAACATCCCAGTGCGGGGTGTACGGCCAGAGCCGGGGCGCGAGTCGGGGGTGCTCCCGCTCGGACACGGACAAGGGCGTCGTACTGGCCGAAAGTGCGGAGATGCCATCCGGCGTAGTCTAACAGCGCCAGGGCTGGCAAAGAAAATGCTGTTGCTCTGTATGAGTGCACATTGAGCGCGGAACCCAATCCAGGAGGTGTATGTGGACGGGGAGTGTAAGGAATGATTCATTGGGTGTTACAGTTGTATGCCTCCATCGAAAGGTCATGTCAGAAAGAGGTTTGGGTGACACAACACGAAAGGACGTAAATAGCTGATGCGGCACGTGCTCGTTTGGGGCCTTCCAAATAGGGAAGTTCCTTCCTGTTTGGGATTTCGTGGTGAAGACTGACCTATGGTATCTGATGCGTGAGTAAAATCAAACCATAAACAGTTTTCTCTCATCTCCGCCTGTCAAAGAGAAAACATGTGTTTATTGGTCTGACTGGGGAGACTAAGAGGCACTTAAATTCATTGAAGAATGGACTGCAAATAATTGCCAAGCATCCGCCAAAAGCTTCATTACCAATCGCCTGTAATGGGATCTGGCGCGTAATCCAATTTCAAACTCAGCTGCTAGATTGGTGACCTGTCCCATATAGTGGCTGGATTCAAGCCTACTCACTTAGTTGAAGATGTTTCCAAACTGGGTGTAAGCATAGGCTTCTGACAATTGCTGTGACTCTGATTCACCTCAAGGCTCAGTTGCACCGCTGTTCTTCCTCATAATATTGTGTTGAAAACTTTTTCTGAGGAACACAGGTGCCGAGGGGAATCTAAAGTGCCGTGGCCCGCTGGAGATCCCGATTTGAATGGGGCCCCGGTGAGCTAAAGGACCTGCAAAACTTTGCATTTGTAAATGGTTTAAACAGTTTTTTAAAACATTTATTACTGTTTCTGTTTGGTTTGAGGGTTTCCACAAACGAAAACGAAATGGTTGGAGCTTCAAGTCAATGTACGCCTTGTCTCATTCACTGGAGAACAGCAGGAATGCTTGATGACGGTGGGGGTTGTAGGAACACTGGTCTGCTATAGCAACAACTCTCGTCTCTCTCCATCTGGCCGAGATGAAACTATCCACCCGGTTATTGGATGGTGGCTCTTCAACAAAAATTGAAATATATTTGGGATCTGTTCTTCTGTATGCATTAGCTTTCTTTTTCGATGTGGAATACTATATGGGACTGGGTAGTTGGCCACCCCTAGGTAGTCGGCCACTCAAAGAATAAACCCCTAGAGCTCGAAACAAGATCAGTTGAGTCTTGAGGGACAAAATAACAAAATACAACTTATGGCGCTGGTCCACACCAAATTTAGGGAACGTGACATGCCGATCAAAAGTTACGGCGTTTTGATTACCGTTTTGGGAGGTGGGAAGACTTTTTTCCAAAACGACGCAACCCCTATACCATATAAAGTAATTTCATGGGGGCAGTGCAGCACAGCCAAGATTTACCGAGTTTATATATGTTCTGAATAAATTAAATACGATCACAATCAGTTCCTGTACTACAACATTAAGGAGTGTTAATGCTGATGCTCTACAATGGGGTGAATTGATGCATCTGGGCTGGTACCACACCCCAAAAATGATTTGTGTGCCCGCACTAACACTTGTAGAATGCTTTTTTATAACATATTAAACTGCCAACTGTGCAGAACTGTGCCCTTGGCGCCTCTTTCTTTCTTTCTTCCTTCCTCCTCTCAACAGCTTCGGAACCTATTAGAGAGGTTGTGCAAAAGCCGCATGCAGCACCATGCGGCTTTCATTTTCCATCAATTATGTATACACCCTTGGCATACAGCGATTCCGGCATCGGGTGGGAGGAGGAAGTGTTGAAATGACCTTTTTCGGCAGCATCACGGTCATAGCCGCACAGCGATTCTAACGAAGCAAAGTAATTACGTAAAAAATGACACACATTACAGCTCTTTGTGGTACAACAGGTGCAGTCCGTTTTTTTCTGTTTTGGCAAGTTTTCACAAGAACAGCTGCCCTGAGCTCAATTCTCAATTGTTTCCCTTCAAAATAAGCCCATTTGATTCGCATTGAAAATCTACAGGGGATACAATACCGGTATTTTTGATCCTTTCGCGTAATAGATTTCTTCCGGAAAAACTTGCTGTTAAGAGGGACACCTGTAGCATTCGGAACACTCCCCCAATTGGCCTAGTTTTTGGATATTCTTATACATCTGATGTGACCCTAGCCGATTTGGGTGTTTACGGAGCTTAATGTACTCAAACTTCCATGGACAGCTCTACTTGTGGTAGTGTCCGGATATCTACCTTGCTAAAGTGTGCACTAGATCACAATCACTGAGTATGTAATATAAATAAACATGTGGTTCTCTAGGGCCACCTCAGATGTATAAAAATACCAAAAACTAGGCCAATCGGGGCAGTATTCCGAGTGCTACAAGTGTCCTTCTCAACACCATGTTTTTCCGGAAGAAATTCTATTCCGTGAAAGGATCAAAAATACTGGTACTCCATCCCTGTGGGTTTTCAATGCCAATTTAATGAGCCTATTTTGAGGGGAAACAGTTGAGAATTGAGCTCAGGGCAGCTGTTCTCGTGAAAACTTGCCAAAACAGAAAAAAAAACGGACCGCGCCTGTTCTACTGCAAAGAGCTGTAAGTGGTTCAATGTACCTTTGGGGGACATCAATCTCATCAAAGAAATACGGCAATCCGGCGGCGTTGTAGATCGCCAGAGGCAAGGGTTGGGTGTTCGACGGATGTATTCCGCCAAACTCGAACGCGAAGCTGGACGCGCCGTGACTGTGGCGATGTATGAGGCAAATGGCGCGGAGGAGGTGAGCGGAAATGAAAACTCATAAAACATACTGAGAAATTCGAACGGCGTGTAGAAATGGCAGCAACATCTCGCAACATATGAGTCGATTCGGTAACTCGCGATAATTTGCTTCCTATTGCCATGTTGATATGAGCGCAGGCACCCCAACGTCATCCAGCTCTATGGCTTAGTGCACACCGGTGAGCTCCGTGCAATGGTCTTCCATAATGGTTTGGACCATTCATTCAACCTGACTTCTCGCTGATACCGGGAATAGAGTTGATCCCATGGCGCCAGTTTCTCAATCGCTTTGAACATTCACCCATCTTAGCCACATACATCCTTGGCTATTGGGTGCGTTCCCTTCCCCCGTGGCTCACCTTGATAATAATTCCCACTGAAGAATAAAGAGTGGAAAGTGAGGGGAGTTGATAATTCTAGACCCATCTCTGATGATGCGCTTTCAGAATGCAGACTGTTATATTTTTGCCGGTTTCCCAAGCCTTTGGCAGGAGACGGTGACTATTCTCCTGGTCTCTTCTATGCCGTCCCTCACAGATAGTTATTAGTCGCAGGAGCTGGATTGGTCGCTCTGGATACACCCCGCAACAGGTGGTCTCCGTGTAGATCTCGTCCGGGGCGGGAGAATGGATGACGACGATGTGTTCCCGTGGCGGGAGGGCATTGAAAGGATGGAGAACTTATCATTGGACGACCCCTACGCAGAGGTGGCGGTCATTTCGAATTTAGACAACAAAGAATATCACAGCCTCTGTTCTGACTCTCTAATAGCCCAGTTCCGGACGCTTTCTGTTCCCACCCAACTCCCGGTTCCACTAGGACCGACAATTTTTTATTCGAATCCCCAACATCGGGTGGCGATGAGGATCACACAGCCCCTTGACTTTGGCGGTGATAATTTGCGGTGGTGGAAAAGCACAGAAGCAGGAGAGGTCTTGGCCAATTCCTGGATCAGGTACGTCGATCGACGTCTAGCTGATTTCTTTCTCTCATTTCCTTTTTGTTTTGCTTTCAAGATATGAGTCCCGCCGGGTCCGAAGCCTTGAAATAAGAATGGGAATGGAAGACCCCCTGGAAAACTACTCTGTCAAGCCTGCGAGGTTCTGGATGGCGCAGGCGAATCACCTTTTCCACCAACTTCAGGCAACTTCACACTGGGAAGATTACGGTGCGACTCGCCTATGTTCGATGTTTGGATATTTGGCAACTCATAACTCATAATCAGTCTGCGTGGATACATTCTCATTCATTCTTCGATGTTTACCCAACACATCCAGCATTCACGAACCCGATGGATATCTTTTCGTTTGTCCACCCGAGGATTTCCGGGCTAGTTCAGATCTAGTTCAGTGGCCAGATTTTCCGGCCTTTTGGTCACTCGACTCATCTGGCACCTCCCGCCTCAGCAGCGAGCACGCAATAATCCTCGGGTTCCCTATCATTCATATTGAAACTCTTCTATATGGAGATTGCTGGTACCCCAGGGTTTACGCAGGACTGAGACAATTTCAACAAGGCAAGGGATTCAATCCAGATAGTCAAGAGGTCGCTATAGATCTCGGCTACCCGCTGTTTGAGCTTTGCCCGATGTCGATTTGCGCTCCATTTCCATGTGGTGAGCATACTTCGGCGTCCCACGTCATTACTTGAGCTAACATAATTCGAAAGTTGAACTCGAGTGGCGTAAATGGAGGTGTGATCTTGAGGATAATGCACTTTGTCGCGAGTTGGGTCACTACTTTTGAAGTACACTACAAAGAATGTATTCATCTGTTAACTGCTACAAAGCGAATTCGGCTAGGTACTTCAATGCGACTTCTTTAACATCACTGCATTGGGAGTACAAATATGCATGTGAGGCACAAGCACAAGTTGTTTGTACAAGAGACTAGTCGGTGGTCGGATTCCGACTCTACTGTTGATGATATTTCAACTTATTTCTGATTTCCTTGGCAATAGGGATCCCCACGTAACCGTATAATACCGAAATACAGTTACGGTTATACATACCTGTAACCGTCCCCTATAGGCACCTCGCGCGCCTCGATGCGGTTACGGTTTGGCCCGTACCGTATACCGCACAGACCAGTCTCCACAACGAAGGCAAGTCGTCACTAACAGATGGGGCAATTTTACGCAGGTAAAAACTCACCGGAAATTAATTAAAACCACGAGATGAACCATGGAAGTAAAGCATGCCGAAACTTACCAGCAGATGGGGAGGTTCTGAGCCTCGAGGCTCGCAACATTGATGGAGTAAAAGTGGTGAACTCGGAAACAATGAGAGCAGTTGGCATGAGACCAGATAATGTAAGAGCACCACTTAAGTAAAGGGCGGTCGGACCGACTTTTCAACTCAAGTGTTTTTGACTTAAGTAGAGTCAAAGACATAAATAGGTTGAAAAAACATATGCTATGGTCAAACAGACATAAGTCGCGGGGGGAGACTCAAGTCCTTTTTCACTCAAGTGTCATTGACTTGAGTAGAGAATTGAATGCATAAATAACTCAAAAAACAAATTATCAATACCTACTCAAGTAGTGCACACGACTCAAGTCTCGCACACAACTTGAGTCACACCACACTGGAACTTCAGTGGCACGAATCCTACTTCCCGACTTGAATTTCACGGGAATTTGGTTCGCATGTAGCCGCCACTCAATAAAGTCCTCCGTGGATTGAAGGCAAGATGAGTATCTGAGACGGCCACCGGTTGTAATAAGTTATAACCAATGCATGCACGGAATGATCGAAAAAAGAAGAAAAGGGAAAGGACTGCAGATGTAAATATGAAGCAAGAAATGAATGAAGAAGAGGAAAAAGACGTGCTATGCAGATAAGTTTCCAGCTCCGAGTCCGTTTCCTACGGTGGCATCATAATTGCGCTGTTCAAGTTGTGGTGGCATGAGTCCACAAGGATAAATGCATGCTTGCTCCGAGTCAGGTGAATAGAGTACGCAGACTCCCGAGTCTTCAACATGTTGCTGGAGGCAGCCGCAGGACTTGTGTTGGACTTGTGAATCATGAGTGGATGACAGTCGGCAAAGAACATGGTTTGATTGGCGGCCACACTGACACTGATAGGTCCGAACTCCGACCCATTGTCCTAACGTTGCCGAAGCTACGTGGTCAAGTACTGCCTTTTCGTCTTTCTTTCTGCCACCACCACCTCGCTCGATGACACGAGTATGATTTTCTGCTTGCTACCCACTTCTCTGCGATAACGAGGTGGCAGGCGTCTCCGAGGGCCGATATCGAGTGTCTCGACGACTAGGCGATGCACCTCGCAGTCGAGGAGATATACACGTCCGTACCTCATCCTCGACTTGGACACAATCATCCCCGAGAACTGTTTCCGTGACGCCGTGCACGAGATGTACGAGTCGGGTGGATCTCCCTTCCCGTTGTTCCTCCCCTTCGTACCCGACTGATGAGACGGTGTTGCAGACATATTCTGAGGGCGGGTTCAAGGGGGGTGTGAGTCTGATGGTCATTAATGAGCTGGTGCCTTGGTATAAGCATGTGTATGGGGTTCCTTTGTCACTTTGTGTGAAACGAAGCTGACACTGAGCTCCCCGCTCCATGCCTGCACAGTCGTCTTCCCCGCCCTCGGATGCTTCTCGAGTCGCTTTGGCCACCGCAACTTCGTCGCTGCGATGTACGCAAACCTTCTGTTCTTGATTGAAGGTAAGTTTTTGTCTTCATTCTCGCTGATTTTGGGAGGGACTTGAGTTAGTGGGGCTCAAGTGCCAAGCAGGGACTTGAGTTGCAGCAAGGGCTTAAGTACATTGAAATACCATTCATGTGATGTGCTATACAACTTAAGCTTAAGTGGGGCCTACAACTCAAGTTGCAGCACAAACGCTGTGGGGAACCCGAGGAAATCACTTAAGTTGAGCCCCGACTTGAGTGAAAAAGTCGGTCCGACCGCCCCAGACTTAAGTGGGGCTGTGTGAGTTTCACGCTAGAGAACAGAGAAACTAGGGAACAGTCTCTGGCAGCCAGAGATATGCAGCCACCAGAGACAGGAAACCTTGTTGCATTAGAAATTAAATACTAAGATAAGATATTAGCTGTCTTACTAAGGATAAGCTCAGACATTACAGCAGCCCGATCATGCAACCACCGCATACATGTGATTACTCACATTATCACAAAGGACTTGGTCCCGCTAGACAGAGCTAGAGGACGGAGAAACCAGGAAATGGTCTCTGGCAGCTTGAGACATGCAGCTGCTCGAGACAACTCAAGACCTCATACCAGTAATGATATTGCACTGATAAGTTGGTACCTGATCTATTAGCACACATGATGGCGTGCTCGAGATATATCATATGGAATAGCTCCAACGGGGCAAGATTGTGAATGCTCTCAATCTAATTGGCTATCCACCTGCCAGAGGCTTGATCCTAGAGAATTCCGAGGATCTCCTTTTATTATCATAAAGCGTATATAAATCAGCCATACCTGTCAGGGGAACCACCCGTCCGTCCGTCCGTCCGTCCGTCCGTCCGTCCGTCCGTCCGTCCGTCCGTCCGGCTCCGGCCCATTGCACCGCCCCACTTCCTCGTCCGATCCTTCGTCCGGCCTCGTCCGTCCATCCGGCCTTCGGTCCTATGCCCCAGCCTACGCCTCTGTCTGGAACGTCGCCCTCCGTCCCTCCGGACTCCGACCCCCTCCGACCCCCCGCGTCCGGTCGCTCTCACTGGCACGTGCTGTGTGATCAAGCTCGAGACCACTGCCGATCGATCCGGACACGCACTACTGGCTAGTACCTATAAAAACCTCGCCTAGCGTGGGAATCCTTATCCTTTCTTCTCTTCGGATTCTCCCGCTAGGTGCGTATTCTAGAAACCTGTATTTAGTACTGTCAATTGAGTTGCTTCGGATTCTCCCGCTAGTCTCCCGCGCTCCCGCGCCGAGCTGAGGTTGCCCTTACAATACCATTTGTATTAGTAGCATACTATCCCCTAGATATCGGGACAATATAGTGGATTTGAGATCAGTAAAGATATCATAAGAGCTGCAGATGCAACAGATAAGAATAGAGCCTAGAGGATATGGGACACTTGAACAGACTGTCTCGGACACCAATATAAGAGCCAGCTCAACCCTTTGAAGTGAAGATTGTACAAGTGCCAGGTACTGAATCCTGTGTAGGCTTGTTCCTGGGAGACACTCCTGCTGCCCTCAACATAGATAAGGAAGTGGCACTGCTGCCTCCTGTACTTGTACATTTGGGCCCTGCCCTCCCACTTGTCTTGTACAAAAGCCAGTGTTATTGAAGCTGCTGCCAGCTGCATGTTCAGACCACTCCAAGTAAAAGTCCGTCTGAGGATATTCATCCTGCACTACTTTGCGTCGGTGTGCCCTCACAGATACGTGAGATTCTCGAAAGTCTTGAGTTCCTTGTAGAGTCTTGATACCTCGAACAGGTGAAGTCCCTGCTCTAGCATAACAAGTGCTCAGATTGCACAGTTATTGCCATCCGCAATTACCTCGCACCTACCCCCGTTGCACACCCTGTGATACATACTCTACTTCCCTGAACAACAACCAAAGTATTAGATTGGAGTTTGTGATATATTTTGATTTTGGGTTAGTTGGTGTTAGTGATTTGTCGCTTCACTCTCTCCAAGCGCAGTGTCCTCCCTGTGATGACTCCTCTCATAAAAATTCACCACGAGTACCGAATTGCCAAAATTCACCCCCCGAGTCTACGCGGAATTTCAATATCCTTCCTCAAGGATCCTGCTGGCCAGAATGCTTGTTTTTTCTGTCTGCCATTACAGCCTACCTCCGAAAATGCGGCTCCCACTACATCCCACAACTTTTCGACCACTTTGATCTCTTCAAGCAGATCACCGTCACTTTGCCCATAATTCCGGAGGCCAGCCCTCTTAAAACCAAAAAATGTTGTGTCCCTGGAAAATTCAGAAAGCAAATGTTGTGCACGCCTCGCCTTTGGCCGCCGTTGTCCCAAACTCTGCACAGATTTTTTTTTCTACTTTGGAGGCCCTCAATGGGGCCCCAGATACTGTCCAAATGACATGCATGAGTTAGTTTATGGTCCAAATAGCATGTCCTGTGGCCAATATGGACCCAGAGACTCATACACAGAATGGACTTCATGCTGGCCTATTCTTGGCCTATTCGGGCAGGAAGCAGCCATCAGGGGGATACACCTGCACATGACCCGGGGCGGCGGTCCGGGGCTACCCGTGGGAGACTCCTTCCCTATATACAGTGTTGCCGCGACTCAGAAAGTCGAGTCGACTTCCAAATGAAGTTGACTCGGCCAAGTCGACTCAAGTCGACTTGAGTCGCCAAGTCGACATATTTTTGGAAATGATGCTAGGCCCTCCAGAGGTCGTAAAAACACAAAAGGCAAAAATAAAATTTTGGCTGTCACAGAAACGTACATTTGATGGTGACACCCATGTCACAAATTTTGATCATGCTCCCAATCGCGTTTTTGGGCTGAACTACGCGACGTACCCCGGAACCGACTCAAGTCGACCATCCCGACTCGACTTGACTCGACTCAAGTCGGCGACTTCGAGTCGACTTGGTTGGCTCAAGTCTGAAGTCGCGGCAACACTACCTATATAGAGGGGAGGAGGGTCCGATGGAGGGCCTTAAAATCTTTTCCCCCTATCCGTTATATGAATCCCGAGTGCCTCTTGCTCTACACGATTGTGCGGCCATCATACCTCCGAGGGTATCCCGCTGGGGTAGAGAATTGTCAAGTGTGCGTTGCGCAGGCCTCTACGCACTATACATGGATAGCGCGGCCGTTGTGCCACCAAGCGTATCCCACTGTGGTAGAAATCTTGCACACACATTGCATGGGCCACTGTACTTGTGCCATTGTCGCCGTAGATGCATGGGAGAAAAGAGAAGAGGCAAAACAAACAAAAAGGAAAGGGATGGGGCAGGGCGGGTGGGCAAAAGGCGAGCTGACTCACCACGTCGGCCACATCTGCTACGAATTTAAATGCCATCGGAGATTTGTCCTTGTCCGTGAAGTCGTTCACTGCTAGCATGCCAGAGAATTTTTTAGCCTTTCACAATGGATGGCAGGCTCAGTTCTTCGGTTGGAGGCCAGGCCCTAATCCTGCATGGAGGCTAGCAAGTCTGTTCAAGGTAGAACCGACTCTGATGTGTCAAGCGCCCAAAGACGTGGCTATGGTCAAGTTAAGCTAGCGATAGCAGAACAGCCAATAAAGATTCGAGATCCTTGGCCCAACCTCGCTCGTGCAGACAAGAGCAAAGTCTTGCAGCCTCGGCTCCGCTAGGGTGGCTAAAAAGGTTGGTGGATGTTCCTAGACACCTTTGAGGGCCTAACACATATATTGCAGAGCCTTCCCTGGGCTCAGATGTGTTTTAAACACAGTTCTGGCCTAGTTTGAAATGTACTATGAAAAGATTTCTAAGGCCTCGCTTGGGTCCCCCCCCACCCCTGTCCGAATTTTGAATCCCGAGTGCCCTTTGGCGTAGAGGCCCGTGCAATGTGTGCTCGATAATTTTCTACCCCAGGGAGATACGCTTAGTGGTATGACGGCCGCACAATGCTCGTATTTTTTTATAAACCCTGCGCATTATGCACGGTTGTACGACGGCCGCGCACGAATTCCTGCTCCAACCATTGCAAGTTAGGCACGGTGGTATGACAGTCAAATTATGGTTTGAAGATTAGCCTAACAAACATTGGAGTTAGAAAACATGGGCTGCGAGATTTGCACAGTATCCGAGCCAGCGCCTCTTCCAGGATGGGCAGCTGTGCGAGAATAAGTATAAACTGAAAAAAAGAAATTGTTGGAGATTCTTACATGTGAGTGGGGCAAAATTACGTGCCAGTCCCCAAGCACTTGCGGCCTGTGTGATTATAGGATGAACATCAAAGGGAGCGGTGCCCCGAGGATGATTAGCTGATCGGCAGATCCAGCTGCTTCAGATGATAGTGCAGGCTCTTGGTTGGTGTCTTTTTGGAGCTTAGCTGGGTGCTATAGTATTGGAATCCTTGGAGGCAGATGGAGAGGATGCACTACAGGCTTTAATCAGGAACTGGTGCGTCAGAATTAGACCACTGAGTGTCAATGCAAGAAAGGAAACAATAACAAAATGAAATCAAACTTGATACTTGTAGCTACGGTCTGCAGAGTCACGAGAAATTTTAATATGATAGACCTTCTGGATTGTGTTGAAAATAGTACATGTCTAGGTCATAAAGCTGGTAACGCCGACGAGTGGCATGGCCATCTACCAGGGTCAACACCATGTCTCACATTCAATGGGTATTTTATTAACTGCGGCCCAAAGCTTGCTCCGAGTGTTGACGCCCGTATGTCGACCAGCTGGCACTGGGCAATCGCATTCCACCGTGGCATATTCATGACAATATAAAATAAATTTGAGCACAGCCAAAAGCTTGCTCGGTCGACAAGCGTCGACCAGCTCGCATTGGGCCGCAGTAATCTTTGCAGCTAAAATTACCTTTCTATTGTTGCGGCGTATAAGGATTACTATGAGATGACTAAATATCATAACTGCACGGAGTTGCGCTATGGTACAATTTTATTCATGGGCCAAGTTCTGTACTTCGACTGTGTATAAATACACCTTCTGCGCAAAGTTGTCCAGCTTTTCGTAGTTCCATTCTTGCTCTCCATGCTACGACTTCGATGCCCAAGCTTAGCCAAAATTCACGGACAATATTGTATACTAGGTGTATAGGTGTCCTTTTTTGACATGATTAATAGTCTCAATTTCCTACTGGTCATTCCCATTTTCAGTCGTGATCACTGTGATCACAACTAAAAATCAACCTGGCATGAACTAATAGGAGGCCCACAGTCAGCCGCTCCCGTTCAAGTGTTCTATCAAACCTAGATCTGAAAAGGCTGTAGCTCTCATCAAAACCAGCCTTCGGAAATAAGTAGGGTCAGGTGATTTTCACTCAGTCAGATTGAAGGACATGTATTAGCCTCGTACACTTTCCAAGGCAAGATGCGATTCATTTATTTTCGGAAAAAAACATGGTCTGCGGAGATTCAACACGCCATCAAATCCCTCAGCAATTTCCGATGGTCTGTTGAATGTTGCCTCGTCGTCTGCCTCTTTCCTCATTTTCAGTTGAGCAACTGCTTATTTTATTGTATCGTGGCTGCTTATTCGAAGTTGTGGCCAGTTAACTGAAAACCCAAAGATAACGTACAAATCGCCCAGTGCTACATCACAGACAAATCCGCGACTTGCCTGCGACAACTGCGACTTTGGGGCTAATAGCCATACGTCGACCATCTGCGTTACTCTCGGTGCAGGTGGCTTCTATGGCTTCTGCCGAATTGTGTCGTGCCCTGCCATTTCAATGAGCCGGCGGTATGAATGCATGTTTGGACGTCGAAACGGTCGTTGAACATCAGGAAAATCCAAAATAGCTCCATAGACCAAAGGGCAGTTATGGGAGGCTATGAGAGGCTATGGGGGGCTATGACAGGCTATGAGAGCAGGACAATGCACTGTATGGTGCTATGGGAGGCTATGAGGGTCTATGCATTCTGGTCTCCACTCTGGACATCTATGAAAACCAATCAATAATATTCGGAACTATGGAGATCTATCCAGAGCATTTGGGGCATTGGGAGATATCTAGGGCCACAAATTGCCATCTCTCTTGCGTCTAATCTAAGATTTCTTTTTTTGCAATCTAATGCTTGTTGTTCTTCTCAATCTAATGCTTTTTCAAAAACCTTATATGTCCATCCAAAAATACACCCCAAACCAAAGTTGTAGAGCTCATTGAGCTCTACAAGGAGTGTCTAAGGCAATTTTATGATCCACAGCTTCGTTGGCCCACAAAACATGGAATACTTTTTAAGAGGCAAATCTTTGCAGTTGCCAATTGTGGTTAGACACCTCCACCTGCCCCATGTACTGATCAGAAAGTTCCTATATAAATCTCTGGTAGTCTACTGGTTTTGTTGCTTTAAGTTACATTTTGCCAAAGCGCCAAGGTCGCGCGTTCGAACCCTCTAGAAAACACATTAAAACAGGTTCTTTACATTATATCAAGTTAATTCAGTGTACTGCAGTCAGTTATAAGAACCGAAGCCAATCCTAAATCTAATTAATTCAATGTTGTTCAAGTGACCACTAACAAGTCAAAGGTTGTGCAATATCTTTTATTTTTTTACTCAATTTTGTCTATCTACTATGACTATGAGCTGCTATGACCAGTATGGTTATGGCCACTATGATAGAGGATACCTGTACTATGGTGGGCTATGACAGGCTATGAGGCCACGGTACCCCCCTCCCACCTTACTATGAGGTTGGTTGATCTGCCATGAGAGCTATGTCGTCTATGTGGGGCTATGTGGGGCTATACGGCAACTTTGTGTTTTCCTGATGAAGATCGACTATGACCGATTCACTATTTTCGAAGAGATGATGAGAGGAGGGATGACCACCAGCAGAATGGCTCATTGGCACGCACAATTATGCCTCACGGCCTTAGCCCTCTCTCGCAGTCGTTGAATTCAGCCTCGGACGCGTATCTTCCGGCTCCGAGTAAATCGCGGCATCGGCAAAAAATTCAATCGAACCGCGGGTGTCGGTGAAAATACCAATTTCCGCGTATTTATGGAGATTGAGCATCAGGCGTGAGACCATGGTGACGGCTATACTGAAGGAAGCTGGTTCAGCAGCAGTCCGACACAGGTGCGGTGTTGATATAGAGATTATTATTAGGCTTACCAGCTCGCGAACGTCGACAATGCACCATGAAACAACGGCTAAATCCAACAGCTGGTAGAATCATGCATGCAAGGAGAGGAGCAACAATAAACACGTACAAGGCCAACCTAATGAACGGCAATCCAGTCAGGGACACGATGAAAAGAAGTAAAGAGAGTCGTGCCGCACGTACGTAGAATGTGCTCATATTTGAAAAATTGGCAACTGCTACGGCCGCGAAATACAGAGCGCCTTAATGTGAGGGTCAATTTTGTAGAGTTTCTGGGAGTGTAAAAACGCACCGTCACGCACGATCACCTGGTGAAGCGGGAGATTCACCAATGGGCCCATTTGTCGGGTTGTCGTGTAAGCGTTGAATACCGTCAACCCGAAAATTGTACAATCCAAGAACAAGAGTGCTTGCCAGGCGCCTGCCAATCCTGTGTGGTGGGAACCGACGTGAGTGGTCCGTCGGGTACATTTAAGTGGGAACCATGACACAGACGGACGGCGCTGAAAGGGACATTGGTGTCAGCTGCGTGGTGAGCGCAAAAGACGAACACATATACGTGGACCTCATTATCGCGACATGGCATCCTTCTAAGAATGCTGGAGCCGATTTCTGGCCATACATCGACCACTGCCAAAGTCGAGGGTCAGTAGCGTGGGAGTGAGGTAAGCTCAAAAGAATTATGTCCCGTACCACAGTCACTGCAATGACACACGCCCCAATCCCAAGTAACAGACACGTCACCCGTAGATTGCTGCCGTACAGTGCATAAACTCGCAATATCATGATCACTTTCGGACAGAGGTCAGCCCGAGAACGAGAATTGGTTTGAAAGGGATGGTTACACGATACCACAACCTGGGTCGCAAATAGATGGACCTGACGGAGGATCGTGGCCCGCATGCAGCTAGGGGGAAAATAAATAATCATTATACTTGACATTTATTGAGCAGTTGGCAAAAAGTACGGACACCTGCCATTGTCATCAGCGAAAACAGACATGCAATACAAAAGAAACGTAGGATTTGCTTACTCGCGGTGATAGCGCCATAAATGGCATAATTGCAACTAGAACGTTGCCCCAGAAAGCAAGGTAGCGGTTTGTTAGGAACCAGTAGGTGCTCCTGGTTCTTCTACGGCTCCAGATGAAGTGGACTTCTGCGTCTGCGGAAAATGAGTCAGCTTTGCGTCGAGATCTCAATGAAATCGAAGTCTGTACGGCTTACCTGCAGTGAGAAGATGGTCGAAATAGAGTAAACATATTCCGATAAGGTGGCAGTAGTCTTGTAATATTCTTTTTTCAAAGGGTCAGTGCCATGTGCAGTAGGAAAACGGATTGATAGGACAAACATTTCCTGAGCCTGTGCGTTGTCTTCTTCGCTCATGAGGGCTATGGGTGCAATAATGCAGAAGCAGAATACGTCCAGTGCGGATGGACGTCAACTAATAAGGAATCCTACCGTGTGAACGGTGACGGCTTGGCAGGTTGCCTTCACGCAGCACTGGTCATTCTCGATGTCGCAAATGCATCAGACATGTGCAATGAAACCAGGAATGCCATGCCACCCAGCACCGGAAAAATCCGCGGGCCGCGAGTATCGAAAGGAGAAGCGAGAATGCTGCGTGGAAGGATGCTAGCCAGCTGGAGAACCAATCGAATGCCTGGGCAATACACAGTGAGATAATGCCAACGCGAAAGTGCAAGTGGTCATCGAGGGCACATGTCATTTCTTGGGAGTCGAAGTTAGGCGCCTTGAGAAAAGGATTCACGATGCTCTCGGGTTCGAAACTATAGTGGGTCAGCAGTGGGAGCGCAATCTAATCCTCTTGAGTGAACCCGGGCCGATCGTGCATTTCCAGACCGCGGAGGTAAGTGCGTTCTCACGTCAGAACCTAGCGATTACTGTAGAATTTCATTCAATTCGGCATAGGGTGTGACCCGTGACCAAAAATACCGATTCGGCACTTCGGCACCCAACAAAATTTGGCGTGACACTTGCAAAATTCCGGCATTCAAGACGTAAATTTTCGTTTTTGCAGTTCCAAGAGCAATTTGGGCTGGGTGTCACGCATTTTACACTCGGCACTGGGCGCCGTGACCCGTGACCGAGACGAAAATTCGTCGCGGCACAGGGGGTGCGTGACGCGTGACTGCCGATTTGAATGAAATTGTACAGTACGTCACTTCCGGTATATGTTCCCTACCGTCGGGGAATATGAGGCATTAAATTGAGTGGAGCCAATGATTCCCGTCGCGGCGATGCGACGTGGTCCCTCAGGCAACTCCGGGTCATTTTTGCATGAAGAGGTAACTTCGAAGCTAGCAAAACATATTCGACCAGCGAGTCACGGGTTGTAGCATGCGCGAGGAAAGAGAAATGACGCGCTTGATGACGAGCCAAGGAAAAGAGACACTTTGGTGACCAAGCTGGCGATGGACATTTAGGGGCTAGAGTTCGGAAAGCACAGAAAACAATTGTGTGTAGAAACAACCAATTGAAAAAACTGATCAAAGGTCCCCGCTACCTCCGTCTTTCGATCTTCCTTCCAACATCCAAGTGTGTGCGATTCTCACAGCGTTCAGCTGACCGCGAAATAAGCGCATCTCTAGATCTCTCAGGGATTTAACTGTTACTCACACAGCTGGGCCAGGAATAGGATAGGCCTCAGATATTAACCGCTTTAAGTAAACTGTTCAGGGAGGTGAAGCATGGAGGTGGGACGCACGCCGGTATCTATTCAACATATGTTAATGACAGCGCAGACTTATTCTTTAAAGGGACGACTTACTGTGTAGACATTGTAAACAATTCCTGGAGGAGGACACTCTTATGTGGCAGTTCACGAGAACTATAACTGTTTGCACGTACCTGGAGGTCACGTTGCTATGTACTAGCTGTAGTGTCGAGACCAGACATGGAAGATGTCTCGAATCGAAGTCGATTCCTGCATCAGCCCATTTAAGACGGAGATGGCTCAGAGCACCGTCCCAAACAATCTGAACTATCTGGTGATCAGAAACATCACCAAGGAGGTTGGAAATCCGAGGGATACGACGAATAAAGTTCCGTATTTCCTCATCATCGCGCTGGACAGTAGACAAAAGATCACAACGCATATTGCGCCGAATTTCGACATGGAAACAGTATTCAAAAAGCCCAGAATAGATTTATTTCATCTTGGGAGCCGTGATTCGTGGCGACAAAGTCCATGAAATATTCGGATGCAGGCCCAGAAACAAATGAAGTGATCAATCGCACAGCCCAGCGAGCGGGAATGGAGTTGAAATCGATCCAGGTGTCGACTTCGCAAGTCCAGTGCTCGAATTTGTCAAAATCAGCCGTACCGTCCAGGTCCGTCCTATTCTCGTAGACAAAGGAGCTTTAATTTGAACAGAGCGCAAGAGCTTCGCTAAGCTCTTGTTCAACTCTTGTTGCGTCCCTTGTCGTGTCCCTTGGAAGCCTTTTTACTTCCTGAGGCATGCGACAATGCAGAAGGGCCGGGGCTGGTGGATCACTGGAAGATTCGGCAGATGACGAGGATTCAGAGTCAGAAGACGTTGATGGTTCCTCGGACATAGCCTGGACCCCATCAGTCCAGGTATACCGAGCCTTTGCCGAGGTGCCTCGGCTAACCGCGACACAGCCGCTTGGGTTTGCCGAGGCACCTCGGCTAAGGTGGGTCCAAAACCAGGGATTTGCCGAAGCCTGTAGGTTTCTGATCCGTTCCCGTCCGTAGAGCCGCTCTACCGGCTCGGTCATGGTGTTAATTGGTTCCCGAAAGAATTACCAAAAATGCGCCCAAAAAGGAAAGAGGAAGAGAGAAAGGAGAGATCCAAATACCTCTACTGAACTGAATTCAATTCTTGCTGAGATCACATGCATGTATTTCAATTCTGATAATTCATGCTCTGAGTAACCTGAGAACCTGTTCAATATCCAATGGCATAGTATTTAACTCCAATGTAGAAGGTTCGGCATAAAGTTCAGTGTGAGTTTTCCAGAGAGGGGAAATTTGGTCTTTGCTGCGGGACACGAAGGGAAAAGCTCTTCAACAATGAAGAGTGTTCAACTTGATCTGCAAGATTGTAGCATTCACATGCACAATTATTGGTTTGACATTAGTTTCTGAATGAAAAGAAAAGTTCAGATGGCCAACAGCGAACCCACTACTGTGAGGTGCTCAAGGAGATGAGGAGTCATCAAGCAGAAATTATTCAACTCTGAAACCTAACATTGGCTGCAAACGCAACAGGAATTTCAACTTGGAATATAAAAAGCGATTTTTGGCAACTTTGCGGAAGTACAAAAAGTACTGAATAGATATTGGGTTGAGGTTTAATAGCAAACAAGGCTAAGGATATGTAATTTTAGACTCGTAACCGGTCTGCCTACGGGATACCAACCTACTGTGGCGTGGCACAGTTGTTGTAGACAGACCGGTACATCTCGGTCCGCGGCAAAAAGCTGGGCCCGGAGTTTGAATTTTAGTGGTTTCCCACACTAAAATCGCGTAAAATCGATGACGCAATCGCTTCGACTGCCGTGAAGCGCGTTCCCACGCTCTGTCCCTTTCGAAACTACCTCCAATTTTGTGGGATTTTTGTGCCCTGAAATCACTGCGTTCAACGAGGTCCTAGACTAAGACCTACACAGACCTACACTCAGTTTGCCAAGGTGTGTGTAGGTCTGGCGAGCTGAGTGTAGGTGGCTACACAGGCTCCTAGACACACCTAAACACGCCTAGACTCAGCTACACAGAGCCTTTGTAGCTGTCGGGGGAACCACCCATCCGTCCGTCCGGCTCCGGCCCATCGCACCGCCCCACTGCCTCGTCTGATCCTTCGTCCGGCCTTCGGTCCTATACCCCAGCCAGCACCTTCGCCTGGAACATCGTCCCCCGTCCCTCCGGACTCCGTTCCCTTCCGCTCCCCTTCATCCGGTCGCTCTCACTGGCACGTGTTATGTGATCAAGCTCGAGACCACTGCCAATCACTCCGGACACATGCTACTGGCTAGTACCTATAAAAACCTCGCCTAACGTGGGAATCCTTATCCTTTCTTCTCTTCAGATTCTCCCGCTAGGTCCGTATTCTAGAACTCTGTATTTAGTACCTTGAATTGAGTTTACTTCGGATTCTCCCGCTAGTTCCCGCGCTCACGCGCCGAGCTGAGGTCGCCCTAACAGCAGAAGAAAGGATCTAAGGGATCAACCGGTCAAGATTGCGAAGTTCGGTGTAGACTCGGACTCGGACCGCTACGCCAGCGCTCCGGCCTCCCCCACTTCCAACCTCGACCCCTCCTCCTTGATGGATGCCCCGACACCCGGAAACAGGTCCGTGCAACCCGAGCTCCCGGATGTTCACATCCCAGACTCGGCTCCCGACCCCGAGACCCGGCTGACTGCGGTTGAAGACTCTCGCGCGAATATCGAAACCCTACTCCTCCGCATTTTACACAACAGCCAAAATCCACCCGCGACTGCCCCCGTCCCTGCTGCTCCGGCTCCGGCGGCGGGTCCAGACTTCACCACCCTCACCCCAGCAGCAAAATCAGTCCTCCGACTGAACCCTCCGGCCATTTTCGATGGCAACCAGACACAAGGACGGATGTTCCTCGACTCCGTCCTCACATACCTCTGATTGGTTCCGGAAGCCTTCATGGTCCACGGACAGGTCGTAGAGGAAAAACTCGTGCGGTACGCCATGTCCTTTATGGCGCGAGACGCGGCCGGATGGTGGGCGGAGCGACAGTCAGCAATCATTCCGTTCCCGTTCCCGTCCTGGGCGGAATTCGAGTCCGAGTTCCAGCTCCGGTTCGTAGAGGAAAACGAGCAAGACTAAGCTCTCCTCTGGCTGGAGACTCACAGCTACTACCAAGGCTCCCGCAATGTCTACCGGTACACGGACGATTTCGAGGAACTCACTGCTACGGCCGGATACACGGACCCGCTCGTCCGCGTCACCAAGTACCGTGCAGGGCTCGACCCGCGGATTAACGCGGCTATCACCACGTCCGGAACCGCTCCGGCACTGCTGGAGTACGCTGGATGGCGTATCCGCGCTTTCCACCAGTACAACGCCCTCGCTCGTGTCCTAGCGGGAGTACCCCCGACTCGCACCCCGGCTCCGGCCGCACGCCCCTGCACTGGGACGTTCCTCCCAGTCCCCTCCTTCACGCCCGCTCCTAAAGCTGCGCCGACGCCCGCCCTTCCGCCCGGCATCCCGATGGATGTCGACCGGACTCGCGCGCGCTTCACGCCCCGCGCTTGCTTCTGTTGCGGTGCGGCCGGACACCTCGCCCGAGACTGCCCGACTCCCTCGGATGTCCGGCACGCGGACGTCCTAGACGAGGTCGTCCATCAACTTGGTGACGACCTCCTCGGAGAACTCTTTGCACGCCTCTCCACCTCTGCTGGGCTTCCGGCCGAGCCTGAGGGTTTTCCGGACGCGGTCGAGTGAGCGGTGCGCCCTCAGTCGCGTCCCCCAATCGTTACTCCTGCTTGTACAAAGATATACCCAATAAATCAGCAGTTGAAACGAAAGACGCACCCCCTATTCCCGCCCCGGAGGCAAAGACAGAACTCCCCCCTTCCCTTCCCCGCATTCGCCGCCCGAGGTGGGAGCACAAACTGCCCCGGCGGTACGTTATTGATTCCATTGAAGGCCGGAACTCCCTGCACATTCCGTTGGAGATGCAATCGGTAGAGACCGCAGCTACAATGTCCGTGAAGGGTCTGGTCGACTGCGGGCGACCGGAGACTTCATCAACTCGGAGTACGTGATCTCCCGCAACCTTCCCGTCCGGAAGCTCTCCCAGCCAATTCCGGTCCTCAACATCGATGGCATGCCCAATGCGTCCGGAGGCATTTCCAGCGTAGTTGATATGGTCGTCAACTACAAGGGACACTCCGAGTGCATCCAACTCGCAGTAACGCGGCTCGGTAAGCAGCACGTCATCCTTGGTTACTCCTGGCTTCAGAAGCACAACCCGGAGATCGACTGGGAGACCAAGGAAGTCCGGATGACCCGCTGCCCGACCAGCTGTAGCACTTGCCGGGATGAACTCCGCGCGGTCCGTCGCAGCGCGAAGATCTCCGCCGCGATCCTCCGGCAGCTCTGCGAAGGTCCCGTCCCGTCTATCTGCGCCATCGACTCGGAGGAGTGGTGCGGAGACGGCGGGTACGATCCGGACGACGACGGAGACGACTTCCCGGACCTCACTCTGGACCCGGACGACGACAACAATGACGACGAGCTCGAGGAAGGCGACCAGATCCTCTACACCGTGTTCGCTCCGGCCGAAGAAATCCGCGCGGGTAGCACCGTCTCTCAACGGCTCGCGGAGGCCTTTGCCCGGAACTCAGCCCCACCTGGGACTTCGGTTCCGGCCTGGGTCGAGGATTTTTCCGATGTTTTCAACAAGGAATCATTTGACGCGCTGCCGGAACGCCGGACGTGGGACCACGCCATCGAACTCGTCCCGGACGCGAAACCGGCCAACTGCAAGGTCTACCCGATCTCCCCCCTCGAGCAGAAGGAACTCGACGCGTTCATCGAGGATGGGTTGAGCACCAGACAGATCCGCCCGTCCAAGTCCCCGATGGCGTCTCCGGTCTTCTTCATCAAAAAGAAGGACGGAAGCCTCCAGTTCGTCCAGGACTATCAGGCACTCAACGCAATGACCGTAAAGAACCAGTACCCGCTCCCGTTGATTAACGACCTCATTAACCGCCTGAAGGGAGCCCGGTTCTTCACGAAACTCGACGTCCGCTGGGGTTTCAACAACGTCCGAATCCGAGGAGGCGATGAGTGGAAGGCCGCGTTCCGTACCAACCGAGGGCTCTTTGAGCCGCTGGTGATGTACTTCGGCCTTACCAACTCTCCGGCCACGTCTCCGGCCACGTTCCAGATGATGATGAACGACATCTTCCAGGACCTCATCCTGTCCGGAGACGTCATGGTATATCTCGACGACATCCTCATCGCTCACTCTGACCTCGCGCGCCACGGGGAGATTGTCCGAGAAGTTCTCCAACGGCTCCGGGCGCACAAGCTTTACCTCCGGCTGGAGAAGTGCGAGTTCGAGAAGTCGTTGATCGAGTACCTCGGCGTCATCATCTCGCACAACCATGTCGAGATGGACCCGGTTAAGGTCGCCGGAGTCGCTGCCTGGCCTGCTCCAGAGAACAAGAAGGACGTGCAGCAGTTCCTTGGCTTCACGAACTTCTACCGGAGGTTCATCCGGGCGTTCTCGGACATCGCGCGGCCCTCTTCGACCTCACAAAGAAGAGCATCGCTTGGACCTGGACCGCTGCCGCGGCCGCCTCCTTCCAAGCTCTCAAGGATGCGGTGATCGCGGAGCCCGTCTTGGTCCTGCCCGACGAGTCGTGTCCGTACTGGGTCGAGGCAGACAGCTCCGACTACGCCACCGGGGCCGTCCTGTCTCAGCCGGACGCGAACGGAAAGTGACATCCGGTCGTGTTCTACTCCAAGAGTCTGAGTGACATCCAACGCAACTACGAGATCCATGACAAGGAAATGCTTGCGATCATCCGAGCCCTAGAGGAGTGGCGACATTTCCTCGAGGGTACGCAACATCCGGTCGAGATCCGGACGGATCACAAAAACCTGGAGTATTTCCGGAAGGCGCAGAACTTGAACCGGAGGCAGGCGCAGTGGTCCCTGTACCTGTCCCGGTTTGACTTCGCGCTCCACCACCAGCCCGGCCGCCTCATGGGTCGTCTGGACGCACTGTCCCGTCACCCGGACCACGGGGTAGGCTCGGACAACACAGACGTCACCCTTCTCCGTCCGGACTTGTTCCACGTCCGCGCACTGGAGGGCATCGTGGTTACCGGGCCAGAGGTCCCCCTCCTTCATGACGTCCGGGAGGCTTTTGCAGGTGAACCGGACCTTGAGGACCCCGTCGCGCTTGTCGCACGGGAACTCCTCAAGAACCGGAATGTTCGCTCCCCCCGGTCGTCCGAGTGGTGCATCGCAGAAGGGCTCCTTCACTCGCGGAATAAAGACCTTTGATGCCGGATCATCGCCCTACACCACGACACTCGAGTCGCCGGACACGCCGGACGCTTCAAAACCCTCGAGCTCATCGCCCGGAATTACTGGTGGCCCCAGCTGTCCCGTCACGTCGGCCAATACGTCCGGACTTGCGACCCGTGCAACTGGACGAAGGCGCTTCGGAAGCTACCCCACGGAGAGCTCCACCCGACCAAAATTCCGGAAGAACGCTGGGACACCGTCTCGGTGGACTTCATCGTCGAGCTCCCGGACGCGCACGGGTTCGACACGGTCATGGTCGTGGTCGACGTCCTGGGTAAGTGGGCCCATTTCAATGAGTGTCACACCGGCCTTGGCGCGGTCGGAGCCGCCCGGCTCTATTACCGGAATGTCTGGAGGCACCACGGAACCCTTCGGAAATATATCTCCGACCGCGGACCGCAGTTCGTCGCGGAGTTCACCACGGAGCTGTGGCACCTCATCGGGATAGAGCCAGCGACCTCCACTGCCTATCACCCGCAAACCGACGACCAGACCAAGTGTGTCAATCAGGAGCTCGAGCAGTTCATCTGGATCTTCACGAACTACAAACAGGACGACTGGGACGAGCTCCTTCCGGCCGCGGAGTTCGCATACAACATCCACGTCCACACCTCCACGCAGCAAGTCCCGTTCATGACGGACACCGGAAGGCTCCCTCGAATGGGGTTCGAGCCCAACGGACTGCGGTCTAACGTGGAATCCGCGAACAAGTTCCGAGACCAGATCGCGTCCGGAGTTTCGGAAGCCAAAGCCGCGCTCGTTAAAGCCAAGGATGAGTTCAAGCTGTACTACGATCGCCGACGCACACCCGCCGCGGAGATCAAAGTAGGCGACCGAGTCTGGCTGGACGCCTCCGACATCCGGACGACCCGTCCGTCCGTCAAATTCGCAGACAAACACCTCGGCCCCTTCAAAGTTGTGAAGGTTGTCGGAAAGGGTGCGTACAAGCTTGAGCTTCCCCCCGGTACTCCCAGCTCCACCCGGTCTTCCCGGTGGTGAAACTCCAGCTCGCGGAACCGGATCCGTTCCCCGGATGCCCCCGGAACGATGAACCCCCGCCCGTCCTCCAGATGGACCACGATGTTCAGTGGGAGGTCGAGGAGATCCTAGAAGTGAAGGTCCGTTACGGCAGCCTCTGGTACATGGTGAGGTGGAAAGGCTACGGCCCGGAACACAACAACAAATGGGTAAAGCACGACCTCTTCGCCAAAGACGCCATTGACGCCTATTATCACCGCTACCCCAACGCCCTGTACCGGATCGCCTCAGCCGCATTCGACTCGCTCTCTTTCCGGAGGCGCAACGCCCATGTCCGGTTCATGTGTCGAGACACCGCATTCCAAGGGGGGGTGATGTCAGGGGAACCACCCATCCGTCCGTCTGTCCGTCCGTCCAGCCGGCTCCGGCCCATCGCCCCACTGCCTCGTCCAATCCTTCATCCGGCCTTGTCCGACCGTCCGGCCTTCGGTCCTATACCCCAGCCAGCACCTTCGCCCGGAACATCGTCCCCCGTCCCTCCGGACTCCGTTCCCCTCCGCTCCCCTTCATCCGGTCGCTCTCACTGGCACGTGCTATGTGATCAAGCTCGAGACCACTGCCAATCACTCCGGACACGTGCTACTGGCTAGTACCTATAAAAACCTCGCCTAGCGTGGGAATCCTTATCCTTTCTTCTCTTCGGATTCTCCCGCTAGGTCCGTATTCTAGAACTCTGTATTTAGTACCTTGAATTGAGTTTACTTCGGATTCTCCCGCTAGTTCCCGCTCTCACGCGCCGAGCTGAGGTTGCCCTTACAGTAGCCGCCTACGCTTACCTTGCCAGACCTACACACGCCTTGACTAACTGAGTCTAGGAGCCCCTTGAACGCAGTGAATGTAATTCTGAGTAGATAAACTTGAAAGGTTTTATCTATCGTTTGTATACAAAGCTTGAACTGAAAGGATCAGTTCAAAATTGAATTGGGAATCAAATAATCTTTCCAAAGGTCGCGTGGAAAACCACTAAAATTCAAACTCTGGGCCCAGCTTTTTGCTGCGGACTGAGTTGTACCAGTCTGCCTACAGCAAAGTGCTCACCACGGTTTTTGCTAATCGGAGGCAGGCTGGTCACGAGTCTAATGTAAATTGTCAAATTGTGGGTCAAGGTTGTGGCAAGCAGCATTTTGAATCAACATAAATTATTGGCTTCCTGTTGGGCCAAATACTATGCTACTTGGGAGCTTTACCTGCGCAGTTTATAACATCTCATCCCAATTTAAATCAAGCAAAAGTATGCAGTACTAACCAGAGAACAACTTGAATCGACGAAAGATGTTTGAACAAATTGTGCAAATTACTTTGCATTTCTGGTCCGACTTGAGATCACACAGATAATTATTACCTCTTCCAGTTGAACCCAATTTTGGTATTACTCCTTCTGGGTGATCTCAATTGGCTTGGCATTTCAAAATTAGGAAGCCCGAGAAAAAATTTGTTGTTGCCATTAGTTTCATGAAACCCTGTAAGTGCTTTAAATAATGTGCTGCCAAGTTTGGGAATATTTTTCCAGTGTCCTGCTCTCGCAATAAGTTGACCGTCCATGTTGGGCTGAAGTGATCGCCGCCAAAAGCCCGATGACAAATCGCCCGTTATAGGATATGGCGCGTTGTCTAATATCAAACTCAGATCAACCAGCCACTATACCGGTGAGTTGTCCAAATTTGAGCCTAAAACCATATACAAAAAAAAGACCTGGACACCCCCTCCCCAAGTACAGAATTTTAATCCTGATTCTCCTTGAGAAAAGAAGCCAAATAAGGAGTTGAAAAAGCGGAATACCTCTGAATTACAGTCAATTCCGAAAATAATGAGAACAACGAATTTTTTTGGTGCACTTCCTAATTTGGCAATACCGAGAGGGTTCAATTCCCAGCCATTGCACATTTTTGCTTTTATTGTTTCGTTTATTGCCGTACACTCTGGCTGGCCTTCAATGTTGAATATTCACTGGTAATAACATTTGCTGGTTTGTTTCACCTTATTTTTTTTAAGTGGATCAACTGTTTTTCAGTATAGAGATGGGAACCAAGTCCACCTGCTTCCAATGATGGCCACAGCCAAAAGAAATATTACTTGTGGCACTGTTTGTGCTAGTGAAAGGGTTCAGTGTTTGATATTTCTGTCTGCCAATACAGCTTTGCAAGTTGATGTAGTAACAGTCAAGCAATGACCTTGGTGCTGCAGTGGTGCAACACAGAAGTGCAACACCAAGTACAGGCTCATACACCCCCCCCAAAAAAATAGAATTCAAAGTTCTCAGTTAATTTCTTGCTGATATCACTGCGTTCAGGCCCTATCTAGCCCAACGGCCACTAGCTGCACTGGGGCAGCGAGGCGGAGCTATCTCTCGGCTAACCGCCTAGCTGAAGCCCTACCCCGATCTAGCCCTGATCTAGCCGGAGCTGGGAAACCGTCTCCCACTTTCTCCTCTATGCCCTGCATACCACACCCATCGCCTTCGCCTCATTACCTGCACCGACACTGCCCATCTCACTCTCCGCTCCCTCTCGCTACCAAGGTGAACACCGCCCCCGTTCTCGCATTCGTGCGAGATACCAGCCGCCTCCCCCGCTATGCAATCTGACTTGGTCCCCCTCATTTTCCTTACCTTCCTCTTTTTTCCTCATAGATTACCTACTAGTAGAACCTCGACTCACATTCTTTATTACCGCCATGACTCACTAGCTACGTTTTGACTTCACCCCGCGGCAACACTCCACCCCGCTCCTCCCCGAGTTCCCCTTACCAAGCTTACCATCCATGCCTGCCTTTACCTACTCTGGACTATCCATGTAGAGTGCGACATGGGCCGCAGCATTATAATTGAACTATGAATGAATGAATTAATGGGCTTGAAGGAAAGGACAATCGTTTGACCTGGCTCTAGTTACTCAACAATAAGCTCATTTATCCCGTCGAGTACCCAGGAGCCAGCCACCCTGCCGTGAAGTCGCCCTTGGTTGAACCAAACCCGGCTCCGAGTTGCCGAGATGGTGTGCAACATTCCCACGATAGCTTTACCTCCGCTCCATGCTCTGACCACCGCAAGACACCTCAAATTTGCAGGGAGAAGAGATCAGTGGATTCATTCTACAAGTAAATATTATGTATGACTGTCGCGGATTTCATCTGATTGCAGGCTCTGCGAAACAAACGTTTGTAAGCGGTTTTTTAAACGTTTTCTTTTTTTTACGGCCTCGCGCAAACGAAAAACAAAAGGTTGGAGCCTTGATTAAACCCTGGCCCGTCTTCCAATCATCGCCTTGATCTTCCCGGGCCACAAGGCGGGAACAAAAGCAATAGGTAGGCGATCAGCCACAACCGCTTTGACAACCCCTCCAAATCGAGTAAGCGGCAATTGCCGACGGCTTTTCATGCTAGACTTTTTACTGTGACTTCTACCTACAACCCATTCACAGTAACGCCACCCAAATGCAAGCTAATAAGATACTCCATCTCCTGCACACGGAAATCATCCGCAGTAACGTTGATTACCGCTGGATCGCTGAACGTCAGCAACTCCGTAGAATTCGATTGATACTTTGGCCAGAAAATAGCGGGATTTAAACCATGTGGCGCCGCAGATACGTTGGGGTCCAGCGTGTTGATGAAGTTGACTGTATCGCGAGCGATCAGAACTGGTGCATGAATGTGAGGAAAGAAATGCAATATACGTACTGAGTGCATCAACTGCGACACTCTCCTCTGGATCGGTGGCGTTGGCAGGGAACCACAGGGGCATGTCGCTTGTGTGGTAGGCACCCAGATACGGCGTCGATTTACCGCGCTTGCTCACTATGTGCGCCAGTCAAATCAAGTATAGAGACCCAACGGAGGAATGCACTGACGCCAACTCCACGTATTTTGCGTCTTCGATGCATGTTGAAGGAAGAAACGTCGGAGGCCCGTTAGAATCAGGTCACCTTCAAATGCGGCAATCCGTTTGAATTCAGAGCTTTTGACGTATTCAGATCAGCCTCCTTTAATAGGAAAAATTGAGAGGTACGAACGTGAGCTGGTTAGCGCTCCCGGTCCCGAAGGGCGCTCCCTGTGAGCTCATTATTCTTGGCTTGGGGATAGGACGCAGAAAACAAGGCAACGCACCTGGGCTGGATCTTGAGGGTATAGCTCCGCGACCCGGGCAATTTGCGCAGATGTAGCGGTGGGGAGGAAACTAGGAATATTTCAAGGAGATGAGCTGAGGAACGCGCTGGAATCTCCGACTAGATACGCACTTGGGAACATAACCGACAAATTCAGAATCCGTGCTATATCGAGTCAAACTCAGACCCTCTGTGGTCGAACGAACGATGAAGCACGTACGTGACGTTGACACTCGTATACGCAAACAGCCTAATCCAAGGTGATTGTCAGCCAAGCGCAAAAATCAACATACGGTTAGTAACGCTCACGTTCCCTCATCGTCGCAATTGCCCACCATCACGGGAACCTAACCTCAGGATCAGCCTCAAGTTCAACCAACAACTCAAACAACTCTTGCCACGCACCTTCAAAAGCGCGCCATCCTGCACCATATCGACGGGATTTCTCGGAATAAGGTCGCCGTCCACGCGGGGCCGCCACACGAGCGCAAGCGCCCTGTACGAGAATACGTCCGGGGTCTGGTTCACTGTCGCGAGAAATTCGTCCAGGGGCACCTGGCGCAGACAGTCGAGCGTGTCGCGCGCTTTTGTGCAGTTGTTCGCCACGACAAGCTGGTCGTAGGACGATTGGCCATCCGTAACGGAGGGAGAGGATAAGGGTGAACCGGAGACCTGTAACGCATATCTTCAGCTGGAGGTGGGATACATTATGGACGGGGGAGTACCATGAATGCGCCACGGAAGAGATCCGAGGCCAGGCCATTGTTCGAGAGAAGGTGGAGTCCGGTGGAGAACGCTCCTGCGCTTAGGCCACCGCTTCGATAGATTTAGTTCATTCTGGATCAGCGCAGGAAGAAAAAGGAGTGCACGTACAGCACGACACGGTTTGGATCACCACCGAACGCAGAGATGTATTTCTGCACCCACTGGAGGGCCGCGATCTCTGCATAAGTTTACCAGTAGGATGAGCGAGCGAAAACTCTCTTCGCGCAATAAACACGCACGGTCTCGCAGTCCAAGATTCGTGAGACCTGCCTCGGCCACTTCTCTGCTGGCCAAAAACCCGAATGCTCATCAGAAGTTTACAAGTTAGCTTTCTGCAAACATTTACTAGAGTACGTATCGACATACCGCTCACTCGATAATTGGGCGCGACAATAACCACAGGTTCACCTATCAAGATCGACCGCTCCACTGCAGGCCGGAAGTCGGTGGCGGAAGAACTGCCAGCTTCGAAACCGCCTGATAAAATTATTTCAGGCCATGGTTAATCTGGGAGGCAATGGAATGCCTACCGCCGTAAAGAAACTATTCAGTCGCATCAGTAAGGCAAGGGTTGGGAAAGAAGAAGATGAAACGAACCACCAATACAGGCAATTTCGACTGCGCGTCGTGGGCAGCGGGCGTGAACACGTCGAGATTAAGACCTTTCAAATGACCATGGCACCAGTTAAATCGATAATTCTCTGCGAGCGCAAGACGGATAAACGCACAAGCTTCCGAGACGACAGGGGGGGCTGGGTACGTGAATGGCAGAGTATTCGAGAGCGCCTGCGGGATGCAGGCGGGGCCGAATGATGTAGCGTTTTGCAGTCCTTGCAGAGGGGCGGGTGCGCGTGGGAGCTCGAATCGAGCGCTGGAATAGACGTGAGGGGGTTTAATAGAGCAGGAGTCGACGGGTATGCGTACGTGGGCGCCGAGAAGGGAACCCCCAGGAACTTTGTCAAGTTCCCGTCTCCGACGCCGAGAAATGTGCCGTAGTCGAGGGAAAGAGTGGGGCCAGGAGAAGCAGCCGCCGTCGAGAGTGCAAGTCCCAACAGCGGGTATATGCAGAGAATACGAGATAAAATCATCGAGGGAATGGTATGAAACGCTCAGTTTTCCAAGGCATTTAAGTCTTGTCGGGGAGACCTATCCGAGGATGAGTAATTGGCGCTTGGGGTTGATCGTAATACGAGACCGGGAGCGGAAAGATACCGGGCGCGGCGAGAAACGTGTACGAAACTGACCAGTTGTAAAACTGCCTCGGCCTTTTTCCTCCAAAAACCACTGATTTACCTTAAGTAATATCCGCTCAGGCCTTGATTTACCCTATTTTTGCAGCGAGATATTCACCAAAAAAACGGAGGCGCATTTTCGCATTCTCTGCGTAAACAAGGTACTATTACTTCCCTTTGTGACCCCTCACCGCCTTTGCAGTCGCCCTCGCGGTTGGAACATTCCCGCTACCTTTAGGTAAGTAAGGGTTCTTATAGTGGTCGCAATCAAAGTGCTTTTTGGCGGAGGATCACATTTTCGTCATTGCTTTTTGCGTAAGCACATTTCCTCTCAGCCAAAATGCTTCGGCTGCAGTTGCCGAAGGTTGCCGTTGCTCACCTCATAATCTAGCTTACTATCCACGCCCAATAAGCGACCGATGTCGGATCTTCCTGCTCAATCCCGCGTAGCATTTATCCTTTGCTTCTTCGCTCTCCTCCCACTTCGACAAACATGGGCTCCCCAATGGCTACGACTGCTACCTTCCACAATATGCCTCTGTCAACCACCGTAAACTGCGACGGTGAGAGGTCTCTCCTCTCTTTAGACCGGGTCATGAGTTCTGGAATTCGCGCTTGACATGCTATGGCTTCCGGAATCCTCACGGTACCTTGCATGAATTCCGTCTTTAGTCTTCAAATGGCTCTCTGTGTTGTCTCCTCTCTGCCCTATGATCTTGTTCTTGGCCGAGACTGGATCCAATATGGTCATGAATCTGTTGCTGATCCTCGCTTCTTCCTGTCCTCGGGCATCGCTGATCTTCGGCTTCCACAAACAAGTATTTCATTGGCCTGCCTTTGATTTTATTGCTAATTTTTGTCAGTTTGTCCCAATCCCCCTCAAACAGTCCCTACTGATTCTGACATGGTGGATCCCAACTTTCAGCAGGTTGCTTACAATAGTGTACATAGTTCTCTTGCCGAATTTCATACTCTATAATCGAATTTAATGTTTTATGCGAGTTTATCATCCGGCTCAAACAAGGTAGCGGGCCTTGTCGCTCGTCGGCCTTACCAGCTTTATTTTTCTATGTACTTGACACATTTGATTTCTCCCAGCAACGAACCCGAACACACTGCATGTTTCGTTTATTCCCGTGACCTTTAGGTTAGGGCTCATGTGCCATGTTAGTGTACGGGGGGCTTATTTCAAGTTTTTCAAGAAGGAAAAAAGAGAGGGAGAAGGGGAAACTTCTGTAGTTCATCCCATGTATACAACTATTATGATGCAGTGAAACATCACCTCAAAGTGCGTGGAAACACTTGTTTAAACAACGCCGGACATGATAGCCGGACCTTGACAGTTGATAGAGGCGACGACTTGTTTCCAAAACGCCGCAACCCCTATACCATATAAAGTAATTTGATGGGGGGCAGTGCAGCACAGCCAAATTTGATTTTGATCTGCGAAGCAATGCCGGCCATGCCGATGGAGAGCGCGTGAGTAGTGCAAGTCCCTGCCCACTGGCAAGAAATGACAAATTTTAATTGAATCTATGTACTCTACTTACATGTGACAGGTGCAGGCCAGCGTTGCCAAGCATTTGAGTACTGGCGCAAACTTACATGTTGGCGCGGAATAAAACTGCTCAACACCATAAGTATTTGTGCAAGGTCCCGAATGTGGGCCACAAGTCTGAAAAGACAAGCTTCCATATAAAACGGCTGCGGCATTGTGACAAAAAAAATATGGCATCAAAAAAAATGAGTTGAGCGAGGATTGAACCCGAAGCCGGCGCTAAAGCAATTGAGGCCAGAAAGGCAAATATCCGTTGAGGCAAAGAGGACATATGGTTAGTGAAACTGGTTCGAATATGAGATGGTATCACAGAGCGTCGATGGAGATCGCTAGGTGGGATGGAGAAGATGGAGGAAGAGGAAGAAGAGCAATATTTGGGGCTTGGTGAACAGCTTCAAAGCAGCTGCCAGAGCGGCTGCGAACGGCCATCAAATGTTGGCCGCTGACAACGCCTCTGGGCAGTGCTACACTGCCACCCATCAAATTCCCATTTCAGGCAGGAGTTCTGCGGTGATTTCGCAAAAGTGGAGGCGACGTCTCAATTGAGAACTGTCACCATGTCCGGATCATCCCAGAATCTGATCGCGTGACTGGTTTTCAACTGTCAAAAAAAGCCGGCCAAATCACAGTGATGCGCGAGTGACAGACGACAGGTGCAAGCCTTGGATGCTAGTATTATCTTGCTTCCGGCATTGGGGAGCACTTATCGGCTAATAGGAATTGGCATAGCATCGGCAGCCAGATTGTACAAGATAAATTTACTGCTACTTATTTGCGGAACATAGGGGCGAGCACTTTCTTCCCATTTTGGGCACTTTTTTTTCTTTTCCTTCTAGCACCTTCAATTCTCATCCAATCGTCTCGAAACCGGGTGCGTTCAACTTCCAACGCCTAAATATAGTATATAGGCAGTTGAAAACATTTTTATGGTGTGTTCCCCATCTGCTGGGCAAAAGCATTCAGTTTTCAGCTGTTTACCTCCCAGAACTGGGCAGGTGCTCGGGAAGATCCAAGACCTCATCAGAATACTCTAGCTGGTGTATGATACTGCAATGGATTGTTTGGACCTCAGTAATACCACTATAAACACCAAAATGAATGTTAGGGCTGCCACCCGTGCCCGTGACGGCAACGGCCGTGGAATCGACGGGTGTTCCACGGTACGGGCCGTGGCTTTCACGGCCGTTGGGGTAGCTGGAAAAAGTTGGACGGGACGGGACGGTAAACGGCATGGCCGTCACGGCCGTCACGGGTTCATAGGCAGGTTTACAGTTTTAAAACAACCTGCCTGAGTATCCCTCCGCATGAATTGCTAGTTCGGTTAAGCATTGAATGGTGTTAAACGTCAATTCAAAGCCATAGGAGATGTCCAGGAGGGATATATTAGTTTCCTCAGATGAACTACTCGCAGCTCTGGTAATCTATGAAGTCGGAACTTCGTCTTTCAAAGCTATAAAATGGATGGGATGTGGAAACCACGAGGAAAGAATAAATCAGGGGTTGAACGTTGCCATCACTGTCGGCAATTTGCGGCAACTGCCAACAAGCTCGCCTACAATTGAGCACAGGCTGAAAGATAGGATGGTAAAAAGAAAGGCAGGATGTTTATTAGCATTTGGAGAACGGGTAGGAGCATACTGTGGGTTGCAAACCCTCTTTCAGAGAGGATAAAAAGGCACCCGTATCACGGCCGTGGCGGCCGTGTTTCGACGGCCCGTCAAGGTTCAAACCCGTGCCGTGCCCGTGCCGTTGATGAACCACAAAAATGGCCGACGGGACGGGCACGGGAGCCGTGCCACGGGTGCCGCGTAACCGTGGCCACGGGCACGGGCGGCAGCCCTAATGAATGTAATGAAGGTGGATAACAGTAACATTTGAGAGAAAAACTGTTGACCTTAGTTAAAGAGGATGGAGCACATCCAAAGGCTAGCATTGTGACTGAACACTCTTTTGTACCTTTCTTATTGCACTGTAGACTTACTTTACCACAACTGCATTCGGTACATCAGAACAAGACACAGAAATTCACATCACAAGTGTAAGGTTTGTTCTCGCATTGTCAGAGGGTCAACAGCTGAAAAGTTCATAATAATTTTGCATAGAAGATTAAATATAGATACTGAAAATGTTTCCAATAGCCTATGCACCGTATTCAAGCTGCACAAAGTGAACACACCATATTCTGAGATGATCCAATCAGAATTAAGGCTGCTAGAGGGACAAGAAATCTGAGATCACAAAAGTGACAAAATATGACAAAAATGCGCCTGCGCCTTATGTTCCGCAAATAGCAGTAATTCTAGTTTATTCTCAGTAACACTTTATATTGAAGAAAATTTGTCTTTTTACACTGTATGCTATACATATGAGTACTCAATTGATTTCTCGGTCTTTGTATTGTGGGGCAGGTTTGTAAATCCTTTGTGAGGGCACTTCACTCATGTTATGACCACATGGGCCTCGGCCACACAACTCCCGACCACCAGAGCCAGCACAAGAATTTCGCCGCCTGCAGTTGAAATAGACACAAACAACACATCGCTTTTTTGGCTTTCCAGCAGGTAGTGGCTGAGAAGGTTGGTACACCCCAAGCGCACTAGTAGATGGCAAGCCTATGGCTGCTGTATTCACTGTGGAGAATGTGAGAATACTCTGGGCAAAGTTTTGCGTAGATGCTGTATTTGACGACTGGCCCCCAGCACGTTCAGTCACTAGTGTCATTTCTGTGTCAGGGTCTTCGGGATCATGCCAGGGGTTGATTTCTTTGAATATTGCATCAGACTGAGATTCATTGTGGCCATTGTGAACTTGGAGAGCCATCGGGTTGAAGGAAGATGTGTCAATTCCTGCATGCGGAAGATCTAAAATAATTTGTAAATGCAAACTAGAGCTATGAGGAACTCACCTTTGAAGAAAACACTCTCATCGAGCTCAACTGCCGGAAGGACAGATGCTCGAGTCCGTAGAGGACCACTTGACATATCCATCCAGGGCTTCAAAGCCTCAGCATTGGCACCATCCATCAGAGCTGCTTGGGTTGTGGTCCACTGTAAAGTTTTCTTGTGATGGCGCTCAAGTTGCTGAGGAATCTTGTAATAAATTCGCTGATTGGAGTCTGTGAGGGGCTCCGCTCGCATACGGTCCTGGTCATTGACCTCATCGTTCCAGTCCTTTGCAAACTCGTCCCAATCAATGTCCTTGTAGGTGTCAGGGGAACCGCCCGTCCGTCCGGCCATCCGTCCGTCCGTCCATCCGTCCGTCCGGCTCCGGCCCATCGCACGGCTCCGCTTCCTCGTCCGATCCTTCGTCCGGCCTCCGGACCCGCGCCCCAGCCTGCGCCTCCACCCGACACGCCACCTCCCGTCCCTCCGGACTCGGTTCCCTTCCGTCCGTCCGTCCTTCCGTCCGGCCGCTCTCACTGGCACGTGCTGTGTGATCAAGCTCGAGACCTCTGCCGAACCCTCCGGGCACGTGCTACTGGCTAGTACTTAAAAAACCTCGCCTAGCGTGAGAATCCTCATCCTTTCTTCTCTTCGGATTCTCCCGCTAGGTGCGTATTCTAGAAGCCTGTATTTAGTACCATTCAATTGAGTTACTTCGGATTCTCCCGCTAGTCTCCCGCGCTCTGCGCCGAGCTGAGGTTGCCCTTACAGCAGAAGAAAGGATCTAAGGGATCAACCGGTCAAGATTGCGAAGTTCGGTGTTGACTCGGACTCGGACCGCTACGCTAGCGCTCCGGCCTCCCCGACTTCCGATCTCGACCCCTCCTCCTTGATGGACGCTCCGACGCCCGGAAACGGATCCGCGCCACCCGAGCTTCCGGATGTTTACATCCCGGAGCCGGCTGCCGACCCCGAATCCCGGCTGACCGCGGTCGAAGGCTCTCTCGCAAACATCGAAGCGCTACTCCTCCGCGTTTTACACAACCACCAAAATCCACCCGCGACTGCCCCCGTCCCTGCCGCTCCGGCTCCGGCGGTGGGTCCAGACTTTACCACCCTCACCCCCGTCGCAAAATCGGTTCTTCGACCGAACCCCCCGGCCGTCTTCGATGGCGACCGGACCCAAGGACGGATGTTCCTCCACTCCGTCCTCACATACCTCCGACTGGTTCCGGAAGCCTTCATGGTCCACGGACAGCTCGTCGAGGAAAAACTCGTGCGGTACGCCATGTCCTTTATGGCGCGAGACGCAGCCGGGCGATGGGCCGAACGACAGTCCGCAATCGTTCCGTTCCCCTTCCCGTCCTGGGCGGAGTTCGAGTCCGAGTTCCGGCTCCGGTTCGTCGAGGAAAATGAGCAAGACCAAGCTCTCCTCCGGCTCGAGACCCATAGCTACTACCAGGGCTCTCGCGACGTTTACCGGTACACGGACGACTTCGAGGAGCTCGCCGCCACGGCCGGGTACACGGATCCGCTCGTCCGCGTCACCAAGTACCGAACGGGGCTCGACCCGAGGATCAACGCAGCGATCACCACGTCCGGAACCGCTCCGGCGCTGCTAGACTACGCCGGGTGGCGTCTCCGCGCCTTCCGGCAGTACGACGCCCTCGCCCGCGTCCGAGCGGGAGCACCTCCGACTCGCGCCCCGGCTCCGGCCGCACGCCCTCGCACTGGGACGTTCCTCCCAGTCCCCTCCTTCACGCCTGCTCCCAAAGCCGCGCCGGCGCCCGCACTTCCGCCTGGCATTCCGATGGAAGTCGACCGGACTCACGCGCGCTTCACGCCGCGCACTTGCTTCCGCTGCGGTGCGGCCGGACATCTCGCCCGAGACTGCCCGACTCCCCCGGACGTCCGGCACGCAGACGTCCTGGACGAGGTCGTCCGTCAACTCGGAGACGACCTCCTCGGAGAGCTCTTCGCGCGCCTCTCCACTACCGCCGGGCTTCCGACCGAGCCGGACGTCGGAGACGCGGAGCCGGAGGGTTTTCCGAACGCGGTCGAGTGAGCGGTGCGCCCTCGGTCGCGTCCCCTAATCGTTACTCCTGCCTGTACAAAGATATACCCAATAAATCAGCAGTTGAGACGAAAGACGCACCCCCTGCTCCGGCCTCCGTCCCCCGGCCGGAGCCCCCTATTCCCGCCCCGGAGGCAAAAACCCCTTCCATTCCTCGCGTCCACCGTCCGAGATGGGAACGCAGACTGCCCCGGCAGTTCGTTATCGATTCCGTAGAGGGCCGGAACTCCCTACACATTCCGCTGGAGATGCAGTCGGTGGAAACCGCGGCTAAGATGTCCGTGAAAGGTCTGGTCGACTGCGGAGCGACCGGAGACTTCATCGACTCGGAGTACGTGATCTCTCGCAACCTCCCCGTCCGGAAGCTCTCCCAGCCTATCCCGGTCCTCAATGTCGACGGCACGCCCAATGCATCCGGAGGCATCACCGGAGTAGTTGATATGGTCGTCAACTACAAGGGTCACTCGGAACGCATCCAACTCGCCGTGACGCGGCTCGGGAAGCAGCACGTCATCCTCGGTTACTCCTGGCTTCAGAAGCACAACCCGGAGATCGACTGGGAAACCAAGGAGGTCCGGATGACTCGCTGTCCGACCAGCTGCAGCACTTGCCGAGACGAGCTCCGCGCCGTCCGCCGTAGCGCGAAGATCTCCGCCGCGATCCTCCGGCAGCTCCGCGAAGGTCCCGTCCCGTCTATCTGCGCCATCGACTCGGAGGAGTGGTGCGGAGACGACGGGTACGACCCGGATGGCGACGGAGACGACTTTCCGGACCTCACTCCGGACCCGGACGACGATGACGATGACGAGCTCGAAGAAGGCGACCGGATCCTCTACACCGCGTTCGCTCCGGCCGAGGAAATCCGCGCCGGGAGCACCGTCTCCCAACGGCTTGCGGAGGCCTTCGCCCGGAACTCGGCCCCGCCTGGGACCTCGGTTCCGACCTGGGTCGAGGACTTCTCCGACGTCTTTGACAAGGAGTCGTTCGACGCGTTACCGGAGCGCCGGACGTGGGACCACGCCATCGAACTCGTCCCGGACGCAAAGCCGGCCAACTGCAAGGTCTACCCGATCTCCCCCCTCGAGCAGAAGGAACTCGACGCGTTCATCGAGGAAGGGCTGAGCACCGGCCGGATCCGTCCGTCCAAGTCCCCGATGGCGTCTCCGGTCTTCTTCATCAAGAAGAAGGACGGAAGCCTCCGGTTCGTCCAGGACTACCGGGCGCTCAACGCGATGACCGTGAAGAACCGGTATCCGCTCCCGCTGATTAACGACCTCATTAATCGCCTAAAGGGAGCCCGGTTCTTCACGAAACTCGACGTCCGGTGGGGCTTCAACAACGTCCGGATCCGAGAAGGCGACGAGTGGAAGGCCGCGTTCCGTACCAACCGAGGGCTCTTCGAACCCCTGGTGATGTACTTCGGCCTCACCAACTCCCCGGCGACGTTCCAGACGATGATGAACGACATCTTCCAAGACCTCATCCTGTCCGGAGACGTCATGGTATACCTCGACGACATCCTCATCGCTCACTCCGATCTCGCGCGCCACCGAGAGATCGTCCGAGAAGTCCTCCGGCGGCTCCGGGCGCACAAGCTCTACCTCCGACCGGAGAAGTGCGAGTTCGAGAAGTCGTCGATCGAGTACCTCGGCGTCATCATCTCGCACAACCACGTCGAGATGGACCCGGTCAAGGTCGCCGGAGTCGCCGCCTGGCCTGCTCCGGAGAACCGGAAGGACGTGCAGCAGTTCCTTGGCTTCACGAACTTCTACCGGAGATTCATCCGGGCGTTCTCGGACATAGCGCGGCCCCTCTTCGACCTTACAAAGAAGAGCGTCGCTTGGACCTGGACCGCTGCCGCGGCCGCCGCCTTCCAAGCCCTCAAGGATGCGGTGACCGCGGAGCCCGTCTTGGTCCTGCCCGACGAGTCGCGTCCGTATCGGGTCGAGGCGGACAGCTCCGACTACGCCACCGGAGCCGTCCTGTCTCAGCCGGACGCGAACGGGAAGTGGCATCCGGTCGCGTTTTACTCCAAAAGTCTGAGTGACGTCCAGCGCAACTACGAGATCCACGACAAGGAGATGCTCGCAATCATCCGGGCCTTAGAGGAGTGGCGACACTTCCTCGAAGGTACGCAGCATCCGGTCGAGATCTGGACGGACCACAAAAACTTGGAGTACTTCCGGAAGGCGCAGAACTTGAACCGGAGGCAGGCACGGTGGTCCCTATACCTGTCCCGGTTTGACTTCGCGCTCCACCACCAACCCGGACGCCTCATGGGCCGTCCGGACGCGCTGTCTCGCCGTCCGGACCACGGGGTAGGCTCGGACAACACGGACGTTACCCTTCTTCGCCCGGACCTGTTCCACGTCCGCGCGCTAGAAGGCGTCGTGGTGGCCGGACCCGAGGTCCCCCTCCTTCGCGACGTCCGAGAGGCCTTCACGGGTGAACCGGACCTTGAGGACCCCGTCGCGCTTGTCGCACGAGAACTCCTCAAGAACCGGAACGTCCGCCCCCCCCGGTCGTCCGAGTGGCGCGTTGCAGAAGGGCTCCTTTACTACCGCGGTAAGGTCGTTGTACCGCGGAATAAGGACCTCCGGCGCCGAATCATCGCCCTGCACCACGACACCCGGGTCGCCGGACATGCCGGACGGTTCAAAACCCTCGAGCTCATCTCCCGGAATTACTGGTGGCCCCAGCTGTCCCGTCACGTCGGCCAATACGTCCGGACCTGCGACCCGTGCAACCGGACGAAGGCGCTTCGGAAGCTGCCCCACGGAAAGCTCCACCCGACCGAAATCCCGGAGGAACGCTGGGACACCGTCTCGGTGGACTTCATCGTCGAGCTCCCGGACGCCCACGGGTTCGACGCGGTCATGGTCGTAGTCGACGTCCTGGGTAAGCGGGCCCACTTCAACGAGTGCCACACCGGCCTTGGCGCGGTCGGAGCCGCTCGGCTCTATTACCGGAACGTCTGGAGGCACCACGGAACCCCCCGGAAATACATCTCCGACCGTGGGCCGCAGTTCGTTGCGGAGTTCACCACGGAGCTGTGGCGCCTCATTGGGATAGAGCCAGCGACTTCCACCGCCTACCACCCGCAGACCGACGGCCAGACCGAACGCGTCAATCAGGAACTCGAGCAGTTCGTCCGGATCTTCACGAACTACAAACAGGACGACTGGGACGAGCTCCTCCCGGCCGCGGAGTTCGCGTACAACAACCACGTCCACTCCTCGACGCAGCAAGTCCCGTTCATGACGGACACCGGAAGGCTCCCCCGGATGGGATTTGAGCCCAACGGACTGCGCTCGAACGTGGAATCCGCGAACGAGTTCCGCGACCGGATCGCGTCCGGAGTCTCGGAAGCCAAAGCCGCGCTCGTTAAAGCCAAGGACGAGTTCAAGCTGTACTACGATCGCCGACGCACGCCCGCCCCGGAGATCAAAGTAGGCGACCGAGTCTGGTTAGACGCCTCCGACATCCGGACGACCCGTCCGTCCGTCAAATTCGCGGACAAACGGCTCGGCCCGTTCAAGGTCGTGAAGGTTGTTGGAAAGGGTGCGTACAAGCTCGAGCTCCCCCCCCGGTACTCCCAGCTCCACCCGGTCTTTCCGGTGGTGAAACTCCAGCTCGCGGAACCGGACCCGTTCCCCGGACGCCCCCGGAACGACGAACCCCCACCCGTCCTTCAGACGGACGACGACGTTCAATGGGAAGTCGAGGAGATCCTAGAAGCGAAGGTCCGTTACGGCAGCCTCTGGTACATGGTGCGGTGGAAAGGCTATGGCCCGGAACACAATAAATGGGTAAAGCACTCCGACGTCTTCGCTCGAGACGCCATCGATGCTTACTATCGTCGCTACCCCAACGCCCCGCGCCGGATCGCCTCGGCCGCTTTCGACTCGCTATCGTTCCGGAGGCGCGACGCCCAGGTCCGATTCATGCGTCGGGACGCCGCATTCCAAGGGGGGGGTGATGTCAGGGGAACCGCCCGTCCGTCCGGCCATCCGTCCGTCCGTCCATCCGTCCGTCCGGCTCCGGCCCATCGCACGGCTCCGCTTCCTCGTCCGATCCTTCGTCCGGCCTCCGGACCCGCGCCCCAGCCTGCGCCTCCACCCGACACGCCACCTCCCGTCCCTCCGGACTCGGTTCCCTTCCGTCCGTCCGTCCTTCCGTCCGGCCGCTCTCACTGGCACGTGCTGTGTGATCAAGCTCGAGACCTCTGCCGAACCCTCCGGGCACGTGCTACTGGCTAGTACTTAAAAAACCTCGCCTAGCGTGAGAATCCTCATCCTTTCTTCTCTTCGGATTCTCCCGCTAGGTGCGTATTCTAGAAGCCTGTATTTAGTACCATTCAATTGAGTTACTTCGGATTCTCCCGCTAGTCTCCCGCGCTCTGCGCCGAGCTGAGGTTGCCCTTACAGTAGGCCTCATGTGGAGCAGAGGGCTTCTCAATGGCCCTTCTCAACCGATATTTTATCCTGTTAACCAGCAACTTGAACTTGACGCACTCTGCCTTTGTGCATACAGGCAGCACAGGATGTAAAGTACGCTGGCGGAGCTGGTAAAATCGGAACTGATTGATGGGCCGAGTTGAAAGGCGAGTCAGAATGTGAAGAGGAGTGTCTCGATGGTGAGGAAGAGAAACAATATTAGCAGAAGGGAGGGTGGTGATGCGGTATTTCTCAGCAAGTGAAGTGGAAATTGGAGCAATACCAAAGCACTCAGAAGTGGCAATCCGTGTTGCCAAAATTTGGGGCATGCGGAATGAGATAGCAGAATTTGTTGCAGTTGCAGTTTCCACAATCTCATCTCGGAGCCAAAGATCATAGTGACCTCTGTACTGTTTGCCTGTCCGATTCTTATGCCCAACCTTGAAACTGTCAAGTAAAATAAGATAAAAAGTGGTGGCAAACTCACTGTGATATTCCGACGATATGCAAATGTGAGAATCAAGGCTTCACCGAACTCTGCAGCTGAGCCCAATGAGCCAAACATACGGCAAAGAGGCATATGCCAGCCACCCTCAATAGAATTTGTGCCTCGGATGCACCTGTACAAGTTTAGACCATCTCGATCGCGGCCCATGAGGTAGTACAGTGGAACATTGAGAGGATCAGAGAGAAAGCCAAGTGCTGCAGTCACAAGGAGGCGTTCAGCCATCTTCCAAGCCTCATCAGAGAAGAAAGATGCTTTCTTTCCAGATGCAGTTAGACATTTAACATCCTTGTACGCATTGAACAAGCATCTGAGGCGTGCAACCAGAACATCAGGCTGGGGAATGAATCTGCGAATCCGTTTGTTCAGTGCAGCCCCATGTGTGCGGACCATATATGACCAGTTTCCCCCTTTCTTCTCAATTACTGTGCAAACAGCTTCCTCATCATCCTTGTCTCTAATGAAAATTGCCTCACTGAAATCGTGAGCAAACTGTTTGAAGACAGAGTGCTTCTTGGAGAGCAGGCGGAGGAGTCGGTCCATAAAATGCAAAGTGTCGTCCAGAACCTTTGTTGCAGCAGCATCCCCAGAATAGTGTTGGCGTAAGAGATTTTCGACTTGTTGGAGTTCATCTCTCAGTTGGTTCACATTGTCAGGAGGAGCTTCTGAATCATCCTCCAATATGGGCTGTAAGGAGTATAAGCAAGACTCCTCCGAAGAATGCTCTAAAAATCATACCTCCTCAACATCTAAATCAACATCTCGATCAACCTCAGTATCATTCTCAAGGGCATTAACATTGTCTGGGGGTGTGGGATTGAAATCATTGTTCATTGAAGCTGGTGCAGTGAAGGCACATGCAGTCTGCCCTAGTGCAGTAGGTAGAGGGGGTTCTGCAGCTCGAGAACGAAGCATGCTGGTAGCAACAACCAGAAGACCACCATGTGCAGAGATCCAGTTCAATGTTTGCTGCTTCATGAGTTGATGCTTTTGGCCTGGGATGAGCACCTTGGTAATTTTCACGAGTGAGCGAGACCTGGTGACATTGAACAGATGTGTGTTCCCTGAATCATCCATCACAGCATTGAGATGACCATCATGGTCAACAATGACTCCTTCTGCTCCAGCCTTGCATCCATATACCACAGTTACCAGTTGTCCAATTTTAAGTGCCTCAGTCTCACTGAGCGGAAGTCCAATTGAGTTCCGAGTAGTCAAGTTCTGATACAAAGACCAAATGAGGTCAACTTCAAGAGCTAAACTTTTCAAACTCTCGGGGCTTGGAAGTGTTGACCAGGGTGGTGATGGGTTTGCATGGTCCTCCCTATATGAGCGCCGCAGAATTAACCCAGAAAGTGTGTGCAAAGAGACATGAATGTCTTCAGCAATTCCCTTCAGTCGAGCATGTTTTCCAATGTCTAAGAGTGGAGCATTTGCAGAGTGGACCAGTGTCGCAATATCCGATGATTTGAAAGCATCTGAGATCTGCAAGAGTGTTCGCTTGATATCATGGCCAACTTTAATAATCCGTCATGATGTCAGGACAGAGTGGAGACATGAGACAACATCTGTTGGACGCTGAAATGCAGTGACCTAATTTTGTCAGGATTAAGCTCATTGAGAAAAAATCAAAGAAACTCACCTGGAGGATGTAGACTGTTTTTGAGGTCCGAAACTGAATGATATGAAGCTTTGCAGCAACACTGTTACAGCCATTTGACTTGGTGGATACAGCAAGGAGAAAATGACCAGATGGATTTGAGGCAGCAGCCTCAAGTATCTCCGAACACAGAGCCTGGATAGAGTGTGAATCCCGAGCAAATTCTATAGGCAAGTCCTTGGACAGCTCAAGTGGAGGTAAACCACTATAAATGGTCACATGTTCAACACCTTCGCGAAGGGAGGGCATTAATTTCTCGTGAAAGCTGCGTTCAACTAAAAATAATTATAAGGCATAGACATTAGAGAGCTTGCGCAAAAGCCGCACAAGCCGCGTGCGGCTTTTTTGCATTGCGCAGAGCCGCATGGGAAAATTTTGCTCTGATGGCTTGTAACACATGCATATGAATAGAATTTGTATAATTTTCCTCTTCAGTAGCCGTCTGTGGGCATTTGGTATGTTGTCAGATGAACCGAACCACTATAGACATGACGTCAGTGACATCATGGAACCTGAGTGGCGAGGCGGAGCGGAAACCAAGGGTTATTGATGCAGTCAAATGTTAGCTTTCCCACGCCTGAGCCACCACAGCGTCCACAGAATACACAGATTCCGATATTACAGACTAGTTTTCAACTTCAACATGGCATTTGTGAACGTAATAATTCAAATAATCCTGCGGCTTTGCGCAATGCAAAAAAGCCGCAAGCGGCTTGTGCGGCTTTTGCGCAAGCTCTCTATTAGAAATATGCAATCTCACCTTGTGGTTGATCAGAGTATACAACTTGAGTAGGTTTATGGCCATGCTCTTTCAGACCTTGCTCAATTCCCTGGTGCGTTCCCTCAACAAAAGTCATGGACTTCGTCAGACAGAGAATTGTCGAGCGGACTTCTTCCCACTCGTTGACAACACTATGCAGTGCCGTATGTACCGACTCTCCTTTGAGCTTTCCAGTATGTTCAACAACCTGCATAAAAAATGAATATTTAATAAAGCAACTAAACTTGATCCTACCCAAAATGTATGATCATTTGCCAGTTTCAGACCAGAGTTAGCTGCCATACAGCGATCCATGAAGATTCGATGGGCAGAAAACCAGTCAACAAACATAGCTCGGATGTATTTGACAGACATGCTCGAGCCACCATAGCCCAATCGGTCATCAAAAGAGGAGAATGGTGGCAGATCAGTGAAACCATGGTGCTCAGCAGCTGCAAGCCATATGAGCTCTCGTTCTGCATGAGCCCGGCGCTGTGATTCTGAATAAAGTTCTGCATATGGGGCTGGTCCCACCCGAGAAGAGAACAAATTGACGACTTCAACCATCACTTGCTTGTCAATCGCACTCCGGGTTGAAAGATATGCTGCAGATGCAGTGAGTACAACAAGGCAAATCTGAATCACAACAGAAAACCAACCAGGAAAAGCAAGCTGTACCATGCGTGGGAGTTGCGCAAGAATGTGAACATCGGTCCCTTGATAAGACTTCCCGCATCCAGGATGATTTACCCTGTTGGAGTTGCATCTCAACCGGTTGGTCAATAAAAAATAGTCTGTTGGGCATCGCCGAACACGGCGAGCAACAATATTATCATTGAACCCTAGTCAATGTCCAGTTAATAACCGGAAAAGATAATTGGAATTCATTGTAGGCCTACCATTGAGTACCAGAGTATTGCTGCATTCACATTTGAGTACCACATTTGGTGCAAGCGAGCGAGGAAACCACAGGAAGATGTCCAGATAATACAAGGAATCAGGGGTAAAGTCAGCGTTGAGAAGGGCATCCTGCATCGCAAATAACGGGTCCTTTGGACGGTCCCAAAGATATCCCTTCTCATAGCAGAGTGGTTGGCCATGTTTTGCTATTTCTCTGAGAATCCTTTTCTTTGCATTTTGGAGATAGGTGTGTTGGATTGAGGTAATTGGAGGCTCGCCCTTGGCAGTCTCTTCTGCAGCAGCAGCAGCATCAGCCTCATCATTGGGCTGATCCTCAGCTGGTGCATCAAAAAGGTTGTCTTCAATCACGTTATCTGAAGGTGCAAGATCACGGTTTGGGTCATTGAGGTCAAGGAAGTTGAATGCTTGGACCAATTGTTGGAAAACAGGTGCTGGGAATGATAATAACTTCAACACAAAATTTGGAACTTTTATATTTAAAGTGTCCACCCACCTGAAATATGACTCCCTGACTCAGAGTTTCCAGAGCTGTGGCCACTAGGCATCTGTTGATCGGATCCGACCTGAAGACCATGGTTTGGGTGAGAAAATCCGCGGGCCCGGCCCTGGCCTTGTAATGCAACTCCTTGTGGATCTGAGCGGGGATGGAAAAAGGCAGCAGTGCGGGGCGGTGGCAGCTGGTTCTGCAATGTGGTGGAACTCGGCATAAGAGGATAAGGAAGTGATTGAATTGGCGGGTCATCTCGCGCATCCACTGTGCGAGCCTGGCGAGCTTCTTGTGCTTTAATTTGTGCCTGTTCTGCATGCCATTCTTTAGACTTTCGTCCAGACCCTGCACGCTGACCACCATGTGTCTTCAGAGGTGGATCCTGGCCATGATTGTCTTGCAAGGAGGCCATGAAGCAATGGGTCAATGTGAGTGTCGATGTCGGAGTCAAGATCAAGATGATAACGCTTAGTAAAGCTTGGCGTTGTTTGCTGAATGGCGCTAAGGCCAATGTGGAAGTTACTGTCCCAGCCCTTTATTAATGGCAGGTAAAAATAATCTGGAGCACACCAACGATTCACACTTCGAGTGCGAACTGAATGGGAATATTCTGGAGAGAATCTGACCAATAGTTGGTCTAATGATGAAAAGGCCATCTATTTGATTTCAGATCCGTCAATGGGCAGAAAAAATATCGGAAAGCACCCACATGATATTAATTTCTGGTGCGAATCCAATGGTAATATTCCAGAGAGCATCTGATGAGAACTGGATCTGTTAGAGCAAGAATAATAAAAACATCGGCCATTTGATTTTAGATCCGTTAATGAAGTGAAAAACATTTTAAAGGTCGGATATGATGCAAGCTTCCCGTGAGAATCCAATGAGCATATTCCGGAAACAATTCGACAAGAGCTAGGGCTGTTAGAGCGAAAATGATCCAAATACCAGTGATTTCATTTTCAGATCTATTAATAGGAAATAAAAAAAAAGCCAAGTGCCTAAGAGATTGAGATTTCGATTACGAATCGATTGGGCATACTTCAGTGAGAATCCGCAAAGAACTGGGTCTGCTAGAATGATGATTTTCAGGACTCGCAGACGATCACATTTCTGTCAGCATTTTCACGTCATCACCTTCCCTCCCGCCAACGTGCTTCGGCTTGGATGATGGCCGGGACCAGCCTCATAATAACGCTTATGTTTTATCCTTTCCTTGCCTTCTACAATGTTTCTGTCTGTGCATCGGCAACCGTCTTCCATAAATTAAAAATCCCGAACACTGCTGCTCGATCCGGTCCCCTATCTGGATATTTCCTGGAAAAGCCCGTCCAAGCTGCCTCATTTCCGAAGATTTCGTGGGCTTTATCACACTCTGCGCTCGCTCATTCTTTTCTCCAGAGTATGGATGGCAAAAGAGTTGTTTCAATGTCTGGCTAATTAGTAGTTCAAAACCGGGAACATACTGTACTATTTCGATCAATTCGGCGGTCACACGTCACGCACCCCCTGTGCCGCGATGAATTCTGGTCTCGGTCACCCGTCACGACGCACGGTGCCGAATGTAAAATGCGTGACATAGACGCTAGATCTCCTTTGAAGGTGCAAAAAAGGTGGAATTTTCAAAAAATTTCGTCTTGAATGCCGAATTTTTAGAGGTGTCACGCCAAAAATTGCCGGTTGCCGAAGTGCCGAAATGGTATTTTGGGTCACGGGTCACAACCCGTGCCGGATTGATTGAAATAGTACATACATCCCCTCGGGCACGTGAATTGACTGAGGCAACATTAACTTAATTAATCCTGGGGCTTGAGCATTATACCGAAGCGCAACACGGAGGCTGACGACTGCGGCAGAGAATGTCAGCTCTTGGTCTGGTTTTGCTTGGATTCTGCAGATGCTTTGCATGCAGATCAAAAATCCGAGAGATGCGGTGGGTTCCAAGTTACCGTCAAAGTGATCCACAACCAAAAGATATGCACATAGGTCCTTGCAAGCAAACAAACAAAAACCACTTTCAGAGGCTAGGTATGTAGGACACAAGTGTCTGAAAAGGACACAGCTGGCATTTTGTGACTCTGCTGTTCTAGCCCCGGGGAGTAGCAGGTCTAGACTGTTTTTCAACCCACCCCAAGATCTTTTCAGGTGACCAGCGGCAGCACCACTTATGTTCCAGCCTCGATCAAACTGTCTCTCAAATATACCCGTACACCAAAGCGCCCAATTTGGCTGTGGTGGCGGAGGAGTCCATATGACGGCAAAGCCTCATTTTCAATTGCACCAGTTGCACTCGTTTGGGCACGAGACATATCCTAAGCAGTCTTGGAAAAACCTCGCAGCCTTTTACTACAAGTACTTCATTCATTGCAGCCTTTATCTTCACCGCATTTGCATTGCATTTCTACCTTTGTTTGTGCACTGCTGTTGCGCTTGTCTTGCCGACATCAGGGAAAGACCACCCGCCTATATCGCACTACCGAGAGCTTGGTAGGCCCAAAGGCATGTACCCTCTATCATAGAGGGTATGTGCTCTATCAGAGATCACTGTAGATCCCTACTAGACCCGTAGATCGGTAGAGCCATAGAGCACCATAGAGCGACGTAGAGCACGTGTTTCTATGGTAGAGCACCCATGGAAGCGCACTTCTCAATCAAACGGCGTTGCAGGCACCAGATCAGACAGAAAATCAGGCGCTATCAGGCGGGCTCATGCGGGAAGAGATGCGTAAAAATATGTATTTTGAGTCTTGACAACGGGTACAGGGTATACGAGTGCGGAATAGTAAGGGAAACCCACCGAACCAATATTCTACCGCAAGTCAATTTTTATTTGGGGCAGCGCAGGGAAATCAAAGGTTCTTGCTATTGCGCGGGTCAGCCGTCAGGTAAGAGCAGTGGGGAGACGGCAACGAGGCTTCTAGCGCAGCTTGACAGTTGAAAGACAGGTTTGACCGAGCCAGTGTTGAGAATCTTGGAGTGATTTGAGCCGATTTGAGTAGTTTATGCTTGCATGCGACGAACTTCACTGGCGGGATTGAAAGCCGTGACCATTGCGCTTGGTAGATCCGGAGTCTGTGCTTCATTGTGACACACTTGGGGCAATTTGTGGCGTGTCGTCCTTAGCAAAGGGTTGAAGAGGGAAACACCAGGCTAAGTCCAGAGGACGGGATAGCGAGAGCATGAGAGAACCAAGAGGAGTGACTGATAGGAGTTTGAGATCGGCGGTGACTGGCAAGGTGAACAGGAGGGAGAAGATGGAGGGGGGAAAAGGAAGGACTTGACGCACCGCGAGGTATTTGAGTGATTCCGTAGCCGTGCTTCTCACGCACGGATATGTGTACGTACTGGCTGACCTTCGTCGAGAATATCGGACGCGAAGGCGCACCAGGAAGAGTCTAGAGTTGATGGGAGAGCAGGTCGCAATGGTAGACGACGTGTCTCTATGGCACTCTACCCGAGACACATCGGCTCTATCGGCGCCTACATAGTGATCCGTGATCTATGTTGGGGACGAGCCTCTACCTGACCAAAAGCTGTTTCCTGATGGAACTTGGTCCAAATATATAAAATGTCAAGTGCCTTTTAATTCTGTTGCTGGTTAAGCATTCACTAATTTGAGGCAGGACTTGATCACTCAATTGTGATTCAATAGATTTCGTAGTTGTGTGTGTCTGCGGTGGGGCATTGAGCCGCCATCAACCCTTGCGCTTTCTTAACGGTGGAGCTTTATCCATGGATATATTCATCCAGGAAAATCCGATGCTTTTCGAATCACCAATTGATTTAGGTCAAACTACCTATTTCCAAATTCCAACCGTGACAGTGGTGGCCCTCCCTGGTCTGGGTCTGGTATTTGACTTACTCTCCTACAGGTCCAAACAAATTCGGCGACCTTTCGCATTCGAACTGTGGGCGTCTTGCAGTGATTGTGGCCGAATAGCTCAGGGAATGCACGAGTGTTCAACACTGTCAATCATAGCGTCAGGGTATCTTGGGGAGCAGACCCGACTACTGATTTTAAATGGCCAGCAGCCATTCTCAAGTCGGGAGAGACCCAAGGGGGTTCGGGCCGGTCAAGCCGAGGACAGGGGGCAGGTAGGTAGGGTCGGCCGTGAGGCTCGAAAAAAAGTTGCGCATCCCCATCAAAGTTTCCCAAATTGAGTGCAAATGAGCTCAGGTGAGTTTAAAATGCACTTGAACTGTGCTCCCTTGCTTCCAAGTATCCTCCATCTTCACCACTATTGTTTCCTTCTTGTTTCCTTCCATCTGGATCAGCTTCTGCCATTTATGGGAATCAATGTTGGTCATGTTTGGCTATGGTGTCCCTTACATTAGTGGAATAAATTGTGTACATGAGTGGCCTGAGAGCTCAAAGATGCAACCCCGATAGCTTTACATGTTGAGAAACAGGCTCAAGTACAGATTGAGCCTTTTCTCTCGACATCAAGCACCAGGTCGCGCGGAGAATTACCCGATTTGGACGTCACGTGGGAGGTAGGGTCGACGAGAGCGTTGTTAATGTTATGAGAAAAAACGGCGTCAGGTGTTTTTTTGTCGGATTCGAACCCCCTTGGAGAGACCCGTCTTGGTCAGCTTGAGGTCGAAAAAAAAAAAATTCGACCTCATCCGTTTTTCAAATCCCGACCCCTTGTATGGAGAGACATTTTGTCTGGAATTTTCGGCGTGATGGTCGGGCTGTGCCGCTTGTCGGCCGTACCTCTTTATTTATTTTGTGATTTCAGTCGGCACCCTTCGGCACGGAGAAGCGATGACATTCCAAAATTTGGTGCTCCCCGAATCACCGCTTCCGTCAGGAAATTCGGGAGTTGGAAATCCCACGAAACATCCCACCATCAATCCCATCGGCACCCAATAAGCCGAAATGGAATTTGATGCGCGCTGTCAAATAGGGGTGCTGGCGGCCTCCTCTATATCTTGCCCCCATTGCCTCACGAATATTGGGCTGCAACTGCTTGTGGGGCATCTATGAGATTGAAGTGTTGTGCCGGCGTGTGCGGGGATTTTGATACGCCGGCGTTGTGGCAATCTCTATATTCTGTCTGTGATGCCGTCAAGCCGTCTATGCCGTGGGCCGGAATTTAACTTTTGATGTAATAACATTAATATTGGTATCCCCACGTTCACGGAAGAGTAGGTGTAGGGGCCTTAACTGAGTAGGTCACACCGTAATATCCTAGCTGTTGCTCTATACAGCTGTGTTTTGTTCCACTGTGCCGAAGTCAGCCGCTGATGGGATGTCTTACAAATCCCACCATCATCCCATCCGCATCCCACTGATCATCCCATGGGACGTGGGATTTCCATACCATCGAAGGGGTACCTTTGCAAAATATTTTTGATGGGTATTGTGTGTGAGCATCTCACCCCGGATTTCTACAAATTTTGGGATCTACGGAGCCATACATATGAATCTCTCACTTGAATATTTTCAGGCATATTGGTGCCCTGTAGAGGAAGCCATGAGGTTGCCGAGTCGAAAACCTCAAAACGCCACCTTTGCAAAAATGATGGCCCGCCAAATTGGCCGACCATCATTTCTGATGGATTCCATCAAAAATTGACTCTCGATTTTCCTTGGGACTCCCATCCACGTCGTCAGCTCCAGAAACCACATAGGAAGGCTCATCTAGGACATATAAACATATCGTCTTTATTTCAAGGCATTTCACTCAAAATTGCGAAGGATAGATCAATTTTTTGCAAAGGTACCGACTTTTGCAAAGCTACCCCTTCGATAGTATCCCAAATGCTCTCGCTTCCGTTCTCTTTCCTCGGCAAAAAAAAATGACGTAGTTTCACGTCAGCGACTTTTTGAACCAAAGACCGAAAAGGGTAATGCCGATTACGCCGAGGGAGGATCGGCGATGACAGCCGCATGACACATTCGCTCCATTGTGCTCCTGCGCTTCTCGCCGTCTCCCATATCGTCTGTGCCTCTCTGCTCGCTGCTGCCGCGTTGCACTTCGATTACGCCTCTCGCCAGCATTTCTCGTCTTCGAATCGGGGGCTTTCCGTTGCTCATAGCGACCGTGGAACTCTTGGTTAAATTACGCTCAAATCACGCCTGCACTTAACTTTTAGCTCTCATCATCTCGTCGCATGTCGTCTTCATCGCACTCCTCCGCCGCACGGGGCACCTCTTCAGCGAATGCCACTGCCTCGGCGACTAGCAGCACGGCACCACCTTTCACCGGTTTCTCGAAGACTTACACGTCTCCCACATTGTCTACTCCCACCCTCGGCGGAGGACAAGGCGCGGACGGAGGCGGGAGCGCGCAGCAGAACGCCCAAGGCCAGCAAGCCCCCAACGCCTCTACCTCGCTGTACCGTGCGTCCTTTCGCCCTGTCTCTCCTGATCGATAGCTGATGTGATTCCGCATGTCTCTCCCTTTTATCTCGGCACACTCGAATATCACCGCACGCACATACACGCTACCCGCTACAACCTAATGCCCTCCTGTCGCGCCGCTGCTCAAACCCGTTACGCCACATGAAAAATTGAATGATCCTTTCATCCGCGCACGTCGCTCTTGTCTATCTATGCCGTACACCTACACCTGCGGCGTCCCGATACCTGTGTTTCATGCCGTTTCGTCTCGTATTTTCCATGCCGTCCTCTCGCACTTCGCACTTGGACTATTCACCGGTTTTCATCCACCAACCCACGCTTCCGCTTTTCTCTCTGGCACATCCAACGACGCGACGACGACGACGACGCATGTCTCCTGCTCCCACCTCCACGCATACGCATGCGCACACCCGCCGCCTCCCCCCGCCGGACTCCGGATCCTCCCACTCCGGATTCCCGCCAAGCGTAGTGTACACCTTCCTCGCGACGCTCATCTTGCTGCTGGGCGTCTCCTCCGCTATCGTCGCGCGCTCGATCTGCCTGAGACGGCGCCACCGCCGTACGTCCCCCTTTCCTTCATTTTACCTTGCCCTGCCCACTATTTATTATCCCCTCTCGCACTGTCGCTATTTTCTTTTCTGTGTCCTCTGACCCACTCACTCACACCTCCTTTTCCTTTCTCTTCCGCACAGGCATGGTCGCCGACGCTCTCGCAAACGGCACCTGGCTCCCGCCCCCCGCGCGCCCCCGCGTCGACCTCCGCAAGAAACCCCGCCTCTGGGACGCGTGGGTGCAGCCGCCCATGCTCGGCGCGTACAGTTTTGGCGCTGGTGGGGGGAAAGGTGCGGACGGGGAAGGGGAAGGGGAGAAGGAGGACTGGGACTGGGAGGGGATCATGGTGCGTATCGCCCTCCGACATGTTTACGTGATCGTTTTTGTTTTGCTTTCGGTCATCCCCTTTTGATTTTTTTTTTTTGGCGGGTGTGGCGTCTCTTGCACATTTTTCTTTTCTTGTCTGGGTCGCTCAGGGCTACCATTGTGTCTGCGCCTAACGTCCAGATCTCCTCCGCCTCGCTTCCTGCTGCCCTCCCTTCTCGATGTACCCGCGATCTTTTCTTTGGAAGCGCGCTCTGAAGGAGCGGGATTTCCTTTTTGGGACTTGCACTTTTTGGCGTGTGGTAGATGGTCTATCCTACCTCTAGCTTATCATATCGACGGAGGGCATCTCTCTCCGCTTCCTTTCTTTTTTCCATTCGACTTTCGCTCTCACCTTCTACCTGCGTGCTAACTCTCCCTATTCCAGCCCTTCGCCGCATCCTACATCCCGCCCTCCTCCCCCACTGCACCCTCCACCACCGCCGCCCCCGCTGCCCTCGCCGTCCCACCCTCGCCCTCCCCCTCCCCATCCTTCGCACCGAGCCTCAACGCCTCGACGATCGCGCTTCCCCTTCCCCTCTCCCGACACGCCACCCCCAATCCCAATCCCAACAACCTACTCGCCGCACCGCCCACGCACACGCAGGGGGCGCCGCGCGTGCGCGTCGCGGTGCTCATCGCGATGCCCGCGCCGGGGATGTTCGCTGCCCCCACCACCTCCGCGCCCGCGGTACCCACTTCCACCCTGCGCCCGCAGACGCAAGCGCAGACGGGGGCACCGCCGACGCCCTGCTGGGTCGGCCCCGCGCCGTCGTGGGCGGCGTACCTCCCCCCACGCGAAAGCGGAAGCGGAAGTGAAAGTGGTGAGGAGGAGGAGGAGGAGGCGGAGATGGGGGCGGGCCCGCCGCACCTGGAGGTGGGCGTCGCGAGCGTGGGGGTTGTGCGTGCGGTGCAGGATGGGGAGGGGGATGGGGACGGTGAGGGGGGAGAGGATGGGGGGAAGGGGGGAGTCAAGGGGGATTGATTTGGGCGGAGCGAGCGACGAGCGATGATGGAAGGAAGGGCGTGAAAGTGAAAGAGCGATACGGCCTGGGTTTGCGGCGTGTGGATGACGGGGCGCTGGGTACTGGGCGGAGGGCGATCGATTGCCTTGCCCTTGCCCTTGCTCGCAGACCTCGACGATGTGCGCGGCGGGACGGGACGGGGGTAGGGTGCCGGAAACGCCGCGCCACGGGTGGGGTCGATGCGATGCGATGCTGGTACGGAGGATGCATCGCGCGGAACGAGACCCAGACGGTCAAAACCACGACAACCCTAGACGTTTACATTTTAATTCAGCTGGCGAGCATTTACTTAAGTATGTACTGTAGCAACCATAAGTAGGGAGGGGAGGAAATAAATGTATAGTTTAGAGTTTAGTAGCATCTCATATACGTGTATTTTCATTGTCATTTTCATTTTCGTTTTGGGTGGGCGGGGTCTTGCGCTTCGAGAGATTGGGGGGATGGACTCTGTCTCCTATACCCAATCGTAGTTTCGAGGTTCATAAGATAGAGTACTTAGTAGTAAGTATTCAAATCTAATACCAAAATTTCGGACCGGATGTGATGTGACGAAATGTGACCTAAGTTGGAACCTCTCCACAACGGCTGGCATAAGACACTTGTCAACAACATAGCCACAGCTTCATCAAATCCGATCTTAAATCACTAGCATCCTTCCTCAATACGAAATAAATTTATATGCGGGTGTAAAATCGTGTATAGGACCTTGGTTCATTCCTCAAACAATCTGCGAATTTTTATATGCTCATTCTTAAGTGTATAGGCCCAAAAGTCGAAGTTTGGGCCATAATTGATGCATTCACTGTTTGAATGTTCATTTCTGGATCCATAACTTTTTTATAACCCTTTGAACCTATTTATTTACCTGTTAGAAACCCCTAAGCATTTTATTTCGTGTTGAGGAAGGATGCTAGTGATTTAAGGTCGGATTTGATAAAGTTGTGGCAATGTTGTTGACAAATGTTTTATGCCAGCCGTTCCAACTTAATAGGCCATCACATCCGGTCCGAAATTTTCCGTGAGTGATTTTTTGGTATTAGATTTGAATACTACTACTCTGCCTTATGAGCCTCGAAACTACGGTTGGATAGGAGACTGGGATGGACTCGGATTGTAAGAGGCTTTTGGAGAGGAGCGTGTAAGTAATGATGAACAGGTGAAGGTAGATGACACAACTTCAACTTGAAGCAAATTTCTAAAACTTAAAATTCACTAACAAATTCACTGCATGAGCAATGTAGGAAGGGAACTTCAGGATTCAGTTACAGGGTCACTTTGGGTAAAATTCCTCGTTTCCGGTGTGCGGGGATCATCGTAATGGATAAACTTGGGATGACGCCGATCATTCAGGCTGATATGGAGATACTAAGTCATTAGCACGAGGCAGCGCTGAGGCTTTCTTCTCACCACCATCTCAAGAGATGCCATCGACCGACTCGGGAGCTGCACACAATATATATTCGTGGCTTTCACGTACCCTGTGGTCCTTCTTTCCGTTTCAATCTTCAGCGCCGGTGGACTCCGACGTTGCAGCAGCGGAGACTAGAAACGACCTCGACATCGATCCCGCAGAACTGCAGGTGCACGCGACCCCTTTCGACCATCTCGGCCAATACTAATGATATATCTAGAGATTCCAGAGACTCGAAACAGCGAGCCAACAGTCCGACGACCATTATGCGTGTATCTCGGCCCTCAAAGAGTTACAAGATGTGACTCGGGTCAGCGCACCTCTGTCGCCATTTTCTTTTCGCATTTTGAAGCTTCTCGCCAAATTCCTCGCCGTTGAGAGGATTCCAGACAAGGCTTTGCATGGGGACGTTGACGAGAGACTGGTTTTACGTTGACGAGAGACTGGTTTTCTCCGCCATCTCTGCGCTTTGAGGATTCGCCATGGCAAAAATGAAAAACCCGAATGTCAGTATGGTTACTCGTATCTGTGAGCCTGTATTCGACTATTTCTATTACTAGGACATACAGCTCGATGACGAGTATGCTCGTATTCTTCCAAAGGGTCTCCAATGGATCAACTTCTTCTACGCCCACTTTCTTGGTGATTTAACCCAAGACTCAGCTCTCCGTGAAAATGCATGGGGCGGGACGCTTCTATTCCTGGATCAAGCAGTGGGTCATCCTCGGATGTTTGTTTCGTCTTCGAATGAGATTACTGTACTATTTAAATCACTTCTCCCGGGCTGTGACCTGTGACCGCAAAATTCGAACTTCGGGTTTCGAAAATGGGGGAACTTTGCTGTGACATGTAAAAACTTCGAAAATCTGTCGGACATTGGCAGGGCGGCTCTGCGGCTTCCAGGAAATATCAAAAAGGCACCTCCGACCATAATCAGATTGGTCGATTCCTACGCAGGGGGTTATCCGCCACGTCGTCGCCCAGAAAACGGGCAAAAACCGTGAGGTTAAGCTGGCCAAAGATTCCGGCAGTGGTCTCGTTTTGTCTACGCAGGCTGAGGACATTGATGCAGAGGTGTCGGCTGTGGCAGGTGATGGAGAGACTGATCTTGAGCAGTCGGGCAAGCAAATGCGCCGTGCAAACGTTAGGTATGCCGATTTTCGGAGACACGCTGATGACAAGTGAGGATCTGGAGATACCGGGACTCAAGCAGAGTTGAAATACTCACTTATCCTTTGTTCGTGCACTCTCTACTGCGATAAACGAAGGGGCACGACGCAGTGTGGGAAAACCCAAGCATCAGTTCGACATGTCAAAATTGGTATTTCGTACGAGGCCGAGGGTTTGAACGCGAAAACAGGTCTGTACGCGCCGTGCACATGGAAAATGGGGTTTTTGGTGGCCTTTTTCGCTGATTTTGTGACTGGTTTTGGACTTTCGAAAATCCCCTCGGTGACCCGTGACAGGTTCGAAAATTTTCGAAAATTTTGGGCACTGTGACGCGTGACATTCGAACTGATTTAAATAGTACAGTACCTTGGCCGTAAGCTTGCTGTGCCAGTTATCTCTGTGTCAATGACCTTTTTTTAGATTGTTAACCTTTGGGTCGTGGAAGCAAAACTCAATACTCCATTCCACCCCAAACACTTGTCAGCAAGGCTATTACACAAACTTATCTTTTCTCGCGGAGAAGACTACGAGTACACGATCACGAACGCCATGGAGTTAGTGGGACCGTCGATCGCGGCTCAAACGGCGATACAACATCTATCATCGATACCTAACTCCGAATCGGACTTGCATTTTCTTGAAATGCGGAACGAGACCCTCCTCATTCGTATGATGATTTGCAGTGCATCGTCTTTGGCCCATTCCTTGCTATCAAAGGGTGTTCTCCGAATTTTGATCAAGACACTTTCATACGCCACGTGAGAGTCATACACCGACGATCCTGCAACCAGCGGAATCATGATTTGGCTGGTCCAAAATTCATGTGAGGCTTTGCAGGTCGCTATGGGGCGCACGACCGGCGTGATTATGAGCCGGCAAGTCCTCGAGTTCGGCATTCTTGCACCACTGCTGCGGGCCGACAAGTGGCATACCCGACTTACTCCTGCACACTTCCCAAATGCGCCCTACATCCATTCTCGCCTCCTCATTCAAACTCTAGCTACATACACCATCTATCCGTGTGTCCTCCGTGCTGCAGCCATTGCCATCGAAAAGGTACCTGTTAAGCTGCAAGCCCATCTCGATAAATCAGGACCAATGAGGGCGGCATGGAACCAGTTTAAAGATGTCGTTCGCAAGCGCCTGGAGATCCCAGGAGCGCCTGAGGGTCCTTTCGACCTCTTGACTTGTTCTAACCTATTCGTGGGTGTCTTTTTCTTAATTTACGCGATAATTGATCTGTTCTTTTAGTGTCCTCTTCTTTCTCCTCAATACGCGGAAGGTGCATTCAAGAGATGCTCTGGATGCGGAGATGTGATCTAGTGTGTTTCCTTTCCCACGTTTACTATAATTGCTAATGACGCAATGAAAGCTGCGGGTCGGCTTGCCAAAATATTGATTGGAAGAACCACAAGAATTTTTGCAAGGAGATGCAAGCCATAAATGATCGCAAGTGTCAGGGGAACCACCCGTCCGTCCGTCCGTCCGTCCGTCCAGCTCTGGCCCATCGCACCGCCCCACTTCCTCGTCCGATCCTTCGTCCGGCCCCGTCCGACCGTCCGACCTCGCCCGACCATCCGGCCTTCGGTCCTATGCCCCAGCCTACGCCTTCGTCTGGAACGTCGTCCTCTGTCCCTCCGGACTCCGTCCTCCTCCGACCCCCCTCGTCCGGTCGCTCTCACTGGCACGTGCTATGCGATCAAGCTCGAGACCACTGCCGATCGATCCGGACACGTGCTACTGGCTAGTACCTACAAAAACCTCGCCTAGCGTGGGAATTCTTATCCTTTCTTCTCTTCGGATTCTCCCGCTAGGTGCGTATTCTAGAAACCTGTATTTAGTACTGTCAATTGAGTTACTTCGGATTCTCCCGCTAGTCTCCCGTGCTCCCGCGCCGAGCTGAGGTTGCCCTTACAGATATCTGATTCCACGGTACGGCGCCAACAGCATTTCACAGTTGGGGAAACCGGCATCGGCAAGATAGTAACAGCCCGGAGGTAATGAGAATCCGTTTTGTCGCGCCACAATGAAGAGCTGACCATCTGCGGCTGTTCCTTCATATCCAGACATGATGTAGACAAAGAGCATGTCAAAATCGCAGGCAGCGACACAATTTTGACTGATGGTGCCGTGGCGGTCTCGATATCGGGGAATGTGTTCTTCCAGGGCATACGCCAAGATGTGCACTCCATCGACAGCACCGCGGCAATATTTGAAGAATGGGTACCATTTTGGGTTGGTGCGGATGTGGTCGGGAGTTTCGCTCGCAGGGTCATGGACGTATTTGTGATAGAATGAGCTTGTGAAAAGGTCGAGACCTCGATTGACATATCGACTAATGGTGTCGCCGGAGCGCTGGAACCGCTCTTGAAGCTCACGTTGACTGCTGCCGTGGACCATCCAGTAGATGAATATTGCAAGCTGTTCCTTTACCGTCACATAGCGGCCATCTGTGAGATCCCCGCTTGATGCCAATTCCGCCCATAACAATGCAAACTGCAGCGCAGACATCCCGAGTTCGCGTCGACAGCGGTCAGGATGACCATGAAGTACTTCATCCAGCCATTTACTTCCTGTGAGAATTGATGTGTGCATGGGACGAGGAAGAGGTCGTTCCAGACCAAGAAGTTCTGATCCGAAGAAGGCAACGGCGACGGCTGCAGTAGCGACAGCGCAACGGGTTCGTAGGACGGCAGCATCAATGGTGGCCTTCTGATTGGCAGCCATTGTGGTCAAGAGAGTGGAAAGAGGAAGCTGGCGCGTCGACACGTCGAATCAAGTGCAAACTATAATGTGTGACATAATGTGACTAAATTTCTCAAGAACTTCTGACGGAATTTCTCGCGCACCCGATCAGGGCCTAAGTATGTAAGAAAAATGGTTCCATTTGACCTGATTTGGCATCAATGCCGTTGCCGATCAAAATAATGTGCTCCCGGTGCTCATCCTAACATTTTAGTCGCGACACACCATGTTTGCCTGCTAATCCCGCTGGAGGGCCGGAAAAAACTCGGTGAAAGCTCCAAAATCAATAGTCTCTTTGGCAATGCCATCCGCAAAGAACATACTTGTAAGGATTCGCGGCGTTCATCCTCGATGATTGATCTCGTGAAGACCACGAAAAAGCATTTGGGCTTCCTGCCCCAGTAACTATATGAAGTTTGGCAACTATTATAGTTTCCCAATGATGCAATGAAACGCAGCGGTATGTTGGTCTGTTGGAGCCAAATTTGGGAGGGGATGAATCACCCTGGAGTCCCGATTGAATTTCAAGCTCAATTTGAATCTCACGTACCCGAACCCTCATTTGTGCAGAACATTGATCCGTGCGAAAGACAAGTAAGCAGATCGCCGCGGCTGAAAGTCCACGTGGCAAAAGAAATAAAAACTCTTAAAAAAACTCCGCTTCCTACTCAACACGGCGTAAATAGCTGTGGATTATCCAGCGACTCGTAGGTGGTCCCACCGACGACGGCGACGAGGTCGAAAGACACATGCGTCGCGTCAAGGGTTAAGAACCCGTCATTCGCCACGAAAACAGCGCTGTACGTGTCGTACAGCGACGAGGAGGAGTTCCCCGCGTAGACCAGATCGGCTTGGATGGTGAATTGCTTAAACATGAGCGAACCTTCTTGGGTGACCGCATATGTATATTCGAGGTATGCGGAGGAGACGCTGCCCATGTCGTTTCGAATCTAAGGTTGAAGAGAGTTGAGATGTGAGTTGAAATGTGAGGTGAAAAAGGAGGCGTACCACAGCGTTGATGGTGGAATTTGCGTTCACGTCGCCATGGCAGCTCCCGACGCGCTGGAAGAGCACCACGTCCTGGAAAGGAAACCCAGCTCCACCGTTATCGGCCGTGGTGAGTGCGCTCCCCGTGCTGTAGGCCCAATCGACGATGAAGGCGGAGATCCCAGCGGCCGGATCGATGAACGTGCTGACGGAGAACAATTGCACGCTTCCGAAGATACTGGTCAGCTCTAGAAAGGTGGATGAAACAGCGGCCGTGTTATAGGTCGGGGATGTTACACCGTTTCGGTCAGTCCAGATGAGTCTGTTGACGAAAGGGTTGAGTGGAAAAAAGGCAAATTCAATAGTAACGCACTGAACAGGCATGTCCAATGGGTTCGCGGAAGTGGCTTCGTCTGATGTCCCAAATATCTGGTGAACGTCAGCCGGGAGAGCGCCACAAGAGAAAAAGTGGAACAGACCCGAATATATCCAGACAGTTGCAGGCCGCCCGTGGTGTTGAAAAACAGCGATAGTTCGTAGGGTTTCACTGTTAAAGGCTCGATAACGTCGCCGAGTTGGACGCTTGCCGGAACAGTGTCCAGCATACGCCCGAGCAGATCCCCGCACCGCGAGAGGAAGGCGTCGTTGCTCTGAGCGAATGCAAGCATGGTTTGATTCCCGTCCGACGCAAAAATGCGAGCGTCCGAATTGGTTTTTGCGTTGAAACCAACGAGGAGCTGGTCGACGCTCGAGCCGTTGATGTATTTTGTGGCGCTTTGAAGGCGATGAATCCGATGAATTAGCCAAAAGCAGAGCGACTTACATTTGGTTGTCAAATACGTCGAATGTATCGTCGAAGTGGACTACTCCTTCAGGATTCTCCGTCGTGATAGCGTCCGTGACAGACAAAGGGAAGTCAATCTGGTGGATCCCACCCACGGTATGACCACAAGCGACGAGAGCTAACAGATTTTCAGTATTCCGAGCAAAGGCGGTATTATGAAACAAACCGATCATTTCAGTAGCATTGAACCCTTGGTGCGCGAACTCGGCTATGTGGGTTTCCAGAGATTCTTGTGGCTGGGGAACACCAAAGGGTCCAGCCTTGGTCGCATCGATACGTCCTGGCTGAAATGGAATGTTTGGGCCTGCACAGTTCTTGATCGCAAGGATCACACTAGATACGCTCAGTTAGAACAGAGTCCAGACGCAGAAACAGAGGGGCGTACCCCAGGGCAAGGACATCGGAAACTGAAAGTCAAGACCTTGAGCCGTACAACTATTAAATAGTGTCATTAATGCTCACACGAAATACGCTTTGTTTGTAGTGGGGCGAAGAACAAGGCAGTCGTGTTGAATGCCGTACCAATATTCTCAGGCCGATTCGTCTCGAAGGTAATAGAGCCGTCGAGGCCGCCCAGTCCAGTGGAGATATTATAGGTCGCCATGTCGTGGTACGCACTAGTAGCGGTGAATACCATCGGCGATGGACGCTTTCTAAACACCATGACTTACGTTCTCAGCTATTCCGCCGTATTCTGGCGGCCAAGACCGCCGGGTGGTGCAAGCGAGCAAGGGTCGACTTCTCCGACGATTCCACTGGAGCCGAAGCCATTGGAAACCGTATAGAAATCCTCGAGGGCATCATACGGACTCGGTCATATGTACGCGCGCGCTGTCCCCGGCCAGAATAGTGATACCAGGAAAAAAGTGTTTCGAGCCCACATGCCTGTGAATGGGAGGTGAGAGCACAGCGAGTCCACGCACCAGAGGCCTTAAATATCTCTGACTGCCTCCTTAACATCAGGAAACGGCTTTTGGTTAGGTAGAGGCTCGTCCCCAACATAGATCACGGATCACTATGTAGACGCCGATAGAGCCGATGTGTCTCGGGTAGAGTGCCATAGAGACACGTCGTCTACCATCGCGACCTGCTCTCCCATCGACTCTAGACTCTTCCTGGTGCGCCGTCGCGTCCTATCCTCGACGAAGGTCAGCCAGTACGTACACATATCCGTGCGTGAGAAGCACGGCTGCGCAATCACTCAAATACCTCGCGGTGCGTCAAGTCCTTACATTTTCCCCCTCCATCTTCTCCCTCCTGTTCACCATGCCAGTCACCGCCGATCTCAAAGTCCTATCAGTCACTCCTCTTGGGTCTCTCATGCTCTCGCTATCCCGTCCTCTGGACTTGGCCTGGTGTTTCCCTCTTCAACCCTTTGCTAAGGACGACACGCCACAAATTGCCCCAAGTGTATCACAATGAAGCGCAGACTCCGGATCTACCAAGCGCAATGGTCCCCGCTTTCAATCCCGCCAGTGAAGTTCGTCGCATGCAAGCATCAACTACTCAAATCGGCTCAAATCACTCCAAGATTCTCAATACTGGCTCGGTCGAACCTGTCTTTCAACTGTCAAGCTGCGCTAGAAGCCTCGTTGCCGTCTCCCCACTGCTCTTACCTGACGGCTGACCCGCGCAATAGCAAGAACCTTTGATTTCCCTGCGCTGCCCCAAATAAAAATTGACTTGCGGTGGAATATTGGTTCAGTGGGTTTCCCTTACTATTCCGCACTCGTATACCCTGTACCTGTTGTCAAGACTCAAAATACATATTTTTACACATCTCTTCCCGCGTGAGCCCGCCGGATAGCGCCTGATTTTCTGTTTGATCTGGTGCCTGCAACGCCATTTGATTGAGAAGCGCGTTTCCATGGGCGCTCTACCATAGAAACACGTGCTCTACGTCGCTCTATGGTGCTCTATGGCTCTACCGATCTACGGGTCTAGGGATCTACAGTGATCTCTGATAGAGCATGTACCCTCTATGATAGAGGGTACATGCCTTTGGGCCTACCGCTCTACGGGACTCTCGGTAGTGCGATATAGGCGGGTGGTCTTTCCCTGATGAAGCGTACCCGATTTTCCGACAGCGGGCTGCAGAAGCCGTTCAAGGTCGACTCGCCATTAATAGTGCAGTGGCCTGGCCCTGGGAGCTGTCTCGGTAACACAGCCGTTTCCAATATGATCTCCGTTGGAGAAAAAGAAAGTGAAGAGGTTTTGGTAAACTCGTGAACCGTGCAGGATGACAAGACCACTGATTGGAGGAACAGACAGTCCGGCGGTGTTCCGCAAGTAAAAATAGAATTGCCGGATGGGGACGAGCCGCCTAAATTTCCGACGATCCTGGCAGTGGCAGTGCACTTCCTTTTTCAATTTCCGACGTCGGTTGTTCACGGTAGCCATTTTTGCTTCCTTTTTTTTGGTTCATGGCGTAACCCTGTGGTGGTTTAAGTCAAGTTTAAGCTCGATGGGGACAAAAACGTCGGCAATCGTGTCATGCCGTTGACACAGTCCCCATTGGATTAGATTGAGTCACACGCACTGCCATGATGTCAAATCAGATCTTCTTGTCTTCTGCCGCGCTCTCCGCAAAACTACTGAAGCAACAACACACACGAAGTCCCTTCCATGGATGAAGAAGCCCCGAAATCGCGCGGCTGGGGTGGTCGCCGTGCAAATTCGGGTCGGAAGAAGCGAAAGCTCGTTCCGGACGATGATATTAATACAGATTCAATTGGTGGTGGAGCTGGTGGGCAGCCCTCTACTTCTCGTCTTAGCAGCATGAGCGAAACTGGGCAATCAGTATCTCATCAGCGACCCAACATCGTGCGGCGTGCTGCAACCACTGTTGCAAGCTCAATTCGCAACACAGTTTCTGATTTTTTTGGAACTCGCACTTCGCAGCAGGCACAGGCTGTTGGACATACTAGTTAGTTGGTTTCATTTTGTTCTCTAGGATGAATCATTATGAACTTGTACTCTCCAAATAGATCACATTAACACAACCAATAATTTGGTGGAGCCACTCTCAGCAAGTGCAGCAATTGGTCAATTGTGCAGTGATCTAACTGCGCTTGTGCTTGATGATGCTCAAGAAACTACTGAACAAATCTTTGACGAGAGTTTAGGAGATGGAGATGGAGATGAAGATGAAGATGAAGATGACTCAGTGAGTGCAGAAATGGCTCAGAAAGAGGCTACAGATGCGGAGGTCACCGTTGTTGAGTCTGCAAACCACCAATGGCTCAAGGCAACACTAGACCAGATTATCAACGACACAGTGGTACGGAGAAAGCTACCCCACTGCTATCGGAATGGGCAATTCTGGGTGCGCCCCATTGACCCTGTCTTTGCACTTGACCGTGCTGCTATCACTGGTTTCTTGCCTACAATCCTTTACCTTCTGCCGATCTTTGTTTGGCTACCTATGTTTCTGCCTGGCCATCCAGACTCATTCAAGTGTGAATGTGGAATGAATCTCATTCGGAATGGTAGAAATTTCATTTTATATATATCTTGCAGTTTTGCTAATGCCTCACTAGGGTACAGTGGGGATCCTATTGCTCGGCGAGTCAGTACACTCACTGGGCAGGATTATTTCCTCCTTACAAACCGGTTTTTGTGCCCATCACGACGAGAAGATGGTACAGGTTGTGGCCAGAGCTACCAGGGCAGTGACCCTTGGATCATTCGGCAACTGCCTGAGTTTGTACAAAGGGCATTCCCTGGTATATTCAATCTCCTGTATGTGTTTTACCATGTGCTCACTGTCAAATAGCTTGCCTCAGTGCTCGGGGTGCCATTGATACAAGTGAACTGGATGTCATGAAGGTGACCTTTGCAGGTCACTTTGGTGCTGAACCTTTCTCGCAAATGGTACGGGAACTCAAAACATTACATCATAATCGCCTAGAGACCATCTACTATTGTGCTGCACTTCACTTTGGTCTTCGCGGTCCCCAGCAGATTCCCCAGTTCTCGAAATTCAGTGATCCACTTGGCTACGCAGGATATGCACCATCACGGCAATACTTCAAGTCCATGTTTACGGCATGGTTTTCAGTGCACCGCATTTTCATTGACCGAGTAATGTCTTCGCACTCTGCAACCATAATCAAAAGCGATCACACATACAAGGTGCACTATATTTCACTTGTGCCAATAAAAATTTATGTTCTTTAGACTATAGATCATCAAAGCTGTTTGCCTGGTGGCAAGCCAATCAACGCAGCAATGTACTCTATTGTGAATTCTGATGAAGAAGTTCGAGCCTACGCTTTTACGCTGACACAGAGCTTCCCACCGCTTCGGGAAGTCTTTGAGCGCATGCAAGCCGAACTTTTGCGACATGGCCACCCAAAAACTCGCTTGCTTTACACAGATAATCCCAAAGGTACACAAATTGCTAGTCTTTTAGCTTGCTCTGAATTTCTTTGTAGCGGAGCGGAAATTCCATGAAAGTGTCACCCCTTCACTCTTGGACAATGTTGAACATATTGTGCTTGACCCATTTACTGAGCTTCCTCCATTCAGGCCATCCACTCTGCCTGTTGTTTATTTCAGTGTGCAAGGTTTCATTGATTCCGCATGTGATGAAATTATTCAATGGCTTTCATCCCTGGCTCCTACGGAAACTCTGGTTTTAGCACTTTTGATCAAGTCCACTGCAGGAGGCCTTACAAGTATTCAACTTGGCTCTCAGGAAAGAGTTTATGTCTTCCAGGTATTTCTCTCCTTTCTATTGTCAAGCATGTATTCAACAGAGATTGTCAGGGGAACCGCCCGTCCGTCCGGCCATCCGTCCGTCCGTCCATCCGTCCGTCCGGCTCCGGCCCATCGCACGGCTCCGCTTCCTCGTCCGATCCTTCGTCCGGCCTCCGGACCCGCGCCCCAGCCTGCGCCTCCACCCGACACGCCACCTCCCGTCCCTCCGGACTCGGTTCCCTTCCGTCCGTCCGTCCTTCCGTCCGGCCGCTCTCACTGGCACGTGCTGTGTGATCAAGCTCGAGACCTCTGCCGAACCCTCCGGGCACGTGCTACTGGCTAGTACTTAAAAAACCTCGCCTAGCGTGAGAATCCTCATCCTTTCTTCTCTTCGGATTCTCCCGCTAGGTGCGTATTCTAGAAGCCTGTATTTAGTACCATTCAATTGAGTTACTTCGGATTCTCCCGCTAGTCTCCCGCGCTCTGCGCCGAGCTGAGGTTGCCCTTACAGCAGAAGAAAGGATCTAAGGGATCAACCGGTCAAGATTGCGAAGTTCGGTGTTGACTCGGACTCGGACCGCTACGCTAGCGCTCCGGCCTCCCCGACTTCCGATCTCGACCCCTCCTCCTTGATGGACGCTCCGACGCCCGGAAACGGATCCGCGCCACCCGAGCTTCCGGATGTTTACATCCCGGAGCCGGCTGCCGACCCCGAATCCCGGCTGACCGCAGTCGAAGGCTCTCTCGCAAACATTGAAGCGCTACTCCTCCGCGTTTTACACAACCACCAAAATCCACCCGCGACTGCCCCCGTCCCTGCCGCTCCGGCTCCGGCGGTGGGTCCAGACTTTACCACCCTCACCCCCGTCGCAAAATCGGTTCTTCGACCGAACCCCCCGGCCGTCTTCGATGGCGACCGGACCCAAGGACGGATGTTCCTCCACTCCGTCCTCACATACCTCCGACTGGTTCCGGAAGCCTTCATGGTCCACGGACAGCTCGTCGAGGAAAAACTCGTGCGGTACGCCATGTCCTTTATGGCGCGAGACGCAGCCGGGCGATGGGCCGAACGACAGTCCGCAATCGTTCCGTTCCCCTTCCCGTCCTGGGCGGAGTTCGAGTCCGAGTTCCGGCTCCGGTTCGTCGAGGAAAATGAGCAAGACCAAGCTCTCCTCCGGCTCGAGACCCATAGCTACTACCAGGGCTCTCGCGACGTTTACCGGTACACGGACGACTTCGAGGAGCTCGCCGCCACGGCCGGGTACACGGATCCGCTCGTCCGCGTCACCAAGTACCGAACGGGGCTCGACCCGAGGATCAACGCAGCGATCACCACGTCCGGAACCGCTCCGGCGCTGCTAGACTACGCCGGGTGGCGTCTCCGCGCCTTCCGGCAGTACGACGCCCTCGCCCGCGTCCGAGCGGGAGCACCTCCGACTCGCGCCCCGGCTCCGGCCGCACGCCCTCGCACTGGGACGTTCCTCCCAGTCCCCTCCTTCACGCCTGCTCCCAAAGCCGCGCCGGCGCCCGCACTTCCGCCTGGCATTCCGATGGAAGTCGACCGGACTCACGCGCGCTTCACGCCGCGCACTTGCTTCCGCTGCGGTGCGGCCGGACATCTCGCCCGAGACTGCCCGACTCCCCCGGACGTCCGGCACGCAGACGTCCTGGACGAGGTCGTCCGTCAACTCGGAGACGACCTCCTCGGAGAGCTCTTCGCGCGCCTCTCCACTACCGCCGGGCTTCCGACCGAGCCGGACGTCGGAGACGCGGAGCCGGAGGGTTTTCCGAACGCGGTCGAGTGAGCGGTGCGCCCTCGGTCGCGTCCCCTAATCGTTACTCCTGCCTGTACAAAGATATACCCAATAAATCAGCAGTTGAGACGAAAGACGCACCCCCTGCTCCGGCCTCCGTCCCCCGGCCGGAGCCCCCTATTCCCGCCCCGGAGGCAAAAACCCCTTCCATTCCTCGCGTCCACCGTCCGAGATGGGAACGCAGACTGCCCCGGCAGTTCGTTATCGATTCCGTAGAGGGCCGGAACTCCCTACACATTCCGCTGGAGATGCAGTCGGTGGAAACCGCGGCTAAGATGTCCGTGAAAGGTCTGGTCGACTGCGGAGCGACCGGAGACTTCATCGACTCGGAGTACGTGATCTCTCGCAACCTCCCCGTCCGGAAGCTCTCCCAGCCTATCCCGGTCCTCAATGTCGACGGCACGCCCAATGCATCCGGAGGCATCACCGGAGTAGTTGATATGGTCGTCAACTACAAGGGTCACTCGGAACGCATCCAACTCGCCGTGACGCGGCTCGGGAAGCAGCACGTCATCCTCGGTTACTCCTGGCTTCAGAAGCACAACCCGGAGATCGACTGGGAAACCAAGGAGGTCCGGATGACTCGCTGTCCGACCAGCTGCAGCACTTGCCGAGACGAGCTCCGCGCCGTCCGCCGTAGCGCGAAGATCTCCGCCGCGATCCTCCGGCAGCTCCGCGAAGGTCCCGTCCCGTCTATCTGCGCCATCGACTCGGAGGAGTGGTGCGGAGACGACGGGTACGACCCGGATGGCGACGGAGACGACTTTCCGGACCTCACTCCGGACCCGGACGACGATGACGATGACGAGCTCGAAGAAGGCGACCGGATCCTCTACACCGCGTTCGCTCCGGCCGAGGAAATCCGCGCCGGGAGCACCGTCTCCCAACGGCTTGCGGAGGCCTTCGCCCGGAACTCGGCCCCGCCTGGGACCTCGGTTCCGACCTGGGTCGAGGACTTCTCCGACGTCTTTGACAAGGAGTCGTTCGACGCGTTACCGGAGCGCCGGACGTGGGACCACGCCATCGAACTCGTCCCGGACGCAAAGCCGGCCAACTGCAAGGTCTACCCGATCTCCCCCCTCGAGCAGAAGGAACTCGACGCGTTCATCGAGGAAGGGCTGAGCACCGGCCGGATCCGTCCGTCCAAGTCCCCGATGGCGTCTCCGGTCTTCTTCATCAAGAAGAAGGACGGAAGCCTCCGGTTCGTCCAGGACTACCGGGCGCTCAACGCGATGACCGTGAAGAACCGGTATCCGCTCCCGCTGATTAACGACCTCATTAATCGCCTAAAGGGAGCCCGGTTCTTCACGAAACTCGACGTCCGGTGGGGCTTCAACAACGTCCGGATCCGAGAAGGCGACGAGTGGAAGGCCGCGTTCCGTACCAACCGAGGGCTCTTCGAACCCCTGGTGATGTACTTCGGCCTCACCAACTCCCCGGCGACGTTCCAGACGATGATGAACGACATCTTCCAAGACCTCATCCTGTCCGGAGACGTCATGGTATACCTCGACGACATCCTCATCGCTCACTCCGATCTCGCGCGCCACCGAGAGATCGTCCGAGAAGTCCTCCGGCGGCTCCGGGCGCACAAGCTCTACCTCCGACCGGAGAAGTGCGAGTTCGAGAAGTCGTCGATCGAGTACCTCGGCGTCATCATCTCGCACAACCACGTCGAGATGGACCCGGTCAAGGTCGCCGGAGTCGCCGCCTGGCCTGCTCCGGAGAACCGGAAGGACGTGCAGCAGTTCCTTGGCTTCACGAACTTCTACCGGAGATTCATCCGGGCGTTCTCGGACATAGCGCGGCCCCTCTTCGACCTTACAAAGAAGAGCGTCGCTTGGACCTGGACCGCTGCCGCGGCCGCCGCCTTCCAAGCCCTCAAGGATGCGGTGACCGCGGAGCCCGTCTTGGTCCTGCCCGACGAGTCGCGTCCGTATCGGGTCGAGGCGGACAGCTCCGACTACGCCACCGGAGCCGTCCTGTCTCAGCCGGACGCGAACGGGAAGTGGCATCCGGTCGCGTTTTACTCCAAAAGTCTGAGTGACGTCCAGCGCAACTACGAGATCCACGACAAGGAGATGCTCGCAATCATCCGGGCCTTAGAGGAGTGGCGACACTTCCTCGAAGGTACGCAGCATCCGGTCGAGATCTGGACGGACCACAAAAACTTGGAGTACTTCCGGAAGGCGCAGAACTTGAACCGGAGGCAGGCACGGTGGTCCCTATACCTGTCCCGGTTTGACTTCGCGCTCCACCACCAACCCGGACGCCTCATGGGCCGTCCGGACGCGCTGTCTCGCCGTCCGGACCACGGGGTAGGCTCGGACAACACGGACGTTACCCTTCTTCGCCCGGACCTGTTCCACGTCCGCGCGCTAGAAGGCGTCGTGGTGGCCGGACCCGAGGTCCCCCTCCTTCGCGACGTCCGAGAGGCCTTCACGGGTGAACCGGACCTTGAGGACCCCGTCGCGCTTGTCGCACGAGAACTCCTCAAGAACCGGAACGTCCGCCCCCCCCGGTCGTCCGAGTGGCGCGTTGCAGAAGGGCTCCTTTACTACCGCGGTAAGGTCGTTGTACCGCGGAATAAGGACCTCCGGCGCCGAATCATCGCCCTGCACCACGACACCCGGGTCGCCGGACATGCCGGACGGTTCAAAACCCTCGAGCTCATCTCCCGGAATTACTGGTGGCCCCAGCTGTCCCGTCACGTCGGCCAATACGTCCGGACCTGCGACCCGTGCAACCGGACGAAGGCGCTTCGGAAGCTGCCCCACGGAAAGCTCCACCCGACCGAAATCCCGGAGGAACGCTGGGACACCGTCTCGGTGGACTTCATCGTCGAGCTCCCGGACGCCCACGGGTTCGACGCGGTCATGGTCGTAGTCGACGTCCTGGGTAAGCGGGCCCACTTCAACGAGTGCCACACCGGCCTTGGCGCGGTCGGAGCCGCTCGGCTCTATTACCGGAACGTCTGGAGGCACCACGGAACCCCCCGGAAATACATCTCCGACCGTGGGCCGCAGTTCGTTGCGGAGTTCACCACGGAGCTGTGGCGCCTCATTGGGATAGAGCCAGCGACTTCCACCGCCTACCACCCGCAGACCGACGGCCAGACCGAACGCGTCAATCAGGAACTCGAGCAGTTCGTCCGGATCTTCACGAACTACAAACAGGACGACTGGGACGAGCTCCTCCCGGCCGCGGAGTTCGCGTACAACAACCACGTCCACTCCTCGACGCAGCAAGTCCCGTTCATGACGGACACCGGAAGGCTCCCCCGGATGGGATTTGAGCCCAACGGACTGCGCTCGAACGTGGAATCCGCGAACGAGTTCCGCGACCGGATCGCGTCCGGAGTCTCGGAAGCCAAAGCCGCGCTCGTTAAAGCCAAGGACGAGTTCAAGCTGTACTACGATCGCCGACGCACGCCCGCCCCGGAGATCAAAGTAGGCGACCGAGTCTGGTTAGACGCCTCCGACATCCGGACGACCCGTCCGTCCGTCAAATTCGCGGACAAACGGCTCGGCCCGTTCAAGGTCGTGAAGGTTGTTGGAAAGGGTGCGTACAAGCTCGAGCTCCCCCCCCGGTACTCCCAGCTCCACCCGGTCTTTCCGGTGGTGAAACTCCAGCTCGCGGAACCGGACCCGTTCCCCGGACGCCCCCGGAACGACGAACCCCCACCCGTCCTTCAGACGGACGACGACGTTCAATGGGAAGTCGAGGAGATCCTAGAAGCGAAGGTCCGTTACGGCAGCCTCTGGTACATGGTGCGGTGGAAAGGCTATGGCCCGGAACACAATAAATGGGTAAAGCACTCCGACGTCTTCGCTCGAGACGCCATCGATGCTTACTATCGTCGCTACCCCAACGCCCCGCGCCGGATCGCCTCGGCCGCTTTCGACTCGCTATCGTTCCGGAGGCGCGACGCCCAGGTCCGATTCATGCGTCGGGACGCCGCATTCCAAGGGGGGGTGATGTCAGGGGAACCGCCCGTCCGTCCGGCCATCCGTCCGTCCGTCCATCCGTCCGTCCGGCTCCGGCCCATCGCACGGCTCCGCTTCCTCGTCCGATCCTTCGTCCGGCCTCCGGACCCGCGCCCCAGCCTGCGCCTCCACCCGACACGCCACCTCCCGTCCCTCCGGACTCGGTTCCCTTCCGTCCGTCCGTCCTTCCGTCCGGCCGCTCTCACTGGCACGTGCTGTGTGATCAAGCTCGAGACCTCTGCCGAACCCTCCGGGCACGTGCTACTGGCTAGTACTTAAAAAACCTCGCCTAGCGTGAGAATCCTCATCCTTTCTTCTCTTCGGATTCTCCCGCTAGGTGCGTATTCTAGAAGCCTGTATTTAGTACCATTCAATTGAGTTACTTCGGATTCTCCCGCTAGTCTCCCGCGCTCTGCGCCGAGCTGAGGTTGCCCTTACAGAGATATAGGTCTCACAGATCAAAACTGCAGCTCAGGTTCCACCCTGTCTACTGGCAATACTGAACAAGCAGATTGTGAAAATTGGCCACCAGATTCGCCAGTCAATGTGGATTATCAGCGAGGCATGGTCAATACCCCACCTGGCTGTTGTTGACTCTGCTTGTATCATTGATCTTGCGCATATTGCCAAAATCAAGGGTCTTGTATCGGATACTGCTGGCTCCCTGCGAACTTTAGCTGGCATTGTTCTCAAACAATCACTGCCTGAATTATTGATGCCAGACACAACTGGGGAATTGACCAATGATCATGTAACAAAGCTTGCGCAGCAGGCTGACTGTGTTCGACAGATATATGAGCAGTTGATGAAGCTAGATTCAGTGGGATTACCTCTCCAACCTGCCCAAATTTGCGCAGGCCAGCTGGTCACACTGGTTATTGGGAAAGCTCCTCTTGCAGAGGGCAAACTTGTGGCTCACAATGGATATTGGCTCTCCCCAACGGACAACAATACACCGATCAAGATTACCAATGCCTACTGTGTGATCAAGCTCACAAAACTTCTTGTACCTGGTCATTTGGTGGCAAAGCATTCACAGACTCTTCAATGGCTGATGGACAATGGCGAGCATGCTATAGTCCAGGTTCGAACATTGCGAAGTCGTTCTGCCACTCAACCCCATCCATCTGACATTGACCTATCTCTGGGTAATCCAGCACCTATGAATTTGCCCTCATCCGAATTTTCACCCGAGCAGTTGCCGCCAAATCCAGAGACAGCTTCTCGTGACCCAAATATGGATAGTTTTGATACTGACTCGATCTACAGTAACTCACATGTATGATATTTCACTATTCTTTGCACCCTCTGAATATATCTAACCACAAACTAGGATGATCCTGATTCCCTCGAGAACGATGGTCCGGAAATATCCAGTGAGGAAGTCATTATCGAGGCTCTTAGACATGCACGAGAGATCATTAGTCAACCCGAAAATTATTCAACCTTGGCCTCCAGAGTTCTTGATGATGCATACCACTTCATGGATCGACTTCTCCGTCTTCTTTCAAAGAAGCATTCTGCATTCAAAGAATTTGCTCACCAATTTAGTGAGATCGCCGTATTCGTCGTTATATCCCGCCTCCGGAAAAACTTGCAGCCGACTTACAAACTCTATTTAACAGCTTCATATTGCTCTTTATTATGTGAGAGGCAAAGACCGTGATGGTTTGACAATTTATCGCACTGTCCGTGGGACAAATTCAGTTGAAGGCGATGTCCACATGCTAATTCGGCGGGTATTTGGATCCCTCCGGGCATCACCAGAACTCACGGAGGCCATCATTGGTAATTGGTTTCTTCGGCGTAACCGCAAGGTAAAGTCCCTGCTTATTGTATATGTGCCATCTCCTGATTTTGTGTGGTAGGTTGGTCATTACAACCGCACAGGAAAGAAATGGCTAGGGCATTTTGATATATGGACCCTGGATGACCTTGTTGAGAAATCCCTTCTGCTCGGTGTAGAGCCATCCATTCCAACTCCCCGATTACTTGCTACACGAATTGCTACTTCGGAATCATTTGGCATCATACCTATTGCATCCTCAATTGCTGAAGAGGTGTCGATCCCGCAGCTTCCTGCCCTTAATCTCCATGCTGTCCCACACCACAATGATGCCTTGTCCCATTCACCCACTCATCTCTCGACAAGGCCCTGTAACATTTATCGTTATATTCAACTTCGCCAACACACCCCAGCTCCTGTGGTACCTGTGCACACAATTGCAGAATATAAATTCTTCAATTCAAATGTAGTCGCTTTCCGTAATACCTCTGCTCGGGACACATCTCCTGAACAGGTTTGGAAAGTGACAGACTACATTGGATTTTCTGTCTTTTGGAATCGTCAAGTAATGCAGCAGTCACCCCAGATCCTTGCCGCTGACCAGCGCCTTTACTTCAAGCTCCCGGAGCAACTGCTTCGTCACCATAAAAAGACACTGCAATGGAAATCATCCCGTGCAACTTTGTACATGGGCCCAAACAATGACTCTCTTGCCCCGATACAAGAGCTGCTAGGCAATGTCAATCGGGGCGCCATTGTACTCCCAGCTATACCTCTCGAGCCAGAGCAGATCGAATTTCAGATAGATGGTGTGTTTTGTGTGTTACAATCTGGTTTTTGAGATTTTTGATTATTTTACCAGGTACTGTTGGGGTTGACTTAGGGTCATTCGATCCCATGGCCATTCGCCGTCGCATTGCAGGCGAGCTTAGGTCCGATGCAGACTTCAACACTTCCATTAATCATGATGTTCCACCTCCACCGTCCCCCTTGGTCACATCATTTCCTGAGCCCGAGCCCGAGCCCGAGTTCCCTTCCCAATACGACTATCCTCTGGAATCATCCAGACTTGCCCCATACGAGCAAATGGTCTTTGCAACAACCTCTTCATTGACTGTTGAGCGGCCTTCCAAAAAGCAAAAAACTCAGGGTCACATTAAACGGCCACGAAATCCACGCAGATGTGCAAGATGTGCAACTGCAAAATGTCCGCAAGCATGGGACTGCAAGGGGAGAGGAGGCCGTGATGGATGCAAGTGTAGTTCCAGAGAGCATGAGATTGGGGACAGCCGCTTTTATGGGTAGCATTGTATTTAGTTTTAGTATTTCATCCTATTATTCTTTTGCGCACACCAAGGATTCAGGAGTGCAAATAACTAACTACACAAGCTGCACAGAACAGGTACATGTAGCGCAGCTCTTCTTCATATTTCAAACAATATATGTGTTAACTGCAGAAAGGAAGGTACAAAATGGTTGGTGCATGCAGATGTACTGCAAGTGTGCTCCATGTTTTATAACAAGACGCGGACTGCAGATTACATAAAGTTCATGAATAATGCAGAAAGCCTAAGGCCCTGATCGGGCGCAGCGCTCCGGCCAAGCGCCTCTGCCAAAAACGAAGTGTACGCCCGGTGGGGCTGTGTTCGGTAGGCTTTCTCAACAGCGTGACTCGGCTGTGTCGGCTCGGACACCTCGCAACCATCAGCTATCGATCAAGACACCTACCCCCGTCCTCAGCAGCTCATTCCCGCCGTCCCGCCCTCCTTCCCGCCTTCCCCGACGCCCTCTATAACACGGTGCAGAACGCACTGAAAATTTAATTTTGTAGACATGAAATGCTTATGATAGCATAGGATTGTCCAAATTGAGGCGCGCTAACTTGCCGTTGAGATTTGAGGGAGGGCGGTAACTTGGGCGGTGAGCGACGATGAGCGGAGAGGTTTCTGCGATGTTTGATGGCTTTGATAGATAATTCGGAATAATTCGGAATAGTTCCGGGCTGGGTGACTGATGTGACGGTTGAAGCGGAGCGTCAGGTGCTTTGCCAAGCGCTGCGCCCGATCAGGGCCTAAGGCTATAGTGAGAGTATTATAAATTCAGAAGTCGGGTGCACGGAATCTCTCGGGAACCCGCACGCGAGAAAGGAACCTCGGATGATTTCGCTGTCAGGCGCGAGACAACTGTCAAATGTCTTGAAACTGATTGGCAACCGTTTAACTCGAATGGAGAACTTTTCCGATATGGCTTAATCTTGATACGCACTGCCGAGCAGCTACCGAGGCTTCCGGATCAACTTGATTCCTTACCGGTTCCCGCCCGTTTCTGAATGCTGGAGGCGTTGGGGTCCGAAAATAGATTGTATTTAGGTTCATAACTGATGCATTAGATCTCCCTCTTTTTCTCTCCTTTTTCTCTCTTTTTCCAACTTGAAAAACTTGAAAACATCGCCGTCACCACAGACTTAAACCATAAGCCCTTTTTTTCCTCCTTTTTTCACCTTTTCAATGTTCCTGTCCTTTTTTGTTTTGTTTTGTTTTTTTTCCTTTTCCAATTACACATTCAAAAGGGCCTGGAAGCCAAAAGAACAAGTTTTTAGGTGCAAAACTGACCGAGATCCATGGAAAAATGAGCGGAAAAGAAGACAAAAATGGGTTACACCCAAGCAATGGGTTTCAGCAAAAAGGAAGAAAAAGGCAGACATGATTATGGGCTACAGTGCATACTATTAACCACTTGTTCTGGACCCTATGTAGTCTGTACTGGACGGGATTATCCCTGTCTATCCCATCAAGAATCAGCCCAAATGGGAAAGGCACCGCGGAAATGGGTAAAAAGAAGGAAGCCAAAAAGGAGGATTTTCCGAAACTGTGAACAACCCTAATCGGAATGTTCTTGTGTGCTTACTGTAGCATTTCGACCAAGTATTCAAGTGACACGTGACACCAGGTTTTCTGAGGCCTTTAAAAATCACCACAATTCAAAAGAATTTTTTTCGGCCAAATCCGTGGAGCATCTCTTTAAATTTGGCTTCATCATGACTGAAGGATGTCATAGATTTGAATACTCCCTGTGAGCTCATCTCTTTATTATTGATAATATTAAACTTCCCCTGCGATTCATCAAACTTGATATTCCAAAGTAAATTTATTCATTTGATTGGTTGGTGGGCATATCATGCAGGTCTACTACCCTAGTACAAAGAGCACCAAAGGAAATCATATTCATTTCACATATTGCTGCAATCAATCAAGAGATTGAATAGGGCAACAAAGAGAAGAACTTTCGTACCGTGAACATCCCCTCTGGAATACGAACAACAACAATTCCAGCATGCATTCCCCTTTTTTGAGGTTTTCCTGCTTGCACCTTGATTGTGTTCCACTCCGCCCTGTACCTCTGTGCTGATTCCTCCCCGGTTGGAAGCCCAATGTGCTCGAACATTGGGGCACTAGTGAAGTCAATCCTCGGTCGCAATTTGTCCGACATGTGTTCCTGTTCGTAATTCAAAATCACGACCTGGATTTTTGGAGAATTGTCCATTTCTTCCGAGTAACTGCCATCGGGATGAATGATAAGCGTGCCAGGAGAGGAATTGTTTGGGTTTGTGCGCCATATTTGCATAATTGACTCTGTATGCATCTGAAGTTCATGAAGAGCAACTTTGCGGGCAAAATCCGTCTCTTCCTCAGGTACAGTAGGCCTTTCTTGATTCAGAATTCCTTTCAGCTCCGCTGGAGTAATGTGATGGCAAGATACGCACTATCATTTATAGCTTGCATCTCCTTGCAAAATTTCTTGTGATTGTTCCAGTCAATTCTTTGGCATTCTGACCCACAGCTTTCCACACATTAGTGAGTATGATCAATACAGGAGAGGCAACACACTAGAGCACATCTCCACATCCAGAACATCTTTGGAATGAACCCTTTCTATCTTCAGGTGAGAGAAGAGGACACTGGAAGAAGGGATGAGCTTGCACCGTAACTATTTCAAAGAAAAGACCCTCACGAATAGGTTGGAACATGTGGAGTCAAAAGGGCCCACAGGTGCTCCCGGGACCTGCAGGCACTTCTGCACCACATCTTTAAACTGTTTCCATGCCACTTTCATCGGCCCTGATTTATCGAGATGGGTTTGCAGCTTGACAGGCACCTTTTCGATGGCAACAGCTGCAGCACGGAGGACGCATGGATAGATGGTGTATGTGGCCAGAGTTTGGATCAGAAGGCGAGAGTGGATATAAGGCACATTTGGGAAGTAGGCTGGAGCAAGACGGGTATGCCACTTGTCAGCACGCAGCAGTGGTGCAAGAATCCCAAACTCGAGGGCTTGCCGGCACATGATCACACCGGTTGTCCTTGCCATGGCTACCTGCAGCACCTCGCATGAATTTTGGACCAGCCAAATCATGATTCCGCTGGTTGCAGGATCGTCGGTGTATGACTCTCGTGTCGCATATGACAGAGTCTTGATCAAAATTCGGAGAACACCATTTGATAGCAGGGAATGGGCTAAAGGCGATGCAGTGCAAACCATCATACGGATCAGGAGTGTCTCATTGCGCATTTCGAGGAAATGCAAATCTGACTCAGTGTCAGGTATTGATGAAAGATGATGTATGACTGCCTGAGCAGCAAATTTCGGTCCCACTGACTCCATGGCATTTGTGATCATGTACTCGTAGTCTTCTCCATGGCATCTGATGAGTTTGTGTAAGAGCCTTGCTGGCAAGTGTTTGGTGGGGAATTGGATGTTAATTTTTGCTTCCATGACCCAAAAATTGACAATCTGCAAAAGGTCATTGACGTCACAGAGATGACTGGCACAACAAGCTTACAGCCAAGGTAATCTCATCTGAAGATGAACCAAACATTTGAGGATGACCCACAGCCAGATCCAGGAATATAATGGCACCACCCCATGCATTCTCGCGGAGACCCGTGTTTTGCATAACATCGCCGAGGAAGTGGGTGTGGAGGAATTTGATCCATTGGAGAGCCTTTGGAAGAATGCGAACACACATGTCATCGAGTCGGACATCCTAGTGGCATAAAATAGTCAGACGTAAAGACATATCCGCGCGTGATCATACCGACATCTGGATTTTCACTTTTTGCTAGACCGTAGCTCCAGAACGCAGAGACGGCGGAGAAAACCAACCTCTCGTAAACGTGCCCAAATGAACCCTTTTCCGGAATCCTCTCAACGGCGAGAAACTTGGCCAGAACTTCCAAGACGCGGAAAGCAAATGGCGAGAGAGGTGTGCTGGCGTGACCTAAATGTTGTAACTCGTTTAGGGCCGCGGCGCACAAATCAGGGTCATCCGACTGTTGGCTCGCTATTTCGAGTTCGTGCAATTTCTGGATAGAAAGATTGTCGGTAGTGGCTGAGATGATGATATGGACTCGCGCGCACCTCAAGGTGTGCGGGATCGATATCCAGATCGTTGTCAGACTCCGAGTCTGCCGCGGCTGTTGGAACGTCTAGGTCGGTTTCATCCTCAGAATCCTCGGCTGGAGATCGAAAGGGGAAGGAGGACCACAGGGTACGCGGAAGCGGCGAATCCACATCGTGTGTATCCCGCAAGTCGTCCGCAGACATCGTTGGAGATGGTGGTGAGAATCAAGTCTTCTCGTCAGTGACCGGTGACCGGCTCACTTGCATGTATCGTTGATGTGTTGCGTCACTCTCTTGATCGCCGTCACTTCTTAATCTTACCCGAAAAGGCCGAAGGTGTAATGCCGATCAATGCCGTGCACCCTTCGCTCGGTGGTCGAGGCCTCTGTTTCTGGTCTGCAGACATGATGGGACTTGATCAATCACTTGAGACTAACAGGTTCTCGAATTCCGCTTCCCGCAATCATAGCAACGAATACTTATTCTATCTGACCGTTCTTCGGTTGTGTTGATTAGTATTTAGCAGCTGCTCTTACCTTTGTTCTGTGATATCCTATAACTGATGATATGCTTTTCAGTTACTGCTATCAGGTGACTGGTTTTGTGTGTGCCAGAGCTGGAATTTTCACGAGGATCTCAATCTTTCGGGCATCCTCAGGACGGTTCTAACTTCTAGCTACTTATGTGTCCTCTGCTGCCGCGGTTGCTATTGAAAATGCACCTATCAAGCTCCAACCCATGTCGATAAGAGAGAAGGCACGCTCGGAGTAATCTCGACGTGCGGCCTGCGGTGATGCGGATCGAGAAAGTGCATGGAGCTCCGTCAATGGTTTTGGTACATCCCGTGCGCGATTATTCAGCGAACGCAGTGTCGGGGATGCAGTTGATCTCAATGAGAAAGCGGTATCCATGAAACCATCATTATAGCTCGGACGTGGATTGGAGGAGGGCAAGCGCGGCGGGGAAGACGATGGAGAGGGATGAGCAGACGTCAAATGTGATGGAGAGGAGCTGTGGGATGTCTGTGGACCAGACGACCGCAAGCCAGACGGCGTCACAGTGGTAATGCAGCGTAGTCTGGAAGACGACGAGCGGGCGGGGAATGCGAGTCGATTTGAAGGCGGAAGAACGGATGGAGACCAAGTTTTGGGAGTGGCCATCTCGCTTCTATCCCCCGAGCGCGTCTCGCTGCGATCCTGCAGCCCAGTCTCGCCGGATTCCTTCTTTTTCACCTCTTCATCTTCTCCAAAGGTTCCACCAGTATTCTGCATATGTGGGAGTGATATCAAATGCTCGTTCGATGAGGGTGATTCTGCTGACACGCTTCTCCTGCGTGCGTCGCATGAGGACGATGTGGTGGGGGAAAACAAGCATGAGGCCGTTGAGTATTTGTGAACGGGATCGTGCATCGCAATTTTTGAATAACTTCGTCCAAGCTTTTCGGTTGATGGGATATCTCCCCCGCACAGTCCTACGGACTGTGCAATAATTTCCCTAGACCGAGGCTCAGGATCACTATAAGTGGCCCCTTTTGGCAGGCCTCGGGTCTTCGTCTGTAGTGCAACGGATACAACAGCCGTACTTGGACCATTAATACCCATTTCACCAGAAATAGCCTTCTGGCTGTCCACTGCACCGCACCTTTGTGAGGAAGCACCAGATTTGGGATAGATATGGTTTGAATGACGACGAGGATTATCGCCGTAACAAATGAACATTTCCCCAACAGACTTGGAGGGGATGGACGCGAGAGGCATTTCTCCCCCGTCCGCAGATCTGACTGGCTGATCTGTATGATCATTGCCGGAATAATGGAAAAAGACGGATCTTTTGAAAGATCCTCCCCCATCCTGAGATTTCACGGCATCTGGTTTACCACCGGAACCGCTGTGAACATCGTGCGCCTCATCATTTATGATTCGACACTCCGCGTCAACTGCAGTGGTAGTGGCACAAATACGAATGTGATGGGACGCGAGATTCCGCTGCAAATTATCAGCGGAAGATTGTCGCGCTTGATCATATACTGTTGCGTGAGTGGGCAGACGCTCAGCAGTCTTTAACGACTGCTTGTAATCCTCCCGCGTAGATCCAAACTCCGCAAGCGCAACCCGAGCTTGGATAACCGCAATCTGAGTCTCTAAGTCACGCTTGCGTTCCTCAAAAGCAACGCGGCGAAGACGCGCGGCGTCGACAGCGGCGTATGCAGTCTCCAAGGCGCGTATCGACGCTTGCTCTGCCTCGTCTATGGAAGACGCAGTAGCAGACGCATCGGTCGTGGAACATGGAGTGTCCAACTTGGACTTCTCCTTGATTATAGAACTAGTCTCGCGCGAGCGCGAGGCAGCTCTGTGTTTGGGCAACTGGCAATGATGCTCCTGGTCTGTCAGACGAGCTTCATTGCGCGTATTGCAAGACTCTGCACTCGTTTCGCTTTCGAAATTTGAGCGAGAAGAACGAGTACGAGTAACACTCTCGTTGCGCATGCGAGAACGAGAACGAGCCTTCGCTCGAGGTGAACGAGAATGAGCTCCTGTATCGCGCACCCGAGAACGAGCGCGCAACTGACTCCTGTCCATCATAGTGCTCATCCGAAGTGACTTCGAGGCGGAACTAGCAGTATTAGAGCATGCTGTCCCAGCCTGAGGTGCAAAGATAGAAGAAACGACAGAAAAAGAACCGATAGCACGACGGGAAGAAGAGGGTTCCAATTCAGAACTCACTGATATCTCCCTCCCCCGTTTATCCATCCAGCATCGTGGAGCGCCCGCGCGAGCTTCGGGTTCTTTGTTGATACCGGGAACAGCGAGTTTACGCGGTGATCCTTTCAGAATGGTGGATTGTGAAGTCTTCGAGCCCGAGGATCTTGTTGCAGTGTTATCCATACTGCTCTTGGAATCGTGCCGCGAAGAGCGACGTTTATGGTCACGATGCTTCGTGTGCTCAACCCGATTTTTCTTACCTGGCTCATCGCATTCCTTCAGAATCGATGTGTCGGGATTCAGTGATCGAGAGGTAGACCGCGTGTGACGCGACCTAGATTTCGTGGACAAACGATGTTTGCTCGAGCGGGAGTCCGTGTGCATGCAGTTACCACACACACAAGGCTTGCAAGACTTACGAGGAGGACTTCTAGCATCACCAGCAACCTCTCCTCGACCCGTGCCACTGGGAGAGCGCGACGAACGTTGTGAGTTACTGCTCACAGCATTTCCATCACTAATCCCCTTCTTTCTCCGGTTCGCCTTGCCGCTATCGTGGCCAGAACTAGACGGGAGCGCAGAATTTTGTTGTATACATTCAAGGCTGCACACTGTGTTACAGCGAGTATGGTGTCTAGACGCAGCAGATGAAGCCAAGGACGCATGCTTGCGAGATGGTGAGAGTGCGGGAGAAAAAGCATGAGACGCCGATAACGGTCTCACTGCCATCGGAGCTTTGCTCCGAGTTGGCATCTGCCTCAAGCCGATCTGCCGCGATGATGGAGGATCTCCATCATCATCATCATATATCACGATCTCGGGTGCTGGCGGCGGATAGGCCGGCGGCAACTCATTTCGCGACGATGGCAAATGAAGAGTTTTCGTCTTCCTACTCATTGTAGGACAACAACGTTATCGATGTTATCGATGGGATTTGGTAGAGCTCGTCCGCGCTCGGAAGCTTCGTATACGAGGTCTCAGTGATAAGGATCAACCGATCGCGAGCAGATGGCTCGCGAATGGGCTGGATGTCGTCCGTGATGATGACGACTCGGCAAAGGTCTCGCTCGCGCTCAAACGGCAGCGTACGAGATCACTTCCACTTCGGCGAGCACCTTCTTCGTTACGGAAGGGACCTCTTAGGTCCCATCCGCTGTATCCCTAAAACCCACCTAAGAGGTGTATGGTGGGGGGCAGAAGAAGCACGTCTATTACATATATTGGTTCCTTGCCTCCATCGCCGCCGTTGCGCCTTGATGTTGCCTCCGCTGTTCCCCTCGCACAACTTCCATGTGCACAATTATTTTTACACCTGTTTTTCATTACGGAAAATCTCTTTACTACATTAATTGAGAGGGGGCGAAAGCCGACACGACGACATCTCCATCCCCACCCCCACCCCCACCGCTCTCGCCCCTCCTCCCCCTCACAGAAACCAATCCACAACGCTGGTGCGTAACGCGTGGCAGGGAGGGTGGGCCAACCGAATGCGCACAGTGAAACTGTGGTACGAACATTGAGGCGGCGGTGCAGGGGCGGGAGGGGGGGGCACCAAAAAAGCGGTGTAGGCGTTGGGGCCAACGGAGGGAGGGACATGCGCTGGGGCATCACAGTACAGTCCAGAGGTATCGCCTTGAGGTTCGATACGTGTTCTAAGCATTAGTGCTACGGAGGTACCGTGCAAAGCATTGGAGGTATCAGTATGCGCGGATTGGCACGTCAGGGGCAGCAGCAACGGTGGGCCGTGAAAGCGTTGGGACAGCCGCATCAAAGGCAGCGGGGACAGCCGTGGGGGTGGTGTCGGGGGCAGCAGGGGCAGCGGGGGCGTCGGCGTCGAGCACAGCAGCACATAGATGATATGTGTCGGGAGAAGCGAGAACAAGGTAGGGGTAGCGGCGTCGACGTCGGGGGCAGCGGTGGCAGCGGCGTCGGGGGGTAGCAGGGGAAGCGGTGTCGGGGGCAGCAGCACAGGCATTAGGGATAGCGGCACAGACATCAGGATACAAAAAGGAGCAGAGTATGTATCGGAAGGAGCGAGAACCAAGCAGCAGTAGCAGCATCGGGGGTAGTAGACAAAATCAGTATCACGTCAGTAGTGGCCAGTAGTAGCAGCGTAGATGTCAGGAGAGCAAAAAGGAGCAGGGTATGTGTCGGAAGAAGGGAGAACAAGGCAGGGGCAGTGGTATCAGAGCAGACAGTGCAGGGCTGTCGATGTACCTTCAGTTGCGTCCATAGTGCCGTGCGGGGATAATGGAGATGAAGTTGGAATCCAGATCATATTTTTGAAGGCCAGAGACGAACTTGCGGTGAAAGAATAACCGTCTGTCAGGCTGGAGAGGGCGGAGAGGGTGGAGATGGTGAAGGTAGGATTGGGGGCCATATCATATCATCTTGTCGACGGATAATTATCAAGCTGGAATGAAGCTGGTTGCAGCGAAAACCCGTATACAGTTAAAGCAGTGGTTTGGTCAATGCTGACGATGGCGAGAGAGAGTGAAGATGGTGGAAGGAAGCAAGATGTGTCACTGCCATTACCTCAAGCGATCAACCAATCGGAAGACGAATAAACGTGAACATTCTGAGTTTCTTTTATTGCGGACGTGTATCGTCGTGAACACATTGGTTTAAATTTGAATTCCGTCTCTACTACAACGCCCCCTACTTACCTTATTTTTTTCTGATTTATCTTATCTGTTTGAAATCGCGTGCACGATTTCGTCCGAAAGGTCCTCGAGTTCCACTTTGGGTGTGATGTTCACCTGCAATCCTTTTCTTGCCTCCGCCCAAAAAAAATCGAGGGAACATAAAATACCTCTTGAACTGATTCTATCATTGTAGGCTACCCTCAGACAATGGGGCGCTCCCCCTCCTTTTCTTTCTGTGCCGCTTGAACATGTTTATTCCTTCCCTTCAATCATCTCACAATCATGCAGCGGAGGCCACATCTCGTCTGAAACTGTATTTATTGCATTCAGACATGTTTCTAATATGTACTGAAGTTGTGGTGAGGACGGAGGGAGTTTACAGGGAAGGGTGAGGAACGAAATTAAGAGAGGAGAGAAGGGTGTGCGCACCAATTCGTCACCTATTCAACTACCTCAAATTCTTTACCTCTCTATCTTCCCTCGGTTCCTCCCTCTGCCTCCGCTCTCCCCTTGGAGGCCTGCGGTTGACTGTCGATTTGCTCGCTCGCCTGTGTATTTTGGGGAAAGCAAGGTGAAAGAAACAGATAAGAACTCTGGCACAATGACCCGACTGTGAGAGAAAATGCATGCCCGCCTGTTTCACCGAACAAAAAACAAATACGGCGCTGGCACACGTATCAAGGTGGTGTTCTCATTAGGGTCTCCTTCATGGAGAGGGAACGCAGGGGAAATGCTGATAGAAGCGAAGGAACGATCAAGAGGATCATATTTTCGTGAGACGGGCTTTGTGTGATGCCGACGCGAGAGGGTGGGGAGGGCAAAAAGCAAAAACGAGAAGAATCGGAGACAGCGACAAAGGGAGAGTGGGCTGACAGTGGAGCATTCGCGCAGCATGATTTAATTGTGAAAATGGAACAACAGAGGCCGATGGTATGCTCTAGAATATCATGATGGGGATGGAGAAGAAGGCTGCGCATCTCAGCATGACGAAGAACAGAGGAAAGAGGAGTGACCATGGGCAATGGAGGCAGAGTGTCCTTGCGCCAACCACTGCTGCTTTTAGTACTTGACCTGAGACTTCCTAAGACTGGCAGAATGCATAACGCTTGGTGTCGGCACGGAAAACCAATACGGAAATCCATGCGTGGTCGATGGGGCAATGGTGATGGATACAGGCAGAAGACCATGAGCTCCGAGCGCCCAAGGCCTCCTGCTGAGGTCGCAAGCTAGGATGTGTGCTCTGAGGTCGATAAGCTGGCCAGTGCGTGCCGAAAAGGTCGTGGTCGATGGGGGCAGAGGCGACAGAGGAACGCGGGCCTACGGCTTACCACCAGCTACAAAGACGTTGAGGTTTAGAAAGCTGTTGAAAAATGGACGATGGCCTGCGATCGATAAAAGCCCAGTGGACGGAAAACCGAGCTGTCGATGGCGGGTAGGGGACAGAGGACCTATCGGAAGCCAAACAGGATCTAATGAGATGTTCTGCAAGGTACTATTACAATGAATTATATGCCCAGAGGTGGATGCAGATTGGAGTGCGCGCAGGAAAACAAAATTTTCCATGAGGACGGAGGCGACGGAGGGTCCACCCGCAGTCAATTACGAGTATCTGAGACTTTTTATGGAGGTTGATAGGAGTGCTGGTATGCTACACGACTGAGGGTTGATCCAAACTAGCAAGTATGTGTAGGAAAATTAGTTTTGAGGCGGACCCAGGTGGCGGAGGTCCGACAACTGAGTGCGTAGGACGTGCCCTGGAGAATTTACTCAATCTGATGATAAAGCAGTGAGCAAATTAGAAATTATGTGGTGCCGAGATGTTGTCGAGTGAGAGATACGTCCAGGAGCTCCAAGCAGCATTGGCGATGGTGGTGGGAGGAAAGAGGGCACCGTTGGCTGCCTAATTGGGTTAGCCGAGAAGTTTACGTCTTTGACAGCGCTTCCTCTGACGCCCCCGCCATACACCTCTTAGGTGGGTTTTAGGGATACAGCGGAAGGGACCTAAAAGGTCTTTACGTAACGAAGAAGTAGCTCGCTGAGCTGATCACTTCCTTGATCTACAGCAAGTGTAGTTCAAAAAAATGTAAAGGTTGCTTTACGCCTCTTAGATCACACAACCAGAGAACTAGCACAAATGGTAGATTCTCGTGGTAAGAGGTAAAGTGTAAAGTAAATCACAGTAAATAAGTGCGCGGATTTATAGAAGAGCGCACTTAAGTAAGTATGTCCGGATCAACCCGGGGGCCTCCCATAGCGTACAGTTCTAGCCTCCTAACAACCAGTGAGGGCAGTGTTGGAATATCTGCCGGTGTTGTTGCCGGACAGACCTGTCAGTGACGTGCGCGGGTACCATACAGATGCTTTAGGACACACAGACAGAGATTTCTTTCTCCTCGCAGTTATATTCAGGTACTCGTATTATCCCATAGTTTGGTACTCGAGTCGCCTCTCCTCAGACTTCCGCCACATCGTGTGCGAGTGCGCGAAGACTGAGCTTTGTTTATTCAACTTTCACGTACTCCAAATCTCATTCTTACAGGCAGCGCGGAAACAGTTCAAAGACACGTTTCAGAAAGGGCCACAGGTCCCAGGAGCACCTGTGGGCCCCTTCGACCTCCTCACATGTTCCAACTTGTTCGTGGGTGTCTTGGATTTGAAGCATTTCGAGTGCAAGCTTATCCTTTCTTCCAGTGTCCCCTTCTCTCCCCCGACGATGGGAAGGATGCATTCAAAAGATGTTCTGGATGCGGAGATGCGGTCTAGTGCGTTTCCTTTCTCATTGACAATAATCACTGGTGACGCTTCCAAAGCTGCGGGCCAGCTTGCCAGAACAGTGATGTAAGAACCACAAGAAATTCTGCAAAGAAATGCAAGCCATAAACGATCACGCATAAGAGATGGATTCGCTCTTCACGAACTGGAGATCTATAGGGAATTAATCACACAAAAATGGGGCACAACCCTACGCAATAAGTCCCCCGGCATAATCTACATCTATCCCGATGGCTGTTTTGAATTCAAGGAGGAGGATCTTCGTCCCCCGAAAGTTCAGGTCGCAATGTTGAATTAGGAACAGAATGATACCTTGGATAAGTTGCCGGTGATTGATTTCACCTGCGCCCAATGTTCGAGCACATGGAGCATCCGATAGGGAGGAATGGGCGCAGAAATACTGCGAGAAGTGTAAAACAGTCAAGGTGCTCACGGGGAATCCTCGGAAACGGGGGATGCGCGCTGTAATTGTGGTTGTTTCGTGTTCCAAAGGGGATGTTTACAGTGCGAAAATCCTTCTCCTTGATGCCCTGCTGGATCTCTTGATCGATTCCAAAAAGATGTGGAATCGTATGTGGTTTTTCTTTGGTGATCTAGATGACCTCCAGCTCACTAAAATCCCAGGGACCTCCCAGATTTGAATACTTTCTGGCGGCGTATTATTCTCTTCATAAATTTTCTACTCTTGGTCCAATTTGTTGAACTTGTCAACGATACTCCATATTCAACTCGTCCATCTGCATGGATTAATATCTTCCGCCGCACAGATTTGATGCCCCCCCTCCCTCCTCCCTCTCCCGCATTAATCAATCGTCGACCTTCAGTGTCCTCCAGAGTGTCTCGGCATCTTCCGGCGATCATTTACCGAAACTCCGATCACCGTGCCTGCCAAGCAAAACAACAGCGTGACTCACAACATGCTCTGTGTCGACTCGAAGCTACCTACGTCTTCTTCCGTGTAACAATGGCTTTTCTCGCACATGGTATTATGGGAGATGTGCTGTTCGCCTGTCGCTGGTCCTCTACCACTCCGAGTCCACGAGGTGTTTTCAGTGTTTATACTGGGCAGACTTCGTTTCAAGTCAACTATTTGCATTGTCTAACACAGTCTGGGGGGAAAATAAGGAGGAGAATGGGATGGCCGCATTGTACGTTTTGCATTTAGATCAATTCTTTTGCTTTTATCACTGGCCTTTTGCTTACTTATGTGCTTCGATGTGCACTTGCGAAACTTCCTCGTCTCCGATCTTCTCTTATCACGGCGCCCACTGGTCCCTTCTTCCTTCTATGTCTCCAGAGTCCAGACTCCCGTGTCGCATCCGTGGATTTCTGCCTTCACCCAGCGTCCTCGGTATACGACGTGCGTCCACAGCACTTGCACCAAACGATTCCACCCCTGGTGTGGGGCAGCGGCTCTGGGCCCCTTGCGCAAGTCCCTACACCTCTCGTCAACTCCCCGCATGGAATGCTGTGGATTCAAGCGGTGCCGCTCACGATATTCCACTCTTAACCCTCGAATACTCTCAGGAACAAGTCTGAATATCTGAACACCTTTCTCCACACGCAATCATTTCACGACCTGGCTAGAGCTCGGTCTCCCTTCGTCGCCCCCGATCTCGGCCAATCCACCCCCTCCCAAATTCAGATCATGTGCCTGTTACGCCCAGGTGTTTCACGTGCTAACGCGATTCCTTTTGTCTTTCAAACTCTTCTACCATTGTGCCACCGCCACTGTTGGCCTACTCCCAGTTATTTAGCTTACTTTTCTACCAGAATGGCTTCTGAGATCACAATGAGACACTATAGTCTCGTTACCATGCACTTTCGAACATTTTCCAAGGTCTATGCCACCCAGTGACCCAAATGCCACCCGCATTCAGCGTTTCAGACTGCGCTCGCAGGTAATTATTTCTTCTTGGTTCCAAGGTCTATGCCACCCAAATACCACTCACATTGTCCATATTCCGCGTCTCTATCTGCTTGTCATACAAATGTCCGAGACCCCCGTAGTTGGCTTTTGATCCCCCGTAGTCAGCTCAAACACTTTAGAAAACATTCAGTTGACAAGTTCTGTCTCTCTGTATCTCCTCTTTTCTTGCCTGCCGACCTCAATAATTTATTTAATTCACTTAGAGTAGAGTCCGACTTGAAGTTTTCGGTGGTACACGTGCCGATGGACCACGTGTTCTGAATTTCTGAGGGGGTGTATTGGAGGTAATTCGCCACCGCCCTTGCCGCAAGGGTGATCGAGTGCGCATCGCTTATAGTGCCCGCGTCGACGTCTACTGTCAGCGTCTATTATTGCAAACATCGCGTCTTTCCAATTGCCATACTCGCCCGCCTGCATCTTTGGTACATCCTCCCTCGGACTTGATTGACCATTTAGCATCTCCTTATCGCCGCCCGGCTGCACGACGCAGTATACGCGCATCCACTCGTATCACCGCGACGAGGAGTCGCGGTAAGGTGGCAGTATGGCTTTCGCCGCGCGGAGGGAGGGGCAGAAGGCTGCTGGTGCGGATGAGGGTCCGCCGCGCCGATGCCGCGGATGGGGACGTAAGGAGGGTTGTGCGCAGCAGTAGAGAGCGTAAGGCGAAGGGGGCGGGATCGAGAGCGTGAAGCGTTGGAAAGAACGAAGTGGCGGGGGTATGCTGCATCGAGGTGCACGGTTGTTATCATTCTCATCATGTTCATTGCTCAGTGGATTGCCTGCACCCCATCCGCCACTTGCTCTTCCGTCTCCTTAGGTGCTCCTTGTGCTTCAGCGTCCACTTGGTTAACACCATTCAATACCAAAGGCCTCACAAGATCTTTCCACCTCAAACTCGAGCTCGGCACTCACTGCATTCAGCCAACGGCTAGGCGACGTCATTCACTGCGTTCCGACCCCTCCTAGACAGAGTTTGGCTTGATCTGGCTTGATCTGGCTTGATCTGTCTTGATCTGTCTAGGGTCTGTCTAGGGTCTGTCTAGCTTAATTCTGGCCGCCAGACAGACCCTAGACAGACCCTAGACAGACCCTAGACCAGTGTCCGCCCTAAGTCCTAAGGCCTTACCCTGTTCCTAAGGCCTAAGGCCTTAGTTAAGGCCTTAGCCCAGGCCTTAGACTAAATCGAAAAATTTGGATGTTTGAGTTAAGGCCTTAGAAATCACGTGCCCCCAGCAAATAAAATGAAATATTTTATTTAATCCGATCACAATTTTGATTGCACCAATGCCTCACAAGTCAAGCCCTTTGGCAATGTAAGCTACCAATTAACTGGTTAAATCAAAGCCTGGAGGAACACAAACAACTGACCTTGCAGCAATTTGAGAATTCCCCATGGAATGAACATGGGCTGGGCTTTGGTTTGATTTCCCATGTAAATTGTGAGCTGGGAGCAATGAGCTAGCACTCCATGATTGTCCGCATTGTCACTTTTTTTAAGTCCCAGAAAAAATTTCCTTTTTTGGACCTAAGGCCTGGTCTAAGGCCTAAGGTCCGAGACCTTAAATGAGCCTAAGGCCTTAACTCACCAGAAGGCTCTCATTTAAGGCCTTAGGGCGGACACTGCCCTAGACAGACCGAAAAAGTCTGTCTAGGAGGGGTCGGAACGCAGTGATTTTGAGACGTCTCGGCACGCCCTCACCGAAGGCTGTGTTGAGGTGCTGCTGGTTGGCTAGACACTTCATGTCGAGGTGTCTAGACACAGCTCAGTTTGATGAGCTGTCGAGGCCGTGGGCTAGGCCGAGCTTCATGAGTGATGCCGAGGTGGTCAGATCGCCTCGGCATGTGATGTCTAGCTGGCCGTCGCGAGCCTCGGTGTAACTAGACAGGGCTGTGTCTAGTTAGCCGAGATTCGAGTTGCCTAGGCGCCTGTGGTTGCCTAGACAGGGCTAGCCGGAGCTCGGCATTACCTCGATGTGCCTACGTTTTGATCAATCTAGGAGTTCGCTGAATGCAGTGACTCTCACGTCTGACTCCACATTTGACTTGGCGAACACCCGAATCGCGCTCTACTGTTTATGACGAGCAGATTGTTGTCATATTTATCTTCAGGTCAAATAGTATCACCCCTTGCGCCCCCATCCTTCGCTTTCGCATTTCCTGTCGAGCTCGGCACTCCCACGTTGACCCCACATTTGACTTGGCGACCACTACAGTTGCGCTTGTCTCTCATCGCTGTGCATGGCAATTTTTATCTTCTGTTCCTACTAGTGGTATCTCTTTCGCTCTTATTCTTTCCCGCACTTCGTTGGCATTATTCGACCCTTTCCTGCCTCGTCCCTTGTCCAATGTGTACCGATTCTTTCCGAAATTGCATCCGATCCGAAGATTGCTGGAATGTGACTTTCATTTACCCGGATCCCAAAGGGCTTGGCAGTGTGCGGCATTCAATCAGAGCGCTCATCGTCACTATTTTTCTCGTGCATGAGAAAATGCCGGGACAGCGTGGAGAAGCCATTTTGAGGCTATGTACACGCGCTGCATAAAGCCAAATCGGTAGCTTCAATCCCGCCCTTCCACGATGCCCCGCCAGCCTGCTGTCCCCGAAATTCGGCTTCAAAATATCACAGCGCAGTTGACCCCCATACTACCACTCATCGATGAACTCATTGGCACATTCGGCCCTCCATTTGTTCAGGCCATTTCAAACACTGTCGTGGCCTTGATCGATGTGGTGCAGGTAAAAAATTTTGAATGAGGGATGTGATAGGATGTAGCTCATTTTGGGATTCCTAGAAAGTGAAACAAAATAAAAGCGACTGTGCTGAGCTCATGGAGAACATTCACCAAATCCTGTATTCAATTATACACCTTCATATCAAGTCCGAAACCATCGGTTCTCTACCTCCCGCAATGATGGACCATCTTGGGAAATTCGTGGAGTAAACGTTTTGATTGGATCCAGTTTCGTTGTTGACAAATTTCGTCATAGAACACTTCGTAAAATCTATACCTTTGTTGAAGCACAACAGGATGGGAATAGGCTCAAGCAGCTGTTCCGCAAAAACGAAACGAACAACCTGCTCAAGGACTGTCGCATTGGGTTAGATCATGCATTGGAGGTATTCAGAGTATGGAATATATTTTCATGTCAATGCCGAGTTTGACAAGACTACCAGATCAAGAATCTTGCTGTGGTGTTCGACGACATCAGCGAGATGGAGAATGCAGCCACGCTTATGCACAACGAATTGCTTGGCTTGATACAAGCCCTTCCCAATGCCAGTACAATATCAGAGACGTCATCGGTATGTGGACACAATTGAAATTCTAGGGTGCTGCTACAACAATTCGGAACAGGTATATCTCGGTGTCAATGAATTGAAAAACAGGTGAAGACCTAACCCTATAACAGAATTCTTCTTGATACCTTCTCAAGTTCCAGTTCATTTTCATTGTTGCCTCCAAAGCCAAAGATCTTCCATGGTCGTGAATCAGAGCTGAGGGAGGTCATGGACATGATCACTTTGCAGTCACCCAGAATAGCCATTTTAGGGGGAGGTGGAATGGGCAAGACCAGCCTGGCCAGGGCTGTCTTGCATCATCCAGACACTGCTACCAAATTTGAACACAGATTCTTTGTCAGTGCAGAATCTGCCACTAGCAGCACTGAACTTGCTGCACTCATTGGACTGCATGTTGGATTGAATCCGGGCCAAGATCTCAGGAAGGCAGTTGTCCAGTACTTTTCATTGAAGCCGACCTGTCTTCTGATCTTGGACAACCTGGAAACAGCTTGGGAACCAATGCAGTCTCGAGGGGGAGTTGAGGATTTCCTTTCCCTACTTACTGCAGTAGACCATATTGCATTGATGGTATGCCAACAACGCTGATTGCCATTTCGTTCACTAATACCCAATAGATCACAATGCGAGGGGCTGAAAGGCCAGCCAAGGTTCAATGGACACATCCATTTTTATTGCCACTTGGGCCTCTGTCTGATGAGGCTGCACAACAAACCTTCATGGACATTGCAGATGATTCCTATGCAATTGAAGATATAAATCAACTTCTCCGATCCACGGATAATATGCCTCTAGCCGTGGATTTGATTGCTCATTTGGTTGATTATGAAGGCCTGTCAAATGTTTTAGCTCGGTGGGAAACCGAGAAGACATCATTACTTTCTGTGGGGCACTGTAAGGGCAACCTCAGCTCGGCGCGGGAGCGCGGGAGACTAGCAGGAGAATCCGAAGTAACTCAATTGACAGTACTAAATACAGGTTTCTAGAATACGCACCTAGCGGGAGAATCCGAAGAGAAGAAAGGATAAGGATTCCCATGCTAGGCGAGGTTTTTGTAGGTACTAGCCAGTAGCACGTGTCCGGATCGATCGGCAGTGGTCTCGAGCTTGATCGCATAGCACGTGCCAGTGAGAGTGACCGGACGAGGGGGGTCGGAGGAGGACGGAGTCCGGAGGGACGGAGGACGACGTTCCAGACAAAGGCGTAGGCTGGGGCATAGGACCGAAGGCCGGATGGTCGGGCGAGGCCGGAGCTGGACGGACGGACGGACGGACGGACGGACGGAAGGGTGGTTCCCCTGACATCACCCCCCCTTGGAATGCGGCATCCCGACGCATGAATCGGACATGGGCGTCGCGCCTGCGGAACGAGAGCGAGTCGAAAGCAGCCGAGGCGATCTGGCGCGGGGCGTTAGGGTAGCGGCGATAATAGGCATCAATGACGTCTTGGGCGAAGACGTCGGAGTGCTTTACCCATTTATTGTGTTCCGGGCCGTAGCCTTTCCACCGCACCATGTACCAGAGGCTGCCATAACGGACCTTCACTTCTAGGATCTCTTTGACCTCCCATTGAACGTCGTGGTCCGTCTGAAGGACGGGCGGGGGTTCGTTGTTCCGGGGGCGTCCGGGGAACGGGTCCGGTTCCGCGAGCTGGAGTTTCACCACCGGGAAGACCGGGTGGAGCTGGGAGTACCGGGGAGGAAGCTCGAGCTTGTACGCACCCTTGCCGACGACCTTCACGACTTTGAAGGGGCCGAGGCGTTTGTCCGCGAATTTGACGGACGGACGGGTCGTCCGGATGTCGGAGGCGTCCAGCCAGACTCGATCGCCTACTTTGATCTCCGGGGCGGGCGTGCATCGGCGATCGTAGTACAGCTTGAACTCGTCCTTGGCTTTAACGAGCGCGGCTTTGGCTTCTGAGACTCCGGATGCGATCCGGTCACGGAACTCGTTCGCGGACTCCACGTTCGAGCGTAGTCCGTTGGGCTCGAACCCCATCCGGGGGAGTCTTCCAGTGTCCGTCATGAACGGGACTTGCTGCGTCGAGGAGTGGACGTGGTTGTTGTACGCGAACTCCGCGGCCAGGAGGAGCTCGTCCCAGTCGTCTTGTTTGTAGTTCGTGAAGATCCGGACGAACTGCTAGTTCCTGATTGACGCGCTCGGTCTGGCCGTCGGTCTGCGGGTGGTAGGCGGTGGAGGTCGCTGGTTCTATCCCGATGAGGCGCCACAGTTCCGTGGTGAACTCCGCGACGAACTGCGGCCCGCGGTCGGAGATATATTTCCGGGGGGTTCCGTGGTGCCTCCAGACGTTCCGGTAATAGAGCCGAGCGGCTCCGACCGCGCCAAGGCCGGTGTAGCACTCGTTGAAATGGGCCCGCTTGCCCAGGACGTCGACCACGACCATAACAGCATCGAAGCCATGCGCGTCCGGGAGCTCGACGATGAAGTCCACCGAGACAGTGTCCCAGCGTTCTTCCGGAATCTCGGTCGGGTGGAGCTCTCCGTGGGGTAGCTTCCGGAGTGCCTTCGTCCGGTTGCACGGGTCGCAGGTTTGGACGTATTGGCCGACGTGACGGGACAGCTGGGGCCACCAGTAATTCCGGGAGATGAGCTCGAGGGTTTTGAAGCGTCCGGCGTGTCCGGCGACTCGGGTGTCGTGGTGCAGGGCGATGATCCGGCGTCGGAGGTCCTTATTCCGCGGTACGACGATCTTACCGCGGTAGTAAAGGAGCCCTTCCGCGACACGCCACTCGGACGACCGGGGGGGGCGGACGTTCCGGTTCTTGAGGAGCTCTCGCGCGACAAGCACGGCGGGGTCCTCAAGGTCTGGTTCACCCGCGAAGGCCTCCCGGACGTCACGAAGGAGGGGGACTTCGGGTACGGCTACCACGACGCCTTCTAGCGCGCGGACGTGGAACAAGTCCGGGCGAAGAAAGGTAACGTCCGTGTTGTCCGAGCCTACCCCGTGGTCCGGGCGACGGGACAGCGCGTCCGGACGGCCCATGAGGCGTCCGGGCTGGTGGTGGAGCGCGAAGTCAAACCGGGACAGGTACAGGGACCACCGCGCCTGCCTCCAGTTCAAGTTCTGTGCCTTCCGGAAGTACTCCAGGTTTTTGTGATCCGTCCAGATCTCGACCGGATGCTGCGTACCTTCGAGGAAGTGTCGCCACTCCTCTAGGGCTCAGATGATCGCGAGCATCTCTTTGTCGTGGATCTCGTAGTTGTGCTGGACGTCACTCAGACTTTTGGAGTAGAACACGACCGGGTGCCACTTTCCGTTTGCGTCCGGCTGGGACAGGACGGCCCCGGTAGCATAGTCGGAGCTGTCCGCCTTGACTCGGTATGGACGCGATTCGTTGGGTAGGACTAAGACGGGCTCCGGTCCAGGTCCATGCAACGCTCTTCTTTGTGAGGTCGAAGAGGGGCCGCGCGATGTCCGAGAACGCCCGGATGAACCTCCGGTAGAAGTTCGTGAAGCCGAGGAACTGCTGCACGTCCTTCTTGTTCTCCGAAGCGGGCCAGGCGGCGACTCCGGCGACCTTGACCGGGTCCATCTCGACGTGGTTGTGCGAGATGATGACACCGAGGTACTCGATCGACGACTTCTCGAACTCGGACTTCTCTGGCCGGAGGTAAAGCTTGTGCACCCGGAGCCGCCAGAGGACTTCTCGGACGATCTCTCGGTGGTGCGCGAGATCGGAGTGAGCGATGAGGATGTCGTCGAGGTATACCATGACATCTCCGGACAGGATGAGGTCTTGGAAGATGTCGTTCATCATCGTCTGGAACGTGGCCGGAGAGTTGGTGAGGCCGAAGTACATCACCAGAGGCTCAAAGAGCCCTCGGTTGGTACGGAACGCGGCCTTCCACTCGTCGCCTCCCCGGATCCGGACGTTGTTGAAGCCCCACCGGATGTCGAGTTTTGTGAAGAACCGGGCTCCCTTAAGGCGGTTGATGAGATCGTTAATCAGCGGGAGCGGATACCGGTTCTTTACAGTCATCGCGTTGAGCGCCCGATAGTCCTGGACGAACCAGAGGCTTCCGTCCTTCTTTTTGATGAAGAAGACCGGAGACGCCATCGGGGATTTGGACGGACGGATCCGACTGGTGCTCAACCCATCCTCAATGAACGCGTCAAGTTCCTTCTGCTCGAGGGGGGAGATCGGGTAGACCTTGCAGTTGCCCGGTTTCGCATCCGGGACAAGTTCGATGGCGTAGTCCCATGTCTGATGTTCCGGCAACGCGTCGAACGACTCCTTATCGAAAACGTCGGAGAAATCCTCTACCCAGGCCGGAACCGAGGTCCCAGGCGGCGCCGAGTTCCGGGCGTAGGCCTCCGCGAGCCTCTGAGAGACGGTGCTGCCCGCGCGGATTTCTTCAGCCGGAGCGAACACGGTGTAGAGGATCCGGTCGCCGTCCTCAAGCTCGTCGTCTTCGTCACCGTCGTCGTCTTCGTCACCGTCGTCGTCTTCGTCACCGTCGTCGTCTTCGTCACCGTCGTCGTCTTCGTCACCGTCGTCATCGTCCGGGTCCGGAGTGAGGTCCGGGAAGTCATCTCCGTCGTTGTCCGGATCGTACCCGTCATCTCCGCACCACTCCTCTGAGTCAATGGCACAGATAGACAGGACGGGACCTTCGCGGAGCTGCCGGAGGATCGCGACGGAGATCTTCGCGTTGCGACGGACGGCGCGGAGCTCCTCCCGGCAAGTGCTGCAGCTGGTCGGACAGCGGGTCATCCGGACTTCCTTAGTCTCCCAGTCGATCTCCGGGTTGTGCTTCTGAAGCCAGGAGTAACCGAGGATGACGTGCTGCTTTCCGAGCCGCGTTACCGCGAGTTGGATGCGTTCGGAGTGTCCCTTGTAGTTGACGGCCATATCAACTACGCCGGAAATGCCTCCAGATGCATTGGGCGTGCCGTCGACGTTGAGGACCGGAATTGGCTGGGAGAGCTTCCGGACGGGAAGGTTGCGGGAGATCACGTACTCCGAGTCGATGAAGTCTCTGGTCGCTCCGCAGTCAACCAGACCCTTCACGGACATCGTAGCCGCGGTCTCTACCGATTGCATCTCCAACGGAATGTGCAGGGAGTTCCGGCCCTCCACGGAATCAATAATGTACCGCCGGGGTAGTTTGCGTTCCCACCTCGGACGGCGGACGCGGGGAATGGAAGGGGGAAGTTCTGTCTTTGCCTCCGGGGCGGGAATAGGGGGTGCGCCTTTCGTATCAACTGCTGATTTATTGGGTATATCTTTGCACAAGCAGGAGTAACGATTGGGGGATGCGACCGAGGGCGCACCGCTCACTCGGCCAGGTCCGGAAAACCCTCCGGCTCCGCGTCTCTGGCGTCCGGCTCAGCCGGAAGCCCAGCAGTGGTAGAGAGGCGTGCGAAGAGTTCTCCGAGGAGGTCGTCACCGAGTTGACGGACGACCTCGTCCAGGATGTCCGCATGCCGGACATCTGAGGGAGTCGGGCAGTCTCGGGCGAGGTGTCCGGCCACGCCGCAACGGAAGCAAGTGCGCGGCGTGAAGCGTGCGCGGGTCCGGTCGACATCCATTGGAATGCCAGGCGGAAGGGCAGGCGCCGGCGCGGCTTTGGGAGCAGGCGTGAAGGAGGGGACTGGGAGGAACGTCCCAGTGCGGGGGCGTGCGACCGGAGCTGGGGCGCGAGTCGGAGGTGCTCCTGCTCAGACACGGGCGAGGGCGTCATACTGGCGGAAGGCGCGGAGACGCCATCCGGCGTAGTCTAGCAGCGCCGGAGCGGTCCCGGACGTGGTGATCGCCGCATTAATCCGCAGGTCGAGCCCTGCGCGGTACTTGGTGACGTGGACGAGCGGGTCCGTGTACCCGGCCGTGGCGGCGAGTTCCTCGAAGTCGTCCGTGTACCGGTAAACGTCGCGGGAGCCCTGGTAGTAGCTATGGGTCTCCAGCCGGAGGAGAGCTTGGTCTTGCTCGTTTTCCTCTACAAACTGGAGCCGGAACTCGGACTCGAATTCCGCCCAGGACGGGAATGGGAACGGAACGATTGCGGACTGTCGTTCGGCCCATCGTCCGGCCGCGTCTCGCGCCATAAAGGACATGGCGTACCGCACGAGTTTTTCCTCAACGACCTGTCCGTGGACCATGAAGGCTTCCGGAACTAGTCGGAGGTATGTGAGGACGGAGTGGAGGAACATCCGTCCTTGAGTCCGGTCGCCGTCGAAAACGGCTGGGGGGTTCGGTCAGAGAACCGATTCTGCTGCAGGGGTGAGGGTGGTGAAGTCTGGACCCACCGCCGGAGCCGGAGCGGCAGGGACGGGGGCAGTCGCGGGTGGATTTTGGCTGTTGTGTAAAACGCGGAGGAGTAGGGTTTCGATGTTCGCGAGAGAGCTTTCTACCGCTGTCAGCCGGGATTCGGGGTCGGCAGCCGGGTCCGGGATGTAAACATCCGGGAGCTCGGGTGGCGCGGACCCGTTTCCGGGCGTCGGGGCGTCCATCAAGGAGGAGGGGTCGAGATTGGAAGTGGGGGAGGCCGGAGCGCTAGCGTAGCGGTCCGAGTCCGAGTCTACACCGAACTTCGCAATCTTGACCGGTTGATCCCTTAGATCCTTTCTTCTGCTGTAAGGGCAACCTCAGCTCGGCGCGGGAGCGCGGGAGACTAGCGGGAGAATCCGAAGTAACTCAATTGACAGTACTAAATACAGGTTTCTAGAATACGCACCTAGTGGGAGAATCCGAAGAGAAGAAAGGATAAGGATTCCCACGCTAGGCGAGGTTTTTGTAGGTACTAGCCAGTAGCATGTGTCCGGATCGATCGGCAGTGGTCTCGAGCTTGATCGCATAGCACGTGCCAGTGAGAGCGACCGGACGAGGGGGGTCGGAGGAGGACGGAGTCCGGAGGGACGGAGGACGACGTTCCAGATGAAGGCATAGGCTGGGGCATAGGACCGAAGGCCGGATGGTCGGGCGAGGCCGGAGCTGGACGGACGGACGGACGGACGGACGGGTGGTTCCCCTGACAGGCACGACCGGAAGGCCAACCTGGATGCATCCATCCAACTTTCTCTCTCAAGTCCACGAATCACCTCTGATAGCAAACAACTATTGAGTCTCTTGTCGCTTCTCCCCAATGGGCTCACTGAGGCAGAATTGGTCCAAACCCAACTTCCCATTCTGAATATCCTCAGTTGCAGGGCCTCATTACTGGCGACTTCACTGGTATATCAAGACACCAACAAACAATTCCTATCACTGATGCCTCTCCGAGAACATGTCCAGAAGTTCTTGCCTCCAGCCCAGTCCCTTGTACAATCCCTGCAGAAGCATTTCTATGCTGTATTGGAACTATACCAGAAATATAAAGGAGAACAGCTGCAGCTGGTGGTCAGCCAAATCACCTTGAATCTTGGCAATTTACAAGAAGTCTTGCAACGAGGGTTGGATCAGGGTGATCCAAATCTTGCTGACACCATATACTGCACATTGTCTCTCAACTCATTCCACCGGGCCACAGGACGTGGCCCCACACCGCTCATGGATCATATTGCTAGAGTCCTGAATATCACTGACCTGGGGGTACCTAAAGACAGAAACTTGGAGATAAGCTTCTTAGTTGAAAGCTTGCGCTCATACAGAGGTCGCCAATTTTATGACCCAGAACAGGTGTTGGCTCAGGCACCAGCATATTTTCAGTATCTCAATGATCCCCTTCTTGAGTGTGAGCCCCCCCACATTCCGCTTGACTGATTTGAACTTATTTATTGGCTAGCAAAATTCTATCAGTCCGCAGCAGTCCATTTTCTTTCTTTCGAAGTGGACCTCCCTCGAGCCACAGAATTTTATCAAAAGCACTGGAGTTATCTGTGTTGTGTGCAAACATAAAGGAACAGTGCAATTCCTTGATAGCCCTTGCGATTCTGAGCTCTAGAGTGGGAGCGTATCGTGCCGGCAAGATACATGCTCGTAAAGCACAGAGGCTGTCAAAATTGTCGGCAAATCTATATCAGGAAGCCGAGGCCCATTGGGCTGAAGCTGTGTGTACCAGTTATCTTGGTGAATACCTGCAGAGTGCTAGCCATCTTCACACAGCTGGAGAGATTCTTGGTATTTGTGGCTTAAAGGGCGGTTTCCTTGATTACAGTATCATGTCATGCCAGGCAGAAATCCATCTTCTCAAATCGGAATACATGGATGCCAGAAGAATCTACTGCCATTCAGTTGAAACCACTTCTCCGGACCAAAACCCACAAGCCCATGCAATGTCGTGCCTTAGCATTGCACAAATTGATATCACAATCGGTGGGTCGGCGGAAAATGTGCAACAAAACCTGGACATAGCAAAAGAACTTTCCCACAAGTCCAATTATCCAGGTGGAGTTATGCTCTGTGACATGATTCAAGCAGACTTGCAACTAAGAGAGGGACAATTTGAGGTGGCAACTATCGGATTCCAGAAATGTCTTCACTCGGCCAGGGGAATAAACCATGAAACTGTATCTTTCTGCTTGGAACGACTTGCTGATGCTGAAGCCTGGCCAGCGTTTGGCGGTCAATCCCAGTCAAAAGTCCACGGAATGGAGTGGAATGAAACGAGATGAAATGTGAGATTTTCAAACCATTTCACCGTTTCTCAAACCATCTGGAAAATTTGCACTAATTTGCGGTATGGCATGAGATGTTCTGTGATAGTTTGAGTATTTGCATAATCCTGTCAGGGGAACCACCCGCCCGTCCGTCCGTCCGTCCGTCCGTCCGGCTCCGGCCCATCGCACCGCCCCACTTCCTCGTCCGATCCTTCGTCCGGCCTCGTCCGTCCATCCGGCCTTCGGTCCTATGCCCCCGCCTACGCCTCCGTCTGGAACGTCGCCCTCCGTCCCTCCGGACTCCGACCCCCTCCGACCCCCCGCGTCCGGTCGCTCTCACTGGCACGTGCTATGTGATCAAGTTCGAGACCACTGCCGATCGATCCGGACACGTGCTACTGGCTAGTACCTATAAAAACCTCGCCTAGCGTGGGAATCCTTATCCTTTCTTCTCTTCGGATTCTCCCGCTAGGTGCGTATTCTAGAAACCTGTATTTAGTACTGTCAATTGAGTTACTTCGGATTCTCCCGCTAGTCTCCCGCGCTCCCGCGCCGAGCTGAGGTTGCCCTTACAGCAGAAGAAAGGATCTAAGGGATCAACCGGTCAAGATTGCGAAGTTCGGCGTAGACTCGGACTCGGACCGCTACGCTAGCGCTCCGGCCTCCCCCACTTCCAATCTCGACCCCTCCTCCTTGATGGACGCCCCGACGCCCGGAAACGAGTCCGCGCCACCCGAGCTCCCGGATGTTTACATCCCGGAGCCGGCTGCCGACCCCGAATCCCGGCTGACAGCGGTAGAAAGCTCTCTCGCGAACATTGAAACCCTACTCCTCCGCGTTTTACACAACAACCAAAATCCACCCGTGACTGCCCCCGTCCCTGCCGCTCCGGCTCCGGCGGTGGGTCCAGACTTCACCACCCTCACCCCTGCAGCAAGATCGGTTCCCCGACCGAACCCCCCAGCCGTTTTCGACGGCGACCGGACTCAAGGACGGATGTTCCTCCACTCCGTCCTCACATACCTCCGACTAGTTCCGGAAGCCTTCATGGTCCACGGACAGGTCGTTGAGGAAAAACTCGTGCGGTACGCCATGTCCTTTATGGCGCGAGACGCGGCCGGACGATGGGCCGAACGACAGTCCGCAATCGTTCCGTTCCCATTCCCGTCCTGGGCGGAATTCGAGTCCGAGTTCCGGCTCCGGTTCGTAGAGGAAAACGAGCAAGACCAAGCTCTCCTCCGGTTGGAGACCCATAGCTACTACCAGGGCTCCCGCGACGTTTACCGGTACACGGACGACTTCGAGGAACTCGCCGCCACGGCCGGGTACACGGACCCGCTCGTCCGCGTCACCAAGTATCGCGCAGGGCTCGACCCGCGGATTAACGCGGCGATCACCACGTCCGGGACCGCTCCGGCGCTGCTAGACTACGCCGGATGGCGCCTCCGCGCCTTCCGCCAGTACGACGCCCTCGCCCGTGTCCGAGCGGGAGTACCTCCGACTCGCGCCCCGGCTCCGGCCGCACGCCCTCGCACTGGGACGTTCCTCCCAGTCCCCTCCTTCGCGCCTGCTCCCAAAGCCGTGCCGGCACCCGCCCTTCCACCTGGCATTCCAATGGATGTCGACCGGACCCGCGCACGCTTCACGCCGCGCACTTGCTTCTGTTGCGGCGCGGCCGGACACCTCGCTCGAGACTGCCCGACTCCCTCGGATGTCCGGCATGCGGACATCCTGGACGAGGTCGTCCGTCAACTCGGTGACGACCTCCTCGGAGAACTCTTCGCGCGCCTCTCTACCACCGCTGGGCTTCCAGCCGAGCCGGACGCCAGAGACGCGGAGCCGGAGGGTTTTCCGGACCTGGCCGAGTGAGCGGTGCGCCCTCGGTCACGTCCCCCAATCGTTACTCCTGCTTGTACAAAGATATACCCAATAAATCAGCAGTTGATACGAAAGGCGCACCCCCTATTCCCGCCCCGGAGGCCAAGACTGAACTTCCCCCTTCCCTTCCCCGCGTCCGCCGTCCGAGGTGGGAACGCAAACTACCCCGGCGGTACGTTATTGATTCCGTAGAGGGCCGGAACTCCCTGCACATTCCGTTGGAGATGCAATCGGTAGAGACCGCGGCTACGATGTCCGTGAAGGGTCTGGTTGACTGCGGAGCGACTGGAGACTTCATCGACTCGGAGTACGTGATCTCCCGCAACCTTCCCGTCCGGAAGCTCTCCCAGCCAATTCCGGTCCTCAACGTCGACGGCACGCCCAATGCGTCCGGAGGCATTTCCGGCGTAGTTGATATGGTCGTCAACTACAAAGGACACTCCGAACGCATCCAACTCGCGGTAACGCGGCTCGGAAAGCAGCACGTCATCCTCGGTTACTCCTGGCTTCAGAAGCACAACCCGGAGATCGACTGGGAGACTAAGGAAGTCCGGATGACCCGCTGTCCGACCAGCTGCAGCACTTGCCGAGAGGAGCTCCGCGCCGTCCGTCGCAACGCGAAGATCTCCGCCGCGATCCTCCGGCAGCTCCGCGAAGGTCCCGTCCCGTCTATCTGCGCCATTGACTCGGAGGAGTGGTGCGGAGATGACGGGTACGATCCGGACGACGACGGAGACGACTTCCCGGACCTCACTCCGGACCCGGACGACGATGACGGTGACGGAGACGACGAACTCGAGGACGGCGACCGGATTCTCTACACCGTGTTCGCTCCGGCTGAAGAAATCCGTGCGGGCAGCACCGTCTCTCAGAGGCTCGCAGAGGCCTACGCCCGGAACTCGGCCCCGCCCGGGACCTCGGTTCCGGCCTGGGTAGAGGATTTCTCCGACGTTTTCGATAAGGAGTCGTTCGACGCGTTGCCGGAACGTCGGACGTGGGACCACGCCATCGAACTCGTCCCGGATGCGAAACCGGCCAACTGCAAGGTCTACCCGATCTCCCCCCTCGAGCAGAAGGAACTCGACGCGTTCATCGAGGATGGGTTGAGCACCGGCCGAATCCGCCCGTCCAAATCCCCGATGGCATCTCCGGTCTTCTTCATCAAAAAGAAGGACGGAAGCCTCCGGTTCGTCCAGGACTATCGGGCGCTCAACGCGATGACTGTAAAGAACCGGTATCCGCTCCCGCTGATTAACGATCTCATCAACCGCCTTAAGGGAGCCCGGTTCTTCACAAAACTCGACGTCCGGTGGGGCTTCAACAACGTCCGAATTCGGGGAGGCGACGAGTGGAAGGCCGCGTTCCGTACCAACCGAGGGCTCTTCGAGCCCCTGGTGATGTACTTCGGCCTCACCAACTCTCCGGCCACGTTCCAGACGATGATGAACGACATCTTCCAAGACCTCATCCTCTCCGGAGATGTCATGGTATACCTCGACGACATCCTCATCGCTCACTCCGATCTCGCGCGCCACCGAGAGATCATCCGAGAAGTCCTCCGGCGGCTCCGAGCGCACAAGCTTTACCTCCGGCCGGAGAAGTGCGAATTCGAGAAGTCGTCGATCGAGTACCTCGGCGTCATCATCTCGCACAACCACGTCGAGATGGACCCGGTCAAGGTCGCCGGAGTCGCAGCCTGGCCTGCTCCGGAGAACAAGAAGGACGTGCAGCAGTTCCTTGGCTTCACAAACTTCTACCGGAGGTTCATCCGGGCGTTCTCGGACATCGCGCGGCCCCTCTTCGACCTCACAAAGAAGAGCGTTGCTTGGACCTGGACCGCTGCCGCCGCCGCCGCCTTCCAAGCCCTCAAGGACGCGGTGACCGCGGAGCCCGTCTTGGTCCTACCCGACGAGTCGCGTCCGTACCGGGTCGAGGCGGACAGCTCCGACTACGCTACCGGGGCCGTCCTGTCCCAGCCGGACGCGAACGGAAAGTGGCACCCGGTCGCGTTCTACTCCAAAAGTCTGAGTGACGTCCAGCGCAACTACGAGATCCACGACAAAGAGATGCTCGCGATCATCCGAGCCCTAGAGGAGTGGCGACACTTCCTCGAAGGTACGCAGCATCCAGTCGAGATCTGGACGGATCACAAAAACCTGGAGTACTTCCGGAAGGCACAGAACTTGAACCGGAGGCAGGCGCGGTGGTCCCTGTGCCTGTCCCGGTTTGACTTCGCGCTCCACCACCAGCCCGGACGCCTCATGGGCCGTCCGGACGCGCTGTCCCGTCGCCCGGACCACGGGGTTGGCTCGGACAACACGGACGTTACCCTTCTTCGCCCAGACTTGTTCCACGTCCGTGCGCTAGAAGGCGTCGTGGTGGCCGGACCCGAAGTCCCCCTCCTCCGTGACGTCCGGGAGGCCTTCGCGGGTGAACCGGACCTTGAGGACCCCGTCGCGCTTGTCGCGTGAGAGCTCCTCAAGAACCGGAACGTCCGCCCCCCCCGGTCGTCCGAGTGGCGTGTCGCAGAAGGGCTCCTCTACTACCACGGTAAGATCGTCGTACCGCGGAATACGGACCTCCGACGCCGGATCATCGCCCTGCACCACGATACCCGGGTCGCCGGACACGCCGGACGCTTCAAAACCCTCGAGCTCATCTCCCGGAATTACTGGTGGCCCCAGTTATCCCGTCACGTCGGCCAATACGTCCGAACCTGCGACCCGTGCAACCGGACGAAGGCACTCCGGAAGTTACCCCAGGGAGAGCTCCACCCGACCGAGATTCCGGAAGAACGCTGGGACACTGTCTCGGTGGACTTCATCGTCGAGCTCCCGGACGCGCACGGCTTCGACGCCGTCATGGTCGTGGTCGACGTCCTGGGTAAGCGGGCCCATTTCAACGAGTGCCACACCGGCCTTGGCGCGGTCGGAGCCGCTCGGCTCTATTACCGGAACGTCTGGAGGCACCACGGAACCCCCCGGAAATATATCTCCGACCGCGGGCCGCAGTTCGTCGCGGAGTTCACCACGGAACTGTGGCGCCTCATCGGGGTAGAACCAGCGACCTCCACCGCCTACCACCCGCAGACCGACGGCCAGACCGAGCGCGTCAATCAGGAACTCGAGCAGTTCGTCCGGATCTTCACGAACTACAAACAGGACGACTGGGACGAGCTTCTCCTGGCCGCGGAGTTCGCGTACAACAACCACGTCCACTCCTCGACGCAGCAAGTCCCGTTCATGACGGACACCGGAAGGCTCCCCCGGATGGGGTTCGAGCCCAACGGACTACGCTCGAAAGTGGAGTCCGCGAACGAGTTCCGAGACCGGATCGCGTCCGGAGTTTCGGAAGCCAAAGCCGCGCTCGTTAAAGCCAAGGACGAGTTCAAGCTGTACTATGACCGAAGGCGCACGCCCGCCCCAGAGATCAAGGTAGGCGACCGAGTCTGGCTGGACGCCTCCGACATCCGTACAACCCGTCCGTCCGTCAAATTTGCGGACAAACGCCTCGGCCCCTTCAAAGTCGCGAAGGTCGTCGGAAAGGGGGCGTACAAACTCGAACTCCCCCCCCGGTACTCCCAGCTCCACCCGGTCTTCCCGGTGGTGAAACTCCAGCTCGCGGAACCGGATCCGTTCCCCGGACGCCCCCGGAACAACGAACCCCCGCCCGTCCTTCAGACGGACCACGACGTTCAATGGGAAGTCGAGGAGATCCTAGAAGCGAAGGTCCGTTATGGCAGCCTCTGGTACATGGTGCGGTGGAAAGGCTACGGCCCGGAACACAATAAATGGGTAAAGCACTCCGACGTCTTCGCCCAAGACGCCATCAATGCCTACTATCGCCGCTACCCTAACGCCCCGCGCCGGATTGCCTCGGCCGCTTTCAACTCGCTCTTGTTCCGGAGGCGCGACGCCCATGTCCGATTCATGCGTCGGGACGCCGCATTCCAAGGGGGGGTGATGTCAGGGGAACCACCCGCCCGTCCGTCCGTCCGTCCGTCCGTCCGTCCGGCTCCGGCCCATCGCACCGCCCCACTTCCTCGTCCGATCCTTCGTCCGGCCTCGTCCGTCCATCCGGCCTTCGGTCCTATGCCCCCGCCTACGCCTCCGTCTGGAACGTCGCCCTCCGTCCCTCCAGACTCCGACCCCCTCCGACCCCCCGCGTCCGGTCGCTCTCACTGGCACGTGCTATGTGATCAAGCTCGAGACCACTGCCGATCGATCCGGACACGTGCTACTGGCTAGTACCTATAAAAACCTCGCCTAGCGTGGGAATCCTTATCCTTTCTTCTCTTCGGATTCTCCCGCTAGGTGCGTATTCTAGAAACCTGTATTTAGTACTGTCAATTGAGTTGCTTCGGATTCTCCCGCTAGTCTCCCGCGCTCCCGCGCCGAGCTGAGGTTGCCCTTACAAATCCATCTCAATCTATCACACATAATAGTGTGAGGTATTGTGGCGTCAAGAGAATATGTTGGAATGCTTCGAGATGGTTTGTAAAGAGAAAGTGTGCGAATGTGGAATGGATTGAAATCGAATGTACAGTATTTAATATAAATTGCATACGATATCCTTGGCACGCGCAGGTAACCATCCTTACACCATACCCGAACCCGGGTGTCGCCGTTGTGACGGGAGGTGGAGCCGGCAGGGTAACAATGATAGCAGCACTACAACTTGTCAGCGAGCGCACGCGTAAAAGAAGTACAAAACTCACAATAGATCGGGCTCCTCCGAAATAACGGGTACGGGTGCGGCTCCCACGCCGGGGGCGGGCGCTGGATTGGGGGCTGGTGCGGGTGGTGCTGGTGGTGCGGGAGCGGGAGCTGAAATGGGTGGCGGCGTGGGAGCTGGATTGAGTGGCGGCACGGGAGCAGAATCGGGTGGCGGCACGGGAGCTGGATTGGGCGGCGTGAGAGGTGGATTGGGCGGCATGAGAGCTGGATTGGGCAGCGTGAGAGCTGGATTGGGCGGCAGCGCGGGAGCTGGATTGGGCGGCGGCGGGGTTGATGAGGACGAAGAGGATGGATCTGTCAAAATTAAGAAATATGTAAGAAAGCAGTGAATGAAGGCCACCGACTCACCTGTAGGAATAATAGCAGACTTCTGGCGCTTGCGAGGCGCTACAGTACCTGCTCGTGCCCGGCTGTGAAGCAGCGTGTTTGGGGTCGCGGGGGTTACGAAGGAGCTCCAGTAGCTGGTCGAGCTTCGAGTAGAGCGGGCTAGAACAGATGAGCAAGTTTTTGCTTTGGCGGAAAATTATGGCCACGAACCTTAATGAAGCCTTCACATTCCCAAGCTCGGTCGACAACATTTCCACCTTCGATACTAGGGGATCTGGTGACGCTGAGCCCCGGAAGTGTCATGAAAATCAGCAGACAAGAGCGGGGCCAGCAATACATGCACCGTGTGCCAACCCATTGACATTCCCGTTGTTGGGCTTCCAAAATTCCGGTTACCAGAAAAAGGACTCGAGGGCGACGCGCAAGACCCGCTCGCGCTATCTTCATCTTGCATTCCAAGCCCCGATAAGTCGCTGGCTGAGGTGCGGGTAGAAAGACTGGACGCCGTAGACCGGGCGCGGTGGTGACCGTGAGAGGAGTGAGAAGATCCGTGAGAGAGAGAAGATGGGCGGGATGGCGTAGAATGAGTCACGGAAGAGGGAGGTGGACCCGAGGCCTATTCCCTGCGCCATGTTGGTGGGAGAAAAGCGAGGAAGTTGACAACATCACGTTGACAACCGTGCAGATTAGCTACCTGTGGGCAAGCGATGGTGAGTGTGATAAGACGAGATGGTTTGATCACCATCGATAAACAATCTCAAATCATTCCACTCGGTTGCTGCTTTCGGCATTCTATCCCAAATCATTTCAATCTATCCGACCGACTTTTGACTGGGGGTCAATTCAGATGGCCAATGATATATTTGGGGTCTGCATACCAATCCAAAGAAAAATTGGCACTTCACAAAGCACTGCTCTTTCTAGGAGATTCATTAATTAGTGACAATGATGAAAACACTGCATTCAATCTCTATGTTGCGGCTTTGGAGGGATTTACACAGATGGATGTACATTGCAGGCGAGCTCAGTGCATGTTACGTCTGGGAGATCTCGCAAACAAACAGGGAAATATCTCCATGGCCATTGCCTACTGGGATTCAGCTCGACCGCTTTTTGAGCTCTCATCACAGACCAAGGATGTCGCGCGAATTGACTCAAGACTTTCCAGCATTGTAGAGATTGAACCTCTAGATCTGGGAAAACTTGCGACCTTGTCGCCACCTGTCGAAGAAATCTCCGAGACTGGCAATGTCAAAGATTTAGTTCATAAGGTTCCCGAAGATAACATATTTTCACTCTCCGTATGATATTTAGGCGGAATTACCTCCCGTTCTCCTGTTACTCTGTAGTTATGTCTCTGTACTTTGAAAATATATTTGTTCAAATTTTGAGCTGGTCCCTGGAACAGAATAAAATGGTCGCGGAAATAGTATAGCAGTGTTCCGTTGTCCTCCCCAAGGATGAGAATAAACAAAAGTAGACCTGAACCCGTAATGCAGGGTCCGGCTTGGGTCATATAGGAAATGGAATCGTTATGTTGATTTTTTTTTGCTTTCAGTGCGGAGTATCATGATATGTAAGTCCAGGTCTGCGAAAGAAAGAAAACTCTGTCATGTTGGGCCACCACAACGCAGGCACAACGCTGGATGCTGGAAGGTTAATCAAAGTCGAGAACAGGGCTCAAATGTGGTACCACTGGTAGCGTATTATTACAACGAAAAGCGATGCAGAGCCCAACTTGGCTGGGTCTCCTGCGACCAAAGTAACAAGCCCGCGTCACGGCGGTCGAGCACCTGGTTTTAGACATGGATCAAATTTGGAATCACTGTCATAATTAATTCGTCCATAAGAGCCCAACCTAGTACCTACAAATGGGTAGATAGATCGCCACGCATAAAAGACCCAATCCCAATAACAAAACTTCAAATCACCTTGTCCCGCTCAGCACGGCGTAAAAAGCTGGGAATTATCCAGTGACTCGTACGTGATTCCGTCCACAACAGCGACCAGGTCAAAAGAGACAATGCTCGCGTCGAGGCTCAGGAAGCCATCATTCGCCACGAACGCAGCGCTGTATGTGTCGTAGAACGGCGAGGAGGAGTTCCCCGTGTGCACCAGATCGGTGCGCACGGTAATTTGCTTGAGCATAAACGATCCGTCTTGTGTGGCAGAATACGTGTAGTCTAGGTACGCGGAAGAGACGCTGCCCATGTCGTTTCGAATCTACGGTTGAAAAAAGTTGAGATGTGAGTTGAAAAATGAGATGAGAAAGCAGGCGTACCACAGCGTTGATGGTGGAATTTGCGTTCACGGCGCCGTGGCAGCTCCCGACGCGCTGGAAGAGCACCACGTCCTGGAAAGGAAACCCAGCCCCGCCGTTATCAGCCGTGTTGAGTGCGCCCCCCGTACCGTAGGCCCAATCAACGACAAAGGAGGAGATTCCAGCGGCCGGATCGATGAACGTGCTGACGGAGAACAATTGCACGCTTCCGAAGATACTGGTCATCTCTAGGAATGTGGACGAAACAGCGGTCGTGTTATAGGCCGGGGATGTCACACCGTTTCGGTCCGTCCAGATGAGTCTATTGACGAAAGGGTTGAGTGGAAAAAAGACAAATTCAATAGTGACGCACTGAACAGGCATGTCCAATGGGTTTGCGGAAGCGGCTTCGTCTGATGTTCCAAATATCTGGTGAACGTCAGCCGGGAGAGCGCCGCAAGAGAAAAAGTGGAACAGACCCGAATATATCCGGACAGTTGTAGGCCGCCCGTCGCGTTGAAAAACAGCGATAGTTCGTAGGGCTTTACTGTTAAAGGCTCGATAACATCGCCGAGTTGGACGCTTGCCGGAACTGTGTTCAGCATACGCTCGAGCAGATCCCCGCATCGCGAGAGGAAGGCGTCGTTGCTTTGAGCGAATGCCAGCATGGTTTGGTTGCCGTCTGACGCAAAAATGGCAGCATCTGAATTCGTGCTCGAATTGAAACCCACAAGGAGCTGGTCGACACTGGAGTCGTTGATGTATTGTGTGGCGCTTCCAAACCGGTGAATCGCCTGCATCAAGCAGAAGGAGCTGCTCACATATGGTTGTCATATACGTCAAATGTGTCGTCGAAGTGGACCACTCCCTCGAGATTATCCGGCGTGATAGCGCCCTTCACAGACTGAGGGAAGTCCACCTGATGGACACCGCCCACGGTGTGGCCGCACGCGACGAGCGCTGACATACTCTCAGTATTCTTGGTAAGTGGCGGCACCGCAAAACAAACCAATCATTTCGGTAGCATTGAATCCTTGACGCGCGAATTCTGCTATGTGAGTTTGCAGAGACTCTGTGGGCTGCGGGACACCAAAGGGTCCGGCCTCCGTTGCGTCGATACGTCCTGGGCGAAAGGGAATGCTTGGGCCGGCACAATTCTTGATCGCAAGGATGACACTACGTGAACTCAGTAAAAGCCAACCCAGAACCAAAAAAAGAAGCGTACCCAAGGGCAAGGACGTCGGAAACTGGAAATCGTGACGTTTTTTGAGCGTTAGAACTTTTTAAAAGAGGATTGATACTGACACGAAATCCGCTTTGTTTGCAGAGGGCCAAAAAACGAGGCGGTTGTATTGAATGCGGTGCCTATATTCTCCGGTCGGTTCGTCTCAAAAGTAATCGACCCGTCTAGGCCACCGAGTCCCGTGGCAGAATTATATGTTGCGACATCGTGGTAGGCGCTAGTGGACGGTAGTTAGTAATTCATGCCGCACGCCGATAGGTCCACGACCCACGTCCTTAGCCACTCCGCTGTATTCTGACGACCTGGGAATGAACCGGAAGCCGGTGATTGCGAACATGGAGTGACTTCGTCGACGATTCCGCTGGAGCTGAAGCCAGAAGATACAGTGTAGAAATCCTCGAGCGTGTCGTATGGGCTGGGCCAAATATATGCCCGCACAGGGTAGACTGCCGCGAGAAGAAGGTATGTCGCTTTCCGAGACCACATCGCTACTGGGAGCTCAAGGTGAGAGAACACTGAGTAGCGCTGGGTACTCAGAGCACCTCCCTGCGTCTTATACTCCTAGATATTCGACTGCGGCGTGACAGCCCTGACACAACTATCGTCAAGCTTAATTGTCCCAGGTTGAATCTTTTCCGGCGCCGGTCTTCGAAGGCCGTTGAACCAGCATTCACTGATGAAAGCGAGGATCGACTCGGGCGTGACAGTCCAGAGCGTATTCGAATTTCGCAGGCTGAGCCCTCTAAAAGTCCCGAAATCACAGAAATGTCAAAAAAGTGATGTCTGATTTCGCAAAAGTGACGACCAAAATGGGATCGGCATAGCCCCAAAGTCCACCAAGAGTTCAAAATCTCGTACTTTTACCCCTTTTTCTTTTCTTTTTTTGGTGCGGCAAGTAGTGAAGGATTCCTGTTGCATCCCAATTGAGCTCGAGGGTGGGCTCATCACATCAGTCACCATCTTCGGTCAAAAGTCGCGACCGATCTGCAATATCTAAAAGCTATTTTTGGCGTTGCATCAGGGCGTGACAATCCGGTCCATGACCGTGTACGGCGTTTCTGACAGCACATTTATAAAAGCGAGTCACGGAGCTGACCATTCCACAGCGGCTGAGCGTTACCGAAAGCGAATAAGGGAATCGTTAGGCCACGCATGTCCTATACTTCCACGATCGCCGTCGGCCTCCGACGGAGGTTCAGAAGTTTGAAGGGCTTGAGCAGATCTCGGCAATCACCGCATCATTCCTGGATGACAGGGACGATCTTTTGCTCTTGCACCCAAACCCCAACCTCGTTCTGCTCAGCAGCCCCAACTACTCCGTGGCATTCCCAGTAAATCGATCGTTGGTCGTCCATACCTACCACAGACACCGAAGTCCCCCGTTTAAGTTGTCAAAGAGCTGTCGTGCCACTGGTCACAGATTTTCCTACGGCCGGGCTGTAGAAGCCGTTGACTTGCCAGGAATAACCCAGTTTGGTGCGTCGAGTCCGCTCAAATCTCTGCTCAATTGGAGCTCTCTCAGCGGAGCGAGGCGGCCCAGTCTAAAATTTTGTACCCTGTCAGCACTGTGACTCCGTCGGTGCGTGAAGCCAAATTCTGGGCTTGTAGCAAGCGATACATAAAAATCGTGATTTCTGACAGTACCTTTTCTGATCAATCTTCAACGTACGTTCATCCCAACGTTCCCAGCTTCGGCACCTCTGTGCTAGTACTACGGTCGTCTGAGAGCCCACGACCCCCACGTGAATGGTCCGCGTTACGCCTTGGCACTCCGTGCCACCAGAACTTTCACACACTCCACTTTGCCGAGTTCTATTCCAGTGGTGCTGGAGCACCCATTCGGGGCGAGTTCTGCCCTGGGGACACTTGTTGAAATACGCCTAGGCCTGTCAGCGAATCCGGCGCCTACGCTTCTCGTCCCACGCGAAAGATAGTCATCAAAGGTGTCATCGTTAGAACGGGAATCTCGTTCTATTCATTACTCATATGTACCCATATAGGCTTCGCTATATTCGTCGGTTCCTACAGTCTCTTTTTCTGGTCGTCATATTCACCGCAAGAGGCTTTTCACATTCATTGCGTCTCCCCGCTCTAATACTCTACGGATAAATCCAACAGGTCGCCCTCAATTAGCCATCTTGCATCGTTTTCTTCTCTGCTTGAATTTGTGGATTTAGTCATTGAAAGCCGGTCGATAGTTCTGGAATCTGTAACGGCAAGAAAAATGCGCGGTTTGCGGCGAGCAGACTTGGAAAGTTTTCCTTGGGACCGGTTTTGTGGAACTTACATCCGGGTTGCGTTGAGGATTACGGTGCGGATGCTAGAGTTTCTGTAGTCGGAGCCAGCTGCTCATTCCGTCACTCATTCACCGGTATCGTGTCATCCGAGTCTTGAATTTCCGGACCTCGGGGAGAAGGATGCTAATCGAGCAACAATGGTCAGAGACAAAAATCTGATGCGTCAAGCACTTGACTTCACATTACGTACCAGCACTTTGAATCACTCGCCCCGCCTGCGAAGAGTCAACCCACGTAAGTATCTCGCTCGCGCTCGCCCATATTGCATGCACGCTCTTCATGGTCTGAATATGGATCTTTAGTATCGGGTTTACATGTAACTTGATAGCAAATTCTCGGTGCCGCATAGAGTTGAATTTTTTTTCAGTTCTCGGGTTAGTCTCTCTTCCTAAATGTTGTATTGAGCGCGGTAGGAGCTAATACTCATTCCAGTTTAGGATAAAGCGACCTCGAACTATTTCAAGACTGTCAAGGAAACTAAATGTTTCAAGAGCATTATCAGTCCAGTTTAAAGACGAGGATGATAACCACACACAAAAATCCCGATTAATTCCAACCAAATCCAAATCTGCTTCTCCCCTCGTGCTCAACACCCCGTAAAAAGCTGGGAGTTATCCAGTGACTCGTACGTGGTTCCGCCTACGACCGCAACCAGGTCAAACGACACGATGCTGGCGTGGACAGTCAGGAACCCGTCATTCGCCACAAACGTAGCGCTATGCGTGTCGTACAACAGCGAGGGCGAGCTTCCCACGTGGACCAGCTCGGCGCGAATGGTAATTTGCTGCAACATGAGCGAGCCTTCTTGTGCGGCGGCGTAGGTGTAGTTGAGGTACGCGGAGGACACCATACCCATGTCGTTTCGAATCCGAATTTCGAAGAAGCTCAAGTACAAGTTCAGCTGCACATGGGGATGGCTAGGGTGAACGCACCACAGCATTAATGGTAGAGTTATTGTTCACAGATCCGTAGCAGTTGTCTGCGAGCTGGAAGAGCACGACGTCCTGGCACGGGAATCCACCGGCACCGGTGAGTCCTGGAGGATGTTGTGCAGGTTGTTCAGGAGCGAAGCGGTAGCGTGGTTGCAGGCGAGTGAGGCGGTCTGGATGGTCTCCATATCCTGCGTACCGTTCTCACGCACTCCCTGGGTGATCTGGACCGCGGCGAGATTGCGGGCAATGACGTAAATGAGGGCTATAGAGTTTCTCGATGCATGTAGGTCGCCCCAATCGGCATATATGCGAAGAATACGGAAGCGAGAGGGCGTACCGCCGTCCTGAAGTGTGATGGCCTCAAAGCGTGGCGCGATCATGGTGGTTATTCGCGAGCCAACCAACGGACACTAGGGCGGAAGGTTCACAGCTGCGACTAGGGGTGGGAGCGAGCAACGGGGAAAAAGATCTAGACGTACCGGACCGCCTAGGAAATGAGGTGAATGATACAAAATATATAGTATGTAACATAGGAGAAGAATGAAAAATACCCAGTTTGAGACAAAGCACTAAGCAATAAGATACGGAATGTGAAAGGGGCGATTCTGAGGTGGGCAGTTATTTCAATGACTCCGGCGACAGAACATGGCGGGGGGGAAATGGCTCAGGGAGGTGCGTGAGAGCGGCTCGGTGAGTTGGATCATACAAGCTGACGAGATGGGAAAGATGCGGCATTTCATCTTGTTCCGTCTTTAGAGAGCGATCCACGGTTGGGGCCGGAAATCTCCTCCTCGAGTCCTTCATTGGCGTACGATGGCTCGCTCAACCACGGGAAGTTTCGAAGTCACCGAGCTACGATTCAACCATGCGTATAAATCGACAGCCAAGTCAATGCATTTCCTTCAGATTGAGCTCCTGACACAAACATCGCATCAGTTCTTCATGAACATTCACTCCCGCTCCGGCTTGCAGGTCCAGGTCGGGTTCAATTCTTCGCACGTGACATCCAGCATTTTCCACCAACCTTTTGCTCTGCGCGACGTTTTGGGGGTCCCACCCGAAGAGATCTCCATCTCGCTCTCCTGGATGTGCTGTACTTACTCCCTTCTCAAGTTGCTACAGTTCCACCCCATCGAACAACGCAGAAATACATGCGCAGGTTGGTTCATTTCGCTCAAATTGCCTCGGGTTCCGTCAAAGCGATTATGATTATATAGATATGTAGTTTAGTCCAGAGTGGTCCAATTCAGGCACAAGGCTCGACGATTTCAATCAGCAGCGACACGGAATCAGGATAATATAACAGCATCTGCCGTCTGTGAATCCACACACGCAGTCAGAACTTTTCGTTCAACTTCGGTAACTGGATCACAAACAGCACACGTACCCGGACAAGGAATACACCCGCCCCGCATCCTCTCTGTCACGGTCCCCCTCGCAGTCATTGTCGGTGCCCGGGGTGGTTGGGCGGTTACAACTCGCGAAGATGTATGTGTGTGCGGTGGGCAAGGGGGCAGGAAGGTCTGTAGCAAGCTCTGACAAAGCCAAAGCTTTTTGTGTGTGCCTAGTGCTGGCCAAAAATACGATTCGAAAAATTTAATTTTGAATATATTTAAATATGTATAAATATGATACGGCTTGGGATGTTTCTGTTGAATGGGTGACTTCCCGTAAGACAAATTTGTATTTTTCAGATACTTCGCGGTGCCAATGATGGGAAGTATGAAATGAAAAACCTATTTGTATTCATGTCGACTACTTACCCGTAAGACACTCGATATACAATACATACACCTTTTATTATCCAGCTTTCGGTGCTTTCGGGTTATTCTTAGGTGATTGGCTAGCAGAGAAATAACACCCAAAATTTAGAGTTGGGCCTATGGGAATGCATCCCGCATCATTGCAGGTCGGTCTTAATTGGAGAGGTACTCAACAAAAACGCACCAAGACAGCAATCTGCAGGTACGCGACGGCGCAGCGCCGCCATGAATTTGGGGCAGTGTGGATGGAGGAATGATCATATTGCGGTGCCTGAAGGTGGCGGTGACGAACGACATGAAAGTCGGTGCAAAATGGTGGTCGGCGTGTACGAGGAGGAAGAAGAGGATGGAGGAAAGGCGATGTGAGCGATGTGACGTGAGCCTCGACTCCGACCCTCGAGGCTCGAGCCGTGATCCGGCATTGCCTATTTCGGTTTGTTTCAATGTTCTATTCGGGGGGTCCTGACCCCCCGAACAGATACTTGAGTATACGAGGGTAGGACGGAGTGTAAGCGAGATCTGAGGTCGATGGGGTCCTGATGGGAGCACCGGCATCTCGGCAAACCGACAAAAGTATGTGATTTTACACACTTTTGTCTTACGGGAAGTCACCCAATATGAGAATATGAATACAATAAAATATGAATATGTTATGATCCGGGCCCAAGTGTATTCAAAGGTAGGAAAAACCCGAGGCATATGGAATCAATATGCCTTACAGGCATGTCCTTTGCATGTGGGTGATCCATGGAACAAAGGTGTCAATCACCTTTGTCCCATCTTTGTTTTTGACCTTGAGTCACCCCCAAAAACAAAGATGGGACAAAGGTAATTGACACCTTTGTCCTACGGATCAACCACATGCGAAGGACATGCCTGTAAGGCATATTGATTCCATATGCCTCGGGTTTTTCCCCCGGTGTTAGGGCTTAGGCTTTGAAATTTTGAGGCCAGGCCCGGCCCTCATGCCTAGGCCTGTGTACCTGCACATGAGACTGCAGTAAATGTCAGAAAGACCCAACAAAACTTTACCTGAGCTCCCCTGGCGTCATTTTGAATGAACTAATGTCTTGTGCCCCATATTTGCACTCTTTTTCAGGTTCTGGAAATATTATTTCGAATTACAAAACGAATCTTACCTCCCAAAAGATCACCAATCGAGATACAATGGAGATTTCTGTCCGGATTGTGAAGTCAATAGATCAAGTAACATTCCCTGAACTTGATAAATTGATTTTAGAACTTTCAACTCTCCCTCAGATATCAAATTAATTGCTCACCTCAGGCCCGGGCTCAGGCCCAAGCCCGGTCAAGCCTAGCCCTGGTTGAGGGCTTGCCTGAGAATCCCTAAGCCCGAGCCCGTCCGAGCCCGCCCAAACCGGGCCTTTACAGCTGTTTTCATATACCTTGACACCGCCAGTTTTTTTGCGTCGTTGTTTCGCTTTTGATGCTTTGATAGAATTACACAGGTGTGATCTGCCGCTCGTACTACGAGCGGCAGATCACTGTACGGCCGTAACCGTATACGGTTACGGTGGGGAACCCTAGCTCGTAGAATGGAGGTGGGGTGCGGTGGGGGAAAGACAATTCTGGCACGCTTATTTGCCCCAAATTGAGGGTGCCGGCGGATCAAGTCTATCTACAGTAATTCTATCAAAGCATCAAAAGTGAAACAGTGACGCAAAAAAACCGGCCGTGTCAAGGTGTATGAAAACAAGTACAACTGTAACATCACTCTTCGCCAACGTTGCCGCCGGCGACCCTGCGAACGCAATTATGACGTAGCCTAATCCCGCTGATCTCCGGGCCAGGATCAAGTCGGATCAATGGGATCAATCTTTCCTACTTCCCACTAGAAATCTCTTTACTCCCTCGCGCGCGATGCGACCGCTTCAAATTATTTTCTTTACGCATTATGCTGAGCATTTGCCCCTCAATATAGCGTCTAAATTCGGCGGAGTCCTTTACCTCCGTCAAACCTGGAATGTCGAGGACACTTGGTCATCCGCATATGAGATTGAACGTCGAGCTTGTGGACTTGCCTAATCGGAGGATCCGTGGAATCACTACCTCCTGGACTTTAGACTGCAACTAAACTCTGCGCGCCCTGAATGACATGCCCATGACTCGACTCGTACACAAACGGACCTCGCCCACCCTTAAAAGTTTGTGTCGACTTGGATCCTATTGTATTTCGTTTGGGCGGTGAGACCTGGGTGCCAACCCTGCCGAAGGGGTTTACTTCACCTGTTTCAGTTATTCTTGTGCTGACGTTCCTAGCATTACCCCATCGTTTAAAGTGCCGGTGCCTTGACAGTTTCCCTCCAATCTTGGAGATGAACTTCTCGCACGTTAGCCGAGAATCAATGAATCCCAAACAACTCTGCCGTAAAGTATTCGTCGTGGCAACGGAGTCTAAGATTTGCTACAAATATCGGTGCCACTTGCTTCCTCGACGCCCTCAAATTCGTTCGACATGTTGATCAACTCGTTTGTATTCTCGATCTTGAAGTCACTGGCATCTTACCGGTCCTTAGATATAATGAGCAACTGGTCGCCAGCTGGATCAACTGTATGCTTTTCATGCTCGAGTTGGTTCTTGCGGTTCGCTACTTCCAGCACTCATCTCGACCGCCGCTCCACAGAGCTGGAATCGCTGGCATGCTGGCCTCCGACATGCTTTGCACTTTCACAATCTGCGCTAGAATCTATCAGCTTGTTTCCCTCTATCCTAGCGGGATCCCCGACAGCTTCCCGGATTTCATCTTGTATACCACTGCGGTGATCTTGTGCACGACGTACGCCACGTCATCATTCGCGAAGCTATTCCTGTGTGTTTTGTACTTCAACTTGTGAGTACCCTTTCAACGATCCATATATCCTTTGAAAATGTCGACTCCTTCCAGAACGAACAGGCGAGTCATCTGTGCCATTCTTGTCTTCGGCATCGCGTTTCAGGTACGTAAGTTGTGTTGGAATTCTGGCTCCGGTCGTGCTCACAAATTAGTTTGCGTTTTCGTATGCATCGGCGATTTTAATCATGGCGACCGGGTCGCCACTCGGCTGGGCCATGCTAGCATCCAGGTAGGTGGTATTAGTCTCTGTGACCTCAGTTCGCTGAATATTCTAGAATTGGGGCCATTTCAAGCTCTGTCACAGACAGTATGATTGCTGCTGCTCTTCTTTACACATTCATCCGAATGGATGCAACTGCGTTTCGAAGTTCAACACATAGGTAAACCATCAATTTACGTGCATCTTTCGAATAATTACAGGTGCATTTGCTGTTGTAGTCTACTCCGGCGGCTAATTGCTCTGTTTTTCTCATCGGGCGTCATCGTCGCTTCGACAACTCTCCTTTCGTCGCTCCTACTGTTGAACGGAAGATCCGGTGTGTTTCTTTGGTTGACTCTGCCTCGGGTCGAAACTCATCTAGTTTCCTGAATCTTCCAGCCTACGTGCTGTTCTTCTATCCACTAGGGCGAGTGTACGCTCTGACCATCTTGGGTAATTTTGCGCGTACCTGCGCAGCACACACCAACGACGACACCTAAACTAAATACTATCACTGGCAAAAGCACTACTGTCTTCCTTGTCAATCACACTCCCGCCGATGACCAGGCTGTCATAGCATCCCATCTCCCCGTCGGTCTACACTTGTCCGACCGTTCGAGTGCTAACGGCTTTTAGGATCCACATAACGTGCCGATGGCCGCCATACCAGGCAAATTCCAATTGCAACGCAATCCACGTCCATCTGACGTCGGCTGCTCAGCCTAACATTGGCCCTAATCGTTCCGATTGCAACCCAACGGTTGGGACACCCAAAGTATAGACGAAATCTGATTTTCTCACTTGGGCGCCAAATTTCGATTTTTTTTCAGGGGTGTCCCCAAACCCGAGGTGAAAAGTTGTTAGGTATCTGCTCAATACAAATGTGTGCCAGATCCTCCAGGCGCAAATTACGGCCTATCATTACACCAGATGGGAGATCGATATCACCCGGAACTGACCGCTGTCTCGGAGTTTGAACAGGTTGCACTGATAAGGTAAAATTATACAAGTATAATCACAATGCATAAAATTGTGCATATACCCGCATACCTTCGAGGTTACAGGCTCAATCCAATGCATAATGAAAAATATGCATTATGAGCAAATGCATTATGAAAAAGTCAACTGTATACTTTGCTACACTGCGCCGGAACACCGCCTCACTGCGTCCGTGTCGATCAGGCCACCTAGTGTGGTAAAGCCAGGAAGGTCAGGACGAATAACTGAAACAGGTGAAGTAAATCCCCTTCGCAGGGTGGCGGCGATCAAAAACATCAGAAACCAGGCTTTTTGGTCTTCTAAACGGCATGCGTCTCTGGCCTCTGACCATTTAGATTTGGTATCGGTAGACGGAGGGTTAACTCAGACGCTCGGAGTGCCAAAATTAATGATCTTTGGCAAGAGGATCGCCGGAAATGCTTGTTTTCTGGTTCCGTGTAAGTGAGACTTCCGGATGAGCGCTAAGTAGCCCACAGCCACAGGGAATGCAGTGACCGAACAGGCGGAATCAGAAAAGACAACCCAGCCAAAGGACTGGAAATTGAGGTTGGGGGAGATGAAACGCTCCATAATTTGAGTGCAAGAGCACAATCAACCAACGTAAGACAACGTAAATTCGTGAAACGTGCAAGTTACACTATGATGAGAGATATTCAATAACCAAATTCAGGAAAGAGTTCCCAGAACGAAAAACAACCAAGTTGAACAAGTTAAGGTGAATATAATCGGGTAGTACCCATCTTCGTCACTTAGTTACTTCGCTTATTTCGCTTATTTTCGTGAAACCTCGTCACTTTGATCGCATTTAGTGAAAGTTCGTTACTTCTGATGATTTTCTGTGAAAGTTCGTCATTTTAACTCAGCACGTTCCAAAACCCGGAAGCATCGGCCATCAGTGTTCCTTCAGCACAAGGCCGGGCGGGTTTTTTATATAGATACCTTACCCTAACACTAACTGCTAACCTTAACCCCTAACCACTAACCGCTAACCTCTAACCACCCTAACCACCTAACCCAAACCCCTAACCGCCTAACCCAAACTCCTAACCACCTAACCCGAACCTAACCGGCTATGCTCGGCACACTGCTGATACCCGTCACTTCGTGATGCGCCGAGCAGTTGCCGTGTATCAAACAACTCACGAACTTCCTCAAAAACATGCTAATGTGACGAACATTCACAGGTTCCCATCAAAGTCACGAAGATTCCCGAACTTAGGCGAAGTAACGAAGTGACGAAAATGGCGTGGACTCATATAATCGGATTGATTGACTTCACGACAGAACCAACATCGAAAAATCGCCACCAAGTGCCAGGTGCACGCCTACGAGGCGTGAAATAGACTCTCGTAGACAGACGCTACAAACAGAATTTAGTTCGTACCTCGCTTGTTTGTAGTCTGTTGATTACGTCGATCGCTTGATTACTGGCCAGTGGCAGCCACTGTTATTACCATTCTTCGCGACATTACATATGTGACCAAGTGGCAAGACGCGTCGCGTCTTCTTCGGTTCCACCACCTTCCGTTGGCCCAACACACGTTCTTCCCTAGTCCTCCGTCTACTCCGGGTACGAAATGGGTGAAAATCCGCCGCCTGAGCGCCCTAAACGAGCATACAAGAGAACTCCGGCACTAGTGCCATTGTAGGCGTGAAACGGGACTGGTAAAAAGCCAACACAACCGGTCCCCAAATCAAAAGATTGAACAAAATTTCGCGTATCTTCACATCGACTGAGCAAAAGAGACCAAGTTACAATATCACTCTGAACGCACCAAAAAAAAAAGGGTAGGTTATTTTATACACACTACGAGAGACGACAAAAATAGTAGTCATATCTCCCAAACTCGACTTCGAATACGTTTAAATGTCAGTATCGACTAAAAATCTCGGGGAAACTCACTTATTAGACCAAGAATATTCTCAGCAATCAAATGTTCCGAGGTAGATTCGAGGGTCAAATAATGCACCGGCTTGAAGTGTCTGTGTCTTGGAAGACGGGATAAAAAACCACAAACATTATTGTGAGTATATTCAACAGTCTGGACCCGGCGTCCAAAACTGTAAGGGACGGACCGGTCTGTGCGACCACCGAATGGACGGGCTGACCCATGAACGCCGTGTCCCGACGGCCGTGTCCTGTTCAACAGACGGGTTCAGCCGGGATTTGGTTGGTATATAACACCCAGAAAAATTACATCTGAGCCAACCAATCTCGAGATCCATCTACCCTTTACAGCCTTTGAAATTACCATGAAGTTCTTCCCACCCTCATCTTGACTGCGTTGACGCTTGCCCCTTCTGTTATCGCCCATAACGAACCTACAATCCCCGCCGTGACCCTGTAAGTCGCGTGTGCACTATCTATCATCTTGGATCGTGATTTTTGATAATGGGGCTGGCAGCACCGAAGTTGTTGACACTGTCCGAGTCGTTCCCACGGTCATTCCCACCTGAGATTTGGAAGGTGGTTGACGCAAAGTGGGTGGTGAATGAAGAGTGTTCGAAAGAGTGTCAGAGTGAGTCGGCTGGAGGGTGGTGCCTACATGGAAAGTGATCAACCATGAGTGCTTACCAGGGTTTGACAGGGCCAAATTTCTGAATCCCAAGTATTTCCAGCTGGCGGTGTCTTTCATTACCCTTTGGCAGCTCAAGTTGTGTTCGTTCTTGAAGTAGACCTTGTTGGCGTTTGAATGGATTGTTTCTCCTACAATGGACGGCTTGATTATTTTCACTGCTGAGTGCACCACAAGAGCGAAGAAAGTATATCCGTTGGATGCAATCCAGGACCGTCACGATCCTGGTCCTAATTCCAAAAATTTCTCCGTCCAGCCAAATAAGGAAACTCATGCACCAATCCGGAAATCACTCGCCCAGCTTCCTGTGTTGGTCAGAAAGCCTCGAGCTCGAGCAAAATCTGTAGGCGCGATCGTACTAGTACATAACAGATACATAAACCGGTCTGTTCAATTCAATTCATTATTTATTCAATTTCACTGTCCGTTTCTTGCTTTGTCCGTCATACACTCTTGAACCTCTTCTTCTTCGCCTGCTCAACCCGCCCTCTGCACGCCGACCAACTAGCACGAGTGGGGCCGACGTGGGCGGAGACCCTCAGGGCCGAGCTCAGTACAGCCCCGTATCTTTTCTAATCTGAGTCGTGGTTCAAGCTACGCTACGAAAATCGGTCAGCACACACACTTCAAGACGATGAGGAGAGGGGAAGCAGGAAAGGAAAGCAGGAAAGAAAGAGGAAAAGCGGGCAGGTACTCACCCGCCGTCCCGCCACCGCTCCCGTCTTCCGTGTGGTGCGTGACGATATTCCGCCCCTCCCCAAAGATGTCCACCAGGCCCTCGTGCACGCTGTCCGCGAATCCCGGGTATTTCTGGAAGACACGTCAGCAGTCAGCTACGCGTGTGCAGAAGGGGGGAGTAGGGAGGGGGCAAAGGAGGGGAGAGTGCGATGTGTCCGTGTCCGTCAGTGTATATACGGGGGGAAACAGCAACGCACATTATACAACGAGCTGTCCGCGCCCACTTCACACCCACCCTCCAGATCCTCGTACGTCATCTTGCTCACCACCGCCGCGATCCCACACGCACTCAGCCTCGCTACCCTCCTCCCAATCAGCTTCGCCAGCGCGCGGAAGAACTACAAGTCCGCGCTCGAGACGGCGCGCGCGAAGAAGTGCGTGAAGATGCCTGGGGCAATGTTAGTTTATTCAGGGCGACGCGGAAGTGGACAGGACGGGAGCCTACGCACCGATGCCCATGAGCAGCTCGTCCGTGGGGTCGCTCTCGGGCAGTGACAGGAACGCAGTGTCGAAGCCGTACGCCGCTTCGAGCTTGTACATATTTTGCCCGAGGAAGAGCACACTCTTGTCGATGAGCTCGCAGATGACGAGGCGCAGGATCTCGCTGAGGTAGCGGCCAGAGATAAGTTTCTGGGATGAGGCGAGTGAGGGAAGAGTGAGGCGAAAGGCGGGTTAGTCGAGGCGAAGGGGAGGACGTAGGTGAGGAAGGGAGGGAGTGGGGGAAAGTCGGTCGTAAGAAGAGAAAAGGCCGAATGGAAACGCAAATGTCGAAGCTGCGAGTGAGTCTTTGTCAGTCAGTCGAAAGTGAGTCGCAAGTCAAATGGGGCGAAAAACGCGGGGGAGTAGGTGGAGCAAGGGAGGGAGGTGAACAGCTTATCCGACGTATCATCCACAGTCGCGTCGTCCAATAATCAAGGCCTATGTTCCAGTTGGCGTGCATCAGCGTCAGCTTACTCCTCCCTGCACAGTGCACGCGTCTTCACTGGTAGTGATGTTCCGGCCTGGGCCTGAGGCCGCAAAGCCCCGGCTTTTTGGCTCGGCTAGCCGGGCCCAGGCCGAGCCCACATGTGGGCTTGAGCCGGCTTTTGGCTCGGCCTGGCACTCCTCCAAGCCCAGGCCGAGCCGGAAAGCCGCGGCTTTTGTAGGTCCAAAGTTGTGATTTTGTGACACGAGGCCGCAACTTTTTTTTTTGGTCTTGAATACATTGAAATAAGCTCAGAAGGCAGATATGATTTATTCTTTTGCAAACCAATGAAGTACGAAATAATGCAGGCTCAACTGCAGGGAACTTACAAGCGGTCGATGCCATCAATTTTAGGCATCGCTCAATCATCCAGGTGCAACTAAATACTCCGGTACTTTCAAAAGAATTCTACGCAACCCAACCTGTTTGTCGCACAGCCCCATGAACGAGGAACATACTGAACACAATTACATACCTTCATTGGGTCCCGCGACCACACAAGGCTCTAAAAAGAAATTTCACCAAAAGCCCCGGCCTAGGCCGAAGCCAGGCCGAGGCCGAGCCGGGCCTGGTGGGGGCGGCCCGGCCTGAGATTTTTGAAAAGCCCAAGCCCCCAAAGCCGGGCCGAAGCCGCGGCTTTCAGGCCAAGCCCAGGCCGGAACATCACTAGGACTCTTCAGTAGGTCGAATACTTACTGGGACAGAACATCGGAAATCGAATATCGCCCGCTCATTTCATCCTCGGGATATCAGCAACCTTCTCCATATATGCGTCATTGCCGCCTGTCCCAAAATGACATGGATTTAAGGTAGCGCGAGGTGGTAGAGGATGAGAGTGATGGATTGTTGATAGAGCACGACTGGGAGTAACAACCGTAAACAAATCCTCGGCTTCGGCGGCTACCATGTGCAATGCTGGCAGTGACTCTAGTAGCGGCGCGGTGCTGATTATACCACGCGAAAACAGCTGATCAGCGCTGAGCGGTGTGTTCAAGGCAAGCTCAAGGTTTGCTGAATCCTGATATAGAACGTCATGAGTCCACCTTCTCTACTCTCACACGTCGCCTTATAATTACAAGAGCACGAGAAGCCTGCATCGCGGCGAGGAAGCGACAGAATCGTCTTGCCGTCGGGGCAGACGATGGCCATGCACACAAGGACCCAGGACGAGGAGGATCTCGCGCCTGCAACCAAGAAGTAACGGTGATATTCCGCACGGGAGACGGACATACATAGATCTAAGTTTTCATGACGATCATCGTTATGCTAACCTGTTGTCACGACTCACGCAGGATGATGGCGGACCTCCGGAAATACGAGAGTTCGATCGATGTAAGTACGTACTCGCTGGCCATTATTACTCACGCCGCGCGATCTGGAGGCGAATTGTGGGACTGACGGTACATCCGCCAGGTTCACACATGCGAATGATCGTGGATGGGTTCAGGGAGACGCTCGAGCTCGGCCTCGCTAAGCCCAAACAGACAGTGGTGCGTATCGAATTCCTTTGACTTTCGATCTCGGGGTGGGACTTTCTATTTTTGGGATTTGGGCAGGAGGCGGTTGGTATGGGATGCGCATGATTTGGATGGGATGCGTCCAAGCTGAGCGGAGGAAGGCGAAATTATCGCGATTTTTGGATGCCCGACTGGCGCAGCCAATTTGAATCCCAGATCTTTGTGGGGAGATTATCACGACTTTCTTTGGGCTTACCACGCCCGTCTGCGTCGAGCGATTCACGAACGAGACTTCGGTTTCGGCGGACGCGCAAATCCGATTTCGATCCCGAGCTCCGTGGGTCTGGAGCGGGACGGTGTGTGACTCCGGGCTTTGTGGATTTTTTGTTTGTTTTTTTTGGCGAGGATGGAATTATCTCGTTTCGGCGGGCTGGCTATGCACGGCGAAAGCCGAGCAAGGGGCGTACTTCACTTTGGGCGGAGGCGCAATTGCGGCTTCGATTCCAATCCCGAAGCTTCGTGGGTCAATCCCTGTATGATCCCTGGCTCCAGCGGCGTGGGACGACTGGCTCTGTGAGACGATGCCTAGTTCCGTGGAATGATTTGACTTGTGCGAGGGCGAATCGTTTTATTTCGTGGGCGCCGCGCTATTCTCGAGCCGAGCACGTTCACTTCAGTTCCCTCGCAGCCGCCGATGACATCGCGCATCGGGTCATCCGTTGCCCAGCACACGCGCTCGAGTTCAGCATCCACGTGGCGTGGGCTTGCAGCTGTCGGAGCATTCTTGCCCCTGGGCCAGGAACGAGCGAGAAGTCTGTCCATGATGTTAACTTCTTCCAAGTGGATCTCTTGGAAAAATCTGGGTGTGCTGGCTTAGCTGGAGAGAATTTCTGAACCGTATTGCATTCCGAAGGCTGGCCCAAATCGACGATAAGCCCAGTACCTTGGCAGGTACACGGTGATTGGACTGTCCTCTTCCAAAATTACTCTCCGCCCACTCATCGTCCGCGAAATGATAGTTATATACTCCATTTCTGTTGTGTACATTGCGCATCCAGCAGTACATCACGGTATTTGTTTACCCACGGACGGAGATCCATTGTCTGCGAAGCCTGATGATTATCAGCGTCTTATCAGTCATCGTGTTCCCAGGAATATTCGCTGTGCCTGGGTCGCGCTATCTTGGCCAGTGACCCGCTAATAAAAGAACAGAACAGGAAAAACGATGCCACGCACTGGCACTCTGTCCTTTAATTCTGACCTCGGCAGCTGGGTCGCGCTATCTTGGCCGGTGACCTGCTAAATAAAGCAGCAAAACAGGAAGAACGATGCCACGCACTGCGCCCTGCCCTTTAATTCTGACCTCGGCAGCAGATCGGAAGCACATCTGGCTTCTCGCAATCTCGTCGGCACTGTGATATCGCCATTCCAAACGGTGATTAGCCGCTTTTCACGATGTATGACCACTGCGTTCGTTGGCCCAGCAGCGGTCCCTCTCCGCCATCCCCCATCGTACCTCAGTTTTCTATGCATCAAACTACTCGATGAGCGCGGAACAAATTCAGACCCAACTGTCCGTCCTTGCATCCTCGTCCTTTTGAGATGCCCTATTGATCATCCCTGTAAGGGCAACCTCAGCTCGGCGCAGAGCGCGGGAGACTAGCGGGAGAATCCGAAGCAACTCAATTGAATGGTACTAAATACAGGTTTCTAGAATACGCACCTAGCGGGAGAATCCGAAGAGAAGAAAGGATGAGGATTCTCACGCTAGGCGAGGTTTTTTAAGTACTAGCCAGTAGCACGTGTCCGGAGGGATCGGCAGAGGTCTCGAGCTTGATCACACAGCACGTGCCAGTGAGAGCGGCCGGACGGACGGAAGGGAACAGAGTCCGGAGGGACGGGAGGTGACGTTCCGGATGGAGGCGCAGGCTGGGGTGCGAGTCCGGAGGCCGGACGAAGGATCGGACGAGGAAGCGGGGCAGTGCGATGGGCCGGAGCCGGACGGACGGACGGATGGACGGACGGACGGGCGGTTCCCCTGACAATCCCGGTCAACAGGAATTCAAATGCCTACTTCGATCTAGTGTCGTTTTCAATCCTGTTCTACGAATATTGGATCACACTGGACTGGGAAATCTCGCGATATTGGGGAACACGACTGTCATGGCCGAAAGCACTATTCTTTGCAAATCGATATGGTACTTTACTAGGAAATATACCAGTCGGTGCGTCTAGGTGTCTAACTTCCGCGATACCGATCCTCACGATAATCTATAGTTATGGAATATTTCTGGAGTGAAAATAGCACGCCCACGAAAATCAAGGTTAGCGCTTGTGATTCCGACGACAGCGATATACCCTTAATTACCCTAGATGTGCTCTTCTCTCTTTATTCAACGGCTTCCATTTTGCTAAGAAGCCATATTACCAGATGTCTGGCCTTGGAATCATACCACCAGTACTTCATCATCGCGACCCAGGTGCTGGTTGGAGGTGAGCCTGAAAGCTTATTGTCGAAAATACCGATCCTTACGAGCATTTCCTTTCAGTAATGCTCATTTTGCGAACTTACGCACTTTATGAGCGCAGCAAACGCGTGTTGGCCCTGATGATGACGGTCACTGTCGGCGTCGTGGTTATTGGCTTCGTGCGTCCAACACTCATCCGTTATGATAATTACTGTAAGATCGAGCTAACGTATTTATTTGCTTTTCAGTGGTCGGTTCTCAGCGGAAAATCCGTCGAAAAAAGCACCAATTTATCTCTGTATTTCGGATGCAACTATCCAACGTCTCGGGCGCAGTTAGTTCTTGTCTTGATTTTTCTCGAAGGAGTCCGGCTGACCTTAGGATCCTTTTTTTTCAGAGGCCTCAGTCTGGCTGCCGCATGGGCCGGCGTGGCCGTGTTCGACTGCATGTACGTATGTTTTTCTCCGATCAAACCTTTGTGACGGAAATTGCATAGGATTTTCTTCCTCACTTTGTACCAAGGTTTCACGCGACGCCGACCAAACGGCTCCCCTCTTCTCGCTGTATTATTACGCGATGGTACGGGCGTCTTTCGCCCTTCCCCATCCCCATCTTTCCGATTTAACTAACTCACTTTTTTCCCTGGCCAGGGGCTGTATACTTCGGTGTTATGGTGTTGTCAAACCTCTCTAATATTGCAACGTTTGTTGTGAGCGAGTTCAACCCACCCTACGTTCTACCAATTTTTTGTGATCCAAATCTACATCTCAGCTTGGCACTGTATGTTTTCCTTCGCTCGCTCGGGTGTCGCCACACGTTGACTGGATTTGATTATGTAGCCGTACACCAGGGGCATTGCTACGACATTTACGAATATGTGAGCCCATCTCACACGCTGAATTACTGGTCCGGTCTTCTGAATAACCTCTTTTCGAACTCAGCATATCCTCGGTCATGATCACGCGCCTAATGTTCAACATACGAGACCCGGCTCTCGCGCATATGGCCGGAACAGTAACGCAGAGCACCTTCACAGCCGATATCCGCTTCGCTCCGTATCGCCCTGAGGGTGAGACAGGTCAACCCAGTGTCGCGCTGGACACCGATGTCGATGCGACGATGGGTGAGTGGGATCTTGATTAGGGTTGATACTTATTCTAATTGCCTTTTCGCCCACAGACATTGAGCTCACGAATTTGAATTTGAACCGCCGCACTGCGCCCGGTCCAGACCCACATCAAGCGGGAGGGTCATCTTCTCTGGTGCCAGTTTAAACCGTCTTAGTTCTTTTCCGCACGGACGTAGAATCACCGATTAAACGTGTTACCCTACATGAAGCAGTGTCAATCATAACACTGGGCGTGAGCAAGTTTCCGGTTTCGCTTACAAGGAGATGGTGTCCGATGAATCCGTATAATACTAGCAATAACGCGCAGGGATTAGTTATGTCTGTGAAAAGAGATGGAATATTGACCTTGTTGGGCCCCTGCAAAACATGGCCGCATCTCCTTGACTTCCTTATTCTTGATCATCATCCTCCAAAGTGTACGGGCCTCTGCTGCCATTCCGAAAAAGAGAAAAATTCAACATCATCCATTCTCGGTGCAACACTCTCCACAAGAAATCAAATGAAATCATAAATTTCAAGCAGGGCCAAGAGATATGTTACACGCCGCTTAAAAAAGGATCAAGTCGTGTTCCTCCTTGAAGTAGAGCTTGTTAGTGTTTGAATGGATTGTTTCTCGTTTTCCTCCAACGGACGGCTCGATTTTTTATTTTATTTGCTGAGTTCGCCACAAGAGCGAAGAGAGCATCCAATAGATTCAATCGAGGACTGTCACGATCCTTGACCTAATCCCGAAAAATCTCGCCACTTCACCAGAGTACTCCGCCAAATAAGGAAACCCACGCACCAAATCGGGGAAGCACCTCGCCCGAAAGCCTCGAGCTGGAGCAAAATCTGTAAGCACGATCGTACTACTACATAACAGATACATGAACTGTTCTGTTTGATTCAATTCTTTATTTATTCGATTTCACTGTCCGTTTCTTGCTTTGTCCGTCCGCCGTCCGTCCTACCCTCACTCGACTTCTTTAACTTCTGCCTCGCCTGCTCCGCCCGCCCCCTTCTACACGCGAACCGAATGAGCGACGCAGGCGGAGATCCTCCAAGCTAAGCTCAGACATTAACGTACAGCCCCGCGTCCTTTCTAATCTTCGTCATCGCTACGAGAATCGGTCAGCACAAACACACTTCAAGACGACAAGGAGGGAGGGAGGAGGGAAGGAAAGGAGGAAGGAAGGAGGAAAGGTGGACCAATACTCACCCGCAATAATCGCGCTCCCGACACCGCTCCCGTTTTCCGCGTGGTGTGTGACGATATTCCGCCCCGTCTCCCCGAAGATGTCCACCAGCCCATCGTGCACTCTGTCCGCGAATCCGGGGTATTTCTGGGGGGGAAAAAACAGGTCAGCTTGGCTAGGCGTGGAGGCAGCGTGTATGGAAACAGAGAGCAGAGAAGGAAAAGGAGAGGGAGGGTGCGATGTGTACGTGTCGGTGTATGCAAAAGAAAGGGAAACAGCAACGCACATTGTACAACGACCCGTCCGCGCCCACGGGCACACCCGCCCTCCAGATCCTCGTATCCTATCTTGCTCACCACCGCCGCGATCCCACACGCACTTGACCTCGCTGCCGTCCTCCCAATCAACTTGGCGAGCGCGCAGAAGAACTGCCGTTCCGCGAGCGTCGTCTCGAGCGCGAAGTGCGTGAAGATGCCTGGGCGATGTTAGTATATTCAGGTCGACGCGGAAGGAGCCTACGCACCGATTCCCATGGGGTCGCTCTCGAGCAGCGACAGGAATGCGGTGTCGAAGACGTACGCCGCCTCTAGCTTGTAGGTGTTTTGCCCGAGGAAGAGTACACCCGTCGATGAGCTCGCAGATGACGAAGCGCAGGATCTCGCCGAGGTAGCAGCCGGAGATAACTTTCTGGGATGAGGCGAGGTTAGTCAAAAGTCGGGGAAGAGTGAGACGAAGGGCGGGTTAGTCGAGGCGAAGGGGAGGACGGAGGTGAGGAAGAGAGGGAGTGGGGGCGAGCGGGTCGTAAGAAGAGAAAACGACGGATGAAAATGCAAATGTCGAAGGTGCGAGTGAGTCGTTGTCAGTCAGTCGAAAGTGAGTCACAAGTCAAATGGGCGAAAGACGCGTGGAGTAGGTGGAGTGTATGGGTTGCTACGATCGGCTCGGCCGATCACACGTATATAAAGACTCTTTATTTGTAACTATCGCTAGAACTCCCCTTGAACGAGACTACATTACGACTGTTCTCTTGCTTGAGGCTGAGCTCTACCACTCGAGGGAAGATCGTTCCGACCAACGGAGCATCTATCCCTACATGGAGGAAGGGAGGGATGCGAACAGCTTATTCGATGTATCATCCACAATCTCCCTGTCCAGAAACCCCAAGCCTATGTTCCTAAGGCTCCAATCTTTTCGTTTCCATTTAACCTGAGAGGCAAAAAAAACGGAAACAAAGAGAAACGTTTACAAACCGTCTAAAACAATCTACAAGGTTGTTTTTTATGAGCCAGAAAGCCAAGTATTGAGTAGTAGATACACAGCATACACTAATACTCTAGATAGTCAGCCCTGATCCACATCTTCGTGAGCATCGCTTGAGTTATCGTCTCAGCTTTCATGGACCCCCGGGCTTCGTGGCAGAGATGACGGGAACGCGAAAACAAGCGTTGAACAGAGACACTGGTCCCGGGGATGGCGAGAAAGTCCCTCGCCATCCGTGCAACAACAGGAAAGCGATACGTGTATTCCTGTAGATAAAATGATTAAAAAATAAGCGCTGGGAACAGGAACAACACGGCACCTTCCACCTGCAAGGTTGCCGAGATTGGGTTGGGGGCCGGCTCCTTGTCGAAGCTGGAGTCACGTCCAACCAACCTTTTGAATGTGCATGACCTGTGGATGGAATACAATTAACAGTGCACAAAATAAGAGAGTAAACTCGCCGTGGACAGTGCCTGCAACGGAACTCCCATCGCTTTTTTCCTTTGTAGGTGACAGCGATTGGCGGGTGGAAATGTAGCCTAGTGCTCGTCTTGGGTCCCCGTTTGACACCTTGGGTGGGCTCGTCGTCGCTTTCAATCTCGATGACTTCGAGCGCGGGTGCCGAGCTAGTCGCTGTCGAAGCCTTAGCTTTCTTGGGGGCTTTCCGAGGTTTTGTGGGCTATGAGTCGGGGATCGTAAGGCAAATATAAATGACCAAAGTCAAACAAACTTTGGATGGGGTGCCGTCCGCTCCAAGCTCTACAAGCTGTTTCCGCAAGAGACGTCATTAAAGCACCTTCCCAGAAGGTTCATGGGAAGCACACCTCCGGAGCTGGTGGATCCTCCGAATCGAGGATATACAAGACGGCGGTCCCAGATAGATATTGATGTGAGGCAGATGATAATGATGTGAGGCAGATAGATTTATTTGGAGGCAGATTCAATTATGTGCGGCAGATCCGGGCAAAAGAGGCAGATATCTATTTTGGGAATCTGCCTCTCCTGATTGAGCTCGGCTTGACCAACACACGTGAAATCAGCGGCAAAAAAAACCGTTCTTCCTGCTACCACCATGATCTCCTGCAACAGGCACAACGCATTTCCGACGTGCCAAATGCCTCTCGATGTTGACAATGGCACCCACGGTGCCGCCGCACGACACGTTCGACGCGCCCCTGACGTGTACATTTCCCACTTCACCGCTGCAGCGGGACCCGACGTTGACAACGCATCAAAACCGAATTTGAGCGAATTCAAGAACCATGTGCGGCGCCACCCATAATATTCGCATAAACAATATCTTTCCTAATTGAACAGCCCAGAAGATTCCCCAGGGCGAAAAGCCTTCAATTTGGTACATTCCCCTGGTCGGACCAGAGAGGTCCGTCCTCGACTTGGATTCAAACGCAATGGGCTGGCCGGAAAAAATTGAGGTGAGATCTCTTTCAATTTTGATTCTGCCCTCCCTCAGCCAACTGATTCGTACAAGGACAGCAGCAGTGGTGACGAAAAAATTACTTTATCGGAGCAGCACACGAGACAGCTCATAGTTTCATCGCGCCATGCGCGATTAACGTGCCCCGGCACCACTCTGGCCTTGCTATCGCCCTTTTGAGTGCGTGTTACCGCTTGTCCTTCCCCAGACGCACGCGGCCGAGCTTGACACCACGAACATTGTTCATTGAACCTGCATCCGGCCTGAATTGGGGGATGTATAACACTCTGGACTGCGACCGGGGCAAGAGGCTGCTTAAACGAGGTAAAAACATCAATAACCTCGTAATTTATACTACTATACCTATACAACTTGTTGAATAAGACATCTACTGGTTACCTCTGAGTATCAAGTGTCAAATGGCATGAATTAGAGTAAGGGAACACTCGTAAAATGCATTGGCACACACGGAGACTCCATCCGCATTTTTCCAGTGCCCGCTCGCAAGTACGTCAAGAGACGCAGATCCGAAAATAGATATCTGCCTCGTTTGTCCTCATCTGCCTCACATGAATCAATCTACCTCACATCATTGTGATCTGCCTCCCATCAAAATTTATCTGGGCGCGCCATCTCGTCGATCCTCCTCCGAATCAGAAGCATCGAAGTCGTCTTCCTCGGAAACATTTCGGGCTCTTGCTGGGGGCCGATAATCAGCATCCTCGTCACTGTTCTCAGCTGCAGCCCTGTCGTTGTTCGTTTTGGTACCACTCTTTTTTTTCTTCCCGGCCATAACAGCTCTGAACAGTTCTGACAAATGGAGATCGGGTTGAGCGCAAGCAAAGAAGGAAACACGGAGAGCATACCTGCCCTTCGATATTGTTTTTATCGGAAACACGCGCAGAAGAAGGAACATTGCGACGCGATTTGGAGACTGAGCTTTTCGTGGGAATGGCGGTATTTTGCTGGTGTAAAACCTGAAAGTCGCGTTTGGACGCGTACCGTCACGCTGGTCACACATATTTATCGAGCCGCAAAATTATGAGCGATGGCGAGCAGATGGCAAAAGAAAAACGAGCAGATGGCGCAATTGGTGGCTTTGTCAAAGGCTTTGTCGACGTCATTTGGCGGTCAAAGTGATTCGGCGGCTCAAAGATCGCAGCCGAATGAAAGGCGGTTTCGGCTGAAAAAATAACCGTGTAATCGTTTTTTTTATATTCGTTTATCGTTTCGCCCAGTCCCAAAAACAAAAGGAAACAAAAACGGTTATAACCGTTTGAAACGTTTGTAGACGGAAACGGTTGGAGCCTTATATGTTCCAGTTGGCATGCATCAGTGTCAGCTTACTCCTCCCTGCACAGTGCACGCCTCTTCAGTTTGTCAAATACTGTACTACTGTTTATTTCGTTCAATTCGTATAGTCACATGTCACACAGCCGAAAAATTACGAAAATTTTCGTAAGTCACTGGGTCACAGAGGCAATTTTGAGCTTAGCCCGAGCTGGCCGAGGTTAGCCGAGGTTAGCCGAGCGCTGCCGGCGGATCAAATTTCCCGATTTGGATGCCGTACAAAAGGTTCAATTCGTACGATGGTGTCACACCCCAAACCCTCGTACGAATTGAACGAAATACAACAGTATTTCGACCGTTTGTTCACAGCATGTCACCCGTCACCTCAAAAGTTCACTGGATAAGGTCTTCATTCCTCGCCAATCACCCAACATTACCATAAATGGCCGTCCGGCAGATGCCGGGCCAGAAATTTTGACGTTTTTTGAGCCTAATCGGGCTCAAAGCCTGAATGTCACCCAAGGGGCGACCACTAAAATTATTACTGAAATTGGGTGGGACTATGCCTAGTTGTTTGGTCTTTGATGCACGTGATTAGGCCATCAACGGCCATCAATTCCATCGGCGTGTAATGAGAGACACATTTCTGGCCGTGTATGGACATTCAGCGTGCGGCATAAATAGCGTGTCTTTCCCACTGGTGTTAAGAAATTTCAAAGGCATATTTGCAAGTAAAAATGTTACAAATAGTCTCTGATTCTAATTAAATATAACTGAACTACCAGTGTTCTTTTGATCTCTTTGGAACATGCTTGTCAGATCCGGCCGAATCTGATACTGTGTACCTCATGATTGTTACCTTCTGCCATAGAACAAGGTCTAAGTGTCCATACGCGTCCAGAAACGCGTCTCTCATTACGCGCCAATGGAATTGATGGCCGTTGATGGCCTAATCACATGTATCAAAGACCAAACAACTAGGCATAGTCCCACCCAATTTCAGTAATAATTTTAGTGGTCGCCCCTTGATGTCACCATTGGTCCCAAATTCGTTCACTTCACAAGCCTCTGTCACCCGTATCGTGAACAAACGGTCGGAAAAGTACTAGCGGTGGCAAAGTTCGGTTCGGAAATTGGTCTGAACCTGAACCGAACCTGAAACCGGACGCGCGTTCGGCGTTCAGGTTCAATGAATACTTGAACCTGAACCGAAGGTTCGGTTCAGCGTTCGGCGGAGAGGAGGCGCGTTCGAACGCCGAACCTGAGAATTGGTCAGGTGAGTGATTTCCATAAGACTTTCTCCACTGTTCATGCTTGGTTTACTTCATACTGCATAGCTTGGGTATTCATCCATTGCAGAACACATCAAACCTTCCTTCCATGAAAATTCAAAGCAATTTCGATGGTAATTGATGACCATTTGTTGTCACGTAATTTTGTAGCAAACTTGCGTGAGGATGATTGATCGTTTATAGGTGTGTCGCCAATAGCAAGGGCATGTGAGAACCAGTATCCACCCACCAGAGCCCTGAAAAATCTGGGTGAGTGATATTTCAGGGAGCTTTCGCTCGCCCGAGATGGCCGAAGTGCCTCAGGTCCGAACACATTCGAACGCCGAACTGAATCTGAACGCGCGTTCAGGTTCAAGGTTCGGGAGTTTCCTGAACCGAACACCGCGTTCAGGTTCGGCGTTCAGAGCAAAAGGCCCTGAACCTGAACCAAACCAAACCTTGCCAGCACTAAATAGTACAGTACTGTATCGCTGGGACAGAATATCGGAAATTGAATATCTCCCGTTCATTTCATTTTCGGGATATCCACGACCTTCTCCATATGCTGCATTGCAGCCTGTCCCAAAATGACATGAATTTGGGGTAGCTGTGGTAGAGGACGAGATTGATGGAGCACGACTGGGAGTAACAACCGTAAACAAATCCTCGGCTTCGGTGGCTACCAGGTGCAATGCTGGCAGTTGGCTGGCAGTGGCTCTAGTAGCGGCGCGGCCACGGGGGTAGCAAAAAAAAAATTAAACATACTTACCCTGTTGAATTACGCCTTAAGCCTTGGACCAGGGGACCGACCAACCACGGCAATCACCGGATGACATAGTATTTCCTTTTAAGGAAATTTGTCACATGCTTTATTTCCGATGTCTTCAGCAAGTCTTCAGAATTTGGCTCAGTTCAGGTGTAGCTCATATTCATGCTGTTCACAGCTAAATAGAAGTCAGATACGCAGTATGAGGGTCAGGGTAACTTCAGTAAAATATTTACCTCTATTTGGAAGTCACACTGCCACCTGTCAGAAGACAGATGATTGCCGAAATCAATTTTCACATTCAGCACTTACGGTCATGTCCATGTCTGCCATGCATCTAGAACCAGAAGAAGTTGTAAGGAAGTGTACCAGGGTCGATCATGATCCTAAGGAGGCCGCTCTGACCTTTTTTGGAAAACATTTTTTAAGGGTCCGCTGAGTGGACCGACCGACCATCAACATCTCGCTCACGTAATACCCCCTTGGGCGCGGCACTGATTATACCACGCGAAAACAGCTGATCAGCGCTGAGCGGTTTGCTCAAGACAAGCTCAAAGTTTGCTGAATCCTGATATAGAACACCGTGAGTCCACCTTCTCTACTCTCCCACTTCGCCTTATAATTACGAGAGCACAAGATGCCTGCATCGCGGCGAGGAAGCGGCAGCATCCGAGTCGTCTTGCCATTGGGGCAGACGATGGCTATGCACTGGTGGTATTCCGCACGGGAGACGGATATAGATCTAAGTATTCTGTTCTATTCCAGTCCCGGGTATAACTATCATCGTTATGCTGACCTGGTGTCGCGCAGGACGATGGCTGACCACCTCCGGAAATACGAGAGTCTGTAAGTACTCTTCTAGCCATTAATAGGGATCCTCACCGTACCGTATACGGTTACGACCGTAACGATTACGGTCGATTACGGGTCTTAACCGGCCGTGACCGTAACCGTAAAACTTGTCCAGGACCCCTTTACGGTACGGTACGGTACATTTTACGGGTATTACGACCGTAAAGATCAATTAAAATTTGAATTATATGTAATTAGATGTATCTAAATCGGCTTCGCAGTCTCAAGAAGGTCTTCGAGGCGCTTGCGCTTTAAACGAAGATGATGCTTCAGCAACATCAAAGTCCGAATGGTTTCCGGCTTCAAACGTGCTCACCGGAGAGAGATGGTGTCTCTCCCACCAGAAAAAACACGCTCAACTGCAACAGCAGAACCTGGCTCAATTCATTAGCCTTTCCTTTACATCACCAGAAAAGTTCAACAAGCGTACCAGGGATGGACATAATATCCCGTGCAAATTGATACAGGCGCGGGTACTCAGCCTTCCGAGCATACCACCACTGAACGGGGTCCACGTCTTTGGCTCGAGGAGCATCAAAGTAAGTCTCTAATTTGTCCATGTCCACGTCCGAGTCATCCGAGCCGTCGTCGTCGAAATTAATAGGCCCGTGAGAAGTCTCTGATCCATTCGTTGTTCGAGTGGGAGCAGTGGACGAATGGGTCGTTTTAGAGAACACGGAGGCCGGGTAATGCACATCGAAATAAGTCCGCAATTCCTTCTTCTGCTTTTCAAGATATTGCGAAAGTTCTGGATCACCGGCATAGTCCTTGCGAAGTTTCTTGTAATTGAGCCTAGGATCAAGAACTGCAAATGTGTCAGTCATTGCTAGATAGTGGAGATTCAAACGTACGAGCGGCCCAAATATAAAATAGGGATGTGTCGTACTTGTAATAATAGTCACTTAACTTCCGATGAGCTTTTGTCAAGCCCTCAACGAGTTCCGGAAATGAATCTTTTGGGAGCGCCGCAAGCTTCTCTTTTACGGTTTTCTGAAGACCGCGAAAAATCCTGTGTGTTGAGGAGAGCATTGGACGTGATGTATTACTCGCGCCGTGCGATCTGGAGGCGAGTTGCGGGACTGACGATGTGCCCGCCAGGCTCACACTGACGCCGCAGCGTATGTGGATGATCGTGGATGCGTTCAGGGAGACGCTGGAGCTCTGCCTCGCCAAGCATCACAGACAGTGATGCTTATCGAATTTCTTTGACTTTCGATCTCGGGTGGGACTCGGCTTTTGAGATTTGGGCGGGAGGCGGCTTGGGATGAGATGTGTCAAAGCTGCGCGGAGGAGGGCGAAATTATTGCGAATTTTTGACTTCCGTTCCCTCGCAGCCCCTGATGACATCGCGCATCGGGTCATCCGTTGCCCAGCACACGCTCGAGTTCAGCATCCAAGTGGCGTGGGGCTGCAGCTGTCAGAGCATTCTTGCCCCTGGGCCAGGAACGAGCGAGAAGTTTTTCCATGATGTTAACTTCTTCCAAGTGGATCTCTTGAAAAAATCTGGGCGCGCTGGCTTGGCTGGAGAGAATTTCTGAACCGTACTGCATTCCGGAAGCTGGCCCAAATCGACGATATCAGCGAGCAAGCCCTGTGCCTTGGCAGGTGCACGGTGATTGGACTGTCTTCTTCCAAAATTACTCTCCGCCCACTCATCGTGCGCGAAATGACAGTTACTGTAAACTTTGTAGAGCGGAAACGGTCACGGTGACGATCCCAGAGTTTCGTTTCCAAATTACCGTGACGATTTGCGTCACGGAGCTCTGGTTTCCATCAAAAATGCGTGACGCATCAAAAACCGCCGAAAATTGCCGAAAAAATCCAATAAAATGGCAATTATTCTACAACCTTTCTGAGGCCAAGAAACCTCCCAAAATTTCTTCAATGGTCTGCCTGAATATTTCGTCCACTTCCTTGCACTGGTTTCCAGTTTCCATCCCGCGTCACGCACAATCTCAGTGGGTTTCCGTTCGGGAACAAGCGGTGGCTGTGCGACAGCGTGGGAAAGTTTCCGCTCTACAAAAGTTTACAGTAAGTATATACTTAATCCATTTCTGTTGTGTACATTGCGCATCCAGCAGTACAACATGTTGTTTGCCAAGCCGGATGATTATCAGCGTCTTATCAGCCATCGTGTTCTCAGGAACATTCGCTGTGCCCGGGTCGCGCTATCTTGGCCAGTAACCCGCTAAATAAAAGAGCAGAACAGGAAGAACGATGCCACGCACTGCACTCTGTCCTTTAATTGAGACCTCGGCAGCTGGGTCGCGCTATCTTGACAGGTGACCCGCTAAATAAAGTAGCAAAACAGGAAGAACGATGCCACGCACTGCGCTCTGCCCTTCAATTCTGACCTCGGCAGCAGATGCCTGTCTTGTTGATCAGTGACGAAGCACATCTGGCTTCTTGCCATCTCGTCGGCACTGTGATATCGCCATTCCAAACGGTGATTAGCCGCTTTTCACGATGTATGACCACTGCGTTCGTTGGCGCAGCAGTGGTCCCTCTCCGCCATCTCCCATCCTACCTCAATTTTCTATGCATCAAACTACTCAATGAGCGCGGAACAAATTCAGACCCAACTGTCCGTCCTTGTATCCTTGTCCCTTTGGGATGCCCTATTGATCATCCCGGTCAACAGGAATTCAAACGCCTACTTCGATCTAGTGTCGTTTTCAATCCTGTTCTACGAATATTGGATCACACTTGACTGGGAAATCTCGCGATATTGGGGAACGCGACTGTCATGGCCGAAAGCACTATTCTTTGTAAATCGATATGGTACTTTACTAGGAAATATACCAGTCGGTGCGTCTAGGTGTCTAACTTCCACGATACCGATCCTCACGATAATCCACAGTCATGGAATATTTCTGGAGTGAAAATAGTACGCCCACGAAAATCAAGGTTAGCGTTTGTGATTCCGACGACAGCGATATACCCCTAACTACTGTAGATGTGCGCTTCTCTCTTTATTCAACGGCTTCCGTTTTGCTAAAAAGCTATGTTACCAGATGTCTGGCCTTAGAATCATACCACCAGTACTTCATCATCGCGACCCAGGTGCTGGTTGCAGGTGAGCCTGAAAGCTTATTATCGTAAATACCGATCTTTATGAGCATTTCCTTCTAGCAATGCTCACTTTACGAACTCACGCACTTTATGAGCGTAGCAAACGCGTGTTGGCCCTGATGATTACGGTAATTGTCGGCTGCGTGGTTATCGGCATCGTGCGTCAAACACTCATCCGTTATGATAATTAAGATAGAGCTAACGTATTTATTTGTTTTTCAGTGGACGGTTCTCACCGGAAAAGCCGTCGACAAAAGCACCAATTTATCTCTGTATTTCGGATGCGACTATCCAACGTCTCGGGCGTAGTTAGTTCTTGTTTTGATTTTTCTCGAAGGAGTCCGGCTGACCTTAGGATCCTTTTTTTCAGAGGCCTCAGTCTGGCTGCCGCATGGGGCGCCGTGGCTGTGTTCGACTGCATGTACATATGTTTTTCTCCGATCGAACGTTTGTGACGGAAATTGTATAGGATTTTCTTCCTCACTTTGTACAAAGGCTTCACGCGACGCCGACCATGCGGCTCCGATCTTCTCACTGTATTATTACGCGATGGTACGGCCGTCTTTCGTCCTTCCCCATCCCCCATCTTTCTGATTTAACTAACTCACTTTTTTCCCTGGCCAGGGGCTGTATACTTCGGCGTTATGCTCTTGTCAAACCTCTAACATTGTAACGTTTGTTGTGAGCGAGTTCAACCCACCCTACGTTATAACAATTTTTTCTGATCTAAATCTACATCTCAGCTCGGCACTGTATGTTTTCCCTCGCTCGCTCAGGGCGTCGCCACCACGTTGACTGGATTTGTTTTATGTAGCCGTACACGAGGGGCATTGCTACGACATTTACGAATATGTGAGTCCATCTCATACGCTGAACTACTGGTCCGGTCTTCTGAATAACCTCTTTTTTCGAACTCAGCATATCCTCGGTCATGATCACGCGCCTAATGTTCAACATACGAGACCCGGCTCTCGCGTATATGGCCGGACAAGGACCGCAGAGCACCGTCACAGCCGATATCCGCTTTGCTCCGTATCGACGTGAGGGTGAGACAGGTCAACCCAATGTCGAGCTGGACACCGATGTCGATGCGACGCTGGGTGAGTGGATCTTGATTAGGGTTGGTACTTATTCTAATTACCTTTTCGCCCACAGACATTGAGCTCACGAATTTGAATTTGAACCGCCGCACTGCGCCCGGTCCAGACCCACATCAAGCGGGAGGGTCATCTTCTCTGGTGCTAGTTTAAACCGTCTTAGTTCTTTTCCGCACGGACGCAGAATCACCGATTAAACGCGTTACCCTACATGAAGCATCGTCGATACAAGGAGATGATGTCCAATGAATCCGTACAACCTAATTAATATTAGACATAACGCGCAGGGATTAGTTATGTCTGTGACAAGGCCAGGAACATTGTCCTTGCTGGGCCCCGGCAAAACATGGCCGCATCTCCTTGACTTCCTTCTTCTTGATCATCATCCTCCAAAGTGTGTGATCTCTGCCGTTATTCCGAAAAAGAGAAAAATTTAACATCACCCATTCTCGGTGCAACACTAGTACTCTCCACAAGAAATCAAATGAAATCATAACAATTCAAACAGGGCCAAGAGATTTGCCGCCAACTGCCGCCACTACCGCCAGTGGCGGCAATTGGGCGACAGTTCAATGACTTGCGCACAAGAACGGCTGAAGAGTCACCGTAGAGCATGTGATATTTTAGACTAGAGCCAGGCAATATTTCTGAGTATTGACGACAGTTGGTCACTGAAATAATGACCGGAAGATATTTAATCCAGGCGCAAGCGCAAAGGTAGGTAGGTAGGTAGGATTACACGTCGCTTAAAAAAGGATCAAGTCGTGTTCGTAGAGCTTGGTGTTTGAATGTATTGTTTCTCGTTTTCCTCCAATGGACGACTCGATTATTTTTTTATTTGCTGAGTTCGCCACAAGAGCGAAGAGAGCATCCGATGGATTCACTCGGGGACTGTCACGATCCTTGACCTAATCCCGAAAAATCTCGCCACTTCACCAGAGTACTCCGCCAAATAAGGAAACCCACGCACCAAATCGGGAAGCACCTCGCCCGAAAGCCTCGAGCTGGAGCAAAATCTGTAAGCACGATCGTACTACTACATAACAGATACATAAACTGTTCTGTTCGATTCAATTCTTTATTTATTCGATTTCACTGTCCGTTTCTTGCTTTGTCCGTCCGCCGTCCGTCCTACCCTCACTCGACTTCTTTAACTTCTGCCTCGCCTGCTCCGCCCGCCCCCTTCTACACGCCAACCGAATGACCGACGCAGGCGGAGATCCTCAAGGCTAAGCTCAGACATTAACGTACAGCCCCGCGTCCTTTCTAATCTTCGTCATCGCTACGAGAATCGGTCAGCACCAACACACTTCAAGACGACAAGGAGGGAGGGAGGAGGGAAGGAAAGGAGGAAGGAAGGAGGAAAGGTGGACTAGTACTCACCCGCAATAATCGCGCTCCCGACACCGCTTCCGTCTTCCGCGTGGTGCGTGATGATATTCCGCCCCTTCTCCCCGAAGATGTCCACCAGCCCTTCGTGCACTCTGTCCGCGAATCCGGGGTATTTCTGTAAGATAGGTCAGCTTGGCTAGGCGTGGAGGCGGCGTGTATGTAGACACAGTAAGGAGGGTCGAATGTGGGGAGAATGGGCAGAGAGCAGAGAAAGGAGGGGGAGGGGGAGGGTGCGATGGAAAGGAAACAATAACGCACATTATACAACGATCCGTCCGCGCCCACGGCACACCCGCCCTCTAGTTCCTCGTACCCCATCTTGCTCACCACCGCCGCGATCCCACACGCACTCAGCCTCGCTGCTCTCCTCCCAATCAACTTGGCTAGCGCGCGGAAGAACTGCCGCTCCGCGAGCGTCGTCTCGAGCGCGAAGAAGTGCGTGGAGATGCCTGGGGCGATGTTAGTTTATTTAGGTCGACACGGAAGGAGCCTACGCACCGATGCCCATGAGCAGCTCGTCCGTGGGATCGCTCTCGAGCAGCGACAAGAATGCGGTGTCGAAGACGTACGGCGCCTCGAGCTTGTAAGTGTTTTGCCCAAGGAAGAGCACACCCTCGTCGATGAGCTCGCAGATGACGAGGCGCAGGATCTCGCCGAGGTAGCGGCCGGAGATGAGTTTCTGGGATGAGGCGAGTTAGTCAAAAGTCAGAGACGCAATAGGAAGAGCGCGTGGAGGAAGGGGAGGGTGGAGGGTGGATGAGCGAGGCGAGTCAGAGAGTCGGAAGTGAGTCACAAGACAAATGTAACAAAAGACGCGAGGAAGGTGTGCAGGAGAAGGGGATGCGAAAGAGCCACATACCTCAAACGCCTGCTCCCCCGGCTTATTCGACGTATCGTCCACAATCGCGTCGTACTTCGTCCGCGGGAGGTGCTCATGCTCAAACGAGTCGAACGCGCCCCACTCGCAATTAATCCCCATCTCCGCCCCGTTCAGGAAATCAATGCCTAGGTTCCTGTCGGCGTCCAGCGTCAGCTCTTCGGAATATCGCATAACAAACATCGCTCACTTTATCTTCGGGATATCGGCCACCTTCTCCATATACGCCGCATTGCACCCCGTCCCAAAGATGACCGCGACCTTCGTCTTGGGGTTGACGTAGTGCGACGCGATGAGCGTGCCCGTCGTGTCGTTGATAAGCGCGGTGAGCTCGATGGGGAGGTCGTACTTGGCGAGCGACTGCCGGAACATCTCCGCGACGTCCCGCCCCTCGGTGTTCCCCGCGCCGAAGCCCTTCGTCCACCGGATGAGCTCACCGTGGTCGATGCGTTCCTGCCTTCACTCGCACAGCCGTAAGCATCCACCCTTGCTCTTAACCTCGAGGGTGGGACGACTCACGAGCACGGGTACGAGAACGTGAACCCCAGCGGCAGCTTCTCCCCCTCCTTCAGCCTAAACCCTCCCTCCACTTCCTCTCCCTCCTTCAGCCCCAACTCCCGCCTTCGCTCCTCCGCCTCTTGCAGCTGTGTGTCCACAAACGTCCGCAGGCACTCCGCGCAAAAGTCAAACAGCTTTTGGCCGTCTTCTTGCTTTTGCTCTTCGGTGAGGCGGTACTTGGTCTACGTGATCTCGAACTTGCCGTGCCCCTGGAGGGTGACGAGGCAGACGCGGAGATTTGTGCCGCCTGAGGGGATAGGGTAGAATTAGTGTTGTGAGGGAGGAGAACGAGAAACAATTATCCAAAGAGGGATAGGAATGGAGAGAGCGCTTAACAGCTCTGCGAACGAATAAATCTGCTCCTCCTCAGCTTCCTCTGCACTCCCGATACCAAGCCAACGCAACGACCCCGGCAGCACTAACACCCACATCCAAACGAGGCCCGATCGTGCAAGCCGCCCGCGCGCGATACGAGACCAGGCGCATCGCCGTCATCGAACACACGAGTACACATCGCGATCTCCCCTCCAAACTCGATTCGACTCTGCCCGAGTCGGAACAGGCGGCCTGTACCATCCGCGCCGGCGACCCCACTTCTGTTAACCTAGCCTGCTGGTGTTCCTCATGGGCATGGCCGACATAGCAACGCCGCCCTGCGACTCTAACACCCACGCGATCGAGGCCCAGACCACACTAAATCCGCATCTACATCCTCGTCTTAAGAATCCGCATCCCACGGATCAGCGGCGCGCGAGACAAGACGAGCGCGGGCACCCTCACCCTGAGCCTCACGACCACGATCGCGACCTCCCGGAGGCCAAATCCCCATCTACTGCCGTCCACGGCGCATCTGCACGCGCGCATCAGGCATCCCGCCATCACCCTTGCCTTTCCACTCTCGCGCCCCTCCCCTCCCCACCCCGCCGTCTCCACCACAGCGGCAGTCCCCGCGCGCGCGCGCGCTCGCTCGCTTCGACTTGCCCCCGTCTAGTCCACCCCACGCGCATCATCATCATCTATACCCGCGCTGTCCCGTCTCTCCGCCTCGCCGCGTCCCCAAGGCCGCAGCTAACAGCAAAAACCACTCCCCCGCTTCGTCTCCGGTGTCCCTCCGCTCCCGCTCCCCGCGCCCCACACCCCACACCCCACATCCACTTCCGTCCCCGGGCCATGGCTGCACAGCAGGACCCCGCCCTCCCCATCCTCGCTCCCTTCCCCAGCGTGCCCGTGCGTGCTCATGCCGCGACCCGTACCTCATCCCTACCACCGCGTCCTCATTGGCAGCCCGCATCGCCCCCCTCGCCCCGTAGCCGCCATGACGAGCCCCTCCACTCTTCCTTCCACCAGCATTATCCGCATGCACCGCTCGTCCCAGCCCACTCCACTCCAGCTCCAGCTGCCGCGACCGAAACCGAAGCTGAAGCTACCCCCGCATCAGCATCAGCATCAGCTCTCCCCTCGCACCCGACTGCTCCGACTGCTGCCTCTCCGTATCCCATATCTCGCGTTACACACACAGCTCGTCACCCGTCCGTCGCTCGAGACCCTTCTGGATTTTCCGGAGCGAGTATACATACGCCCGCCCTTCTTTTTGAAGGGCGTGCGCACACCCCCTCTCCCCTCTCTCGCTCCACGAAAAGCGAAATGAAATCCCCTCAAAAAGAAAAGAAAGAAAAAAGGAAGATTCGAGCAACGAGTCGGAGTAACGCAACGCAAACGCACCCAAATCAACAGCAAGGATATCCCCCGTCTCCTGCCCCGTCGGCCACCCAAAGACGTACGTCGGGATCATCGGCTGCGAAAAAACAAAAACAAAAAAAAATTGGTCAGATCAGATAGATGGTCGTCAGTTAGACATGAAAAAGAGAGACAGAGTCGTTCGGGATAAGAAAGGAGGAGGGACAGAAACAGAAGCGCCGAGTATGGTACGTCCCAAAAACCGGACTCGATAAATACACGGATCGGGCCTCGGGCGAATGCCCAACGCCGTCGGAGTGCACTCGCATTGGCGGGAACGGAAACGGAAACAAGAGCGGCCTCGGCGGCACGAAGACAAAGGAAAGGAAAAGGAGAGTAACCCAACCCAACCGCATGCGGGCATGAGACGCCTGCACGAGCGAGACGGGCACGCCCCAACGAGCACGGGACGCGCCGAGTATATAATACCCGTATCTCTACCTCTGCCACGCTATTGGGCATGGGCAGGGGGTGGTACTGAGGCCGACCCTCGAGTGCGCATCTAATCCAGCCCGCGCAGGTCCCCCGCACCACACTGCACCGGGCCGAGTCTGGCTGGCTCGTGTGCGGGGGCGAGGGGCACGTTCCTTTCCAGGCGGGGAAGGGGAGATAGGCGCCCGAATAGAATAAAAAAAAGAAACGGAAGGGAAAGAAAAACGAAAACGAAAAAGGACGAAGAAGCGCGTGGGCGTGGATGGGGCCAGGGAGCCCGCACCGCACCGCGCACCGCATGCACGCATAGAATAACAAGACGCGCGAGGGTAAAGGTCGCGTGTCGTGGGCGGATGCGACGAGGACGCAGAGGAGCGGAGCGCGAAAGGATGCGCGCCGCAGTGCATCGACGTGGCGCGGGTATGTATATGCCCAATCCATCCCATCGTCAAGTGCGCATGAGCAGAGGCAATCGATCCGATGGCGCGCAGAGCAGAGCAGAGTAAAACAAGATTTTGCCTCCGGCCGTGCAGTAGATCCACCGCACCGTACGCGTCCAGCGGGTGTATGTGTACCAGATACCCGACTTGCACGGTAGGAAGGATGCATATGCATATACGGCCCCCGCGGGCTGCGAGACGAGGGACCCTGCTTGGCTCGGGAATAGCGCACCGCCCGAGGACACAGGACAATACATCGCCTTCGTGCGACGCAAGGAACTATGCATCGTCACAGAGCCATAGTCGTCCCACCAAAGCGAATCTGGGCATCTGGATCGACCTACAGAGCTTGGCAGGCGACCCACACCCACATCCACGCCCACAGCCCCAAAGCCGCAGGACCGAAACCGAAACCGAAATCGGGCGCGGTCGCCCCCGTCCAAACGACGCCTCGCCCAACGCGACCGGTCCCAGTGCGTCCCCAAAAAACGTGATCATTTCGCCCTCGTGCACAACATTCCACAAAGCCAGGAGCCCGACTCCACAGAGCTTGGGAGGTCGGCCCACTCCACGGAGCGCGGGATCGAAATCGGATTTGCGCGTCCGCCAAAACGAAACCCACGTCTCGCTCGGCGCAGACGGGGAGGGTGAGCCCCAGGAAAATCGCCATAATTCCCCCACAGAGGTCTGGGATCCAAATCGGCTGCGCCAGTCCCCGAACGCAGTCCTCGCGATACTGCTCGGGCGTCCACAAATTTGCGATAATTTCGCCATCCACTCCAGAGCGCTGGGGCATCCCATCCCACGCCATATCCCGCCCAAATCCCGAAAATCGAAGATACCAAAGTCAAAGAAATTGGATACGCACCACGGTCTGCTTGGGCTTTGAGAGGCCGAGCTCGAGCGTCTCCCTGAACGCATCCACGACCATCCGCATGCGCTGCGGCGTCAGCGTGAACCTGGCGGGTGCATCGTCAGTCCCACAACGAGCCGCGCGAGTGGTATGTAATGCGCAGACGACCAGTACTTACACACTCTCGTATTTCCGGAGGTGGTCCGCCATCGTCCTGCGCGACAGGTCAGCATCCATACAATAGATAAGTATACCATCCAATAGAATAGATCTGTATCCGCCTCCCACATATGATTTGAATACAATACGCACTTCTTGGTCGCATGCGGGAGATCCTCCTCGTCCTGGGTTCTTGTGTGCATGGCCATCGTCTGCCCCGAGGGCAGGACGATACTGCCGCTTCCTCGCCGCGATGCAGGCATCTTGTGCTCTAGTTATAAGGCGGCGCAGGAGAGTAAGTAGAGAAGGTGGAGCTTATACGAGTCACGCTTCGTCACGGGTCACGCTTTCCTCTTTCGCTTCTACCACCACCTTTTTCAAAAGTACTCGTACGCGGCGCTGAGGATGATTGGCCTCAAGGGAACGCTGAATGTGCGCGTCGTGAATACCAGGAAAGGGGTAACAAGCTGATTGTAGCCCAGATAATCGACAACTCCGGCGCCTTGGTGGCTGAGTGCGTCAACGTGCTGAAGCAAAAAGTGAACAACGGCTGGGGCTCCGTGGGCGACGAGATCGTCGTCGTCGTCCAACGCGCCCGCCCCGTCTCCGCCGCCGCCTCCGCATCTGTCACCGCAGTAAAAGTGCGCCGCGGGGACGTCCGCCGCGCCGTTATCGTCCGCACCCGAAAACCCGTACGCCGACCCGACGGGAGACTGATACGGTTCGACGACAACGCGGCGGTGCTGCTGAATAACAAGCGCGAGATGCTGGGGACACGGATTGGCGGGGTCGTGAGCGCGGATCTGCGCATGAAGGGATGGGGGAAGATTGCGAGTTTGGCGCCGAAGGTGAGTGCGCGGGACAGAACGAAAGAACAATAAAATGCTGACAAGAACGCAGGTCATATAGATAGACGTACCCTTGTCGGTCCTTGCTCTGAGATTAGAACGCGATCTAAAATTCACATGCTCGGAGGTAGTACCTGCCTGCTTGCCCGTATTTTGGCCAGGTCCCAAACATCACTAGCCGTTTATCTGCTCGAACGTCTTGTACTCATCTGCCCCCTGTTCGCTTCGCCGCTCGGAATAAATCGGCACATGTCCCTCCTCCGAATCGAGACTAAATAAGATGGCTGAAACGGTTGAGTGCTGTTCCTTTGTTTTCAATTTAATCGTGCCACGACTTCGAATCCCAAGACCATTATCACCCCGTCCTTTTGATCGGTCAGTTTCTTTGAAGACGATATTGACAGTGATGCGCCAGGCGCCCCATCTTGAGTGTATGCATCTCCCCATCCGAGAGCAATCACCGGGCCCAACAATGCCTACATCCACACCCGCCACCCAATCAAACCATCCGTGATACATGACCGTCCTGGATTTCGTGTTTAGGGAAACACAGGTTCATGCCGGATCTCTTGCGCTGTCCGACTGCCTCCTGTCGCTTCGGGCTAGACGCCGGTCGAGTGAGGTTCTGGAAGTACCAGGGTGCAGCGTCAGCGGGCGGTGTGCGTACGTACGTACATGTCCTTGTCAGAGCATCTCGAAGACATGCATTGTAATTTTTAACAGCTTTTCAGGAGGTGACGTGCGGAGACCGCGCCGCCTCCGTGGTGGCTTATCCTGGTAACTGGAACTTCGGCTCGTCCTCCGTATATTCATTTTCCGCCGCTGCTGTTGTCTCGATTGCATTCGTATTGCAACGTCTCGTTTATGATTCTTGTTTCGGACCGGCTTTCTCGGCGCCACTCGAAGACGTGCGTTAAGGTTTAACAGCTTTCTGTGATGATTGTGGGAAATTGCAAAGGTGGGACATTACAGCACACCACGTTTTTCCTCCTCCCTTTCGCCTCTTCCCTGCCCGCTAGCTCCCTTGCCGTTCGCGATAGTTTTCGAAGATGCATCGTCGCACCCGCTCCACTAGAATCACATCGGACGCCTTCGCTGCAACGAAGGTCGCTCTTAACGCAATCCAAGCATCTGCGGATGCCTTACCGCCCCTCAAATCCGGTGTATCCGCTGTTATAGTACTCTTGGAGATGAGCGAGGTAAGCTTTCCAGCCCCTTTCCAGTCCAGTCAGGCCCATTGTATCTATCAACCATTCAGAAACTCAAGTCGAACAAGAAGGGATGTGAGCACATCGCAGAGCGCTCGGCACAAATTGTCCAAGATATTTGGAGACAAACGAAAAATTTCGATGTGGCATTGCCAGCGGAGGTGGTGCAGAGCGTAGTTCAAATCAAAAAGTATGTGCTACTCCGGTTACTTTACGCTTCTGAATACTGATCAATCGACCTGACTTGCAGGCTATTCGAAGAGATTCAGAAATTCTTCAGAGGGCTTAAGAAGGAGAACGTTCTGCAACGACTCGCTCGCCAAGATCGCAATAAATGCCAAATCGACGAGTATGGCAGACTCCTGGATGAGGCAATGTTGCATTTCAGTGTTCGTGTCTGTCTCCCTTCCTATCAACCTACCAAGTGCTGAATTCAATCTGATATCAAGTTCAACCTGGAATTAAGCCTCCATCGTTTACATGTGCAATCCGCCGTCGCTGATCGGGAGAGGCACATCGCTGTGCTGGCCGTTTCGAGGATGAGTGAATCTGAACGCTTGGTGCGTTGACCATGAATCAGATGTGCTTTGCTAATTTACGAGCTATTATCTCTGGCAGCAGCTCCTTACACAGATACGCGATACCGGTAAAGTGTCGTTCACTCATGTGGGGCTGGTATCTGACTGAATCTAGGAGACGTCCATATGGGGAAGCAAGCAACTGTTGCCTTGGCGCTTTTTTTTTTTTTAGATCCCCAACCCACACCCCCGGTTGGGGCGGCCATAAGTACACAGCTAACCCAGTATTTTGTGAAATTTTAATAATGGTGGACTTAAAGATTCACAGTGATCATATCTTATGATTCCAACCAGTTATTTACAAGGAAGTTTCAAAATTCGGACTTTTAAGATAGTTTCAAAACATTTCTCAAGATTTTCTAAAAACCGTCCAGCATCAGATGGTATTTACGGCCTCTTTTCGGCCCGCGATCTTATCCAGTGTTACGCGAGGTTATGCGATGTCGTATGACACTGGCCCTTCCCAAGCCCTGGCCTTGCAGTGCAACTGGAAACTACTCCCTCCTTACCTAGGTCTTTATAAGGCTTCTATAGTACTAGGGAACTTATGTTTTTGCCATCTTATCTCCCACAGAAAATATATACATATATATGTCACAAAAAATGAAAATATTGGCGGCGGAATTCTCTTGACGACAAGTCCTTCAAGCTCCGACAGATCACATGATGTGATTGATGGTTGGCCACGTCGACACTTTCTTCTCCGTCCTCCTCCTCTTCATTTCGTCCCAACATTGCCCTTTCCCGCAAGCCTCAAGCCCAAGCTCTCAAACCACTCTTTGATTATACCTCAAGTTCCGTACCCTCTCAGACCTCTCAAACCCCTTGAATGCAAAGCTTGGATTGTCGCCTCTCAAGTGCCTCTCAAATGCCTCCTGGGTCAAGTCATCTCAAGCCTCAAGATTCTTTTCCATCTGGGTGCTTCCACTGGGTCCTTCAAGGTTGTATCTGGTGTGCTGTCTGTCCCTCAAGCCCTGTCCGTCCTTCAAGCCCTGTCCTCATGGAAACGCAGAGCATATGCCACGCCATCGTATGTCATTCCACTCTCCTAAAAAAAATCATACATTGACTTACCTTGAGGACGTGATCTGCTTTTGCGCACCTAGGGCTGACACTTGCGGCCTCGGACGGACCACCGCGGCGGTGCGAGATCCTCGTCCTCTCTAGGTTTTAGTCTGGGTGGAGATAATGGGATTCTGGTTGTTTTCATTGCTCTGTTTACTTAGCTGGTTGATAATAATTTATATTGTGCTCCCTCACTGCGCATTGAGCTGAGCTATAAAGGATCCGGGGGATACGACGATGCAGGCGCGTCAGCTTCTAGGCCAAATGCGGACATCAATCGCAAGCGATGTCCATCATGTCGTCAAATATCATACAATTGTACGTTTTATGAAATTTTAAAATCCTCCCCGCACAGAAATATCGTAGGACTTTCACTGTGGATTTTGACATACTTGAATTTTAGTGAAACACTACTCCATCAGTGCACCTGTGTATGACGGGTTCTTTGATGTATGAGTTATCATGGGTTTAGATTTCCATTTAGATTTGATGGACTTACGTGGCGTGCCATAATATATTCCCACCGTTTTTCTTCCTGATGAACGTCGACAATTACTGTCAAAAAAACTCGGCACGCGTCGATAGCGAAAGATTGTGAAAGAGAGTTTGCGGTCCATCAAGGTTTGTCATCCCTTCTAAATTTCGACGGTTACTCTCTCTTCCTTCCTTTGTGACCCCGGAAAAATCTGGAAATGAAGCATGTAAGGGTTCGTGCATGCTGATACAAAATCTAGGCACGAGCCTCGGGGAAGATTGTGAAACGGAGGTGCCGGTCCATCAAGGTTTGTGTGTCTCCGCTCTGGCCTTCCAGCACACCTTTTAGATCTGGGAAAATTTGAGGGACCTTCTGTGATTACAAGGATGCGTCTTATATTCTCAGACAGCTTTGCCAGACGAAGTTGTTGTTATTTCAACGGTTGTATTTGTGACAAGCGGTGACTCTGCCACAAAATTCACCTTTCGCAAAAGCACGGCATAGAAAACGAATTCGAAGAGGCAGAAAGCGACTCAGGGAATGCAGAAAGCCCCTCAAATTTTACCGGGGCTCCTGGGCGAGCGGGAAGTCAAGAACATGGATCACTATTTTGGGATCAAAAACCTTGATCAACGGCAAAGGTTTCTCAATAGCTTCCCCCGGCGCTATCCCTTAGATATTTTTGTACAACTGTAGACTGCATGCACATGCTGGTATTACAAAAAACTCCGGAAGGAAACAGTGAGATATGAGGGATGAATTTGTGATTAACAGAACCATTGTACATTATCAGACCCATTGGGCATAATAGTAAAGTCGCAGGGTGGAAGTTGGAATCGAGAGCGCGATCGTGAAACATTTCGGTGTGCTCGAAAAGGAAAAAAGAAAAGACAGGGGCCATTGTGCAAGGTCTAGGAGCAAACAAAAAACAAAAACGAAGCGGGGATGCGTGCATATTTTTCAGCAGAGCGGTTTCGGAGTGGTTTGGGGCTTGGATTGCATGGCGCGCGCGAGTTGCGTGTATCCCAAACCAAAATTTTCGATCATGACTTCGTGGTCGCGAAAGCATTGGAGCTCGAAATCGGATTTAGATTTGCGCGCACGCCGAAACCGAAGTCGCCCCACGCAGGCGGAAATAGTAAGTCCCAAAGCCCCCAAGAAAATAGCGACAATTCCCCACAGATATCTGGGATCCAGATCGCCGTCACCAGTCCCGAACACAGTCCTCGCGATCCTGCTCGGGCGTCCAGAAATTCGCAATAATTTGTCGTCCACTACTACGGAGCGCTGGGGCCGCCGAATCGCCTTGACGGCCCGCCGAATCGAAATCGGTGAAGAAGCAACGAAGAAAGAATGAAGATCCAAGTCTGAGAAACTTGATATGCACCACGGTCTGCTTGGGCTTGGCGAGGCCGAGCTCTAGCGTCTCCCTGAACGCATCCACGATCATCCGCATGCGCTGCGGCGTCAATTTGAACCTGGTAGGCGCACACACAGTCAGTCCAGTCCCATAACGAGCCAATCAAACTTCGCGCGAGTAGTATGCCCAGACGACGAGTACTTACAGACTTTCGTATTTCCGCGCTGCGGCGTCAATGTGAACCTGGTGCGCGCATACATAGTCAGTCCAGTCCTACAATGAGCCGATCAAAAGCGGGCCACGCGCGGGTAATGTCCAGACGACGAGTACTTACAGACTTTCGTATTTCCGGAGATGGTCCACCTTTGTCCTGCTGCGGGACAAGTCAGCATCCATCCAATAGAACAGAACAGAACAGATCTGTATCCTCCTCCCGCATTTAAATGAATAGTGAATGCAATACGCACTTCTTGCCATTTGGTCGCATGCGGGAGATCCTCCTCGTCCTGGGTCCTTGTGTGCGTCGCCATCGTCTGCCCCGAGGGCAAGAAGATACTACCGCTCCCTCGCCGCGACACAGGCACCTTGTGCTCTAGTTGTAAGACGACGCGGGAGAGTAGAGAGTGGAGCTGATACGACCCGGGATAAACGAAACTATTCCCGCGCGCACATTCCCAAACATGGCACATTCACATTAAACAATGCACATTGAGATCAAGCAGTGCACATCCGTGATGAATGTGCACATCTTGTGAGGAAACCTGGCACATTCCGCGTGTCAATGCGGCCCTTCGGCGTTCTCGGGACAGGGATCCCAACGGGTGTACGTACTACTAGTACATTCTAATCCCATCACTCCATTTACAACTTGGTTTCAAGGTTCAAACCAAATAGATTAAGAATTCCCTTCTACACAATGATCCTCTGCGCTTTTGGTCTGTCTTCCCACTCGTGTTCGCAACATTCATGTGAAAGACTATGACACTTGTCTAATCCACGACGGGTGTCGCGTGACTGTTCTCTGCACTCTTTTCCAGGCGGCAGGAGTGCGGACCATGAACTGGACAAACACCGGTGCGTGCGCAGGTGTGGCGTAACTTGGCAGATGGATGGTGCGCTGTGGGTGCCGGTTTTTTTGCTTGAGCCAGCAGGCGGCGGTCAGAAGCCGGTCGCAAATGCCGCGGCACGAGCGCGATTATATTGGTATTGGCTCAAGTATCGAAGTACTGCACTATACAAAAAAATAATTGAGCGGAACTGCGAGTTTTAAAGTGCACCTGAGACGTACATGACCAGGGCTCAGCGCCGCTCTGCAGAATTGAACAGGTCAGCGGCGAGCTGATAACATAACTTTACAACGCACCTATGCCCGTCCCGACATACCGTTTGTCTTGTCGTCGCTGTTCCTGGTGACGACGCAGCGAGCGAGGTGCCGGGCGGTGCTTACGATGGTGGTGGTAGGAGGCAAGAAGGCGGTCGGGAATCACATGGCATGGGCACGGCAACTCCGAAATGGGAAAGTGTCCCCTTTGGGCAAAACACTGCACATTCCGCTCAATGTGCACTGTTTGATCTGAATAAGCCCGGTTTGATTTGAATGTGCCATGTTTGGGAATGTGCGCGCGCGAATAGTTTTGTATATCCTCGATACGACCCGGAGTCACACTTCGTCACGCTTTCCTCTTCAAGTTTCGCTTCCACCAATCACTTTCAAAAGTCGGCGCTGATTGGTCTCAAGGGCACGCTGAAAGTACGCATCGTAAACTCCAGAAAGGGAGAGAAAGAAATGACGCCCCGCAGATAATCGACAACTCCGGCGCCCTAGTTGCCAAGTGCGTCAACGTCCTCAAACAAAAAGTGAACAACGGCTAGGGCTCCGTCGGCAACGAGATCATGGTCGTCGTCCAACGCGCCCGCCCCGTCTCTGCCGCCGCCTCCACCTCCGTCACCGCATCAAAAGTGCGCCGCGGGGACGTCCGCCGCGCCGTCATTGTCCGCACCCGCAAGCCCGTACGGTGCCCCGACGGACGGCTGATACGGTTCGACAACAACGCGGCGGTGCTGCTGAACAATAAACGGGAAATGCTGGGGACGCGGATTGATGGGGTGGTGAGCGCGGATCTGCCTATGAAGGGGTGGGGCAAAATCGCGGGTTTGGCGCCGAAGGTGAGCGCGCGGGTGTACCAGCGGAACAGAACGAAAATCCTCACTCGGGCGCAGGTCATATAGGCAGATAATGGGGCTTCTTGTGTTCGTGTTTTTATAGAGCTGGAAGCGACAAACGCTCGCCCCTTCCGAGCTTGCGGTGTCCGTCCGGCTCCGACTCCGACTGAAGACCTTTCTCATTCGATGCACTCATCGACCATTTCCAGCCCCTCCCCTTGAGAATCTCGTCCGTGGTTCGCAATCTCCATGAGGTCTTAGATAGACCCATTATATATTCTCTCCTCGCGCCGCCGAACGGCTCACTCCAACTTTAAAATCAATGGCGCGCGCTGCGACCGCTACTCCTCTGGAAACCCTGGATCGATCCATGCCTTTGCACCTGCATGTGTCGTAGCTATAGATCTCGGCCATCCAACCGTCCTTCAGTCCTTCAAATGTCCACCACTGCCTATTCGATTAGATCTTTTCTTTTCTTTTCCTGGCCGCTGAGTATTTTCTTTTATAACTTATATCCTTGGCGAGCGCCATTCCCACTCACTCACTCCCTCGCTCCGTCCATCCATTCATCTGCGTACTAACACTCGAGTACAATTTCACAACAGCCGCCGGCGCTTTACACTGTTCCGAATCCAAGTAATAAGTATGTCTGTCTGCCTGTCCCGCACGTTGCTCATCCGCATCCTCATCTCCCGCCATGCCAGAAACCGAAAACCATACATAAAATCACACAAATATGTAACCGCTCGATGATGCCTCTACAGTGAATTTAAGATAAGCGCTTGCTTACATAGAAGAACTCCAAACTTCGTTGCTTAACACAGCCGTGTTCTTCCTTCGCGCCGCGTTCTCTTCTCCTCTCCACTCTCTTCCAATTTCAATTTCGTGCGTGCGTGCGTGTTCATACCTGGAGTTCTCAAGCCATGTACTTCGTACTTGGATTTGCAGGTGTTTGTTATAGCGAGAAACCCAGTCGAACAAGGGTGTCATTCATCGTTCAACCTGTCTCAGGTACTTCCCAGAGTGTCAATCCAAGTTTAGAATGACAGTCGGTCACTATGTCCAACGTGGCAGTAACCACCTACCAGCACCATGGACGAGAGTCACGACAACACCGAGGAGGGCGACAACTTTGACTTCGAAAGGCCGCCAGCTCCTCCACAAGAGAGGAGCCGCGGAGTCAGTTTGTTCCACAGCGCCAGTAATTTCCAAATCTCAGGGGGGACTTTCATTGCGATCGGCTCTCCTGGCACCCGCCCGTCTTTCTTCCGAGATGCTAGGGATGTAAATCTAGTCAACTCGACCTTCAATATCGTCAACATCGAAAGTGACGAGGCCCTCCAAATCGTGAATGATCTCCAACACAGGCTACTGCTGGACACAAATCCTGCATTTCCGTTTTCTCAATATCCCGGCAATCGACAGCTACAGTTGACCCACGGTGAGTGTCCGAGTCGTTCGTCGCCGTGGGATATCCAACCAATTGACAAACCTTCTTGCACAGACTCTGGGTCAAGTGCCCTTGATCATAATGACCGCGGCAAGTCCTCTACCGCCTTTCTTTAAGCTGTTACGCGTAGAATAACCCAATGATCAAGATCAAAATATCCCTCATATCATGGAACGGTTGGACAAACTCCTTCACGACGATAAAGAGTCGTACATCAAATTTCTTTCGCACCGCGGGGAGTCGGCTCAATGGCTTCTGGATCTTTTGCAGGATGTGAGTTCAGCAACTAGTTATGTCAACGGTTTGCACATGCTAACTGACCGAGTCTCAGCTACTAGATTATGAAGCAGATCTTGCAACTATAAATCGACGCAGAATCTTCAAGGCTCTACTAAGACTCTCAGGCGACTCGCAGCTCTACCCCAGATGCTTTCCTCTCGTGGGTCTTGAACATGAAAGCCTGGTGGCTGGTGGAACCTTCGGCGATGTCTATACCGGATCACTTCACGGTCAAACCGTCGCCGTTAAAATGATGAGGGTATTCGAGAAATCAGATATTGATGCTTTGCTAAAGGTTTGAACCAAAGCTTCGGCGCTAAGCATCTGATATGGACGTGTTGCGCAGGGGTTTGGTCGAGAAGCACTGATTTGGCGGCAAATGTCTCATCCCAACCTCCTTCCATTTTACGGGCTATACTACTTCCAGAAAAGACTTTGTTTGGTGTCGCCGTGGATGGATAACGGGCACATTCGGGCTTTCCTAAAGAAAGAAAGGTACTGCTCCGATTGTCTTCTATCTCTTGTAAGTCTCGCTGTCTTCAAAAAGGCGGACTATATTTGGACCATTGATACTTCAGATTTTGGATGTGGCGCTCGGCCTTGAGCATCTTCACGGGAAGGGTGTCGTGCACGGAGATTTGAAAGGGGTATGTGATTGAGTCAAATCTCTTTCTCCGTCATTTCATGATTGAGCAGGACAATATCTTCGTGACTTCTTCGCGCAGGGCTTGTCTTGCAGATTTTGGTTTTGCTTCTATCATGACGTCTATGTCCTCAATTCAGTTGACAAATTCATCCAAGCGTGCACAAGGGGGCACCACACGTTATCAGGCACCCGAGCTGCATCGAGGAGGGCATAACGATCACCGTACAGACATCTACGGTTTTGCATGCCTCGTGTATGAGGTGTGTCCTCTCAATTCAAGCCTAATTTTGGCCACATTCATGTCGCTCGGATAGTTGATGGCGGGAAACCCTCCGTTCCCTGAGCTGTACACCGACGTTGCGGTGGCCATGGCGGTCATCGAGGGCCGTCGGCCCTCGCGGCCCCCGTCATGCTCAGGAACTTCATCGCTGGATGGTCTGTGGAATCTAGTTCAGAACTGCTGGGAAGAAAATCCCCAAAATCGGCCCACGGCATCCCAACTTGTAGAATGCCTGATGGGAGATGAAATCCAGGCGATGGAAATTGAATCCACACGGGACTGGGATGATACGTTCACATCCAAGTTCCGCCGTCTCTTCCTAGGCCAACCGCCATTTCCCACGGTTCTGGAATTTGAACGGGTCGTGTTTGGCTCTGGTCAGTTCAAATTACTGCGAAACTTAGATGAGTGGCTAACAAGCAACAAAAAAGTGATGGATTCAGCAGAGACAGAATCAGAATCAGCAGACTTCGGAGGCATACCAACTGGTGCCTCCGATCCCCTAGAATGAATCGCGCCAAAACCCAAGCATCCATATTTTGAGGTAATTGAATGCGTAGATATGACTGTAATAGTGTTGCAATAATTATTTGGTATCCAATATTTTCCTCCAAACTCAAACTTTTCACCATTTCAGCTAAAGTACTTTACCCGAAATGGTGAAAACAGACGCAGGTTGAAGGTGATTACTCATGAATTCACAACTTGCGCATACCCAACAAAACCCTTAGAAGTCCCCGAAATTTGGAGCACTACCTACTATTTACAAAACCTCCTGGTACACAGTTGAAATCGCTGAGGTGTGACCTGATATTAATTCAGAGTTTCAGATTTCGGCAAGCAGTTTATTCGGGTTGGAGTTACGTCCCATGAGACAGTTACTTACAGGAGGGGGCCCTTTGATAGCTCTGGCCCGATATTTTATCAGCATGGTGCCATTTCTTTGCGCAATGATATCAATTTCTGGCTCTCTGGCAACCTTGAGGAAATGGGAAATATTGTTGGCAGCCAACCCACAAACCACAATGCCGCCGATGTCACGCTAGACATGTGCATTGCAATTCCAATAAGTTCAAAGGTGATATCATACTTAGATACCGCCGGCGCGTCAAGCAGCGACTCCAGCAACCTTGACCGGGTCCATCTCAACAGGGTTGTGTGAGATGATGATGCTTAGGTACTCAATTGATGACTTCTTGAACTCACATTTCTCCGGCCGGAGGTAGAGCCGATGCGCCCGGAGTTGCCCACTAGATGCAGTAAACCTTTTGCAAAAGAATAGCCGGTATCTGAGCTGTAGAACACCCTTTTGGAGCTATCAAATACTTAGCCTTGCCTTTTGCAAAAGCCCTTTATGTCACTTACCCTGGAGTTTTTAAAAAGATCTACAGGATCAGCTGAGTCGCTGGAGAACCTCCTGGACAATCTCTCAGTGGTGTGCAAGGTTGGAATGAGTGCTGAGGATGTTGTCGAGGTATACCATGACATCTCTGAACAGGATGAGGTCCTGGAAGATGTCATTCATCATCGTCTGGAACATGGCAGAGGAGGTGGTAAGGCCGAAATACATCACCAGCAGCTCAAAGAGCCCCCAGTTAGTATGGAACGTGGCCTTCCACTCATCTCCTCCCCGGATCCAGATGTTGTTGAACCCCAACCAGACATTGAGTTTTGTGAAGAACCGGGCTCCCTTCCAATGGTTAATAAGGTTGTTGATCAAAGGGAGTGGGTACCGGTTTTTCACAGTCATCACATTGAGTGCCCAGTAGTCCTGGACAAACCAGGGACTCCCATCCTTCTTCTTGATGCTGGCCAGTGCTCAACCCATCCTCAATGAAGGTGTTGAGCTCCTTCTGTTCGAGGGGGGAGATTGAGTACACCTTGCAGTTGGTCAGTTTGGTGTCTGAAACAAGCTCGATGGCGTGGTCCCAAGTCCGACATTCCGGCAATGCATCAAACAACTCCTTGTCAAAAACACTGGAGAAGTCTGCGACCCACGCAGGGACCGAAGTTCCAGACGGGGTTGAGTTCCGGGCAAAGGCCTCCACAAGCCGTTGGGAGACAGTACTGCCAGCGCAGATTTCTTCGGCCAGAGCAAACACCATGTAGAGGATCCAGTTGCCATCCTCGAGCTTGTCATCATTGTCTGGGTCCGGAGTGAGGTCTGGAAGATTGTCTCCATCATCTTCCAGGTCGTACTCGTCATCTCTGTGCCAATTCTCCGAGTCAATGGCACAGATGGATGGAACCGGGCCTTCCCGAAGCTGCTGGAGGGTTGCAGCGGAAATCTTCATGCCTCAGCATGTGGCACAGAGCTCGTCTCAGCAGGCGCCACAGCTGGTTGGGCAACAGGTCATCCATACCTCCTTGGTCTCCCAGTCAATCTCTGGATTGTGAGGATGATGTGCTGCTTCCCGAGTTGGGTCATAGCAAGTTTGATGCACTCAGAATGTCCCTTGTAGTTGACCACCATATTGACTATGCTGAAAATGCCGCCAGATGTGTTTGGTGTGCCATTGACATTTAGGACCAGAATAGACTGCGATAGTTGGCAGACAGGGAGATTCCAAGAGATCACATACTCCGAGCCAATGAAGTCTCCGGTCACTCCGCAGTCAAGCAGGCCCTTCATAAACATCTTTGCGGTGGTCTCAATGGACTGCATCTCCAGCGGGATGTGCAGGGTTTTTCAGCCCTCAACAGAATCAATAACATACCACCAGGGTAGTTTACGCTCCCACTTTGGCCAGCAAATGCGGGGAATAGAAAAGAGGGGCTCCATCTTTGCTTCCGGTGTGTAGACAGGGGGTTCTGGCTTAGGGGCAGAAACCGGAACAGGGGGTGTGCCTTTCGCTTCAACCACTAAATCAAATATGTTGACTATCTCTTCATACAGGCAGGAGTAATGATTGGGAGACACGACCGAGGGCACACTGCTCACTCAGTTGCATCCGGAAAACCCTCTGGCTCTGTATCTCCAGCTTCTGGCACAATTGGTGGAGAGGCCAGCAAAAAGCTCTCCAAGGAGATTGTCTCTGAGTTGACAAACAACCTCGTCTAGGACATCTGCATGCCAGATGTCCGAGGTAGCAGGACACTCTGGGTGAGATGTCCAGCCACTCCGCAGCGGAAACAGGTGCAGGGTGCAGGGCATGCTCGATCCAGTTGACATCCATTGAGATGCCAGGCAGAAGAGCTGGTGCAGGCATGGGTGCAGCCCAAGGGGTGCAGCCTGAGGGGGCGGGCATGAGAGTGTGGACCGGGATGTGTGGCTGGAGCTGGAGCCAGGAGCACTCCAGCTTGTACGTGAGCAAGGGCATTGTACTGGCGGAAGGCGCGGAGACGCCATTCGGCATAGTTGACGAGTGCTGGAGTGGTCCTGGACATCGTGATCACGGTGTTGATCCGTGGATCGAGTCCACATGGTACTTAGTGACACAGACAAGCAGGTCAGTGTATCCAGCCCTCACGGCGAGTTCCTCGAAGTCATCCATGTACTGGTAGACGTTGCGGGAGCCCTGGTAGTAGCTGTGGGACTCCAAGTGGAGGAGGGCCTGGTCCTGCTCATTTTCCTCGATGAACGGGAGCCGGAGCTCAGCCTTGAATTCTGCCCAGGATGGAAATGGGAACAGAATGATTGCGGACTGTTGTTCCGCCCATCGTCTGGCTGTGTCTTGCGCCATGAAGGACATGGCGTACTGCACAAGTTTTTCCTCCATGACTTGCCTGTTCATCATGAAGGCCTCCGGAACGAGTTGGAGATATGTAAGGATGGAATGGAGGAACATCTGCTCCTGGGTCTGGTCACTGTTGAAGATGGCCGGAGGGTTCGGTTGGCAAACCAATTTAGCTGTAGGGGTGAGAGTGGTGAAGTCTGGACCTGAGTAGAAAATACGAGTCACATGCCATCATGGTGTCACGCTTTCCTCTTTCGCTAAGTGCTTCCACCAAGTTGGCACCAACCACTATTGACAGTACTAATACGATACTGGGAATAATACACACCTAGCAAGGGAAATCCGAAGAGAAGAAAGGATAAGGATTCCCACGCTAGGTGAAGCTTTATAAGTAAGTACAGCTAGCCAGTAGCATGTGTCCGAAGTGATTGACAATACCCCCGGGCCTGGTCGCATAACACATGCCAGTGCGACCGGGCTTCAGTGTAGGCAATGCCTAAGCCGAGGTCCGGCAAAGATAAGCCAGTAAGACCGGTGGTCGGCTGAGTGGCAGAACAGTGGAAAGTGGGGGTTCCCCTGACATCACCCCCCCCCCCCCCTTGGATTGTGGTGCCTTGATGCAAGAAGCGGTTCTTGACGGATGGGTCTCGGAATGGGAGAGAGTCGAAGGTGGTGGGGGCGATGTGTCTCAGTGCATTAGGGTATCGGTGGTAGAAGTCGGCAAGGGCCTCGTCAGTGAACATGTCGGTGTGTTTAACCCACTTGTTGTCTTTGTCACTGTAGCCTTTCCACTTGACGAAGTACCAGAGCTTGCTGTACATCTTGTCGACTTCCCATTGCACATTGCCGGGCATGTCCAGGACCGGCAGTGGCTCTTCGTTCCTAGGCCGGCCGGCTAATGAGTCTGGCTCTGCAAGTTTGAGCTTGACTACCGGGAAGACCGGGTGAAGCTGGGAGTACTGGGGGGGAAGCTCGAGCTTGTATGTGCTGTGGCCGACAACCTTCACAACCTTGAAGGGGCCGAGTTGGTGGTGCGAGAACTTGACCGACGGACACGTTGTCCGAATGTCCGATGTGTCGAACCAGACCTGATCTCCTACCTTAATCTCTGGCACTGGCGGTCGTAGTAGCGCTTGAACTCGTCCTTGGCTTTGACGAGCGTAGCCCTGGCCTCCGAGATGCCTTTGGCGATGCAGTCACAGAACTCATTCGCCTCTTCCACCTTCGAGTGTACGCCGGTCAGCTCAAACCCCATTTGAGGGAGCCGGCCAGTGTCGGTCATGAATGGGACCTGTTGCATCGAAGAGTGGATGTGATTGTTGTAGGCAAACTTGGCGGTTGGAAGGAGCTCGTCCCAGTCGTCCTGCTTGTAATTGGTGAAGATCCGGACGAACTGCTCGAGTTCCTGGTTGACGTGCTCAGTCTGGCTGTCAGTCTGTGGGTGGTACACCGTTGAAGTCGCCGGCATAACACCGATAAGCTGCCACAGCTCTGTGGTGAATTCTGCGACGAACTGTGAACCTCAGTCAGAGATGTACTTCTGGGGGGGTGCCATGGAGCCGTGGAGCTTCCAGACATGCCGGTAGTAAAGCTGGACTGCACCGACTGCGCTGAGGCCGGTGTGGCACTCGATGAAGTGGGCGCACTTACCGAGGACATCAACCATGACCATGACCGCATCAAAGCCGTGGGCATCCGGCAATGTCATGAATCACCCGGGTTCCACTTTTTGCGCGATGTGTCTGGGTCACGGGACTCTCATGACACGACCATGGGACCTTCTCACAGTTGAAACCCGATTGCAGGTTTCAAAGGACTGGGATACGAGAAGACATTAAGGGTTAGGGAACCCGCACAGTCGGTTCCCCTAACCCTCCGACGCTACATACAGGAGCCCGATCGCGGGCTTCAGGGACCAAGATATTGGAAGACGTTAAGGGTTAGGAATCCTGCACCATTGGTCCTCCTAACCCTCAGACGCTGAAAGGTATCAGACTCATGCGCAGGTGGAAGTCGCTCTAGCTTCTAACTAGCCAATATATCCTCGACTGACCCGAAGGTCACCCAAAAATATACCAACCAACTAAAACCAAATCAAGTCCCTCTTTTGCCAAGAGCGAGATGTGTGCAAGTTCGGGGGTGAGGACCAAGTATTAGGTCCTATAGCATAGATTCCATTGTCCTCAAATTAGGACCTCCGTCCGCGACTGGTCAAGTTGTCGAGCAGAGAAGTCATGTTCACTTTTTGGGCATTGTCAAACTCAGAGAGGAACTTGGAGTTCGCAATCTCGAAGTGTGGACAGTTTTGTGCAGATAACGGCCTCAATGGACTGGCGTTGTTTTGTTCCGAGGAACGAGAGTTTGGTTGTTCAAGATAAAACAGTCTCGAAGGACTGGCACAGTTTTGTTCCGAGGAACGAGGCTTTTGCTAACATGTTGGCTCAGCGAGCTCACAACATGGTTCGCGAACAGAACACAAGACACAGGACACACACACGGACACAAGAACACAAGAACATGGACACAGACACAATGACACAAGGCAAACACATTTGAGGACACACAAGACACACAGTTCACAGTTCACAGACACAGTTAATTTCAATCGCGGATGCAAATGCTCAAGACACATCACACAGTTCAATCAAACACAACTTGTTCAATCAAATCCATATCCATTGTCTAAGTCCCCTTTCGCGATGGATAAGCTGCTTCTCCGAGCTAAGACCTTTTTACCCGCACTGGCAACCTGCCAAGTGCGTGTGAGGGCTGGTAGCTCCCCAGGTCTGCTGCCTGACCCTCCCAACTTGTGCCCTTATATACTACTCTCTCTGATCGATTACTGTACATTATTACGTGATAAAAGTCCGTTTAACCGAGATTATGACTCGAATGATCTGCTCTACTGGTTCCCCCTATCTGTTGGATGTCAAAGCGACAGGTTGCGATCGAAATTTGGGTTGTTATGGGACTGTGTCTGCTGAAGACCAAAGTTCCTCTTGCTGCTCCTTGTCTTCAACTGAGCCCATGCAGTACATCCTGAACTCAATGGGGACTCTTTGAGGAGGCCTTCAGCCTAGCTCGGACCTCTGTTAAGCAGAGCTAAACCATTCTCAATCACTTTAGCAACTGTCGCGATCAGACAGCTTGTCACTTTGTTGCTCCCATGATCACAATTCCAGATCCCTCTGAGATTCCTCCAGACTACTGTTCAGGTAAGGATGCCTCTTGTGAGTCCTAGTAGTGGGTCTCGAAAGACTAGGTTCCTCCTCAATGCTTCATTCTCTGTGTGTTGAACTGGATTCAACTTCTCTTGGCTTGACCATGACAGCTGTCATGATCGGACAGTTGACACTTGATCTCGGAGCATTCCTTGAACGAATTTAGCTTGTCCAGACTGGAGTCTGGGCCTTCTGGATCATGATCCGTCATGTGATGTTGACATGTGATCAAAACACGTCTCCCAGTCTCGGAATGCATGCAAAAATAACACTGGTCCCTGGAGGTGGGTTTGAAACCGTTGCAGACACTTTGTGATTGTCGCGAACACTTTGGATGGCACCAAATATAATATCTTCACTTCCTCTTGGTCCAAGTCTAGCTTCAGCTCGTCTAGGCGGGGTCCCAGGTACTGTTCGGTTATTCGAGGAGTCTCCGTCGAGGAAGAACAACTCTAGGTATGTGACTGGTAGTTATCTGTTCGAGGCTCACAGTAACTGCTCTGGGATGTTTGCATGCTGCTTTCACTAGTCGAGATCACAAAATTGCAATCTTTCATGTGTAGCTATTTGCACGGCTTATCAACGCTATGGTGATAACACACAGGAGCCTAGGAGCATCACGCATTAATGCTCCTTAACATTGTGATACAGGAACTGATCATGATCATATTGATTTATTCATAATGTATATAAGCATGGTAGAATCTCCTTGTACAGTAGATTCTACCTCGTCTAATCTCAGGCTTCTGCTTTGGCTTGACTTAGGGATTGTCTCCACCCTGTCCCACTTCCCCTCCATTCTATTGCAGGTTGCGTCCACACCCTGGGTATTATACCTGAGTGGATATCATACCCTGTTCGACTTGTTTCGGGTTCCACCTCACATCCTGACCCACAATATATGGCCTCCTAACAAGGAGTCCGTTCAGTTGGTCTTGCTGCTTGGGGATCGCACCAGTTATTAGCGGCTGTTGGGTTTCTCCTGGTTGGGGCTCTCACCGGGTTGCTTGTCGTTTAGCTGACCCAGAGGCCGTTGCTGAAAGGCAACTCGACGATGAGACAGTGTCCCAGTGTTTGGCCAGGATTTCCGTTGGGTGGAGTTCGTCGGTAGGCAATCGGCGCAACACCTTTGTCCGGCAGCACAAGTCGCAGGTTGCAACGTACCAACCAACGTGCTGAGACATCTGGGGCCATCAGTAGTTCCGAGAGACAAGCTCCAATGTCTTGAAACAGCCGGCATGCCCCGCCACTCAGGTGTCGTGGTGCAGCTCCATGATACGCCAGTAGAGGTCCTTATCCCGGGGGACAGCAATCTTTCGCCGGAAGTAGAGGAGGCCGCCGGCTACATGCCATTCAGCTGAATGAGATGAGAGGACGCTGTGGGCCTTGAGGAGTTCCCTTGCTGCGATAGTGATGAGTTCCTTGAAGTCTGGTTCGCTGGCAAGCACCTCTCGGACGTCGCAGAGAAGGTGGACCTCAGGGCCGGCGACAATGACACCCTCTAGTGCCCGGAGGTGGAACAACTCCGGACGGAGGAGGGTGACGTCTCGGTTGTCCGCTGATACACCATGGTCCGGCCTTTGGCTTAGGGCATTCGGGCGTCCCATAAGCCGTCTCGGCGGGTGGTACAGCATAAAGTCGAACCAGGAGAAGTAGAGGGACCACCCCCGGCCTCCCCCAGTCTGACATCCCAAAAAAGGCAAGTGCTTACAAATAATGCAGTGTGGGTTTGAATCCCACAGGATCCTGTTTATTTTTGCGACTAAAGTTTGAGATTGAGCATCTTTTTCTACAGTTTTATGGAGTTCCCCATTTCACTGAAAGAGTTTCTTTTTTTCCAAGATATCTAGCCACACATGCAATGCGTGTGTATCATTCCGCAGAGCGGTTTTTCCAGAAAAACTGTGGCTCAGAAAGTCTACCAACAGTGCGAGACTTTGAGAGACAAGTGATATAAGCATCAAAAATTAATTAGCTAAGTCATGTACCACCAACTCCTGCCACATAAAATCTGAGATTACCTCGGGCTACGCACTGCAGAGAATTTACTATGCGGCAGGGGACCCAGGTAGCAAGATCAACATAGCAAGAGAGCATTTGGCCTGGTAAGTACACAAAAGGTGGTGGTATGAAGGCAAACAGATAAGGATCCGTGGACGCACATACACTATGTAATATATGCACAGCCCCACAGTTGATCCGTGAGCTCACCAAGCTTGCTCACATAATGCCAAGCTTCCACACGTGCATCACAATGTCCTTCATGGATGAAATCTTTGGTTCAACAAGATCGTCAACAGCTGGTGGCCGTCTCCACCCTTGTTTTGATCCCGTTGTTCCCGACCTTGAAATTTGAAATTGACATCCGGAGATCAAGTTCAGACCTCTGAAAAAGGAAATAAAAAACCCAAAGATTTTATAAAGAGTTTGAAATCTTTGGTTCCTCAGTGAGGTTCCCAGGCTCAAAGCAAGTGTTGGAATGGACAAGGTGATGTCGTTTGTTTGCCTTGCATCACTGAGGAAAATCTGTGGGATGACAAGAGCAATGGCAATGGCAAGGATGAGCGTGGCGATGGCAGGGTGGATGGGGGCATGAGCAGTGCTGACTGGGATGTCATGAGGCTCAACAGGAACACAACATTGGAGTGGCCCAAGCTGGTGGCTGTCAATTTCCAGCAGCACTTGGGGATGAGAACATCCCTGCCCGAGCATTTCTTGATGCAGAGGCCAGACACAGCGGCCACAAGTAGTGTTGCCGCGACTTCGACTACAAGTTATTTTGAAGTCGAAGTCGCAGCCGACTTGAGTCGAGTCAAGCCGAGTCGGCACGGCGACTCGGGTTGACTTCCAAGTCGACTCGAGTGACTTGAAGTCGACTCAAAGCTTTGAATTCTAAAAAGGTGTGCTGAGTCGTTTACAGCGCAAAAAAAGCAATTTCTTGAATTTTGATGGACCGTGACCTGAGCGCGTGACACCCAGGTGACACCTGTCACATTTCTGTGATTTTTTGCGAAACCACTGCAAATGAAACTGGAACCACAAAAATACCTTGTTTTCCAAAATGGGCTCTGAAGTCAACTTGAGTTGACTTGAGTTGACTTGGACCTGTCGAGTCAAGTCGAGTCGAGTCGAATTTGTATTTGAGTCGACTTTCGAAGTCGCGACTCGACTTTTCGAGTCGCGGCAACACTAGCCACAAGTAACACAAGCATAGGGCAGCCTTGAGGACGACAGGCTTGCAGTTGGCCTCTGTGAAGATGAAGCAGGAGGAAAATGTAGCTGGGACAGTGGAGGCATGGGAAGAGGTGACTGGGAAGGCACAAGCATCATCAACATCAGGTTGATTCATTTGAGTGTGCAAAACAGCAGTGAGGGAGCCCAGTCACACCAATCTTCAGGGTCATTTGGAGGAAGGAAGTGGGGGTCTCCATGATTGGTGGGAGCTCTAACAGATCAACAGTGGGCTTGTACATTGATGTTGGGACTAGGTGGGGGGACTCCACGAAGCAGTGGGTGGCTGTAATGCTCTGCCAAAGTCTCCAGAGACTTCAAGAGACTTTCTCATATAAACCTTTTCTCGGTTTTCAGGGTGGTGTGGGCTTGGATTGCATGGTGCGCTCGAGTTGCATGCATCCCAAACCAAAATTCACCATCATAACTCTGTGGTTGCAACAGCATTGGAGCTCGAAATCGGATTTGGATTTGCGCATCCCAAATTGAAGTTCAACATGTCCCATATCAGACTTTGCTTTAAATTATATTGTCAGGGGAACCCCTTGTCTGGCTTTCCATCTGGCTTTCCATTCGGCCTCCCATGTGGTTCTTCGTCTGGAACTTCCCCCAGCACCTCCCTCCGCTTTGCTTGCGTCCGGAACTTCACCCTCCATCCGGCCTTTGTTCCATCTCTTTCTGGTCACTCACCCTGGCATGTGGTATGTGACCAGGCCCGGGATCATTGCCGATCCCTTTGGACACATGCTACTGGCTAGTACCTATTAGTTTATAAACCTTCACCTAGCGTGGGAATCCTCATCCTTTCTTCCCTTTGGATTCCCCCACTAGGTGCATAGTACTTGCTCTGTATTTAATACAGCCTGTTAAACTCCCCCGCTAGTTTCCGCGCTCCAACATCAAGCTGATGTTACCCTTACAGCAGAAGAAAGGATCTAAGGGATCAACCAGTCAAGATTAGGAAGTTCAGCATTGACTCGGACTCGGACCACAACACCAGCACTCCAGCCTCTCCCACTTCCAATCTCGGCCCCTCCTCCCCAGTTCCAATGGACACTCTGTCGCCCAGTCAAGTGGCTGCACAACCTGGACTCCCAGATGTCCACATCCCAGATCCGGCTGACCACTGTCAAAGAATCCCTCTCTAACCTCGAGGTTATGCTCCTCTGCCTGCTGCACAGCAGCCAAAACCCACCTGCCCCTGCCCCTGCTGCTCCGGCTCTGGCGCCGGGTCCAGACTTCACCACCCTCACCCCCGCAGCTAAATTGGTCCTCCAATCGAACCCTCTGGCCATCTTTGATGGTGACTGGACCCAAAGGTGGATGTTCCTCCATTCTGTCCTTACGTATCTCCAACTTGTTTGAGAGGCCTTCATGATGAATAGGCAAGTTGTGGAGGAAAAACCTGTGCGGTATGTCATGTCCTTCATGGCGCAGGACACAGCCAGATGTTGGGTGGAACAAAAGTCCGTGATCGTTCCATTCCCATTTCCATCCTGGGCAGAATTTGAGGCCGAGTTCCGGCTCTGGTTCGTTGAGGAAAACAAGCAGGACTAAGCCCTCCTCCACCTGGAGTCCCATGGCTACTACCAGGGCTCCCGCGAGGTCTACCAGTACATGGATGACTTTGAGGAACTTGCCGCAACAGCTGGATACACTGACCCGCTCGTCTGCATCACTGAGTACTGTGCAGGACTCAATCCACGGATCAACACCGCGATCACAATGTCTGGGACCGCTCTGGCTCTCGTTGATCACACCAGATGGCGTCTCCGCGTCTTCCCCCAGTATGATGCCCTTGTTCGTGTATGAGCCGGAGCGCCCCAGCTTGTGCCCCAGCTCTGGCTCTGGCCATGTGTCCCTGAGTGGGGGCCTTCCTTCTGGTCCGCTCTCACGCCTGCCCCTCAAGCTGCACCCGTGCCTGCACCAGCTCTTCCACCCGGTGTCCCAATAGATGTCGACTGGACCCAAGTGTACCCTGCACCCTGCACTTATTTCTGGTGCAGAGCAGCTGGACACCTTGCCTGAGAATGTCCAGCCACCCCGGACGTCCTGGACGAGGCTGTCCGTCAACTTGGAGACAACCTCCTTGGAGAGCTCTTCGCTTGCCTCTCCGCCACTGCTGGGCTTCCGATTGAGCTGGAGTCCGGAGACACGGAGCCAGAGGGTTATCCGGATGCGGCTGAGTGAGCAGTGCACCCTCGGTCATGTCTCCCAATCATTACTCCTGTCTGTATGAAGAAATAGTCAATATATCTGATTCAGCAGTTGAAGCAAAAGGCGCACTCCCCATTCCAATTTCTGCCCCTAAGCCGGAAGCAAAGACGGAACCCCTCCTTTCTGTCCCATATTTGCCGGCTGAAGTGGGAGCATAGACTACCCCGGCCATACATCATTGATTCCATCGAAGGCCGGAACTCCTTGCACATCCTGCTGGAGATGCAGTCTGTTGAGATTGCAGCAAAGATGTCCGTGAAGGGCCTCGTTGACTGCAGAGCCACCAAAGACTTCATCAACTCAGATTACGTGATCTCTCAGAATCTCCCCATCTGCCAACTCTCGCAGCCTATTCCTGTCCTCAACATTGATGGCACCCCAAACGCATCCGGCGGCATTTCCGGGGTAGTTGATATGGTGGTCGACTACAAAGGACATTCTGAGTGCATCCAACTTGCTGTGAGACAGCTTGGGAAGCAGCATGTCATCCTTGGCTACTCCTGCCTCCAGAAGCACAATCTGGAGATTGACTGGGAGACCAAGGAGGTACGGATGACCTGCTGCTCAACCAGCTGCGGCACCTGCTGGGACGAGCTCCATACTGCACGCCAAGGTGTGAAGATTTCTACTGCTGTCCTCTGGCAGCTCCATGAAGGCCCGGTTCCATCCATCTGTGCCATCGACTTGGAGGCTTGGCACAGAGATGACAGGTACAACCCGGAAGACAACAGGGATGATCTTCCGGACCTTTCCCTGGACCTGGACAATGATGACGAGCTCAAGGATGGCAACTGGATCCTCTACATGGTGTTTGCTCCAGCTGAGGAAATCCACACTGGCAGCACCATCTCTCAGCAGCTCGCAGAGGCCTTCGCCCGGAACTTGATCCCATCCAGAACTTTGGTCCCTGCGTGGGTCGCGGACTTCTCCGATGTTTTCAACAAGGAGTCGTTTGATGCGTTGATAAGCCGTGAAATCAGCCACACATGAAACGCAGCTATTTTGCAATTTTCAGTATAAACAATCACGCAGACATCCCGAGAAGCTTCCGCGATGCCTCGCGTGGAGAGCTACCAGTCATATAGCTAGAGTCGCACTCACACGGAGACGATCTCGAATAACCAGACAGTACCTAGGAACCCGCCTAGAAGCGCTGATGCCGACTTGGACTACAGAGGAGTTAGAAGGAATCTATATTTGGCAATCGCAGACGGAACTCAGTGGTCGCGACCACCTCCAGAGACACTTTGTTTGTCGCGGCATTCCTGGAATTAGTGGACGTATGTGTCACATGCAAACGGAGGGCTCCGAGAACAGAAAAGCGGTGAATACCCCGAACAGCTATAGCTCCGAGGTCCGTGCAGATCCGGAGTATGACCAAGATGAATTAGGTGACCGATGCCAAAGCACGCTCCAGGTGGAGCTGTCCGATCAAAGATGGCAACAGCCGAAACGCGATCAATATAGTTGAACCGCGAGAGTTTGACAGTGCCCGCGAACCGTATAAGTCGCTCGTGAAGAGACCCCGACCTCAGTAGGAGAATCTGAATAGGGCTAGGATGAAGAAGAGATGCGTCTAGGCAAGAGCGTCGCCCGAGCTACGAGTCGCAGACCCAGCATTATCACCAAGATACCATAATATTTCAACTTCGATCAATCGAGTCCGAACTGGTGTTCGATCTACCGGTATAGGGAGCCAATAGCGTTATTCGAGCAGGGATTTCGAGTCAGATTTCACGGATAAACGGACCAGTGTATATAATATTATTTAGTCATCGTGATAAGAGAGTAGTATAAAAGAGCAGGCAGTTTAACAGTACAGTAGCAGACCCCACCTCTAGACACAGTAGTGTTGTAGATAGGTTTGGCTCGAGAGCTCAGTAGCCCAGTGCGACTGTTCTTTCACCTGATATAAAGTGACTTGTGGTTTGGATTAATATCTGTGTGGACTTGTGAGCTTGAACTGTGGAATTGTGTCTGTGAACGTGTCTGTGTCCTGTGTCTTGTGTTTGTCTTGTCATTGTGTCCATGAACATGTTCTTGTGTGTCCTGTGTCCTGTGTTCTGTGTCCCTGTGTCCGCGAACCATTGTTGTGAGCTTGTTAAGCCAACGTGTTAGCACAACCCCGTTCCTCGGAACAAACCACGCCAGACCTTCGAGTCTGTTTCTTATATTAAGCAACCTACATTCATCCGTGAACAAAGGAAAGCGCTCCTCGAACCAACAAAATGCACCACGCTCAACTACGAGACTCTCTTGAACGGTTGAAACCTGCACGCACTTGGCTATTTGACCTAATACTTGGTCTACACCCCCGAACTTAAACTATCATTCCTATTAAGGGAAGGTGTTGTTGAGTGGTTTTGGTTAGGGTTTGGTTTTATAGAAGTTAGCTTTGTGAACCTTTCTCGAACGTGATCCATCCGCACTAGGAGTGACTGTCTTTCGGCATTGCCGGAATGCCTGGGAATGGGACCATGCCATCAAGCTCGTTCTGGACACCAAACCGGCCAACTGCAAGGTGTACCCGATCTCCCCCCTTGAACATAAGGAGCTCAACACCTTCATCGAAGATGGGTTGAGCACCGGGCAGATCTGTCCATCCAAGTCCCCAATGGCGTCCCCAGTCTTCTTAATCAAGAAGAAGGACGGGAGTCTCTGGTTCGTCCAGGACTACTGGGCACTCAATGCAATGACCGTGAAAAACCAGTACCCACTCCCTTTGATCAGCGACCTCATTAACCATTTGAAGGGAGCCCGATTCTTCACGAAACTTGACATCTGGTGGGGGTTCAAAAACGTCCGGATTTGAGGGGACGAATGGAAGCCCAGGTTCTGTACTAAATGGGGGCTCTTTGAGCTGCTGGTGATGTATTTTGGCCTTACCAACTCCCCAGCCACATTCCAGACAATGATGAACAACATCTTCCAGGACCTCATCCTGTCCGGAGACATCATGGTATACCTCAATGACATCCTCATTGCTCATTCCGACCTCGCGCATCACCAAGAGATTGTCCGGGAGATTGTCCGATGACTCCAGGCACACCAGCTCTACCTCCAGCCAGAGAAATGTGAGTTCAAGAAGTCATCAGTTGAGTACCTAGGTGTCATCATCTCGCACAACCACATTGAGATGGACCCAGTCAAGGTCACTGGGGTCACTACTTGACCTGCTCCGGAGAACAAGAAGGATGTGCAGCAGTTCCTCGGCTTCAGAAAATTTTATCAGAGGTTCATCCAGGTGTTCTCGGACATTGCCTGGCCTCTCTTTGATCTCACGAAGAAAGGTGTTGTCTGGACCTGGACCGCTGCTGCAGCTGCTGCATTCCATGTTCTCAATGACGCAGTGACCGCAGAGCCTGTCCTGGTCCTCCTGGACGAGTCGCGTCCATACCGGGTTGAAGCAGATAGCTCCAACTACGCTACCGGGGCCGTCCTGTCCCAACTGGACATGGATGGAAAATGGCACCCAGTCACATTCTACTCCAAGAGTTTGAACAACGTCCAACATAACTATGAGATCCATGACAAGGAGATGCTCACCATCATCTGGGCCCTCAAGGAGTGGCAACACTTCCTCGAAGGTACGCAGCATCCGGTCGAGATCCAGACGGATCACAAGAACTTGCAGTACTTCTGGAAGGCACAGAACTTGAACCGGAGACAAGTGTGGTGGTCCCTGTACCTGTCCCAGTTTGACTTCGTGCTGCACCACCAATCTGGTCACCTTATGGGTTGTCTGGATGTATTGTCTTGTTGCCCCGATCACAGGGTGGGCTCAGACAACACAGACATCACCCTCCTCTACCCAAACTTGTTCCATGTCTGTGCGCTGGAAGGTGTTGTGGTTGATGGACCCGAGATCCCCCTTCTCTGCGATGTCCAGGAGGCCTTCGCGGGCAAGCCAGACCTTGAGGACCCTGTTGCGCTTGTCACATGGGAACTCCTCAAAAACCGGAATGTCCGCTCCCCTCGGTTGTCTGAGTGGCGGGTTTCGGACGGACTCCTCTATTACCGTGGTAAGATTGTCATACTGTGAAATAAGGATCTCCAGTGCCAGATCATGGCACAGCACCACAACACTCGGGTTGCCGGACATGCTGGCTGCTTTAAAACCTTGGAGCTCATCCCCTGGAATTACTGGTGGCACCGGCTGTCCTGGCATGTCAGCCAGTACATCTGTGATCTGTGCAATTGGACTAAGACGCTCTGGAAGCTGCCACATGGAGAACTTCACCCAATGGAAATCCCGGAAGAGCACTGGGATACCGTCTCAGTGGACTTCATCGTAGAGCTTCCAGATGCTCATGGGTTCAATGTAGTCATGGTCGTGGTTGATGTTCTAGGCAAGTGGGCCCACTTCAACAAGTGCCATACCGGCTTTGGTGCAGTTGGAGCTGCTCGGCTCTATTACCAGAACATCTGGAGGCACTACGGAACCCCTCGGAAATACATCTCCGACCAGGGAGTACAGTTCATGGCAGAATTCACCACGGAGCTGTGGTGCCTCATCGGGATAGAGCCTGCGACGTCCACTGCTTACCACCCGCAGACTGACAGCCAGACCAACTGTGTCAACCAGAAGCTCAAGCAGTTTGTCCGGATCTTCACAAACTACAAACAGGATAACTGGGATGAGCTCCTTCTGGCTGCGGAGGTCACATACAACAACCACGTCCACTCCTCAACACAGCAAGTTCTGTTCATGACGGACACTGGAAGGCTCCCCCAAATGGGTTTCAAGCCTAACAGGTTGGGCTCAGCAGTAGAATCCACACGCTGCCGCATCTGTATCACCCCCCCGGAAGTACTGACAAGTGCGACTCTTGCAAGTACACACCTTCAGATGAAATGATATGGAGATCACTCAACATTTGTCCAGCAACTAACCCAAGATTTTTTCTGAAAGTGCTTAGTACTAGTGATCGGCACGGGTCGCCTGTGGGGAGCTTGACCGCCCGTACCCGCCCTTGAACCCGACCCGTGGCGCGGGTACGAGTTACCTGCCGATTTACCTGCGGGAGAACAGGTACCCATGACCTGTCATACCCGCCTAATACTTCATCGGTGGTAAATATTTAAACAGATATTTTGAATGCCTGGAACCGAAAACAACTGTGCCCAGCAGGTGCCCGAGCGGAAAGAAGTAGTGAAGGCATTCGAGAATGTTGAGCAATAGTTGAAGAATTAATCTCAATAAGTTTGACCTATTCAAAAAACCACAAAATCCTCTAACTGATTGTGAAATGCCATCGCGAAGGAAAGACGAATCATTTGTATGCAGCATATGGGTTTGTGGCCTGGAAAATTGCCTTCATTGAACCAAGACTTGGATACACGGGTTGTCGACGGGTCCTCGAAAGTCGACCCGTACCTGTACCCGCGACTCCCCACGGGTCACCATACCCGTGCTGATCACTAGTGCTTGCACAACACCTTCAGAGTGTGATTTCTGCCAATCACGAGCGGGATCGGCTCGTAGTGTGTGGAATGTCGGCGCGGGGAAACGAAGTGGATCAGCTGAAATTCGGGAGGTAGTAGCTGAGTCCGATTGGCTTGGCGACTGGGAGCGCGGTCCGTCTCATGTAGATTAACCTAACAAACGCTGGAGTTAGAAAACATGGGCTGCGAGATTTACACAGTATCCGAGCCAGCGCCTCTTCCAGGATGGGCAGCTGTAGGAGAATAAGTATAAACCAAAAAAAAAAATTGCTGGAGATTCTTATATGCGAGTGGGGCAAAATTGCGTGCCGGTCCCCGAGCACTTGCGGCCTGTGTGATTGTCGGATGAACATCAGAGGGAGCGGTTCCCTGTGTGATCGGCAGGTAACACGACCTCCAGCTGCTTCAGAAGATAGTGCAGCTTCTTGGTTTTTTTGGAGCTTAGCTGGGTACTATAATATTGGAATCTTTGGGGGTAGATGGAGTGGATGCAGTACAGGCTTTATTCAGAAACTGACACCTCAAAATTAGATCATTGAGCCTCAACGCAAGAAAGGCAACAATAATAAAATAAAATAAAACTTGATACTTGTAGCTACGGTCTGCAGAGTCACGAGAAATTTCAATGTACTAGACCTCTTAGATTCTGTTAAAAATAGTACATGTCCAGGGCATAAGTCTGTGACGCCAACCGGCTTTCGAGCAACCCGGCTAGATAATATAAAACTCAGCTCGTAGAATCCACTGAATGCCAGCATTTCTACCAGCCAAGCTGACTGATGGTTGGGAATTAAAAACAAAGTGAGCGAGAAGAAAGGGAATTTGCTCAAAAGAAGGGACCATGTTCAATAGACGAGGAACAATGCCTTGGGTGAGTTTGAAGTTGCCGACATGCAACCACCCGAGTGGCTAGATAAGATAAAGATCAGATAAAGTGGCTGAACGGCAATTCTCAGATTTCATACCGCCTGCAAAGACAGATTTCATGCCGCCCTCAGAGATCCAACAATCATTAGAGGATTACGTTCAATGAAACCAGAGATTTTTACATGATATGACTTGCCAGCGGGAAGTAAGGCAGTTTGCCCAAGATAAAGATCTGTGTTCGACAGGCAAGAGACAATGCCTAACAATGCCTTGTGTGAGCTGTGAAGTTGTCAACTAAGCAACCACCTGAGTGGCTAGCTCAGCCTAGATAAGAGAAAGATCAGAAATGCCAATTCATTCCAACAGCACAACGGTGAGTGAATTCTCTCCTTCATCATTATCTGTGACTCTCCGTCGCACACAGATCTGTTAGTCCCGTGCATCCTGGTAATTCTCCTACCGAGCTGGGCCGCGCGCTGATCACAATTTCAACAGTGTAATTGTTCTTCACGCGGCAATCATTCTCCGTGCCTCACAAGTGAATTGACCATCCCTTCTGTGCAGAGCTTAAGCTTACAGTTGATCTCATAGGGCGAATTTGTAGAGTACTCTATATGTACGTTTAGCGTCTCTCATCATTATTTTGGTGTGAATAAAAGAAGGTACACGGGATAGGATGCGATCCCTAGGAGACCTTTGCATGGCCCGCAGGGCCTTGCAAGCGCTCCGCAGATGCTCAAAATGAGCCCGCGTCATCGCGCGACGCGACCACGTGCGTGCAAATAGACCTTGCGTCGCGCGGGCATTCAAGCAAATACAACCCTCAGTCGATGTTTTAAACGGCGGGTATGAGTCATGATCGACTCGGGAGACACTAATACTATTGGGAACACTACTTGGATTTGAATACCAAGAAAAGCCACGTACTCGGCCGTCTAAAACTACTGAGTAAGGAAAAGTAGAAGCATCTGTCAGTCTAAGGGAACCTAGTCTAAAATAGTGCATGCGGATTTGTGGCATTAATCGGCCTCTCCTCCATGATATCCCAATGCTCAACCATGCACGCCCCGTCAAAGCGGAACACATCTACAATAGCGGTAGGTTCCGAGCTCAGCCCATCCATCCGGTAATGCACCCAGCCAATTGGCGCCGCGAAAGCCTGGTGGAGAACCTCGACTGAGACCGCCGGGTTTTGGAAGAGTGGATTCACAAAGTCGAATGTTGAAACAGCGCCGTCAGGTAGGAATGGGTTGTGCTGAATCTCGTTTGCAGCTACATGGGTGAAGGCTTGGATTAGGTTTCTGTCGGTGAATAGTAAATGTGTGAAGGCATTCGATTACTTGAATCGCCTGCCGGCGATTAGTCACCTTTCGATATACCACGATTTAGCGAAGACCTCGAATATTTCATGCTGCTGGTGGGTGATGCCGGGTGCGGTATGCAGGTGGTGATGTTAGTGGACTGGCTGAACGCTGCCCCAGTGAGGATGAGAGCACTGATCAGTCCAAGTTGGGTCACAAGCATTGTGAAGTAATGTATTAATGGGCTGCTCTTTATACAGTTGTTCTATAACTGGCATTTTAATCGCCGTGCTTGCTAATGAAGCAGCGCATGAGTAATCCACTCGGATGACAGAGATATATCATGATATAACCGAAGAGTCCGTCCATGCTGTCCGGAAGGCTTCCGGATAACAGGGACGGACTCTTCGGTTATATCTGTGTCACCCGAGTGGATTACTCATGCGCTGCTTCATTAGCAAGCACCGCGATTAAAGTGCAAGTTATATAACAGCTGTATAAAGAGCAGCCCATTAACACATTGCTTCACAATGCTTGTGACCCAACTTGGACTGATTAGCGCTCTCATGCTCACCGGGGCGGCTTTCAGCCAGCCTACTAATCTCACTACCTGCACACCGCACCCGGCGTCACCCACCCAGCAGCAGGAAATATTCGAGATCTTCGCTAAATTGTGGTATATCGAAAGGTGACTAATCGCTAGGCAATTCAAGTAATTGAATGCCCTCACACATTTACTATTCACCGACAGAAACCTGATCCAAGCCTTTACCCACGTCGCCGCAAACGAGATTCAGCACAACCCATTCCTACCTGACGGCGCTGTTTCAACATTCGACTTTGTGAATCCACTCTTCCAAAACCCGGCGGTCACAGTCGAGGTTCTCCACCAGGCTTTCGCGGCGCCAATTGGCTGGGTGCATTATAGGATGGATGGGCTGAGCTCAGAACCTACTGCTATCGTAGATGTGTTCCGCTTCGACGGGGCGTGCATGGTTGAGCACTGGGATGTCATAGAGGAGAGGCCGTTCAATGCCACAAATCCGCATGCACTGTTTTAGACTGACAGACACTTCAACTTTTTCTTACTTAGTAGTTTTAGACGGCCAAATACGTGGCTTTCGTTTGTATTCGAATTCAAGTTGTGTTCCCAAAAGTATTGTCTCCCGAGTCGAAAGGGGTCCGAGGACATATAGGAGTAACCAAGCCCTTGTAGGACCCGACAACTGGGAGGCATGCTTTGAAACTCGCGAAGTTTTGCAAGGGTGTCCAAGCCTAGGAGCACTTGCAAGGCCTAGCGGGCCATACAAGCGTCTCCTAGGGCTCGCATCCTATCCCGTGTGACTGTATTTTCTTTTATTCACACCAAAATAATGATAAGGAATTTTCTATTTGCGAAGCACTACCGTGACAGACGCTATAGGTAGAGAGTACCCTAACTGTCAGCTTAAGCTCTGCACACAAGGGATGATCGACTAACTTCTGAAGCACGGAACGATTGTAGCCTGAAGAACAATTACACTGTTGAAATGGTGATCAGTGCGTGGCCCAGCTCTGTATTCGTTAGGGAGACATACCAAAATGCACGGGACTAACAGATCTGTATGCGACGGTGAGTCACAGATAATGATGAGGGTGAAAATTTCTCGCTGTTGTGCTGAACTGGTATTTCTGATCGTTATCATATCTAGCCACTCAGGTTGTTGCTTGTTCGGCCGAGCACTTCAAGGTGAACGACTGATATTAGGATACCTAATAGACAAAAATAAACTAGTAGCATCGTAAGTATGAGAAGAATAAATAAGTAAGAGAAAAGGGCACGCACTTCAGCCGGGCACTTCAAGGTGACTGAGGAGCGTACCCTATCGACGGTGGAATTTATATGTGATCAGTGGTCTTGGAATAGGTAATTAGTAGGTAGGGTGTGAAACTGGAGGAATGACGGTGCTGACGAGCGCGGAGTGCGCCCCATATTGCCAACTGAGCTATGCTCAACACACAACTCATACAAGGCATTGTTCCTCGCCTGTCGAACGCAGATCTTTATCTTGGGCAAACTGCCTTACTTCCCGCTGGCAAGTCATATCATGTAAAAATCTCTGGTTTCATTGAACGTAATCCTCTAATGATTGTTGGATCTCTGAGGGCGGCATGAAATCTGTCTTTGCAGGTGGTATGATATCTGAGAATTGCCGTTCAGCCACTTTATCTGATCTTTATCTTATCTAGCCATTCGGGTGGTTGCCTGTCGGCAACTTCAAACTCACCCAAGACATGGTTCCTCGTCTGTTGAACACAGACTTTACCTTGAGCGAATTCCCTTCCTTCTCGCTCACTTTGTTTTTAACTCCCAACCATCAGTCAGCTTGGCTGGTAGAAATGCTCCAGGCATTCAATGGATGCTAATAACAGTACCGAAGGCGCGGCCAAAAAATTTCCCATTTGGGATGGTTTCAAAGAATTACCCATAGCTCGGCCAATTCTCAACGGATTTGCTTGAAAATGGGCTAGATTTTCTGGGCTAATTCATGCGGAATTAGTGATAGAAATAAGGTTGGAAAAATATTGTATGGTAGATGATCGTGGATTTTGGGCTGTTTTGGGGTTGAGTGCCATCTAGCAAGCTCAGGAGTTGTTCAAACGGACTGGGTTTGTGAGATGCATGACTTGTATGGATCTAAAAACATCTCATAGAGCCAGAATGCCATATAGCTCAGTCTATGGTACTTATACTCACTTTGGGACAATGGGTGATCAGTCTGAACTGGAAATATTTGTGAGAATTGAATGCAATCATGACCTCTATGAAATTCTGGCTCTATGACACCTTTTCAAATCCATACAAGTCTTGCGTCTCACAGAACCAGGCAGTTTGACCAAGTACTGAGCTTGCTAGATGGCATTCAATCCCAAAATAGCCCAAATCCAAGATCATCTACCATACAATATTTCTCTAACTTTATTTCTATCACTGATTCCACATGAATTAGCCTAGCAAATCTGTTGAGAATTGGCTGAGCTATGGGTAATTCTTTGAAAACATCCCGGGCAGGGAATTTTTTGGCCGCGCCTTCGGTACTGTTATTGGCTGTGAAATTTCTCGTGGCTCTGCAGACCGTAGCTACAAGTATCAAGTTTGATTTCATTTTGTTATTGTTTCCTTTCTTGCGTTGAGGCTCAGTGGTCTAATTCTGACGCACCAGTTCCTGGTTAAAGCCTGTAGTGCATCCTCTCCATCTGCCTCCAAAGATTCCAATATTATAGTACCAAGCTGACCTCCAAAAAAAACCAACCAAGAAGCTGCACTATTATCTGAAGCAGCCTGCCGATCGGCTAATCAACCTCAGGGCACCGCTCCCTTTGATGTTCATCCGACAATCACACAGGTCGCAAGTGCTCGGCGACCGGCACGCAATTTTGCCCCATTCGCATATAAGAATCTCCAGCAATTTATTTTTTCAGTTTATGCTTATTCTCCCACAGCTGCCCATCCTGGAAGAGGCGCTGGCTCGGATACTGTGCAAATCTCGCAACCCATGTTTCTAACTTCAGCGTTTGTTAGGCTAATCTTCGAACCCTCATTTGGCCGTCATACCACCGTGCATAACTCGCAAGGGTTGGAGCAAGAATTCGAGCGCTCTAGACGCGGGCCTCTACGCCATCATGCGGCCGTCGTATAACCGTGCATAACTCGCAGGGGTTATGGAAAAATACGAGAGTTCTTCGCGCGGGCCTCTACGCGATTGCGCGGCCGTTGTACCACTAAGCATATCTAGAAAATTGTCGAGCGCACGTTGCACGGGCCTGTACGCGATCGTGCGGCGGTCTTACCTCCGAGCGCATCCCGCTGGGGTAGAGAATCATCGAGCGCGCGTTGCGCAGGCTTCTACGTGATCGCGCGGCCGTCGTATCTCGTTGGGGTCGAAATCGTCGAGCGCACGTCGCGCGGGCCTATACGCGAATAGCGCGGCCACCGTGCCACCAGGCGTATCCCGCTGTGGTAGAAATCTTGCACGCGGGTCGCGTGGGCCACGGTCGTTGTGCCGTTGTCGCCCAGCGAATGCTGTAGATGCATGGGAGAAAAGGGAAGAGGCAAAGCAAACAACAAACGAAAAGGGATGGGGCAGGGCGGGCGGGCAAAAAGCGAGTTGATTCGCCGCGTCGGCGACATCTGCTACGAACTGAATACCGTCAGAGATTTGTCCTTGTCCGTGAAGTCGTGCACCGCTGGCGTACCAGAGAATTTTTTTCGCCTTTCACAAGGGGCGGCAGGCTCATTTCTTCGGTTCGAGGCAGGGCCCTGATCCTGTATGGAGGCCAGCAAGTTTGTTCAGGGTGGAACCGACTCCGACATGTCAAGCGCCCAAAGAAAGACGTGGCTATGGCCAAGCTAAGCTACCGATAGGATAATAGCCAATCAAGATTCGAGATCCTCGGTCCACCCACGCTCTTGGATATGGAAGGAATCACCATTCAAAAGCCCTATTTTTACACGGTAATCGCGCGCAAGGTGCTATCGGCTGGAAAACTGCGGGAACGGCGAACGACGCAGAGACTAAACGAAAAGGAAGGTGAATGACACAAAAAATAGAGCGATTGAGGACGCAGAGGACGAATGAGAGCGAAAGAAGATCTCTGTTCAGTGTTGTGGTGGTAGACAGCAGAGAAATGATGCATCACGTGTCTACTACGTGTCACGAGCGATGACCGCTCGGACCGGGCGTCTATCTGACCGTGCTCTCGTCTTCTTGCCTCTCGCTGAGAGTCACTCAGGCTGTTTCGTGCTTCGCCTGCCTGAGCTCAAAAGAACCTGGAGCTTATAGGAGTCACGTCCGCCTCCGTCACCGCCACGGCGACATCCGCCGCGCCGTCATCGTCCGCACCCGAAAACCCGTAAGGCGCCCCGACGGACGCGGTTCGACGACAACGCGACGGTGCTGTTAAGTAGCAAGCGCGAGATGCTGGCCACGTGGATTGGCGGGGTGGAGCGCGGATTTGAGGATCAAGGGGTGGGGCAAGATTCCGAGTTTGGCGCCGAAGGTGAGTAAGCGCAGAACAGAGCGCATTTTTCAAAAATTGCTGACAACAGACCAGGTCATATAGATAGAGCTTCCCTTTTGGCTCTGAGATTAGATGAGTGCGATCTAAATTCACGACTTGACCGATCCGATGCGTGCTCGGAGTACGCCTCTGCCTACTTGCCCGTATTTTGGCTCTGACCGGATGCGCCCTCCTACCTCCATCCATCCCTCACCTTATCTGGCCACCCACCGCCAAAATACCGTACCCCAAATAATCACGCTCGTCTGTCCCCGTTGACCTTCCTTTCATCCGCCACTGGCCACCTGAGAGCCTTGCGTTGTCGGGACTCAAACTCGGTCAATCCAATCCAAATTTCGAACCTCCCGGATTGCTGGCCTGAAAAACGCTACGCATCTTCGGTTTTGTTATCGCTGTTGTTGCAGGTCGGTCTGTACTCTGCACGCTTCTCGCGCAATGGCGGTTTTCGTTCCTTTTTTTTTTTTTTTTTTTTTTCGAGGCACACCTTTTACGACTTTTCCAAGAACGCTCGCGGTGCCCGAATTTTCGTCATGCCTGCGACCTTACCTTATCCTGGTCTATCTATCTATCCAAGCGCTCAAGGTCGGTCTTGAAACTACTCACGCGAGCTATAATAAATCCGGGCAAGCGTGTCTTATCTCCACCGCAGTTGGAAGGCAGCGTCAGAAGCTGACAAAAATTCATAATAAATCTGGGCCCGGGGCAGAGACCGAATATTAATTGAGAGCGCGTTCACTGACCGACGCACCGTTCGCGTTGGGTCAACCTTCTTGTCGATGGTGAAGGTGCCCGCGAGTCACGACTGGAAGATTCAGAGTCTGACACCATTTATAGGAGGACGAGGGTGACAAGATTCAGAGGTGCGTTGCAATGGCAATGAGTGGGTAGCCTGAAATTGATGGCAGCCCATTCTAGCTTGGGGATAGTGGGAAACCAACAGCCGCAGAACTTCATATACATACATATGCTTCGCCCCTCGGAATAAATTGGCAGATTTCCCTCCTCGAGACTAAATAAGATGGTTGAAATGGTTGAGTTCTGTTCCTTTGTTTTCAATTTAATCGTGCCACCACCTCTAATCCAAGGACCACTATCACCCCATGCTTTTGATCGGTCAGTTTCTTCTTCGACGATATTGACAGTGTTACGCCATGCGCCCCATCTTGGCTGTGTATGCATCTCCCCATCCGAGATCAATCGCCGCCCAACAATGCCTACATCCACACCCACCACCCAATCAAACCATCCGTGATATATGACCGTCCTGGATTTCGTGTTTAGGGAAACACAAGTTCATGCCGGATCTCTTGCGCTGTCCAACTGCCCCGCGTCGCTTCGGGCTAGACGCCATTCGAGTGAGGTTCTGGAAGTACCAGGGTGCGGCGGTGTGCGTACGTACATGTCCTTGTCAGAGCATCTCGAAGACATGCATTGCAATTTTCAACAGCTTTTCAAGAGATGGCGTGCGCCGCCGTGCGGAGACCGTGCAGCCTCCGTGGTGGCTTATCCCGGTGACTGGAACTTCGTCTCGTGCTCCGTATATTCATTTTTCGCCGCTGCTGTTGTCTCGATTGCATTCGTGTTGCAACGTCTCGTTTATGATTCTTGTCATTTCGGACCGGTTTTCTCGGCGCCTCTCGAAGACGTGCGTTGTGGTTTTAACAGCTTTCTGTGATGATCATCGGAAAGTGCAGTGGTGGGAAATTACAACACACCACGTTTCTCCCCCCCTCCCTCTCGCCTCTTCCCTGCTTGCTAGCTCTCGTGCCGTTCGACAGTTTTTGAGGATGCGTCGTCGCACCCGCTCCACCAGAATAACATCGGACGCCTTCGCTGCAACAAAGGTCGCTCTTAACGCAATCCAAGCATCTGCGGATGCCTTACCGCCCCTCAAATCCGGTGTATCTGCTGTTATAGTACTCTTGGAGATGAGTGAGGTACGCTTTCCAGCCCTTTTCCAGTCCAGTCAGGCTAATTGTGTCTATCGACTGTTCAGAAACTCAAGTCGAACAAGAAGGGATGTGCACACATCGCAGAGCGCTCCGCACAAATTGTCCAAGATATTTGGAGACAGACGAAACATTTCGATGTCGCACTGCCAGCGGAGATGGTGCAGAGCGTAGTTCAAATCGAAAAGTATGTGCAGTATACTTCGTTTACTGTTTCCGGATACTGATCAATCAACCTGACTTACAGGTTATTCGAAGAGATTCAGAAATTCTTCAGAGCGCTCAAGAAGGATAACGTTATGGAACGCCTCGCTCGCCAAGATCGCAATAAACACCAAATTGGCGAGTATGGCAGACTGCTGGACGAGGCGATGTTGCATTTCAGTGTTCGTCTCTGTCTACCTTCCTATCAACCTACCAAGCACTGAATTCAATCTGATATCAAGTTCAACTTGGAATTAAGCCTCCATCGTTTACATGTGCAATTCGCTGTCGCTGAGCGGGAGAGGCACATCGCTGTGCTGGCCGTTTCGAGGATGAGCGAATCTGAGCGCTTGGTGCGTCTACCATCAATCAGATGTGCTTTGCCGCTAATTTACGAGCTATTGTCTCTGGCAGCAGCTCCTTACACAGATACGCGATACCGGTAAATTGTTGTTCACTCATGTGGGGCTGGTATCTGACTGAATCTAGGAGACGTCCATATGGGGAAGCAAGCGGCTGTTGCCCTCGGCACTTTTTTTTTTTAAATCCAATCGGGGATGTCGCGATGTTAACGAGCCGGAAGTTTGATGAAGTTTGATCGCGGGAGACTGCCCTATGAGGGGGGGGTAAGGCCGCAAGCAGCAGGTGCTGAACCTCTTTTCTTTTGCAGCACATGCTAACAAGTGATAGCAGTGTATTTCACACAGCGACAATATTATACTTCAAACATTGTTTTCTGATAGATACTCCGAGGCATTCTACATGTTATTTGCACCTAATCAAAACTAGTAACATAGTACATAAAAATGGGACGGAATGATAGAGTAGAATAGCACTGAATAGAAGTGAATGATACTGTCGCTGTTCTTCGAGCAGGGCTGTTTGACACGGTGCAGAGGTCCAGCTACGCTTTATGGCCTCTTCAGCCCTGGCCCTTCTTCTTGGTGTGCTTTGTTGCTGCATCTGCTTTCTGCAAGGCCTTTTGGTAGGAAGCTTCACAATGGAGTACTTTCTGCCTTGAGACCTCGCGGTCAATGTCGGCTGAGGCGCCTCAGCCGAGGTAAGTCAGGGAGCAAAATGTAGTAGGAATAGCAACATACTGTCTGTGATTGCTCTGTCCTTTTTCCAAGACTTATGCAGCAGTTTCCTTGCAGCCACCTTGAACGCCACAGCCTGTCTTTTTGATATCCTTTGGCCCAGGCACCGAGGGCCTCCCACGAGCTCCACGAGCTTGAGACGTAAAGCTGGTCCTTGTTGTTCAGCGTCGGATCCCAACAACAGAGTCAGATCACCCTGAAAAGAGGGAGAAATAAGACCAGAGAGCAGAAGAACGAAGAACATCACATACCAACCCCTCCCTCTTTTGATGGCTTTAGCATTTCCGCAAAAATCCATTGGTCCTACAGTGTATAGCTTAGTAGTTTGTTGGATGGTCCGAAGTGTTTTCTTCTTAGGAAGAGATTCATTGCACAGTCAATAGCAGAAGACGAGCGAAGGAGACAAGAGCAGGAGAAGACAAAGGGCGCAGCAGCAAGCAGTATGCAGACCTAATGACCCAAAGCAAGAGTATATCCAGAATATCCAGATTGAACATCAGCCAGCCACGTGACAAAGAGACTATGGGCCAGACTCCATTGTCAAAGAGAGTGCGAGCCAAGCCAAAAGAAAGATCAACAATATCCAAAAGAAAGATTGACGGGAACATCGGAATATCAGAAATAAAGTTCGAGGACATCAAGGAGGATGCAATGATGCAAGGCAATAGGAACAGCCAATATAATTTAATCTAACACAATGTCAGATAAGGCAAGCAGCATACACAGATGCCCAAGCATGTATCCGACACCGTGAATGACAGCAGGGCGTCCGCATGCAAAAGAGGGGGAAAATAAAGAGGGAAGCAGAAAGGGAGTGTGAAACTGAGATATGGGAGGAGGGAGGCGACCATTGTCAAACAAGGAAAGTCCGACAAGTCCGGGCACCCAGACTCCAATATGGACATCAAAGGGGCAATCAACACAGTCTAAACACAAAAATGCTTTGGTTCGCTAGTTATTGCCATGCTGGTACTAATGAACAGGCAGGCATGGTCTAGATATATTTAGGTATGAATTCAATTTTTTGGGTGATTTGTATAAACACCCCCCGACCTGGGCAGCAGAACCAAAGTCAAAGGCAACGTAAAGTCCGAGGATCAATCAAGGCTGATGCAAGGTGTGAAAACACCAGACACAATGTGCAGTTATTTCAAAGAGCAGATATCGATGAAGATGCAAGTAAACCATTCCTCAAATCATATATATCTATGTATCTGGCCATCTGGTTTTTAATTCTAATTTTAGTATTATTTTGGGGGGGGGTTTTGGTAAAATAAATAAAAATGAATAAAATAAAAATGGGAAGGGAGAAGGGAGAAGGGTTATTTGGCTTCACTGATTAGTGTAAACAGAAGGAAGTCATATCACATTTTCAAATCACTACAGAGTTGATTATCTCTACTCTCTACTTGCATCGAGCCCTCCCTGCTCTGCATTATCTTGCTTCCAGCTGCTGTACAACAATGAGCAGACCACAACAACCAACTGACTGACTGCGAGCATCACTTTGTTTTGTACCACTGTTTTTTTGTACCATGAGCGCAACAGAAGTGACCAGGAAGCAGCGTGTGAATGGCTGCACCAGTACACACTACCAAAATTGGGCCAGCTATAAAGGCTTTTGACGAAAGCACTATCTCTGATGAGTATTACGCAGTATGCTCGATGCAAGCAGGAAGTATCTTCATCAAAATTTGTCAAACTGCTGATATGCAGCTATGCAAATGGGTTGTGGACTGGAGCATCCCGTAAACTTACCTACCTGGAATAACAATGCATAGCAAGAGCAACAACAACGCGCTGTATGCTCAAGCTCGAGAGAGGACCTACAAAGGAAGAAACAAATAGCAGAATCTGTGCAGAATGGAATAGCAGATGAGGATGGCATAGTAGAGGGAGACAAGGGATATGACCCGTTTGGAAAACACCATGCAGACATGGATCAAGGACAACAGCGCCAGAGAAGAGGGAGCAACAGAAAGCATAGACACACTATGGACGGGGAGAGCCACAACCAGCGCAGGGTTTTACTATGTTCTGAGCTCCCGACATGCCAACATGCCAAATAGACGGAAACGTACAGCTGGAGATAATGACGCAGCATTAGCACGAGTGCAATGAAGAACTTGCCAAAGAGGAGAGAAGCAGTGCTGAATGCCTGTTTTGTCAGGGTGAACTCGAATTTGAATAATGAAACAGTGCGGTCAGCTCGTAGAGAGAACGACAACATTCTGGCACGGTTAGCAAAAAAGTAGGAAACAAGAAGATGAACATGCATCCGACATGCAAAAGAAGTACCTTACTGAAATGGATGGGATCCAAACTTGAATAGGTGGATGGAGCAGTTGGCAGAAATAGCAGCAGCACTGGTCAAGAAACACAACCTAAATGAAAAACAGAACCTCAATTTGAAGGGAAAGACCCGAGCACCCGAACAGGGTGCTGCTGTGAACACACTCAGAATCTTTCAAATTTAAGCTCCCCAATTCAGATACAACATACACAGCGAGGAGAACACAATTGCTGTTGAACACAGCATTTGCATTCACATCCCACAACTCCCAGGGGAGAACTCTTGAAAGGGCTTGTGTCAACCTAGACCTAGCGAGTTGCGCATCCATACAGAGCACATATGTAATGCTGTCCAGAGTAAAATTGTTGCAAGGGTTAAGCATTTTGAGACCATTTAGGTTAGATGCAATACAAAATCACATTTCTGAAGAGTTAAGACAAGAGCTGGCGAGAACAGTCAAGCAAGAGAAAGACACAATAAGGACAAGCAGGAAGTGCCTGGAATGGTACTACAGTGAATATCCGTTGCAAATGTTGTCGACAGCCGAGATGTGACGAAGCCGAGTATGGGAAGCTGAGTCTAGCATGAGAAGCCGAGGCAGGCCAGAAATACCGAAGCAGCAACGAAAGACCAATCCGGCCACAGCGACACAAGAACAAAGTCGAGAGCACAGCTGAAGATTACCATATTTGGACCGCAGCAATGAACATCGAACTTGTGTCCTGACACTCTTGGTAGTGGTGTTAGTTCAGACACTGATTGGCCAACCCGCATCAGACCATTTAAGGCAAAGAGAATGAACAACAAAATTGACGTAGGAGGCCAAACCTAAAGGTTCGGCAATAACCGTGCCATAATACATTCCTACCATTTTTCTTCCTGCTGAACTTCGAAAATTACTGTCTCTTTTCTTCCTCTTTGACCTGGGAATGAAGCATGTAGTAGGTTGTCCCAAGCGTACAAAAAAACCAAGTACGCGCCTAGCGAAAGCTTGGGAAAGAGAATTGCCGGTCCATCAAGGTTTGTCATCCCTTCTAAATTTCGACGATTACTCTCTCTTCCTTCCTTTGTGACCCCGGAAAAATCCGGAGATGAAGCATGTAGTGATTTGTGCATGCTGATACAAAATCTAGGCACGAGCCTCGGGGAAGATTGTGAAACGGAATTGCCGGTCCATCAAGGTTTGTAATGGCAAGCGTCTTGTCTCCGCTCTGGCCTTCCAGCACACCTCTTAGATCTGGTGAAATTTGAGGGGCCTTCGGTGATTACACGGATGTGTCTTACATTCTCAGACACCTTTGCCAGACGAAGGTTGTTGTCATTTCAACGGTTTTAGGAATTGTCACCTTTTGTGACAGGCTGTGACTCTGCCACAAAATTCACCTTTCGCTAAACCACGGCATAGAAAATGAATGCGACGAGGCAAAAAGCGACTCAGGGAATGCGGGAGGCCCTCAAAATTTTCCGGGGCGCCTGGGCGAGCAGGAAGTCGAGCACTATTTTTGGATCTAAAACCTTGATCAACAGTAAAGGTTTCTCAATAGCTTCCTCTCGCGCTATCTCTTAGATATTTTGCACAACTGTAGAATACATGAACATGCTGCTATTACAAAAAACTCCAGAAGGAAACAGCGAGATATGAGGGAGGAATTTGTGGTTATCCGAACCATTGTACATTATCAGACCCATTGGGCATAACAGTAAGGTCGCAAGGCGGAAGTTGGAATCGAGAGCGCAATCGTGAAAAATTTCGGTGTGCTCACAAGGAAAAAAAGAAAAGACAGGGGCCATTGTGCAAGGTCTTGGCGTAGACCGAAAACAAAAACTGAAAACAAAAACGAAGTGGGGATGCGTGCATATTTTTCGGCAGAGCGGTGTCGGAATGGTTTGGGGCTTGGATTGTATGGTGTGCTCGAGTTGCGTGCATCTCAAACCAAAATTCGCGATCATAACTCCATGGTTGCGAAAGCATTGAAGCTTGAAATCGGATTTAGATTTGCGCGTCTGCCGAAACCCAAGTCGTCCCACGCAGGCGGAAATAGTAAGTCCCAACGCCCGAAAGAAAATCGCGACAATTGCCCACAGATATTGGGGATCCAGATCGCCTGCGCCAGGCCCGAACGCAGTCCTCGCAACCCTGCTCGGGCGTCCAGAAATTCGCGATAATTCGTCGTCCACTACTACGGAGCGCTGGCACCGCCACGACGGTCCGCCGAATGGAAATCGGCAAAGAAACGACGAAGAAACGATGAAGATCCCAAGTCTGAGAAACTCGATACGCACCACGGTCTGCTTGGGCTTGGCGAGGCCGAGCTCGAGCGTCTCCCTGAATGCATCCACGATCATCCGCATGTGCTGCGGCGTCAATGTGAAACTGGCACGCACATACATAGTCAGTCCAGTCCCACAACTCGCGATCAAACGCGGGTCAAGCGCGAGTCGTATGTCACACATGACCAGCTGAGTACTTGCATACTTTCATATTTCCGGAGGTGGTCCGCCATTGTCCAGCGGGACAGGTCAGCATCCATCCGATAGATAACTATACCATCCAATAGAGCAGAACAGAATAGATCTGTATCCCCCTCCCGCATTTAAATGAATAGTGAATGCAATACGCACTTATAAATTCTTGGTCGCATGCGGGAGATCCTCCTCGTCCTGGGTCCTTGTGTGCATCGTCATCGTCTGCCCAGAGGGCAAGACAATACTACCGCTTCCTCGCCGCGATGCAGGCATCTTGTGCTCTAGTTGTAAGACGACGCGGGAGAGTAGAGAGTGGAGCTGATACGAGTCACACTTCGTCACGGTGTCGCACTTTCCTCTTTTGCTTCCACCACTTTTTCAAAAGTACTCGTACGCGGCGCTGAGGATGATTGGCCTCAAGGGCACGTACGTGTCGTAAACTCCAGAAAGGGAGAGAAAAAAATAACGTCCCGCAGATAATCGACACCTCTGGCGCCCTACTTAGTCGCCGAGTGCGTCAATGTCCTCAAACAAAAAGTGAACAACGGCTGGGGCTCCGTCGGCAACGAGATCGGCGTCATCGTCCAACGCACCCCCCCAGTCTCCACCGCCGCCTCCGCTTCCATCACCGCAGCAAAAGTGCGCTGCGGGGACGTCCGTCGTGTCATCGTCTGCACCTGCAAGCCCGTAAGGCGCCCCGACGGACGGCTGATACGGTTCAACGACAACGTGGCGGTGCTGCTGAATAACAAGCGCGAGATGCTGGGGACGCGGATTGGCGGGGCGGTGAGCGCGGATTTGAGTGGATTTGAGGATGAAGGGCTGGGGGAAGATTGCGAGTTCGGCGCCCAAGGTGAGTGCGCGGGACAGAACGAAATAATCCTTAAATGCTGACAAGAACGCAGGTCATATAGATAGACCTACCCTTGTCGGCGCTTGCTCTGAGATTAGATGAACGCGATCTAAAATTCACACCTTGACCGATCCTCTTCGTGCTCGGAGTACCTGCCGGCTTGCCCGTATTTTGGTCAGGCCCCAACGTTTATCCTCTCGAACGTCTCTACCTTGCCTCGATTGACTTGTATTGGGTGTTCCGTCCCTTTTGGTTGATCCACTGTGTATTTCTGGGCTCGTTCTTTCACACGCTCGTACTTGAAATCTGCCCCCTGTTCGCTTCGCCGCTCGGAATAAATCGGCACATGACCCTCCTCGAGGCTCAATAAGATGGCTGAAATGGTTGAGTTTTGTTCCTTTGTTTCCAATTTACTCGTGCCACGACCTCGAATCCAAAGACCACTATCACCCCATCCTTTTCGGGGATTATGAGCCCCAGGAAAATTGCGATAATTCCCCCACAGATATCTGGGATCCAAATCGCCTGCACCAGTCCCCGAACGCAGTCCTCGCAATCCTGCTCGGGCGTCCACTACTACGGAGCGCTGGCGCCGCCGAATCGCCAGGATGGCCCACAGAATCGAAATCGGTAAAGAAACGACAAAGAAACGACAAAGATCCAAGTCCGAGAAGCTCGATACGCACCACGGTCTACTAGGCCGAGCTCGAGTGTCTCCCTGAACGTATCCACGATCATCCGCGCTGCGGCGTCAGTGTGAACCTGGCGGGTGCGTCGTCAGTCCCACAACTCGCGATCAAGCGCGAGTATGTAATGCCCAGACGACGAGTACTTACAGACTTTCGTATTTCCGGAGGTGGTCCGCCATCGTCCTGCGGGACAAGTCAACATCCATCCTATAGATAACTATACCATCCAATAGAACACAACAGAATACATCTGCACCCGCCTCCCGCATTTGAATACGAATACAATAATACGCACTTCTTGGTCGCATGCGGGAGCAGATGTCCCTCCACCGAATCGAGACTAATAAGATGGCTCAATCTCGAAGATGTCGAATGAGGTTCTGGAAGGACCAGGGTGCGTATTTTCTTATCAGAGCCATGCAGTGCAATTTTAGCAGTTTTTCAAGAGGCGACAGTGCGGAAAAAGTGCGGAGACTGCGCAACCTCCGTAGTGGCTTTGGAACACTGTCTCGTCCTCCAAATATTCATTTTCCGCCGCTGCGGTTGTATCGATTGCATTCGTATTGCAACGTCTCATGTACGATTCTTTGCATTTCAGACCGATTTTCTCAGCGCCTCTCGAAGACGTGTGCTTGTGGTTTTAACAGCTCTCTGCGATGATCATGGGAAAGTGCAAGAATGGAACCTTACAGCATACCGCGTTTTTTCCTCCTCCCTCTCGCCTCTTCCCTGCCCGCTAGCTCTCTTGCCGTTCGACAGTTTTCGAGGATGCGTCGTCGCACCCGCTCCACCAGAATAACATCGGACGCCTTCGCTGCAACGAAGGTCGCTCTTAACGCAATCCAAGCATCTGCGGATGCCTTACCGCCCCTCAAATCTGGTGTATCCGCTGTTATAGTACTCTTGGAGATGAGCGAGGTAAGCTTTCCAGCCCCTTTCCAGTTCAGTCAGGCCCATTGTATCAACCGTTCAGAAACTCAAGTCGAACAAGAAGGGATGTGCACACATCGCAGAGCGCTCCGCACAAATTGTCGAAGATATTTGGAGACAAACGAAAAATTTCGATGTGGCACTGCCAGCGGAGGTGGTTCAGAGCGTAGTTCAAATTGAAAAGTATGTGCAGTATACTCCATGTACTTTATGCTTCTGAATACTGATCAATCAACCCGACTTGCAGGTTATTCGAAGAGATTCAGAAATTCTTCAGAGGGCTCAAGAAAGAGAACATTCTAGAGCGACTCGCTCGCCAAGATCGCAATAAACACCAAATCGACGAGTATGGCAGACTCCTGGATGAGGCAATGTTGCATTTCAGTGTGCGTGTCTGCTGTCTCCCTTCCTGTCAATCTACCAAGTGCTGAATTATTTTCGATATCAAGTTTAACCTGGAATTAAGCCTCCATCGTTTACATGTGCAATCCGCTGTCGCTGATCGGGAGAGGCACATCGCTGTGCTGGCCGTTTCGAGGATGAGTGAATCTGAACGATTGGTGCGTCGACCATGAATCAGATGTGCTTTGCCGCTAATTTATGAGCTATTATCTCTGGCAGCAGCTCCTTACACAGATACGCGATACCGGTAAAGTGTTGTTCCTGGAACCTTTAGGTTTCAGGTCTCCAACAAGTCTTTTGAAAATCCGTGTCCCAATATGGTAACGCGAACATTTCCTTATTAGGGTTTAAGCCCGCTCGTCCGCACCCACGTGCAGGTTCCAGGGGTGCCCGGAGGGCCATGTTGAATTGAGTCAGGTGGGGTTGGTATCTGACTGTCTTGTAGGAGACGTCCATATGGGGAAGCAGGCGGCTTTTGCCTCGGCCCTTTTTTTTTTTTTTTAGATCTGCCACCGATGGAACCTAGTCTGTGTTTTGAAGGCAGGTCGCCATGGGCGGTCAAATCACGGAGATAGATTAGGCACGTGATGCCCAAACAAGCTCGCCACAACGGCGACGCGCCTTTCGTATAAACGCGTAGATGACTGTTATATGGTGGTTTTGACACCACCGATGGGTTTGCTTCGGTCTGAAAAACCTTGCTTAAAGTATAGTACTTTTCCTGCCCACGCACAGCTACCAAAGGGACGGGGTCTCCCGCGCTGACGGTGATTGTGCACGTACATATTTATTCAAGTGCTGCCATTTCTCGCAGCTAATCATTACCCTTGAATTTTTGAAGCCTGCATGCAGAGGGCCATCGCCAACAATCAGGATTTCTCAGATTTCTGTGGTTTGCTCAAGGTTTGCTGATGCGTTTGGGAAAATCCCGTGACAGAGCTGCGTGATTGATGCTGTCAAGAGGGTGTCCCAATTAGGGTACTCCTTCCTTTTTCGTCACGGAAAGTGCCGAACCTCGACCGCCCATCTCAAACGCGCGACTGAAATCAGACCCTATTTTAAAACTTTTCCCACTCACTCCTAAAAAGGAAAGTTTGTCATTGGGTCTGACTACGGCTTGGTGCGTCGACCATGAATCAGATGCGCTTTGCCGCTAATTTACGAGCTATTATCTCCGGCAGCAGCTCCTTACACAGATACGCGATACCGGTAAAGTGTTGTCGAGTCAGGTGGGGTTGGTATCTGACTGTCTTGTAGGAGACGTCCATATGGGGAAGCAGGCGGCTGTTGCCTCGGCGCTTTTTTTTTTTTAACCCCACGCCTTATGCGCCGCAGCCTCCGTTCCACGGCGCTTGGGGGGTTCTTTGATGTATGAGTTATCATGGGTTTAGATTCAATCTAAACGAGTCCATAGTAGATTGCTAGTATTTTGGCAGCCGAGATAGGAAGCGAAGAAGCGCTCGTTTAGATTTCCATTTAGATTTGATGGACTTACGTGGCGTGCCATAATATATTCCCACCGTTTTTCTTCCTGATGAACGTCGACAATTACTGTAACAAAAAACTCGGCACGCGCCGATAGCGAAAGATTGTGAAAGAGAGTTTCCGGTCCATCAAGGTTTGTCGTCCATTCTAAATTTCGACGATTACTGTCTCTTCCTTCCTTTGTGACCCCGGAAAAATCCGGAGATGAAGCATGTAGGGGTTCAGTGCATGCTGATACAAAATCTAGGCACGAGCCTTGGGGAAGATTGTGAAACAGAGGTGCTGGTCCATCAAGGTTTGTGGTGGCAAGCGTCTTGTCTCCGCTCTGGCCTTCCAGCACACCTCTTAGATCTGGTAAAATTTGAGGGTCCTTCTGTGATTACAAGGATGCGTCTTAAATTCTCGGACACCTTTGCCAGACGAAGGTTGTTGTTATTTCAACGGTTGTAGGAATTATTACCCTTTGTGACCGGCTGTGACTCTGCCCCAAAATTGACCTTTCGCTAAATTATGGGAAAGAAAACGAATTCGAAGAGGCAGAAAGCGACTCAGGGAATGCAGAAGGCCCCTCAAATTTTTTCGGGGCTCCCGGGCGAGCGGGAGGTCGAGAACATGGATAACTATTTTGAGATCAAAAACCTTGATCAACGGTAAAGGTTTCTCAATAGCTTCCTCTCGCGCTATCCCTTAGATATTGGCACAACTGTAAATTACATGCATAAGCTCCTTTTAAAAAAACTCCGGAAGGAAACAGTGGGATATGAGGGAGGAATTTGTGATTATCCAAACCATTGTACATTATCAGACCCATTGGGTAAGGCCGCAAGGCAGAAGTTGGAATCGAGAGCACGATCATGAAAAATTTCGGTGTGCTCGAAAAGAAAAAGAAAAGACAGGGGCCATTGTGCAAGGTCTAGGAGCAGACCGAAAACAAAAAGTGAAAACAAAAACGAAGCGGGGATGCGCGCATATTTTTCGGCAGAGCGGTTTCGGAGTGGTTTGGGGCGTGGATTGCATGGTGTGCTCGAGTTGCGTGCATCTCAAACCAAAATTCGCGATCATAACTCCGTGGTTGCGAAAGCATTGGAGCTCGAAATCGAATTTGGATTTGCGCATCCCAAATTGAAGTTCAACATGTCCCATATCAGACTGTGCTTTGAATTATATCAAGGTATACATTCAATAAGGCACTGTGTAGCCCGCAAAATGGCCGTTTTCTGAGCCTCATAGCTCGTTATTGCTTCTATATTTTTGTATAATTTAAATTGGAGGATGAGTGCGGCCATATTGTGCTTTAATTTGGGTAGCTTAGATTTTCCTGAACAATAATCGCTGTCAAGTCAGAACAACACCGATTTCTTGTTTTGCTCCGCCAGATGGCGCATCAATCTAATTTGATGCCTTCAACAGTGTCAAAATGTCGGTCTCCACCTCCTTGAGCCACCTGTATGTGATCTTTGGCGAAGATGTCCAACAGGAGCCTAGAAATCACACAAAATACAGGTGACATTTCTTTTGCAGAGTTAGTGTATGTTACAATTCTGTTCAAGAGTGTTACATTCCAAAGCAAATATGCTCCAATGTTTCGGAAACACCACATATATGGGCACCTCCCTTGGATCTCCAAAGTATCTGTGTGGGACCAGAAATCACACACTCTGAAGGTGTTGTCACTTTGTGTAAGCACTTCCAGAAAAATTCTCGGGTTAGTCACTGGAGAGATGTTGACCTGATTGATCTCCATACCATTTCAGCTGAAGGTGTTTACTTGCAAGCGTCGCACTTTTCAGTAGCTGTGCCACCTGTGTCGGACTTGAACAGAGTGTGCCGCACATCAGGGTGTGTCGCGCTGCCGCACCCCTTCCGGACAACAAGGACGGACTCTTCGGTTATATCATGATATATCTGTTTCACCCGAGTGGATTACTCATGCGCTGCTTCATTAGCAAGCACGGCGATTAAAGTGCCAATTATAGAACAGCTGTATAAAGAGCAGCCCATTAACACGTTGCTTCACAATGCTTGTGACCCAACTTGGACTGATTAGTGCTCTCATGCTCACCGGAGCGGCTTTCAGCCAGCCTACTAATCTCACTACCTGCACACCATACCCGGCGTCACCCACCCAGCAGCATGAAATATTCGAGGTCTTCGCTAAATTGTGGTATATCGAAAGGTGACTAATCGCCGGCGAGCAATTCAAGTAATTGAATGCCTTCACACATTTACTATTCGCCGACAGAAACCTCGTCCAAGCCTTCACCCATGTCGCCGCAAACGAGATTCAGCACAACCCATTCCTACCTGACGGCGCTGTTTCAACATTCGACTTTGTGAATCCACTCTTCCAAAACCCGGCGGTCACAGTCGAGGTTCTCCACCAGGCTTTCGTGGCGCCAATTGGCTGGGTGCATTACCGGATGGATGGGCTAAGCTCGGAGCCTATTGTTATTGTAGATGTGTTCCGCTTTGACGGGGCGTGCATGGTTGAGCATTGGGATGTCATGGAGGAGAGGCCGGTCAATGCCACAAATCCGCATGCACTATTTTAGACTAGGTTCCCTTAGACTGACAGACGCCTCTACTTCTCCTTACTCAGTAGTTTTAGACGGCCAAGTATGTGGCTTTTGTTTGTATTCAAATCCGGGTTGTGTTCCCAATAGTATTAGTGTCTTCCGAGTCGATCATCAATGATATCCACCGTTTAAAACATCGACTGGGAGTTGTATTTGCTTGAATGCCCGCAGACTACGCGCGACGCAAGGTCTATTCGCGCGTACGTGGTCGCGTCACACGATGACGTGGGCTCACTTTGAGCATCTGCGGAGCGCTTGCAAGGCCTTGCGGGCCATGCAAGGGTCTCCTAGGGATCACATCCTATCCCGTATACCTTTTTTTATTCACACCAAAATGATGTTAAGAGATTTTTCATTGCCGAAGTACTACAGACGCTATAGGTACATATAGAGTACTCTACAAATTCGCCCTATGAGATCAACTGTAAGCTTAAGCTCTGCACAGAAGAGATGGACGACTCACTTCTGAAGCACGGAGAACAATTGCCGCGTGAAGAACAATTACACTGTTGAAATTGTGATCAGCGTGCGGCCCAGCTCGGTACTCGTTAGGAGAATTACCAGGATGCACGGGACTAACAGATCTTTGTGCGACGGAGAGTCACAAATAATGATGAAGGAGAGAATTCACTCACCGTTGTGCTGTTGGAATGAATTGGCCCAAGGCATTGTTCCTCGTCTGTTGAACATAGACCCTTATTTTGAGCAAATTCCCTTGCTTCTCGCTCACTTTGTTTTTAATTCCCAACCATCAGTCAGCTTGGCTGGTAGAAATGCTGGCATTCCGTGGATTCTACGAACTCTGTCTGATTTTTATCTTATCTAGCCGGGTCGCTCGAAAGCCGGTTGGCGTCACAGACTTCTGCCCTGGACATGTACTATTTTCTACAGAATCCAGGAGGTCTAGTACATTAAACTTTCTCGTGACACTGAAGACCGTAGCTATAAGTATCAAGTTTTATTTTGTTTTGTCATTGTTGCCTTTCTTGCGTTGAGGCTCAATGGTCTAATTCTGACACACCAGTTCCTGATTAAAGCCTGTAGTGCATCCACTCCATCTACCCCCAAAGATTCCAATATTATAGCACCCAGCTAAGCTCCAAAAGAACACCAACCAACAAGCTGCACTATCTTCTGAAGCAGCTGGCGGTCGTGTTACCCGCCGATCAGCTAATCAACCGCAGGGCACAGCTCCCTCTGATGTTCATCCGACAATCACACAGGCCGCAAATGCTCGGGGACCAGCACGCAATTTCGCCCTACTCGCATGTAAGACTCTCAAGCAATTTCTTTTGTTAGTTTATACTTATTCTCCCACAGCTGCCCATCCTGGAAGAGGCGCTGGCTCGGATACCGTGCAAATCTCGCAACCCATGTTTTCTAACTCCAGCGTTTGTTAGGCTAATCTTCGAACCAGAATTTGACCATTGTACCACCGTGCATAACTCGCAAGGGTTGAGCAGGAATTCGAGCGCTCTCCGCGCGGGCCTCTACGCTATCGCGCGGCCGTCGTACAACCGTGCATAACTCGCAGGGGTTATGGAAAAATACGAGAGTTCTTCGCGCAGGCCTCTACGCGATTGTGCGGCCGTTGTACCACTAAGCGTATCTCGCTGGAGTAGAAAATTGTCGAGCGCACGTTGCACGGGCCTCTACGCGATCGTGCGCCGTCTTACCTCCGAGCATATCCCGCTGGGGTAGAGAATCGTCGAGCGCGCGTTGCGCAGGCCTCTACGCGACCGCGCAGCCGTCGTACCTCGTTGGGGTCGAAATCGTCGAGCGCACGTCGCGCGGGCCTATACACGAATAGCGCGGCCGTCATGCCACCAGGCGTATCCCACTGTGGTAGAAATCTTGCGCGCGGGTCGCGTGGGCCACGGTCCTGGTGCCGTTGTCGCCCAGCGAATGCCATAGACGAATGTGAGAAAAGGGAAGAGGCAAAAAAAAAACAAAAAACGAAAACACAAAAAGGAAAGGGATGGGGCAGGGCGGGCGGGCAAAAGGCGAGTTGACTCATCGCGTCGGCTACATCTGCTACAAAATTGAATACCGTCGGAGATTTATCCTTGTCCGTGAAGTCGTTCACCGCTGGCGTGCCAGAGAATTTTTTAGCCTTTCATAAGGGGCGGCAGGCTCATTTCTTCGGTTCGAGGCAGGACCCTGATCCTGCATGAAGGCCAGCAAGGTGGAACCGACTCCGACATGTCAAGCGCCCAAAGAAAGACGTGGCTATGGCCAAGCCAAGCCAGTGATCCAATAAAGATTCGAGATCCTCGGCCCAACCACGTTCTTGGATGGATGGGGAATCGCCATTCAAAAGCCCTATTTTTGCACGGTAATCGCGCGCAAGGTGCTATCGGCTGGAAAACTGGGGAGATGGCGAACCACGCGGAGACTAAACGAAAAGGAAGGTGATTGACACGAAAAATAGAGCGATTGAGGACGCAGAGGACGAGTGAGAGCGAAAGAAGATCTCTTGTGGTGGTACACAGCAGAGAAATGATTCATCACGTGTCTACGTGTCACGAGCGATGAGCGGACGGGCGTCTATCTGTCCGCGCTCTCGTCGCCTCAGGCTGTCTCGTGCCTCGCCTGCCTGAGCTCAAAAGAAAGTGGAGCTTATAGGATTCACGCTTCCGCCACGCTGTCTGTCACCCTTCCTCTTTTACCACCACCTCCGCGTTGTTCGGATTAGGCAGGCTAAGGCCTCATTGAAGGGCACGCTGAATGTCCGCGTTATGAAATACAGGGAACGAAAGGGGTCAGTTAGCTGATTGTAACCCAGATAATCGACAACTCCGGCGCCCTGGTAGCCGAGGGCGTCAATCTCCTCAAACAAAAAGTGAACAACAGCTGGGGCTCTGTGGGCGACGAGATCGTCGTCGTCATCCAACGCGCCCGACCCGTCTCCGCCGCCGCCTCCGCCTCCGTCACCGCAGTCAAGGTGCACCGCGGCGAAGTCCGCCGCGCCATCATCGTCCGCACCCGAAAACCCGTAAGGCGCCCCGACGGACGCGGTTCGACGACAACGCAGCCGTACTGCTGAATAACAAGCGCGAGATGCTGGGACGCGGATTGGCGGGGTGGTGAGCGTCGATTTGAGGATGAAAGGGTGGGGAAAGATTGCCAGTTTGGCGCCGAAGGTGAGTGTGCGGGAAGAACAAAATAATAATAAAATGCTAACAAGAGAGCAGGTCAAATAGATAGAGCCACCTTGTCGACGCGAATGCAATCTAAAATTCACGACTTGACCGATCCTATGCGTGCTGAGAGTACCTGCGTGCCTGCCCCTATTTGGCTCCGACCGGATGCGCCCTATGCATTCATCCATCCATCACCTCAAAAAATTGCACCCCAAATAATCATGCTCGGCGTCTCGTCTGTCTTCCTTTCATCCGCCATCCGTCACCTGAGAGCCTTGCGTCGGAACTCGGACTCCAGCGCGCAATCCAATCCAAATCCCAAACCTCCCGCGTTACCGCCCTGAAAACCGACCCTGGCGAAGAATCCGGTTTCGTTTTCGTTTTCGTCTTCTATTACTTCTTTTTCGTTCTCGTCGGTTTGCTTCTCGCAGTGACGCTTTTCTTTGGTCCACCCGCCACAAAACGAAAGGAAACGACCATTCCTCCTTTTTTTTGGTGTTTTTCGGTGGAGCGACACAGACAAGGGCAGACTGATATCCTCGATTTCTCGTATGTTCAATCTTGACGATACAGCTGATTTCCTTACCTACTGGACACTGATCTTGCCGTATTTCACGGCAAAATTAGAAGGTCGCGTTCAACTTAGGCGGTGAGATCAAGTTGTCCTCGGGATTTTATCGTGGCGCCATCAACATAAAACCGTGTGCCAGTATCGGCAGGTTGAACCAAACGCGGTACAGAACTTACGCTTCAAATTTAAGAGATAGATCTCTCAAGTACATTCAACGACGAAGACACAAAGGTCACTTGCTGCATGCTGGGAAATATTTTCCACCACCATATCCTTGAGCTATGTGGGGATTATCCAGGAGTGAATAGGCTGACGGACCCCCACGGCCTCTGGATTCTTTTCTGAAAGGGTTGTTCCACGTCGAAAAAGAAAACCAATACATATTCAAGTTGGAGTATGATAAGTTGTCTGAACATCAGAGAATATCTTGTCACAGAGCAGACCGGCCGCAATATATTTCAATTTTTGTTGAAGAGCCACCATCCAATAACTGGGCGGATAGTGTCGTCTCGGCCAGATGGAGACAGATCAGAGTCGTTGCTAGAGCAGACCCGCGTGCCTACGACCCCCGCCGTCATCGAGCATTCCTGCTGTTCTCCGGTGAATGAGACGAGGCGCACATCGACTTCGACGTAGCTGGGTGGGATATTTGCACAGTCAACCTTGTGGAAGCGCGTACCATCAAGCATCAGCCCCTGTGCATATCCGCCGTACGTTTTCCAAAACTTCTCAGCAGTAAGAGATTCCGGCGCAATGGGGGAATCAACATTCTGAGGTGACGGTTAAACCATTTCAAGTCAGCGAGCTATGCACTCACTGCCTTGAATCTAGGCCCCAGCCATTCGCCCTTGTCATTGAATGCACAAAAGGCAGTAATCCAACCAGAGTAGTAGCTCGGCCCGCTTCCGCCTCGCTCAAAGTGAGCAACGCTCTGCCAAAAATCGACATTACTCTTCCCCTGTGGATTGTCGAACGCCTTGACGAATCGAGAGATTACGGGTGCGAGGAGGTGATACCACGCGATGGTCTCCAGCCCAAACTCCTTCAATTTCTCTAGTCTCTGGAGGATCTTTTCCCAGTCGGCTCTTTCTCCCTCCAGCGTGACGCGAGGAATACCGCAACATACGTCGCAGTACACATATTCAAAGAAATACTTGAGGGTTGCCATCAGCACGATTGAACCCACAGTTGTGTCGTTCAAGGTCGTGGTGGAAAAATCGGGTAGCGCCCACGCACGCAGAGAGGGATCGACGACATTCTCCTCAATAAGACCGACCATCTCTCGCGCCAGGCGACCGAAGTCGTCAAACGCTGGAGTCCTCAACACGAGACTCTTTTTCCCCTCGTGAGCGACAAAGTTGGCGCGCAGGAGCTCTGCGTTTGCGTTCACGTAGAAGTTAAACTGCGTCAGAATTGCGATCCAGACGTCGTCGGGACGCAAGATCACCGCGTGATGTTGGTTGTAAGCAGAGATGATGGTATCTACGAATCCATTCGGCCGCGGGAAGACATTCTTGATCAAAATTTCGCTGCCGTCGTCGGGGGGAGGAGAAATAGGTGAAGCCTGTATGGCTGGAGTGGTGGTTTCGCATACGTCGCGTTTCTTCCTCGCAAACAGGGCGCTGAGACGCGACAATTTGGACTTTGTCTGGGCCTTCAAAGACAGAGACAGCCTCTCAGCCGGAGACGACACTTTCCTGAGGGAAATGAGATGAATATCTTGTTAGATAAATTGAAAGGAGCACTCGCAGATTTTCCTCGTCTCTGGAGAAGGAGGTTCCACGAATCTCTCCCACGTTCGCGTACGGGGACGGTTCGCCGTTGTCCGGGCCCAAGGCGACGAGGAGCATTCTCGGACTCAGTCCGTCTCCTGGCCCCATCCCCGCGAATTGGTTGGCGGAATGCGAGGCGACAGTGAAGGTAACGGGCATCTCTGGTGAGAATTGGGTCAGAACAAGGTTGCGAGTGAAAATTCAAGAGCTGTGAGGCTGTAAGATGTTTGATTGATGTGTCTTTAATTGGAGCTATTAAAAGGCTATGTCCGGTGATGATCAACCGCACTGATAACAACGAAAATATAGTTACGACGGGGGACAAGCGTCGCGTGAGACTGTGAGTACTTCAGGTATTCCGAGACAGAAAATTGCAGCAGGAATTGCCGAAAGCTGTCCAAGAAGCCAAATACCACCACGGATCGTAAAGGTTAACGAACAGCGCCTCAAGATCGGCTCAAGCTTCTCCAACGCCAGCGCTTCGGGGATGGTCGAGGGGATTCAGAGTCATCACCATTGCACATTGTCGATTGCCCACATTTTTGAACCAGATGTGTTGAGTTGCTGAAAGCAGTCACGGTGCCTTGAATTTGCTGAAGGGTGACGAGAATGTGTCGGGTTTTCGGAGATGTGCCGTACGTGCGTCGAATTTTGCCAAGTGTTGGAATTAAGAAGTGCACGTCAAGTCTCCTCAGAGAGCAGGCGTGCACAGGGTGTTCCGTGGAGTTCAAGAAAAACAAGGGATTGCCAAATCCATGGCAAGGAACTTAGAACTCCGAAGACGCGCTACTCCGCAAGACCGAATTCCACAGAGGAAAGCACTCTGCAATCGAGATGGAAATTCAGCATCGATTTTATAACTCGGTCCCAGAACACACGTTACTCCACATGCCCACCGTCCCTCGAGTCCTGCGCGGCACCGCAGCATAATCTCGGCTCCGGATGTTCGGGGGGAGATCAGGCAGAAAATGATGGGAAAGCAGCAGCGGGATCACTGCTCTAACCAGGTTCCTACCCAGCCGCAGTTTCGAGGCTCACAATCACTAGCGGTGACTTTCAGTGAATTCAGCAAGAATTCAGAGGAAATGACACACCGGAAAAATCGGACCGTGTTATGCGTGATGTTACAGTGACAGAAATGGAGAGGATATCCGATAACCCCCAACTTTGGAGTCACATACTATTTTTTATCGCCTACCTGGTCACCCTAGCTAGCTGGCCACTTGGCATCCACAGCCAGCGTGCTTGGAGATTTTCTCTGCTAGTGAATGAGGGATCGAAGTACAATGCATGACGAAGGTTTGGACCAAATTTGGCCCGAAAGTGATGGGTTGATCGACAGCTATGGCATGTCTGATCTTGATCCCAGGGGTGGGACCATCAATTTCTTACGTTTCCGCCGCCTGCCGGCCTTGCCTCGCCCCGTTCTCCACCAATTCTTCGTCGTTTCAGACAATTTTGGGCTCATTCTGTCCGTATACATCTCAGGATTCATATAAGATAGACCTACACGACTAAGGGCCAAATTTTTGTCCTCCATACCCTTAAGAAGGTGGTACAACCTTTTCAAGATGCTCCAACTGGCCAGTCCTGTAGTACATGACACTATTGTGCTGGCACTTTGGAACCTGGTACACGGCATATCAACATGCAATGCATTTACCTCGGATATATCTTCAAATTTCCTACTATCTCGTTCCCTTCTGCCTATTACCCCAACCCCCTAATTTTTGTGTCTCAGATGTTCGGATTTTTTGGGGTAGCTGCAAGCTCTTTGCACTAAGCTTAGGTATCTAGATATGTTCCAATGCCTCTCATGGATTCACCCGTACCTTGATTTAGGCCTCTGAACAATGTTCTTCGTGCGGGACACTCATTTAGTCGGGACCCAGGATTTCGGGGATGTCCCGTGCCACTGACGCAGATTTTTCCACTGCTCACAAAACTTGTATCTCCACCATTATGATGTTCAAAGGTCCCCATGATTCCCCTTTATGATTCCTGGTGCATGTGGCCGCTCCAGAAGTCCACTGAGCATTATTCCGGGGGGTGGCCAGTTAGGGTGTTATTTGCTCGTGTTGTACTCGCGTCCGAAATAAATTCATTGCAACATCAATTCGGCATATATTTCCCTAGAAATTGGCTTGAACCCTTCGTAGGAAGCAGGCCTTCAATGCGATATGGCATGTGCTTGATATGCCAATTACAGGTGGAGATAATTATGCATAAATGCTTAGGTGGCCAGCTACCCGATAAAAAATAGTATGTCACATCAATCACACGCGGTCCGAAATTTCCCGGAGCACAGAATTCAATTAAAAACCCTCCAACAGTGATTGTTATCCTCGAAACCGCGGCTGGGTGAACCTGTGCTCCCCCATCTTTTTCTCATGAAAATCTGCCTCAATTACATTTCGACATTTCAACATTATAACCAACAGATTGAGGTACGAGATCATAATTGTTGAAGTGTCTGTCTGCGAGAGACTACATTGTAACTCCGTACAGAATCACCGCCGCTCAGATTGAGCACGCCCTATAACATCTGGAAACGAGACTACGCCCTAACAGTGCTCCCCCATCATTTTCTCATCAAAATCTGCCGAAGAAAGACGCCGAAGAGCTGGACTCGAGTGAATTTGTCAATTTGAAAGCCTGCGGCACGATACTTACCTTACAGGAGTGTACGGCCGCGAAGCGGCCCATTAGAGTGGGCGCAGGAATGGACTGGGAAGTCGGATGGTTGCCAGGGCCAGGGTGCACAAGAAACTGACGGGGAATGGAAGGTTGTCGGGAATGAAATCCGCCGACGGTATATGAGACGAGACGAAGGTACATACCAGTGATCGCCTACGCTATGAGTAAGTATCAGGGTCACCGACAGGCTCAAGCACGGTTGGCGGGAACGACAGAATCGCAAAACGCGCCGGATGAACGCCAAGATTGTTGATCATTTACACAATTGAACGCTCAGAAATAAGAAGTCAACCGCTGGTGGACATGGGGAATAACTTCCACCGGGCTCCCAAACTCAAGCTCGGCCTCAAATTTGAATCCGAGAAGTGGCCCGGTCCGGCCTTTCCGAACAACGCTTTTGGACAAACTCCCCCGTTGCAACTTGCGAAATTACGGCACACGCTTGTTTCTGCCACATGGATTGTGTTTGCGGTTACTATGATCTCCATAGAATGCAGTTGCAGCGCTGGGCATAGACTTTGGAGCGCGCAGCACGCGGTGGTCGCCATGTTCGCCTTTCTCTCAACAATCCGACTCAAGGAGGTCTCGTGAAAAATTCCCACTCACCAATGAAAGTGCGGGCAACTCAGCCTCCACGCCCATTAAGGCCCACGGGGCGTCCGCATCTCCTGGTCCGTTGTCAATTCTGTTGCGCCGACGCAGTGTGATCACCTCCATTCATTCCATCAGTCCTCCAACTGAACATGAGTCCTAGGCAACGACAGCGCTTTAAAAGAGTGAGCAGAATATTTCGGTCTTCATTATCTTCTCGTTCTTTCCGCTTTCTTACTTCATCAGTTCAGTCATGTCCGCCTCTATTCGTGCACCCCTTTTTGCTCTCTTATTCGGCGCATCTTCTGTCTTTTGTGCAACCTACCACAACGCCGTGTTCGATATCGTGCACATTCCCCAGGGTTTCAAGTGAGCCGGACTTCCGTTATTGAACTTGTCTTCAATACTGATTGTAGCCTACCTAGTACGTGGCCCGCGGTGTGAGTGCAAACTCTGAAAATATTGGTTCAACCTCCTGACGACCCTTGCGGCTGGGAAACTAATGAGGCTGAGTGGCCCTCAGGCGTCGGTACTATTTCGTCGAACCCTTTGAAGCCCTATTCATTCATTTCCAGGGAGAAGTCGATATATTGGAGGGCGTCAACGACCAGGGTACCGACCAGATTACTCTCCACACCTCCCCGGGCTGCACCATGCCTGGTTTCCGCGCCATGACCGGGTTCGTAACTTACCTTCTGTTTTTGCTTCCAAGCTGAATTCAATCTCGCCTCAGGACGCCGCTGCAATTGGACTGTAACACCCAAGTCAACGGAAACACCGGCTGCGGCGTAAAGGTTGCTCAAGGGACCAGCTTTGGACCGACCTTCAACGCCAACGGCGGCGGGTGGTATGCGATGGAGCGAACGAACCAATTCATCTCTGTCTGGTTCTGGGCCCGTAATAACCCCTCCGTGCCGGCTGACGTCCGCGTCGGAGGCGTGGCGGTCGACACTGACAGCTGGGTGCGTACGGCGTCGATTATCCGCCTCTGTCGGCGACTAATATACCTCCGCAGGGAACGCCCTCAGCCTATTTCCCTGTGACATCGCGTCCCACTTTGCCCCCAGTATCATCATCAACCTCACTCTCTGTAAGTGTCTGTTTGGTGGCCCGCCTAATTTTCTAACACTTTCTGGAAAGCGGTGACTGGGCCGGCGCTGTTTATGGCAGCACCTGCCCCGGGACCTGTTTCGGCGAGTGCCCATGTTTCACGGTCTATCATTTTTCTTAATACTGGCTGGTATCGGCAGATTATGTGAGCAAAAACCCCGGCGCGTTCACTGACGCCTACTTCCAGTTCAACTCTATCAATGTTTACAACTGATTGAACCCACGAGAAAAATCAGAACCTGTCTCTATCTGAAACGACCTGATACGACCGAATTAGGCAGTTTACTTTGTGACACGCCCCTCCCAGTCTTTGGAGTGATGAATCCGCCTTCCAGGAAAAATGTGAGTCCTTCTTTGCCGATCAGTCAAGACGCCGACCGCAACTACGACGGAGCTGCGTCTGGAGATCTATATCTTGCACACACATATATGGTGATTTACGCCCGACATTGACTTTAGCCTCCCACGTGCATTTCCCGACCCCCGCAGCCGGAAGAAATTCCGTCAGGCTCGGTTCAACCATGCGAGCTCGACGCACGTTGTTGTGTAACTTGTGGCCAATGGCCATCTCAGGACTGCCCCTCACTTGACGTGCGAATAATGTGATAGCACAGCTGTGGGTGAGATTACTGCCTTTCACTTGTCCATCTCATGTTCATTTCTATCAAGACAGCTCGCGGATTGGCGCTCTCCGGGCTTTGGTATGACTGTCATTGGGTCCAAATCAAGGGTCAAGACACAGGTTTTCAGGCTTACCAAGACCGAGGTTTTGGCTAGATTTTTGTCAACTCGTGCTCAGGAAGCAAGTCCAGTCACAACTTGGAAGCTGTGCGAGAATTCAAATTGACATCTGTCATCATGGCGCGCTCCTATGCAGTCAATCTGTCAATTGGCGCATCAACTCTCATTACGGCCGCTCGCTGCCGCGTACACTGCCTGATAGGGAGTGCCTCCAGCAATTCAATTGAGCCATTCAAATGACCCAAATGAACCTCCATGGTAAGTACAACCATCCCAGCACATCAGAATTCATTTTATTGACTTGAAATATATAAATTTCAGATCGCAATGTCAGCAAGGGCGGAGAAGGGATCACATACAGTATATTACACTGATTGTGAGAATATGTGAAAATAATGATGCAAACTTGCTTACTGAAGGCTCCAGAATAATCTGGTGGAAGGGCGAGATCGCATACTCGCGGTCTCCCGATTTGATGGGCAGCGGCGCGTATTGATGGCGATGTTCCGCCGCCGCGATGCCGCCATGACAGTTCCTAAATCCGGCAATTTGGAAGTTGAGTCACAGAACCTGAATGTTGAGAGTTGATCCGGGGAGTTGGAAAAAACGATAACAACTGTCATAGTTTGGGGCAACGGCTCGGCCTGCTTCTTATGCCGGTTCTTTACCGCGATGTCGCGTTCTTGACTGTTGTTCACGGGCGCTTGGAGACGGTAGCTACGATAGACTACCCAAAGAGGTATAAAGCTGATGTTTAACATGTCGAGTTCCCCATGGATTGATTGTGTCTACTTATAGAGGCGGATTTGGAAGTCGGACAGGTGCCGCAGTTTAATTAAACAGACTTCTGCCTTTAGGCGTCGAGGGCTAAGTCCGCACGGACAGCCCCACCAACATGTACATAAGCTTTCCATCATAGATCTACTCCCAAGGTCTCGTTTTTCTTTTCCCTTCTTCCCATAGCCTTCAGCTATCCAGCGGGATCGCCAGCGATGGCCGCCTTGTTTGAACCTTTGGCTCGTGCACGCAGAGGTGTGTCCACATGGTTATCCCTTCTTTTTCTCATCGAGCTATCTGGCCAGACCCAGCAGTCTCAGATTCCAGTTCTTATTCTCTGCAAGCCTGGATTATGGCCTTCAATATTTTATCGGCCCTCGGCTTCATTATGCTTGCTGTTGTATTCTTCACCGCCCTGCTGTCTTCGAACGTCAAAAGGGTATCCACATGGTACTTGTACATGTTGGCGTGGATGGCGTTCTGCATTTCACCTTTTCTTGTTATCGGCCATCAAACACCCCTTCATCCACCATCGTTCGTGCCATGTGTCCTCGACTCAGCTCTGATGTATGCCTCGCGCCCATTGTGAGTGCATTTTGCCCACTGTCTCCCACCATCCAAACTCATCGGATCCATGCTGTTTACTCATGTACGTGATTAGTGCGGCGTTGGGTACCCTGTCACTCATTTTACAAGTGAGCCCTCGATCGATGGCTTTGATATCTAAATCGTTGACCTGGGTTCCGCGTACAAGCTGTATCTCAATGTTTCAATCCGCCTGAAACGCGGAGAAATACGCTCTGGTTCAATATTTGCGGTGCGTAAAAAGCTTCGCACCTGAAGCCGATCTGAATCGCCGCCGGGTAGCTCCTTGTAATCCCTCCAAGTTTGTATTTGATCATGTTTCTGTCGACGTTCATTGTACGCAGTCCACTTTTTCGAATTTACGCTTCTGAACGGAAATCAGCTTGGAATCGTCAATCCGGATAAAGTGGAACTAGAGCCGGAAGGTGGTTTCTACTGCCACCTCAACTTACCCTCGCCGTGGGTCCACCACACCAAGTTTGCGTATTGTTACTAATGCCAAAATAGAGCTATTGTCGGTGCATGCCTCGTGGTGTTCGCAACTTCTGCTGCCCTTGTGATAGAAGGTGAGTGAGGGTTTATATCATCGACGAGGAATTATTCAACTTGATTGAGAGCAGTCATGATTGTGATACTGCTATCCCGAAACTGGCGCGCTTTCCGAGCACTTCAACGACGCGACGAGCACACTGTTTCTTTGAGTATCATTATCCGCATTTGTGCTTTTGCCATCCTTCCTATGATTGCACTGGGGTGGGTGCTTTGCCTCGCCTCACACACTTCTAGCTCATCCTGTCTCTAATAGACTCAGCTTCACCACATATTTCCCGAATTTGTTGGACAAGATCTGGGCACCTTATAATTTACTGTTAGCCTCATGTTCGTCCATTCATTCTTTATATATGCGAAACGCCTCCGGCTCACCAGATGTTCAAAGTTCCTACCGCTGCTGCTCTGATATTCGGATCTCAATCGGTACGGTTTCCTTTGTTTGCTCGCGGCAGTTGAACTCAACGCGGTGCAGGATATCGTCCATGTGTGGATGTTCTGGAGGGTAGAAGGGAAGACTATGACACAGCTGACTCTGACCACAGTCGATAGCAATAGCTCTAGTATATATTCTCAATCTAAAGTGTAACCCGATACGGAAAATCTATTCATATTCTTTCAACCCAAATTCTTCTTATGCTTGAGTTCGAAGTGAAGACTGTGACATAGTTGATTCTGACCAGAATCGATAGCAATGGCTCTAATATGTATTCTCAATCTAAAGTGTAACATGATACGAGAATCTATTCCTTTTATGCTTGAGTAGCAAACGGCTGGTCCGTGTACCCAGTGGGAATGTCCCCTGGCAGGTAGAACGTGAGCCGATCGTACGGGTTGAGCGGGATACTCTTCTCCAGCCGCACAGGCAAGTCCGGCTGATAAACCATCAAGAGTGAGAATCTTCCGCACGACCCAGGATTCAAACTCACGTTAGAGATGAAATGGCGGCCAAACGCAACTAGCGCATTCTTGCGCTCCTCCGCCAACTTGATGCCCGTTTCGCGCGAAAATCCGCCGGCGCTAATCAATGGGCGGTCGCCCCATATCTCGCGGATGAAGTCATTAGACTGCGCCGCGTTCTCTGGGGAAGCGTCCACGCTTGAATCGGCGCTGATACGCGGCTCGATGAGGTGGATGTAGGCGAATGCTGGGTGAAGACGCTTGATCTCGGAGACGACGTAGCTGTATGTTGGGACGGGGTCTGTCATACCCATGCCTATGAAACGCAGAAAAGAAAGACAACTCAGACGACACATATCAGGCAATGAGGCATGCATATTTCTCACCGGCATAAGGGCTCCAAGGACCGAAGCGGATAGCCGTCTTGCTTTCACCAATGGCATCAGTTACGGCTTTGACGACTTCTAGAGGGAAACGGGCGCGATTTTCGACGCTGCCGCCGTACGCGTCGGTCCGCTGGTTCGAAACGTCTTGGAGGAATTGATCGGTGAGACACCCGTTCGCAGCTACATACGGGTGTTGTCAGCAATGACTACGGCGTATTCGAAGATGCGGGAGATCGAACCGTGAATTTCAACGCCGTCGAACCCCGCCTCCATGGCGTTCTTCGCGGCTTGGGCGTACAGACCGACGTACTCCTGGATCTCAGCAACTGTGAGTGGTCGAGGACGCTCTCCGCCCTCGGTCTGCGGGATATCGGAAGCGGAGACAAAGGGAAAGTTCGGGTCCTCGGCTCTCAGGGCTGCCGGAATTGCACCTCGGCCCAGCGCCAGAAGCTGCAGGAAAATGAAGGATCCTTTGGCGTGAACGGAGGCAACGACCTATGTGTGAATATTGAGAGGCGTGGTGACGACGATAAAAATGTTTTAACTTACCTCCGCCCAGGCGTTAATCTGTTCTGGACTCCATATTCCAGGCATGTTGGGGAAGCCGCTTGCCTTGGCGGCGATGAGGGTGGATTCAGCAATCAAGAGCGTGCCTGGAGTGCTTCCTCGCTGGGTGTAATAATCCTTCACCAAAGGCAACAGAGGGACGTGGTTCGCGTCGCCTTTCATCCGAGTGAGCGGGGCGAGGACAACGCGGTGCTTGAGCGAGACAAGACCGACGGTGATAGGCTGAAAGAGCTGAGAAGACATGGTATTTGCTGGGAGTCAGGAGTAGGAAATTTTTCTGAAAACCGATTGCGTCTAGAGTGAGCATTTATGCGCGGCCAGGTTTCCCGCTGCGGCATACGGTAGGCGGATTGGTCGCGGTTCAATTTCTGTCGGCTGTCATGATCGGGCTATGCATCGGACATTTCTTCAAATTCGTCAGCCTTGGCTAGCTGCCGATTCTCTGTCGGAGTCCTTTGCAATCCGCCGATTCTCTATCGGACGCTGTGGTTGTTACAAATCAAAATGTTGATGACATCAGCGCGAATCATAAAAGTAATTCTTGTGATGCAATGACCGGATCGCATATCCGGTCACAGCCACCTAACCAACGGCTGCCCAAAACGACCATATGCCCCTGCACGAAATCGATGCTTTCTCTGAGACTTACACTTCAAAATTCAGTCCTGGACGGCTCGGAGAATTCTTGTGGTTGTCGTGGTCACCGGATATAATGGAATGCGTGGTGCTGTTGCTTCAACTTGCTTGTGATTCAAATTTCATTGAGGCGGGCTCGGATGGAGGCCGTGGCTTATTCATGCCCTTGGGCTTATTCATGCAACTACCTATAAAGGTCCCCCACTTCCCTTATCACTTCCAGAAATAAACCCTCAACGTCTGCTCACATTTAAATGTCCGGATACAAGTCGTTCGCTGTCGTCGGGGCCGGGAGCCTGGGATCCCACATCGTCAATGCTCTCGCAGCCAAAGGGAACGTCTCTGTCGTCCTGCTCTCGCGTCCGGGCTCGACAAAAAAAGCGCCGTCCGGTGTGGAGCTGGTTCAGGTCGACTATACTGATGCGGCGGCCGTTTCTGCCGTGTTCACGGAGCACAAGGTTGACGTCGTACTCTCAACTGTCGCCATCGAGGCGCTCGGAGTGCAGAAGTCACTGGCAGACGCCGCGAAGCTTGCCACCGTGAAACTCTTTTTGCCCTCCGAATACGGCATACAGATGCACGGTCCTACTGGAAGCCCCTTCGGCGCAAAGAATGAAATTGTTGGTAATAATTTAGTCATTCGTAATTCATGTTTGGTGTAAGCTCATGCCCTACTCCCACTTAGCCCACTTGAAATCCATTGGGATACCATCAACCGTAATCCATGTGCGTTTTTTCTGGGCAGAATTCAGACCCCCCTGACCGCACCCTCTTTTCAGACCGGATTTTTCACCGAATATATCCCTTTCCTCACTAGCTACGCCGACGGAAAGTTCACAATCGTTGGCAAAGGCGATGCTCCTATATCTTTCACCTCTCTTCCAGACATTTGCGGTGTGTTTGATGACAATTTCATCTCCCGCAGTCAGTTGCTCATAACGACGAAATTCAGGATTCGTCGCATATGTATTGACAAGTCTGCCTCCCTCGGAACTGGAGGACCGTATCCTGCGACTTCAGGGCGAGCGGGCGAGCTGGAACGAGGTCGCAGCGCTGCTCGACGCCTCTATTGAGCACGTTGACGTTTTGACCGATGATAAGGCCGCGCTTACCGCGTTGTTGAGTCTCGTAGACACAGGAGCGGGCAGCTCGGGCTGGGACCTCGAAAATAACAAGGAAGGGTCCGGAAGTGAGGCCGCTGGGAGCGCTAATGAGCTGTGGCCGGGGCACCACTGGCAAAGTATCAAGGATGTGTATCCCAATGGACTCTGATTCACGGCCTCGTCGAATCACTAGCATATTGATGATACGTTCTATACAGTGAAAAAGTAGGGTACAATTATGCCATCCATATATATCCTCGACGTGAGATCTCAGAGGAGCATAAAAACGAAACGAGATGATGGATAGGGTGCAGGCTCGCCATCCACAGGATCTGTCGACGTTTTGAGATCGGTCGAACCGGACACAGCGGCACATCATGATTTGCGTGCTGCCGCGCTGGAAGCAAGGAGGGTCCGGTGCTGTCCGCATCGTTTCCGGCTGCGGCGGACTCGGAGGATAAGGGAAGAGGACCGACTAATAAACCCTTGACTAGCAAAGTCACTGGCTGCCACCGCTGGCCACCAGTGGTTACCGCTGGCCATCGGCAGATGGTGATTGGCGCTGCGATTCAGTGAGTCCGGGCTGATCCGCCCAAGATCCACCAATCAACAAGGGCGGCCAGTCTCCAACCACTGAACTACGGTGAATGTCCGCAGAAATCATTAGATTTGGCCGAGATCATGAAGGTTTCAAGACATCAGAGTAAAAATATGGTGTAGCTTTGGGATCGGGTTTTACGGTGTCGAATTTAAACATGCCGAACATGAAAGCAAGTTGAGAACCCACCTGAATTTGATTTGCGTGTCGGTGTAGTGTATTTTGAGCAGTATCTTCATTTCGGTGTCAAGTAAAATAAATAAAAAATCACGGTACTGATGGTTGAATCTAAACAGGTAGCGTAGCTTAGGCTAAAGCGTTACAGTAGTCGAGTGTTGAACCCCGTTTGTGATACTCCCTCGTGAAAATCATCCTGCGAATCCCGGCGGAGATCAGTGGACGTTCCAGCACCCAGTGGTCCACTAGATTCCGCTGGAAACCATCGACCTGGTAGTGGAACTTGAAGGCATCATCAGCCACTGCCGAACGATGTGGTAAACCTTGCCCTTATCGGAGTTTCTTCTTAATCTTCCGATTTTATTTCTTGGCTGACCGCCTTGGTACCTGAACAAGATTGGTTGTTTCCCCCATTTTCGTCTAGGGCCCCATCCTCAGAATGCGCACCCGCTGAAAAACCACGAATAAAGACAAGGGTCGAAGGAGCCTGAATGGCCGGACGCATTCCATCATCAGTGGAAGCTCTAGAAATTCAAACTGTTTCAAAGTCAAAGGTAGGCTGAGTCGGTTTTGAGTCGTAAGACAAATCAGAGTAAAGATTTGGGTCGTATGGAGCTTGTATTTAAGCAGGGATTTAGTCCATAACGAGCATGCATCACTCCGCGCCGGCGTCAAGTTCGTAGTGGGGAAGGATCTGCGGTGGCCTCTCGCTGTCTAGCAAGGGACCCACAATCTTCTGGAACACCACAAAATGCGGGTTCGCTTGGTGTGTCGTGAAGTCCTATTGAGATGATATGAAATCAAAATATACATGCTGAGAATCCAAAAGACCCACGCTTTCGTTCTCGTAGCGCTCGACAATAGACCACGCGGTAGGGTCCTTTGCGTCCTGCATCACGAACCAGGCGATGGTGCCTTTGTCTTTGGAATAGATCTGGGAGGATTCGACCAACAAGTTTTTCATCTCCGCCTCCTTGCCCGGCTGGGTGTATAGGTGCACGACGAGGGTGTAAACCATTGCAAGGCGCGGTGAAAGTGGAGTTCTCAGTTAGTTAATTCAGTCCTGTGAAACTCGAAAGGTTTATAAGCCCAACTTCGAGAATGGGATGAGTAAAGCTCAGGTACCGGTCCCACGAGAATCACGAGTTTGGAAATCCGCCGATTCTCTGTCGGAGTGCGTTACAAATCGGTTCAGTGATTGGTGATGGGCCAATGGCGGGAATCGGTGATTTGTGATGCGGTGCGATAGCCCGCGGAGCTCCGGCCCGGGCGACCTTTCTAGATTGAACTTGTTTGTTACGGAGAGACACAGCCACTAAAAAGTTTTTCCGTGACTGCCACGACGTCGACGATATGCTCAAATCTGCTGTCTCTGGCACTGGACCTTGGTGACGGCACTATTCGCACATCTCCGCGAAGGATGCAAAATCCCTTTCGCTTGGCCGTCGCTTTGTTGGTTCTGGATATTCGCACAAGTCTGGGATGCGGCAAGAGCTGGGAAGGTTTGAATCAAGCTGAGCTAGCAAGCTCGAGATAGAATGAAAATCACCCTCTTATTCATGTATGCACTGCTTTAGTCTCGCGCACGTCTGTATCCTGTCCCGCGCGTCTGTACCCGCCGTGGAACGCACCGCGGCCTCGATGGCGCTGATAATCGGTGCTGCTCATTCCAAGGAACAGGGCGAGCTCGTCATAGCGCGCGACAATGTCGACCAAGCGGAGACTTCAAGGGCGACAAGTGAAGTCTACCTGGCCATGGCACGTCGATTTGGCATTCGCTCGCCCCATTGTTGTTCTGTTATCATCTACATCTCCATCGATCGTGATCTGGCCGGCAACTTGAGAAAAGTCGCAGACATATTCGGCCACGAATGCGATTCACTTGAAAATCCATCAAAGATGCGGGTATGGTATAGCGTGCAAGTGCAAGACAGAGTCTGCTGAACTTCCGTGCCACGCCACCGCCGGGGGCGATCATCGGGGATGCCTAGGAAGCACCGAGCCGTAAGTGTGGCGTTTCTTTAGAACACGAAGACTCTTCTAAAAACCCTGTTATAGGTTAATTTTTTAGCGCGCGGGCCAGCAGCGGCCATCGTACGGCGAAGACACGGCGAGGTAGTGAACTTTGCTCTCACCCTGGTCCGTGTTATCCTCTATTTAAATAGCAGACCCGACATCCTGTAGTCCAGACCTCTTTATCTCCTTCTCCTCCCAGATGTCTATCGACGCTCTTCAAGCAGAAGTGAACCGTCTTCGTCTCGAAGTCCAGACTCTTCAGGCCCGCAATGATTCCGAACCAATCGAAATAGGCAACTACCTTTTGGCGCGGCTTGAACAGCTGAACGTCAAGGCACGTCCCGCAAGTCCCAACTTTCCTCAATTTCTTATTCTCTATGCAGCAAATGTTCGGCGTGCCTGGTGACTACAATCTAGGCTTCCTGGTACGACTACTTGCCTGGTTGAATCTCCAGGTTTCAGAGCTAACAATTTGTACCCAGGACTTAGTCGAGGACTATCCTGCGATCGACTGGGTTGGGAATTGGTAAATTTCCGCCCATCGTACAGAATGATGTTGCTCACTTTCATTTCCAGTAACGAGCTCAATGCCGCATATGCCGCTGATGGGTACGCGCGTGTGAAAGAGCACAGTATCGGGGTTGTTTTGACCACGTTCGCAAATCCGGTTTATCACCCATCACACGGGCTGCTGATTCCTTCCTAGCTTCGGTGTCGGCGAACTCTCCGCAATCAATGGCGTCGCTGGCTCGTTCTCCGAGATGGTCCCTGTGCTGCACATCGTGGGGACGCCGAGCATGCACGCACAGAATGCGAAGGCTTTGCTGCATCATACACTTGGGGATGGAAGGTGCGCACGCATCGCACCTATCTCGTACCGACTCTTGTTCAATTATACTTACGGTGTTAATTTGCCGCAGATACGACGCCTACATCAAGGCCGCCGAGCAGATCACCATAGCGCAAGGAATCATCACCGACAAAGAGAGCGCGGCCGCGACGATTGACCGCGTTTTAACGGAGTGCCTTACCCGCGTGCGTCTTCTTGCGTTTTCTAAACTATCATCATTATACTCACTGTGAAAAACGTAGGCCCGTCCAGTCTACCTAACCCTTCCCACGAACCTCGTCTCCATGAAGATCTCGTCTGAACGGCTCAAGATCCCACTCTCGCGCGCCCAGCCCCCCAACGACCCCGCCGTCGAGGACTTTGTCCTTGGCGAGATCGTGAAATTATTCCACGATGGAGCGCAAGACGACGCGATCATCCTCGTCGACGCGTGTGTAGTCCGGCACGACGTGCGCGCAGAGGTGGAAGCGCTTGTACGGAAGACGGGATACCCGGTGTTTGCCGCACCGATGGGGAAGACCGCGGTGTCGGAGGAGTATGAGCGGTATGGCGGCGTGAGTTATCCAGACATTAGGATTGGCTGGGACACTCACTTGCGGCATAGATCTACCTCGGTTCCATCAGCCACCCGGATGTCAAAGCCAAGGTTGAATCCGCCAAACTCATTCTCTCGATCGGATCCGTCAAAAGTGATCTCAACACGGCAAACTTTACGTATGCGATTCCTCCTGAGCGCACTGTCGAGGTGAATAAATTGCTGGTGTTTTGAGTATTTCTTTTTGAACCGAAGTTGTTTAGCTTCACTCGGACCACACGAAGGTGCAACACGGCGTCTTTCCTGGGATCGGCATGAAACAGCTCCTCCCGCGCCTCACAGAGCAGCTCAGTCCCGCCAGCGCCGCGGCGCGCAAAATCCCCGTCCCCGACTTCCGCGCGGTTTTGCCGCAGGAGGACAATGAGATCATCTCGCAGGCGTGGCTCTGGCCGCGCGTGAGCCAGTTCTTCCGTCCCAAAGACGTCATTGTTACCGAAACGGGTTCGTCCCTTGTAATTGAGTTCTTCATTCAGAAACTGAGAGCGCTTGCAGGAACCGCGAACTTTGGCATTCTGGAAGTGCGGTTGCCTGCGGGAACAGTGCTCATAAACCAGGTTCTGTGGGGGTCGATTGGGTGGGCCGGTGGCAGCACGCTCGGTGCGGCGTTCGCTGCTTCGGAGATGGGCCTCAACCGGACGATGCTGTTCATTGGCGATGGGAGCCTACAGCTCACGGTACAGGAACTGTCTTCGATGATCCGCCACGGGCTCAAACCCATTATCTTCGTACTCAACAACGCGGGCTACGAGATAGAGCGCGTGATTCATGGACCGGAGAGGAAATATAACGACGTCGCGAATTGGGACTACGCGGGGCTGCTGCGTGTACTGGGCGACAAGGCGGGTACTGTGTCGCGGTCGTATACTGTGCGCACGAAGGACAAATTGTCGAGTCTGTTGGACACGCCCGAGTTTGCGGAGGCAGACAAGATGCAGATAGTTGAAGTGATGATGGAGATGCACGACGCGCCCCGGGCGTTGAAAGTGCAGCTAGAAATGGGACGAGGAAAGCCGGACATGTATACGCCTATGTAAAGGTCTCGTCTTGTGTGTTTGGATTAAAATGTAAAACATTTTTGCCGCACAATCTCGATTATTTTGAGCTGAAGTTCTTAGAAGACGGAAGCAAGCCGGCAAAAGATGGCTCCGGACAAGGGAACATTTGTCTGTGTTGATCTCGGGTTTATTCAACCACCATCGTCGCGTTCGAGCCCGCCACCGTCAGCTTGCAAAAGCCTGGTGTATCGGCCCGAATCGAAATGGCGTATCATGCCGGGGGGTGCGTCTGCCGCAAATTTGCCGCATAACCCCACATGACGAGCTCGGAAAAACAGCGTTTCCCGTCTCGATGATCTCATACCGGCGGTTACGAATGGACGGAGGTTTTTACGCTTCTCCATTCTCTGCTGGCCTGCTGTCGAGTCGCTTTCGCGTCATCGCGCTTCGGGAGACCGCTTGGGATACAACTCGGACACCACCAAATGCAAGGACTAGAAAAGTGGATGAAATCAACGACCACACAACTCCATTTATGACCACAACCACGGTCTTAATTGTCTCCGAAAATAACCAGGAAGGGCCTTTTCGGGGCAACTGCTCCAACGGGAGTTGTTTATAAGTGTCCCTACTTCATATTTCGCAGCAAGGTCCGAATACGGCTTTCTCTGCGGGACCGAACCGTCTTCCTCGTGGTGTGCTCAAGTGTATTGACCGGGATATCAATCTTGTCGCCAGCTGGATCTTGTATCGATTCTGCGACCACCTGACAATACTCGGTTCATCCCCGCTGCGCTGAAGACTTCGAGTTCCACAACATTTTCCCACCTCCACCACCAGATCCTCTTTCGGAAAGTTGTCGGTCCCAAGTTTCATGCTGCCATACGGTTGCCGAACACAACCTCTCATCCTTCGTGCTTAAATTCAGCGCTTCTTTTACCCGCAGAACCACCGAAAACAAGCGGCGCCACCTTTTCGGCGGGCTATTTTTGGCACGCATCCATCCTTAGCCTACACTTGCCTACACCTTTGTAGTGAGGCCGTCAAGTGTCGCTTTATTTTTACCGAGTGGAACGCAGGTCGGTTAATCGACGGACGATGTCGTCAAGCCACTCGCTAAAAGATTCTCCGACTCTGAAGCCGAGTATTTAAATGGTCGGTCTTGGCACCTTGGCCCAGCTCGGACTCCCCTTCCACTAGCTAATCATGAGGTCTTTTGCCGTTCTCGTCGCCGTTGCTGCCCTCGCCGCCAAGGTTTCTGCTCATTGTGAATTGCCTCAACTTCAATCATCCGCCGTACTGACGGTTGAACAGATACCTGGCCGCAGTTGCTAGTTGCCGGCGCCAATACCACCGCTTGGGAATATGTTCGGTGAGTTGTGTGCGTCCCGACCCATCAAAGTACCTAAGGAAATATTTTTTCCAGCGAAACCAATAACTGGCAGGATTTGAACCCTGTAAGTCTCCGGTTGGTTTTTTGGCTGGCTGGCTAAATGTGTGCTCCAGCAAACGGATGTGACCGAGACTGATATTCGATGCTACACCTCCTTGGAATCTGGGACATCATCAACCATGTCTGTCGCCGCCGGATCTACGGTTGGATTTACGGTCAACGGAAACCCATCGAACCTGTATCATCCCGTTCGACCAATTCTTTTCGTGACTTGAATTATTTTCATATTCTCCGCTAGGGTGTATTGAATGTGTACATGGCCAAAGCACCGTCTGGGACCGATGTCGCGAGCTGGGACGGAAGCGGCGAGGTCTGGTTCAGGGTAAAATACTCTTTCTCTTGAAAATGCTCTATGCGTTCAGCGCTCATCTTTAGGACAGATCTACCAAATATCCGCTGTCACTGACGGTGGAACCACCATCACCTTCCCCGCCACTGGTATGTTCTTGTCATCCCTTCGGTGCACTTTCCCTCAATTACTTGCACAGGACTCACAGAAGTGAACTTCCCGATTCCCTCTGAGACGCCGTCTGGACAGTAAGCCTCGAGATGTGCATTCGCCAACCTGCACTAAGATTATTGCAGATACCTCATTCGCATCGAGCACATTGCCTTACATGTCGCATCGAGCTACGGCGGAGCTCAAGTATGTCCCGGCCTCTTCTTCTGCTCCCTCATCTTATCACAAATTTTAGTTCTACATCGCATGCGCTCAAGTTGAGGTGTGTGTCAATTCTCTCTTCCCTCTTACTATGGTTACTAACTCTATCTCTCTTTTCATAGGTGACCAATGGTTTGCAGCTTCAAATCTATAGCACGAGCGTTATACTCACTAAATGTGACTCAGGTGGAACTGGAACCCCTGGTCCACTCGTCGAGTTCCCTGGGGAGTACACCGTATGTCTCATCCCCATCGTCCCCGAATATGATTGCTGATCAGCAGGTTTGAAACAGGGAAATGTAAGCTTTCCATCGGCAAAGACGCCTTCAACTTAAACTAATTGTTATGCGGCTCGTAGGAGCCCGGCATTCTGTGAGCATTATTGGCTATTACTCTATCTCAACTAACTTGTTTCACAACAGCATCGATATCTACTACCCGATCCCCGCGACCTACACGCAGGTGAGTGGGATTAGCCATTCATTCAGCTTGAACTCAAATATGTATCGTACAGCCTGGGCCTCCGATTTGGCCTGCAGCAGGCGGGGTATGATACCTCTTCTTTCACAGTCGGGCCCAGCCATTTATCAATTTGTCCGTAGTCGTCGCCGCCCGCCAGCTCCCAAACTGGCACAACGACGGTAGTCTCTACTTCCACCAAGGCTAGCACCACCACCACAATAACGACTGGCACCATCTCCACTGCAAGCTCGACCCCATCTGGCACCAGTGCCGCCGAATACGCGCAATGTGGAGGTAAGACGCGTATTTGTAAAGAGGACTACCGATGCTCACATGTATATGCTAGGCCAAGGCTGGACTGGGGCGACTTCTTGGTGCGTACGATCATTGAAAGAGATATATACTATATGGATGTACTAATGTATGTTTCTATAGCGTCAGCCCGTTTGTCTGTACCGCTACGAATGGTACGTCATACTATTTATTCGGGATTCAACCAGTAACTCATGCCGACCAGCGTACTATTCTCAATGCTTGCCGGCATGAATGAGGAGTCCCAGTCTCACCAGGAATCTGGAGTTTGTACATCCTGCAATATCCAACATTCCGTACCAGTTCTCATGTAGCTTGTTTGATGTTAATGCATTCATTCTCCCCATATGACGGCGCTGAACAGCTTGCAACATACTGAAAATCTGCCCATTTCCTTTCAATTCTGGGAATATCCTGGGACTCAGTGTCCTTTGAAACTCCATTCACGGCATCGGATACACAAGCACAATTTGCTTCTTCCGGGACTACCATGCAACCTGTTGAGTAGCCCAGTCAGCCGAAACAAATTTTGGTTATCCCAATATCGCTGACCCATTGCCTTTACACTATGAAAGACCTATGAAGCATTTGTCCTTGAAGAAATCTTTTTCCGGGATAATTCACTCTTTTATTGACATGTTGATGAGATTCTGTGTCAATGCTGTTTTCTCAAGTTGACAGAATCCGTACCAAGAAAAAGTCGCAAAAAGACAAAGTCCTCAACATTTTCAACCGTGATGATTTACGTAGCCAGGATAGACCCTGGCAAGGCCCACGAGAAGCCCAATTCACGGCCGAATCGATTTGGACACATAGGTGTTCTGTCATGAAATGGGTACCACATGTCACCGGTCAATTCAAGGTCAAAAGGAACAGACGGTGCTTGAGGCAGCTCAGGGCAGGTCATTTGTGTTGGTACAAATCATTACAGTGTACGACAACTCTCTCCGTTGCATGTCATCTCCGTCAGTAGGGAAACTTGAGCACCAGGTCTGTCAATGCCTGGATCCCCTCCACCCGGTAATTGTCCTGCGTAATTGTCTGCGGAATGTCCCCGTCGAGGAATGTCAACATTTCCTTCGACTCCGTCGTGTATCGGGGCCAGACAATATCAGTACCATTGTCACTGGTTGAGGTGGGCGAGTTTGGGTTCAAAGTCGTGGTGAAGCGGATGAAACGTTCCCCGAGGTCGCCACCGCCGTATGCGTTTGACAGCTCGCTGCTGTGGTACTGCGGTTTTGCGTCAGCGGAACGTATCGTCGGCATCATCACGGCAAAACTTACCGTGCCCAAATAAGGCGTGTCCTTTCCGCGCTTGTACACTTTGTTTTTGTGAGTATATGGAAGGAACAGCGAAAAAAGTGGCAACTCACAGTACGACCACGTTTCTTGCAAATCGGACCTATGCTGCATGAAGAAGCGATGCGGACCCTGGAACACGACGTCGCCCATAATCGCTGCGTACTGTTTGAAATGCGGCGTAAGTGCGTTTTGGTCGGACGTGTTGAAGGGCGATCCGGCGGCGGGGTCGCTTGGGTAATGCGCAAAGGCCTCTGCAATCTCCGCTTTGGAGGCGTTCGGGAAGTAGTAGGTCTGCCAGTAGTCGACAAGCTCGGCGGTGGAGCTGTGGCGGTTGGCTTAGATTACTGGGAAGCGGAGGGAAAGGACAGGAGAAATGGCTCACGATATGTTGAGAGCTGTGAACGAGAAAAGGGTGCCCTCGTCGTCGTTGACGCCGTTAATGAACGGAACATTAGACACAGATCCTTGCTTGACGAGCTGCTGCGGATCGTCCTTTAAGAATAAACCGTCCACGCGAATGATCCACGCCTCGGCCAATGACTTGAGACAGTGGTTAATCGTTGAATTTCAGCTTCAAGAACGTACCTGATAGGAGAACATGTTGGGTGTGCTATTCGTGGCTTTCATGAGGGTGTCCAAGGGTAGGGAGCGGAGGCAGTCGAGTGTGTCCGATGCATGGGAACAGCCCGTCTGTTCCACGAGAAAATCGTACCAGCGTTGACCGTGGGTGATGTCGCCGACATATAACGGTGACCCCGAGTCCCTGAAATGCGAAGTGAGAACAGAAGCTATGATGAAAATGGCTAGTGTGTCGCGCACATGATGGCGGCACGGAAAAGACCTTCGTTGTTCCCGCCGTTGGTCACTAGTTGCGCAGCAGTCGAGATGGCACCGGCGCTTTCGCCCCAACTGCGGCGCATGGATATGTAAGCTCGCAAACAAATAGCGCAACGCCGGGAGCTCACAGCGTGACCTTTACTGGGTCACCGCCAAATTCCGTTATATACCGTTGCACCCAGCGTCTTTGGAGAGTCGAAATCTTTGACGTTAGCAAGCTGTGAAGACTAAAATCACAAAACCGGGTAGAACAGGACGCACAGAGCTTCGCGTTCTGAAAGTATCGCGAGTCAGTCAAAGTTGCGGCGAGATATGCGGTTAGCCTGACTCACGGTCTTGCAAACCGAGGTTACCAAGGCCGGCCGCCTTGACTTCTTTGCTAGCCAAGAAACCCAGCGCTATCAGACGTTCAGTATGAGCGAGTTTTATGAGCGGATTGGAGAAGCGTACAGTTCAGCCTGAATCAAGACAGATTAATTACCAGACTTTGTCGATTGTTTGGAGTTACTTACCTGTAGTTCAAACTGACGTATACCACTGGACTCCCGAGGGCGATGCTCTGGTTGACGAGGATAGAACCATCCGTGCTTCAGAGAAATGAGCATGCTAGTCGTCCTGACTGAAAGCACACTACGTACGAGCTGGGATATCCGATCTCAAAGCCACCTCCGTAGATCCACTGGTGCGATAATCAATGGAGGGGGCAGGATGGGCCAACGCGAAACATACCACAAGCACGGGCAACTTTGAATGTGGTGTTGCATTCGCAGGCGCGATGACGTTTACAGTCAAACCTGCGCCCTCAAACTCAGCTTCCGCAAATCAGACAAACACAAAACCACTCACAATCTTCTGACTGGTTCAATGGGATTGGCGCACCCGTGCCCCCGACCTCTTCAATCACTATTTCAGGTACGTCGGCAGGGAGAACCAGCTGTTGCTTCATTTGTGGACAGATAGGTCCATAGGCCTCGGCCGCAAGATTTTCCGTGTAGCTCGAGATGGGGTGGGGTAGGCGGAACCGCAAAGGTCCGGTTCTAGAAAGATATGGCTCGTTATCTAGCAACTGTACTTCTCGTTGGATCGGGCGTACGGAGGGCGAACATAGGGGATCCCAAGGAATTTTTTCAAAGTTCCACTCGTGACGCCAGTGACCGTTGCGCGATCAAGTTGAACTGTGGGGGCCGGTGTCGCCACGGACGAGGCAACTTGAAGCAGGAGAACGAAGAGCGTGCAGGGGACCATGGCTGCAGCGATGGTGGCGCGGACGAAACGTCCCGTTTCCTGAAGGAATCGAGCGAGCTGGGTATTACGCGCCTCATGAGAATCATGGGTCTGCTGATTACTTCGAGGCTGTGAGCTGAAACTTCTCAATACAATCCGACTGTCGATGACAGTCGATCATGATCCGCTCCTTTTTTATCTCCCACGCTATGGTTCGCTGCCCTCTAGGCTCTCGTGGGGCGGAAAGACCTGGCTCACCCAGGGCCCACGTACAAGAGATTCAATTCTGCCACTCTTCTACCTTGGACAATGCCTCCAGTTTTTTTCTGTGCTTCAGATACGAATTAGGCCAATTTGCAAGTTGCACGACGGGCCGAGCCGGCCACGCAAAAAAGGTTTTCCCAGGCCTTCCTCGCGTAACCCATTTTCCGAGTTTCGAAGACCCCATGATCTTACACCTCCTGAACCTGCTTGAAAGCGACTTTGGGGGCTGAATCAGCCGATTTACGCTCAAGAAATCAGGCTCGAATCCAGCCAAAATTCAGCCGCTACTATATTTGAACCTGGGCTTGAAAATGGACCAGTTCTTGAAAATGCGCTCGCTTGACTTCAGTTCTCGTCCGATTGTCTTCGTAAGTGACGGAAATTAAACCGACGTTTCTTGCCTTCCAAAATATCAAGAAAATTGAGAAGAAACATCCAGTAATGGGTAAGAACCAGGCCCGAGACAAAAATCGCTGATGGGAGCGGCGAAAGTCTACTGGGTATAGTTTACAGCCAACCAATTTTCATGAGAATTGAAAGGAACAATTATGTGACCTCAATAGACATACTAAACAAATTTCTGGGCTCATATTCGACTCGGGACGACTGCTACAGGTGATTCTAACCACCATGTGACAAAATGTCACGTCGGAATGTCTGCGAGAATGTGTCACGCTCATTTTGACTTTCGCCTACTGAACTTGTGCCGCCTCGAATTTGACTCTGGAAATTTGTTACAAAGTATATTCAGGCTGCCCCAGTGTATATTTGAACTTTCATAAAAATCGGTTCACGGTAAACTACGTATACTTATCCTGTCAACTTTTGCCCTCCCATCAGTGGCTTTTTGTCTCGGGCCTGATTCTTGCCCAATAGTATATGGTTTTTTCCTAAAAATTTTGTATGTTGTAAAAGGGAGGAACCGTCGGTTTAATTTCCGCCTCTTACGAAGACAATCTGAAGTCAAGCGAGCACATAGAACTGGTTCATTTTCAAGCCCAGGTTCAAATATAGTATATGAAGTAATTCCAAGATAAAGTACTTTAAATACGGTGGGCATTGCGCGCGGTGGGACGCACACGACCACAACGCGCTTTTTCTTGACAGTTACAATTACAATTAGGTACAACAAGTCAACATTCGTCTATATGACGCCGGAGGTTTTGAAAACGCCGGGGGAAAATAAGGTTGCCGTAGGGAAGGAAAGAGTGTCACTTCAATGAACCATGCGAAAAGGGACGTGCAATGCCCACCAGAATTTGGGATACAGTAAGGAAGGACGGTAGGAGCAAGTATGGGTTGGAAGGAAGGAAAAGAAAGGGGTGCACACATTTGACTAATATACTATACACCATCCAACGCGTCCAGCGGTGCGCTGTGCCGAAGGGGGCGCCCAAAACCCTGCTCCGTCGGGCGGGGACCTTCACAAGCACATGGGCGGGGAGTCGTAAAGTCGAGGCTAGCACTCATTTGGGACACCCCCGTCTGCGCATGCTTCAGCGTCAAAGGCGCCATGAGCACCAAACTAGATCGCGTCCAGGGCGCAAAGTCGAAGTCGTTGAAGTGAAATTCGAAACCATCGGCGTCTGATGGCTGGGTATAGCCTGAGTCTGACCACGCAGGGCCACCGGCCCATGACGACGCGATTGTCTGCCTTTCCGAGTCAGACGCTGGCTCAGCAGGCTTTTGGCTTGACTCGGGATCGGGACGCTGTATGTCGGTGTTGAATGCTAGACCGATGCTGCCCTTGATTCTGCGAAAGCGCGTGAACAATCTGTTTAATACTGGGTGTAAAACGTACTTTGATGCTCCAGTCCCTTTCTCGGGATTTGAAGGTGAGACGGGAAGGCGGAGGATAATGGATCTGATCCAATAAAAAGCCTTCGTATATTCGACCATCGACTCCTCGCTGAACGCGAAGCATGCAACAAAGACGAAGGTTGCAGTGGGGACGGCCCACCACATAGCGTAGCGGGCGGACCGATACATATGCGGGGAGGAAAGAGCTGGAAACTGGGGGAATATGTCACGAGGGGGAAAGTGAAAAAATAAGGATGACGAACTTGGCCCACGCGCGAGAAGTTCGAGTGGACGTCCATCCAAGAGGTCCAAGGGCGAATGGGGTTGGAGACGGTGGTGAACCATAACGCGAAGATGTTGAGGGCTATGAACCAGGCCATTTGAGAGGCGGACATGATCATGAGTCGCAAGTAGCCTGAGTTGGTCAAAGAGGAATGATTTGCGCCGAGATGCGCGGCGAAGGTGCAGTGTCGGATAAAATGTCTCAGCGCGAGACCTACTGAGAGTCGGCGGCGTAGTTGAGAAAGAAAAGGATACCGCACCTGCAAAAACAAGTGTCGCTGCGGTAAGCACCAACTGGGGGACCCAGATAATGAAAACGGCAGGAATGGAGAAGTAGGTGGAGGGGCGGCAGCCATAATCTTCAATAATATCGAAGCGGTGATCCCGGACGACACATCCTAGAGCGCTCCTGTTCGATTGCGTTGCAAGACACGGGAAGAAAACTCACCAAGAGCCATGAAAAGAATGGGTAAACCAAGGCACATGCTTCCCTCGAAAATCTGGCGACTCCTGTCATCCGTGGAGGTGATTTCCGGGGTCCGCGAGGAAATCTGCTCCAGGTGAATGCATATGCACAGACAAGCGGCCGGAAGAGCAAAGTTGCTTCCGAAGATAAGCTTGACGGCTGCGGACGATTAAGATGTCAAGGACAACGCAAGACACAGAGCTGTACTTACATATATCACACCACACTGGCACGACAATGTCGACACTGCCCGCCCAAATGATCGCATCCACGGCGCAGATGAGGTTTATGATGAAGAGCCAGGCAATAATGGATAAAGTGGCCACATTACGGGCGTGCCAGTGCCAGGGCAGGACCGGCAGCAGCGAGAAGACAGCAATGAACGAAATGGGGGCGAATTCGGGGTGCATGTCGGTCCAAGGCTTGAGGCAAGACGATTTTAAGGGGCCTCGGTGGCGGACTGGATACAATGCTGATGTCCGCAGTGAGCCTAGAAGTCGACTCGAACATCAATAATTGTGGCCACAGGCCGGAAGACGTTATGTAACGTTTCAAACTTGGAAAATCCGTCTGAGGGTCAGGAACTGTTGCGATTTTCGGGCGGGGCCAGTTAGAGTGATGGGGACTACCGTATCTTAATGGCACCAAATCTCATTCAAAGTTCCGTTTCCCAAGATACAACGTGTAGCATTTTCTTTTCTCTTACTTACTCACTCAATACTTCCTCTCCCTCTCCTAGACAGCATATTTGATACGAAACCAGTCCCCTTTTATTTTCACACGAACTCACAACGATAATATTTACGATACACACCCGCGGCACACTCCCATCCCATCCCGCATCTGCCTTCCACGCACCAGGCACCTCCCGATACACACACTCATAGACAGCCATAGTAAATACATAGATACACTTTGTAAAGTGCGACATGGGCACCAAGGGGCCCGCAGCACTCTAATGGATAAATCATCAAAGTCGGCAATCGCGGCTGTAGGGCGGCTTGATGTTTCTCAAGTTTCAACTGGCAGCAGATCTTGATTTCTTTACCGATAGATAGGATGCGCAAAAGCCGCATGGGCCGCATGCGGCTTCATGCGGCTTTCGTGCATTGTGCAAAGCCGCGCCAGAAGGGGAGGGGTCACGAGCCTGGATGTCATATATTTCAAGAGAAGAGATGGAATTCATGTCTACAGTATCCCTCATATGTTTCTAAACTTGCAGTGGAGCATCAATGATGCAGCGGATTGACGGCCATTGGCCGTAAGACAAAAGCCGCGACAGTGATGTCATCAAAGAACGGCTGGCACAGGTTCGCCCGCATGAGCAGATTGAAAAATACTGAACATGCACAACTTGGGGACATGGAATTGAAGTGTAGATGTATAATAATCATGTTTCACCTGCAAGAAAGAGAGAATCCCGTGCGGCTTTGCGCAAGTGACAAAAGCCGTGTGCGGCTCATGCGCATCCTATCTAATGGCCTCTCGCTGAGTTTATTTTCCTTTAATTAGTATCCGCAGTTGTCGGTATCATCAGTGGATCGGCGCGGGATTTGCTGGATTTCAACCCTGGGAGAACGAACCCAGCGATCCGCGAATTGATATGGGTGCGCGCATAGACGATTTATGCCAGGTGCTAAGTCGCTTGCGAGACTTCATCCGGGTTGTGTGGGGTCTCGTAATTCGGGCCCCGACTGTCCCCGAATTGGAGAAACGTTGAATTCCTTACCCACTATTTGCCGAGAGAGGTTCCCACGAAATTCATGTCGGTAGAAGCAGTCAAGTACCAAATACCGGAATGGAAATGTGACGCATTTTGTCTGGCCAAAAGAAGAGGGACTGAGGAGGTTCAGTCCAAACGGGAAAGTGAAGGAATACAGCAACACACGTTGGATCGCAAATCATGCCGTAGGTTTGATACTTGTAATTCCGAGAAAACTCCGGGCCAAATTTCGTTCTCGCATCTTTCCATTCGACGGGTATTGATCAGGACCCTTCAGCTATATAGGCTCGTGACCAGCCTGCCTACAAAGAGCAACAAGTGCGGCGAGCGCGTTGCCGTAGGCAGGCTGGTACTTCTCGGATGCTGTGCAAGGGCTGAGCACGGGCTGCCATCTTTGCTTCCCTGAGAGATTCCGCCAGTAGATTCCATGTGAGATGCATTTCGTTTTGGATTCCACGGGGTTCGTCCTGTGTCTAAACCGTCACACCAACACGTGATGCGAAGACGCGACGCGACACAGCCAAGCTCAGGTCAACATCAGATGACAAATTCAGGTAGCCATGTACTATGACACTTGAGAAACATCAAAATCGATGAGAATCCAATTTTTTTCAGAGTTGAAGTTATGAAACTTACTACATAGTGCTATCTGATGTCCGAAACCTAGATATATCCAAAATACATGGTAAGGACGGTGTCCGTTGTGCATCGCAAGCGAAGATATCATAGTATATGTGATCAGAGTAGCAGGTAATCGCGGTGATGGGATGCAGGCGGTTCTTCAACAATTATAGTGACAGCGACGTCCAGCGCGCCCCAAATCTCCGCGTCGATTGCGAAGCGCTCCGTTTTTGTGCTCCGCACTCCGACTGCCGCATCTACAACGGCCGGCTGCTCAATGCGCCTTAAGTCCAGGTACTTCGTGGACACGAACAACTTGAGGAAGCCCGTGTCGGACGTGATGCCTTCGGGGACGATAAACTGGAACGCGTAGCCCCCATTCGCGCCGTACCCAATCGTAAGTCGCGTCGGGACGTCGCCAGACATCCGAGGCAGAGGTGCGGCCATGGTGGGCGATTCCGGGACCCACCACACCTGGACCACGTGTCAGCCAACGATTCATCAATGAAAGGATGTCTGGGACGTACATCAATGCTATATGTTGCAGGGTCAAAGTAAATCAGGTACGGAAACAGGTCGTACTGCGAGTGGTTGAAGATGGCGAAGCCGTACTTGTTATCAGAGTTGTGCAACAAGCGCGCCTCGCCGTTGATGACGACGTTCCCGATGTCAAGGTTGGGCATGCGGTGCCCGTACTCACCGCGCAGGCTGTACATTTCCATCCTCACCTCGTTTCGCATTTCCAATGGATCGTTTCCGTTGTGTCGCGCCAGGAAATAGTTGAACTGGGCGACCGCATCCAGCACGTATGGGAGATTCTCGGGGGGGACTGCCAATTTCACGTCCCGCGTTATGTAGCGGGAGATCTTCGCGTCCAGTCGGGTGAGCAGAAATTCCTCCAACGACTCGCGTTTAACAGCGAGGTCCGCCGCGTCCAGCGAGTCGACTATGAGGAAACTTGGTCGCAGCCGCTGGACCGAGAGGTCCGATACCACGAGCGAAGGATCTTGATCAGTGTGGATGAAGACCTTCATCATCGCTGCGTCGTTTCTCCAGTCGGACACAGTGAGCCGCGTTCCTGCCGGAAGAACCAGATCCTTCACCGATACAGTTGGGATTAAAATCGAGGAATTCAGGTTGACGGACACGGCGACGAAGACGCGTTTGGCTGTCTGCACTCCACGGGCATCTCCTTCGGGGACAAACTGCGTTCCAACCACCACACCGTGCATGCTGCCGATATTGACCTCGTGGGTACCATCCTGTTTTACAGTCAAAGCACACGTTTTTGGGTCGTGGGCTGGACCTTGAAGGTCAAATATGAAACGGTCCTTATTAGCGCCCTCGCACTGGGGGTTCTGATTCGGCAACGTGGGTAGAAGGTCCAGGAGTTCTGCGTAGGTTATGCGATTCGGCCCTATGCTACGAAGCTGCTTGATGAGGCTGTTGGTGAAGAAGCCGCATGGTTGTCCCGCCTCCGAGATGCACTCCTGCGCGCGCTGCTGTTGTCTGCATGCGGCCAACAGAACATGGGAGTGCATGGATTTGTGGGTGATGCCTGGGGGCAAGCTGACGTTCGCAGACCGCCCACCCCACAATGTTGCGTCGAGGTTTTCTGGAATCGGGAGGAATGTCTCAACATATCGCGAGCCCAGGACGCTCGGGGAAGATCCCCGCGTGACGCCACCGGAATGGCAACAGTCTAAAATGACAGTCTAAAGGGCCTTTGAGTCCGTATTCGCGCTGGTTAGAAACAGGACGCACAATATTATTTCCCTTTGCTGTTGCGAGGTTGCTAAGCAGGACACTGATGGTGCGGTCGGGTATCCCATGGATAATCTCGCCCCGCGCGTTTTTCGCCCGTTCGTCATGTGGTACCATTGTTTCGATTTTGCCGTCTGTGGATGGCCAAGAGTCCGGGGCTATAGTTCGACTGCCGTGCCCGGCATAATACACGATGATGGTGTCATCCTTCTCGATGGATGGGTTATCTATCAAGTGTTTTTGAAACTTTTGGACGATAGCTTCACGGGTAGCGTCTTCATTGACGAGGAAGGCAACCTGTGGTTCAGGGATGTGGAATCTGTTGGTCAGGAAGGACCTAACCGTCACTGCGTCGTTGACGCAACCTCGCAAATTAGGGATACTGTTTGACAGGTACTGGGCCAATATTGATTGAGTGAGATCGATAAGACCAGGAAATTAAATAGAACCTCGTCTATTCCGACTATAAACGCAAACACGGGACAGCGGGCATCGCTGGCAACTGTCAAATACTGTTGCCGAAACCCGACACATGCTCACTTTAAGTTCCGGTCAGGTTCTCGCAGCTGATATGTGACAGTCAAAGGGTGTCGTTTATTTGAAGGGAAGGTTTTCTCAAGGTCTGGACCGTGTAAGCACCGCGTGATTGAATGAAATGAACTAGGTAATAAGGTATGGTACCTTTATTCCGAGGCTCGAGGTCAATAGGCACGGTGACGCTGCTTATGAGCACCGGCTGGCCAAAAGGTTTTGTGCTGTAGAGACTGAACGAAAAATCCGAGTCCAAACCAGCCAAATCACTTCATATATTCAATAAGTGACGACCGAGAAAAAGATGAAAAGATAGAAAGTTCCCTCACAAAATAAATTTCTCGTTCCACACGTGTGGCGCCATCCCCCTGACGCTTTTTGTTTTCCGGAGCAGCGCGCCACCACGGATTTCGAGATGCACCTTGTTCAAGAAGAAACATATGTTGCGAGGGAGGCCTTGCAGAGTTGTGACTGGAAATATTCGAGCGAAACTAGCAACCTTGGCAAGACGAAAAGATATTACCAGTGAGTTCAATATTTCCGAACCTATGTTGGCGACACAATAAATACTGTTTGATCAGAAGAATCGTGGAAACGCACTTCTCGTTAGGATCCATTTAGCGGGGGAAAAAAATTCTCGTGAACCTGTTCGGATGAGCGAGCGGACTCCAGAGGCAGATGCGGGCAGATACAGAGGAAGGTGTACACTGTAATGTGGGTCGTGGCGTTTTGAGTCGCGGGCTCTGCGTGGAAATCTTACCTACAAACTAGACAAATAGCCGATATGCTTAGAGTTTAACTAGTGCCGCCAGAGTTTGACTCTTGAGGGTCGGATTCGGAAAACGGCGTACGCAATGTAGAATGAGTAGCGTCTGGACGGCCTGTTTCTAGCTTCGACCTTGTAGTGATGAACTGGAGATATCCGGCTCAAGAGGCGTCGTGGCAGGGGCATGCATGGCATTCGAGACTGGGTTTCGCACGTTTTTTGCTCTTTGCACAGGTCTAGAAGAGTCTAGAAGTGGTTCAATTCCGTTTGTGGCGCTTTTTTCACTGGCAAAATTCCAGAAAACGTTGTTGGAAAGCAACAGATGAGTGCAAAAGGAAAGAGCAAGAGTAAGAATTAACGTGGGAATTAATGCGGGAACTAAAGCTTACGTTCGTTTACTTCGCTCCTTTCGTGCTCATGCAGGAATGGATGAACGAGAGGGAGACAGTCCATACTAATAAATTTCCGCCATATTAAAATAGGGTGCTCACTACACCAGTGCTAGTATGACCGACTCAACTTCGATCTCGTTTTGTCAGTGGACATTCATCCTGTGACTCAGAACTCGCAGCTCAGTACAGTACGTGGACCGAGAAGCTGGATCCACCTATGAGTCAAATGCCGCATGGACTCCTCAAGACTCGGTAGTTTTAAAGACGTCCACAATCCGACGTCACACTTCATCCACGAGTTTCTTACAGTTTCCGTCTCTACCCACAATATTCCGCCAGAATGCTGAACAGCGAGCGGGCATACGTTGATCTTCTCTTCCGTGCATCCAAGAAATATGCAAACACCCCATCAACATCGATCTTTTTCCCCATCTCGTCCTCACGCATCTCGAGCCCCATCATCTCGTCAGGCATCTCCTGCGCTGACTTCTCTACCAACACCTCCTTTGGCCACTTGGTGTTGAACGCTGCCTCGAGAGCAGCCCATGTCGCTGTCTTCGCTGGGTCAAGACCCTCAAACCATTTCTCCGCCGTACCAGTCGACGCGAGCAACAAGGCGAAACATTCCACCTTGTCCGCTTCAGACACGCCAGCCCGTAAGAGCCAAAGGCGCTTGATTTTCTTCAGGTAGTCCTGGGGGTTCCAGTCACCGGCTCGGCCATCGCCATAGAACATTTTGTCATCGTTCCCCATGGCAAAGATGTCGTTGTCACTGGGGAGCACGGCAGGCGGTATTACGGGTCGGGTGGAAGGGGTATTCGGTGAGTTAGGTGTATTATGACGTGGATTTTCTTCGAATTCTGCTGAGCGCAAAGTCAAATCCTCCGAGGAGAGCGTACTGACGGTGCTCGGAGACGTACTGCGACTGGATGCGTAGCTGACGACGTAGGGAACGTTGGCGGGCACGACGAGATTTCTGCGGTAGAACAAGCCGTTGGGGAGTTGCTCCGGGTAGTAAGCCAGAGCAAAAAGTCCAGGAAAAAAATTAGCGGAGGGCAAGCGGAGGGAGGGAAGAACGGGAAGCGGAGTGCGGAGCGGTGAGAGCGGAGTGCAGAAGGCGGTATGGCGTGGTTCGGTCGCGCTCTGATCACCAGATGGAGACGGTGAGTCTGGCCGAGAAGCCTCCAAGAAGGAGTATATACGAGAGTTATGGGAGTGGAACTCGGCTAAAGGTAGTAGCCGAGTCCCACTCCCACTATCAGTGTCCGAGTCCCATAAACGAAGTGATTGATAGTGGGACTCGCTTGTCAACTCCGCTTGCGACGCGGGGCGGCGATCAAGGCAATCAGCGGCAAGAATTATTGATCCGCTGAAGCCACCGCACGTCAAGAAAGTTGTGTTCAGATATCAATGAGCATGTACCCACATTATGACGCTTCACCAGCCTGATGCACCTTCGGTAACCCAGTACTAGGAATCTGCCGAAAGCGCGGAGTGCTCGCGAAGTACATCGTAACCATGAGATTTTGATATGAGCAGAACGACGTCGTGAAGGCGCATCCTTTGATCCACTTTTCATTGCGGTATCCCCAGAATTGAACGTTTTTGAAGGCATTCTTTCCTCTGAGGTCCGTCAGCCACCTGCAAACACGTTTGTTGTGGTTTGCTGCTTCACCTATCTCCCTTTTCAACGAGCGCCCTCGTTAAATTGTAGCTGTAGTCTTTCCTTTTTCGTGCTCTTCATCGAAATCAAGTGCAAATGAATTCTAAACAAATCTATCACGAGAAAAGGAGTCTACATTTATGTACCGTTAGTACTCAGCTACACAGAGTGAATGGTAAATTACCTGATTCGGTCAAGGTGCTAAGCCCTCATCGCGTTGCAGATAAATACACAAGTTTATTGCTGAGGAGGTTGAGAAATAGAATGCAGTAGGGTGTGTGGGGAGGTGGCAGAAGAAGGTGGGGGAATTTAAATACACATCCATCGAGAACGGAGAACATAGGTTGTACTCAGGTAATTGTAATTGTAAGTGGTCATCAGGAGTGAGTAAAAAAAACCAGGGTGCACTTCTTCCGATGTGCATGGGGGACTCAACCAGTTACTCAGGACCCTCCGCTCTGACTCGAGCCCTGAACCTCGCACGACTTTGCCCTTCTGGAATGATGTCTCGTACATCGACCTCCGGCTCCCTCGTTTTGCGCTTCCGGGTTGATTGCATCCCTTCCGTGACCACTGGTGCGGGAGGGGAGGATGCTGGGGGTGCAGGTAACGGGGGCAGATCGTATGTACTGCCGAAATCGAACACCTGAGGGTTAAAGTTTGGAAATAAATCTTCCATGTTGAAGTCGTCGATTCCAGTGGTGCTCTCGATGGGATTGACCAAAACGTCACTAGGAAAATCAACCGGGCCAGCATCGAGGTTTGGGGGATACTCCATGGGCACACCGAAGGAATCTAACGAGGAATTGAGTGGTGATTCAGTCTCATGAAAGGAAGACCTGCCTTCAATTAGGATTTGCGGAGCGATAGTGCCATTGAACACAAATTTCTGGGGCACAAAGGTACCAGAATCTCAGAAGTAGAATAAGCTGAATGCATGAAATTGGTAATGTCGAAAGAAATCACTTACCAGGTTCATATATCGGGCCCGCATATTCAAGTTCATTTATGAGGAGGGCGCATTTTCGACGGAGAAAAACGGGTCATGGTCTGGCGCCGCAAGTGCATCGGGAAACACCTAGAAGGAGCCATGAGGCAGAGTGTTGGCACATAAATATTTTATAGTGGGTAACGCACAAATTTCCTATAGGCCTTTATTTCACCGGAGGTGAAATCCGCCGCCTCCTCAAACATAGTGAGGGAAGGATGGGGCTGAGATGGGGGGGGGATAAGAAGGGTAGGCCGTGTCGTGCCTACCAGCCGACTCAGCACGAGCTAACAATGAAGTATAAGCTGCACGAAGTAGGGTAGTAGAAATAATAAAAATGCGAGTTTTCAATATAGTCTGGTGCCGTGACATGTGACCAAGTGGCTGGGAGCGGGTGAGACGACGGGAGCGAGAACGAGTTCGCAGAGCGAGGGCGGTAGCGGAGGCGATGCGAACTTAAGCAATGCACAATGTGGACAGTCAAAAGCTGAGCTGTATTGAGAGAAACTTCAGTATTTATACAGATAGAGTGCAGAGCAAATGGAGTAAAACAAAGTAAGAATCATACTAATCAGGAGCCAGGAACTAGAGAAAACAATAGAGGAACAATAGTAGAGCATCAAATATTAGTCAAGAAATGACAGTTATGGCGAGGTTGAGTTTGAAAAAGGGGAAATGAGGCGTATAATGAAGGGAATATTAAGGGGAATATGTGTCACAATAAAATCTGAAGGTCAGCTGTCCGGACGGACCACGAGTTCGTGGGTACAGAGTGGGTGAGTCCGGTGTTGAACGCAACAGAAGATGCCGAAATTTGACAAGGTAATCCCTATCCGTTGATCCGGTAGGCACATAGTTCGGGCTTGGCGCGCGAGCAAGCGCGATCACGATCGTTAGCTGCTGGATGGCGCATCACGGAGCTTGAATGATATCATCACGCGCTGATGGACATATTAGGGGAAGTCAAAGCGGTCGATTCGACGGCCGATTCTGTTGCCGATTACGGCCGATTCTGAAATGAGAATCACGCTAGAATCGAAATCAACTTCGACCGACCTGATTCTCACTATGATTCTAACTTCATTCCGACCTCGATTCTGAGGTTCCTTGGACTGTCCCAATTTTTATTTTTAATGAAATTATTTTCTTATTGCCATTTCGAGCCTTGCCACCTCTCTATTATTCATCGTTCCCTGACTCTGCTTGCGGCCCAGTGGGGCCCGAGATGTTTTCAAAGTCTTCCTCGAGCACCACGCTGTACGCCTCAAGAAAATGTGGTCTCAAAAGAGAGAATTTCAGCACGGATTTGTACGCGCAGGTTGTGCTCCGCCTGACCGCTTTTTTCGTTGCCGCACTGGTAGATTTTTAACGGGACCCATATATCAGGATTGAAGCGAAAAGTTAACCCCAAAATGAATAACTCAGGGAATAAACAAGGATGCGCAACATGCTACAGTATGTGTAAGGTTAGGGTTCGTTCCGATTCTCGAATCCGATTCTGTGCTGTTCCTCCTCCAGAGGAGGAACTGCGATTCTTGCCGATTCTCGAGAATCACGATTCTTGGTCCGATTCTGGCATCAGAATCGCGTGCTGAATCGTGAACAGAATCGGCCGTCGAATCGAGCGCTTTGACTTCCCCTATTGAGATCTTCAGCCCCACTAATGATCGCGAGTCCCACTATGTAATGATGGGGACCGAGTCCCACTAATGATGGCTTTGCCGAGCACTAGCCGACTTCCACTCCCATAAATCTCGTCGTTACTCTCCAAGAAGCCTCGAGAAGGTCGCGTGCAAGTGAGTTGTGGCTGTGCTCGGCAATCACTACGCTAATGGTCTTGGCAAACAGATCGGCGCTTCTCTTCTCTTCCAACCTTCACCGCTCTCCGCACCGCCCAAATCTCCCACTACAGCGGGTGAGTTAGGTTCCCTCGAGTTGAGGGCGGACATTAAGACCAATCCTTGAGAACCACCCCCGCCATCGCGCAATGTAAGATCAAGGGAGCATTCAAGTTTTCCTCCGGCCGTGGAGCGATTCTGGTTATGGAGAACACTAAGCTGACCTGCATCGACCCTCCGGGAGCGCTCAGAGGCCTTCTTAAAGACACGAGCATGCGCGGCTTCGTCATTGTGTCCGAAGTCCACTGCTGCTCGTCCTACGCCCGTATGCTTACCACTCAAGAGGGCACTACTGTCGCCCTGGGTTTGAGCGTCGAACCCCCAGTGTCGGGCGCTGCATCAGTGTCTGCCGCTGCTACGTGGGTCCGGAATGTGTCTTCGGGGAATTTCAGATCTCAGGTGAATAAGAAGGGGGAGCGCAAATTTTATCCCCTGTTCCGCCTTGTGTCCCTCACGGAGAAAGCTACATCAACGGGACTCCGGGGAGATTCAGGCGAGGATACTGTTGCTTCACTTCCGGATGCCGAGCCTCCCTGGGATGCCCATCTCAAAATTGCCCAGAAGCCTGCCAAATCCAAGAAATAGAACGTAGTACTGGTTTGCATATACACACGACATCCCCTCGCGTTAGAACACATCTATTTATGTTCCGAATAGTACATTAATTTCATGAAACAAATAGTTAGAATTAAGACTGAGGCTGAGACATGCGAAGCTCATGCTTGGCGACTCTGGGTTCCCTGCAGCGCGCGAAGCTCGTGCTAATTGGTGATGGGCCCACTACAGTGCTCGACGCCAACGCCGATGGTGGGAGAGGAGGGTGGAAGGACGGTGACAGCGGTCAAACTGGGGGCAAAAATCGATGCATGCGACAGCTGCATGCCTTAAATGGATGTACTCCATAGGTAACAATCTACCAAATAAAAGATGTGTGACAATTTGACAATTGTTCTTCACTAGACAAAGCAGGGACAAAGAGCAGACAAAGGGCAGGAGAGATTTCCCAGGTGCAGGCTTAGGGAATGCCTTTGTCTATTAGCCGCATGCGGCTTTTGGGCGTTGCGCAAAGCTGCGTGCGGAAACCAAACCTTGTACGGACACTACGAGTAACTTTACCTCGTACCTAGATGTAAGAGCCGCTGAATTGTGAGAGGAAAGCACAGTTCGACTAGGACGGGGAGTACAAACGAGTCAAACTTAGTTTGTAGCGTCTGTCTACGAGAGGCTAGGTCGGAAGTGCGAAGAAACTTGGAAGAGAGCTTTTCAAGAAACCAAATTTTGGAATTGTTGCTCAAGTCCAACATTCTCAGTGCGTGCCGAGGCCCGGCGGTAGACTTCCCAATCACGACCGCTTTTGGGAACGAGGGCATGAACACTGAATCCAACTGTCCTGAACCGAAATGTATAGCGATTGATTCACACAACACGGAAATTCAATTCGACACAGACACGGGGCGCCATGAGGTGTTACTCAACTGTGGTACGCTTGTCAACAACCCTCTTATGGAAATTCATCTTTGGTGTTCGATCCAAATTCGGCTAACCTAAGTATTGCCAATTGAACAGATTGAAAGCTATGGCGTGGGCATCCGGGCTTGAACATGCACCAAGAACATCTGGTGTAAGCCAGTCAACGTAAGCCAGCTTTTGTCAGCTCGGCTCGGGAGCCAGCCGTAGCCGAGCTGCGGCAACACTATCTGATCTGGAAGCCATCATGATCACCGCCGTCTTCACTCCTCCCAAGACTCTTCGAATCCAACTCTGGATCTGGCTATTGAGGTGGAGGCTGCTACTCGTAAACCGATGCTTCATCTCCGCAATCAAACAGGGGACCCATACTGCGCATATTTTCGCTGCTTTTCACAAGATGTGAAGCAAAATCCGAAGGCCACTTCCGTTAACATTGAAATCGACCCGAATCCACCCAGGCTTGGCAGAGTGGACTTTGAGTTGGCTCCGAGTAACGTGTTTCTGTAATCGCCTGCTGCCAGTACCCATGGCTGCGAGTGCTTTAGGTGTGGAAGGAGAAACGCCCGGATCTCCTGCACCGTCATGGGATGTCCCCGTCGACGTTCATATTCGATGTGGCGGTCGACTCCTCCGACGAGACATTCGTCCGTCGACTTGCGAACAGGCTTCCGTTTTCTGAGCATGACCTCAGTGCTGCAGGGAACTACGGACCCATATGTGAGTGCCCACCTCCCATCTGTCGATCCCGAACTAAATCAAGTCTCGGTAGTCCGGACAGCGTCTGCGGTGGCATACATCTGATTCGTAACTGGATCCTGTATGGTTATAACTCTCGCTGCTATATTCTTCCCGGGCTGCGATGACACCGCGACGGGGAGTGACGGTATGCTCGTGGGAGAAAGCCGGCATTGGCATTTGGCTGGGATATGGCATTCGCAAGAAACGCGGTCAAGTTCAGACAGTTATACGACAGCGGGGGAGGACTCGTAAACTAAAAGGCCATGTCTTTGGCGCCCATGGCTGCCCCGGTCTTGTCTAGATACCTATCGCCAGCGACGCTCCAGATGGACGCAAAAGTAAAACAAGACTAAAGGAAGGCCCCAGGCTGCTCACCTGCATTTCGGCTCGGTGCCGTCATCAACGTGGTACCGACTACCCCTGCCTCCTCGGTGGGATCCTTCGAGACCATATCGTCCATTGTCCCCGTCATTCCGATGGGCGAGCGAGTGTCTCCGAATCCCGCACCGGGGCTACGATGGGCTCGATCGCGTTAGGAAGGCAGAAAGCTCCAGGACAAGATACTGCATGATCATGAGTTGGGCGTACGGCCGCCCCCGGCGCCGACACTGCAGGTCCGTTTCGTCTCGGAACCCGCCTTCGCAATGCGCATATTAATGGGATTAGGCAGCTACGGAACGTAACGCAAACCTCGAATGGCCGGTCATCTCACTCGCCCCGCGAAACTGCTCTCGGTCGACTTCTACCGCAACACACACACCTGACCCTCGCCCTCGCCAACGTCTTCCCCCAGCAGAGAGCGCGCCCATCCAACATACGCCTCTCAGCTCGACCTGCGCCGCCCGTCCAGCCTCGTTCGCAGCCGCACGCACACCCCGCCATCTCAGTGTCCTTCAGGACCTTGCACTGACAGGCGGGGCGGTGCTAGAGATGCGGAGTGGGGAAGATTGCCCTGAGAGCGATGAGGTAGATGAGGGCGAGGATCCAAGTACGCCACCGTTACGCAGCGGCGTCGGCTCCCCATGCGTTCGCCGATTCCGCCAGGGTGCAGTATCACCGCGTTGCAGCTCAGCATCCCATCGTACATCTAGCCTCACAGAACTTTGTGTGCCCTAACCCATACCAAGCGGAAGTGCACAGCGTCCCATCACACACATTCTTATTTATCAAGGCATACAAAGCTGCGTGGGGGGCAGCCTCAGTCGATGTCGACGTCGCAGGGTACGACGCTTCCGCGGCCGCCGATGGGCGGTGGGCGGGGAATGGGGACGAGGCAGAGAATGATACGGCCCTGTGGGGAAGACATACAGCGTCGGCGCTTGCCAACCGACCCCCACGCCGGCACCCGAAGCGGTCTCCCTCGCCTCCTTCCCTACCAACGCCTGTGTCGCCTCTATATCCCCCTCCTCCTCCGCTGCCTCCCTTCTTCACCGAACGGTGCACACAGCTCAGCCACCGAGTGACTGTCCAAGTCCGTCCGTCTCGTGCGCGCTTCCTGGGGCAGCTCAGCATCGGGTTTAGCGGGGCCAATCTTTGCCGAGCACCGGGGAAGCGGGTACAGGAGCAGCGGCAATGGAAGAACAAGGAGATTCATAGCATGGTCGAGAGACGCTCGAGCCACATGGGGACGATAGCGCGAGTTCATATGGATGTTCCCCCACGCCACGGTGTCGTCGCCCAGTACGGTCTCTGAGACTCCGCACCTGCCGCTTGCCTCTCCAACTCTATTCCTGGCGCGCAGCATGTCGCACGTACACTCGCTCGAGGGGCACACCGTAGCACCGAGCGGCATACAGGTGACCTGGGTCAAAAAGAAGGTGGGGCTGGAGATGGGGCTCGTGATCGGGATCGGTGTGCATGAGCGGGGAGCCCGAGGAGTACGGGTATGACGGAGGGGGGCGAGGAGCCTGGATGCGGGAGGACATGGGCGAGACGATTGATATCCCTTGAATCAGGTGCCTGGCTTGATAGGAGGACGGTACTTACCTAGGGATTTTGTCGCTGCTTTTAATAGTAGTTTGCGTCAAGAAAGGATCCTCGATTCAAAAATCCTAAGTACAGAGAAATGCTACATGATTGGATATACATTCGTTAGAAAATTGGGGTCGAAATATGTCGAAATTTCAAGGCAGATTGTAGCAAAGGGGTCAAGACGTCGAAACCTTTGCTTTCTTAGCAGGAGATTCATCATCCGTTTTCTCAGCCAGGGACCGTTTCATGCTATTCCCCTTTTCACGAATTGCGGCGTTGATCTTGTCATAATCCGGTCCCAAAATCCGTCTTTGTGCGGATTCATCTCCCAACAGCGCAAGCAACTCGCTCCCTCGCTTGCTATTCACTGCATTCCGAGCCCACGTCGGCAGGGTCGGTTGACATGGGTCGACGTCGGTGGACCTCGGCCGATCATGATCGGCAAAGTCCGTGGACGCCACGTCGGCACATTTGTGCCGACGTGTGTCGACGGTCGGTCGACGTCTGGTCGACCTCGGGTCCACCAAGTGCGCCTACCTAGGTTCCAGTCTGCTACCCTGAGCTCACCACCTTTCTGGCCTCTCTTGCTTGACTCTGCCTGGTTGCTTGGCCTCCGATGCGTTGCGAGGCTCTGCTTGGCGTTTTTGATAGATTTATGTAATTGCTCCCACGTCCAGACTCCACTCCACTTTTAGCCCTGGCGTGGAAAGCTGGACCAATGTGGGCTCGCCTCATACTGCCACCCCACCGACTTTACTAGCAACCTCAAAGTGCAGCTCGAGAGTCGACACTATCACGACTGCTTCGCTGCTGCCGGGCTCCGGCAAATATGCCAATATGATGACTATCACATGTGCCGGCTGTGATGGTAACCACCATGACATGATGGTCATTACTGGACAATCTGGCAACCATACCAGCGACGAGGATAGGCAAAAATATGAGTTACTATGGGCCATGGTCACATACCGAGGTCAACCTATGGCGGCAGACTCGGTTTACCCCCAGGTCTGCCTACCCTCTGCCGACGGGGGTAGGCAGAGGCCTCTGTCGACGGACCCTCGGAATGCGGTGATTTTCCGCCCAGAGGCCCGCGATAGTCATGTTGTCGGGTTTGGAGATCTTAATTGAACGAAAGTATGAGAGTGGATGTTCGGCGTTCAGATGATGACCCACATGGAGTTTATTCTGTCTTTCGAGCAGGAACTCGATGCCCCAGCTTTTCGGAAGAGTCTCCTGTTGATTTTGTAGATGCGTACGCGCCTTCCCAACCCGGGAGAGCGACATCTTCTGTTCGTCACTCCTAAAAAAGTTGCGAAGAATGTCGCAATCGTTACATTTTTGTCTCCTGCATCCAATCTGCGCGTTTCCAATCAAATCCTTTGGCGTTCGGGGCATAACGTGCGTGGCGAAAGTGCTGACAATGTTAGCGCTGTAGGTTGCAAAAGGAAAGGCCGCCAAGGTAACACCCTGCGTGGCGAGGTAATCCGACAGAGCTGGCACGAACGGAGCCAACACTTTAGATACATGCTCTGGAACCGAAATTCTGGGAGGCGGAGTGACGAAATGCCAGAGCAGATGCTGAAGCTCGCTCCGTGCGTCTACCTCGAAGCAGAACCGCACCATGCTGATCATGTCGTCGACGGGGGACGCCGTAGGCACGTGGAAGCTGCTAATGTCAAAGACGTCGACGGTTTGGCGGACTAGGGCATTCACCACCCAGACGGGGAGGTCAAATCCGGAAGATGAGTCTGCGCGCGAAGACGACCGTTCGGCCACGAGATGCTTGGTCAAGATCTTCAAACTCTCTGAATCGCGGCCCGCTAGAAGCGTTTCTGTCTTCCTGGTATGGAACAGTCAGTGGACGTTCCGTAGCGCAAGTGAAAGCTTCAACGTACGAGTTTTCCATGAAAGCGAAGCCTCCGGCGCGCAGAATAGCAACCACCAGACTCAACAGGTTCGCAGCTGTAAATGGGCATGGCGTTGGCTGGCCAACTAACATGTGAAGTACGGCCTCCTGGAAGAAGGGCTGAAAATCGTATCTGTCGGCGCTCGAGTCTCCAAGCGGCGGCAGAGATGCATCCAACAAGCGCGTGAGCTCGATACCGAGTTTCCACGGCGGGCAATCAGCGGAAAATTCTCCCCTTTGGGCCGTTTGCTTCATTTCACCCAAGACACGGCCACACAAATCGAGATTGCCAGTATCCTCGCATAGCACCACAAAACTGAATAATATCGCACAAATCTCTCAGCGCACCCCAGCCGAATGTCCGATAGGCCCTATTGCAGTTGTCGAGCCCAACGAGTCCGAGGTTTGCAGCAACACCATGTGATTCCCATATCGTCAAGAGCAAGCTGAGGTCGGACCACTGGCAAGCGCACTTGCACAACACGCGCGTAGCCTCATCTGAATCGTTTTCTGCTTCCTCCCGCAAGGTGTCGACTAAAACATTTTCCCTGCCGGAGGGAACAATGGAGTCGGAGGCCTGAAGCGCCGAAATGGCGTAATCCTCAGAATAACGGACTTGGAGGCCGAGACTGGGCCCGCGAGCAGTAGGCCATAATATGAAGAGCGTGCGGTGGTATTCTAGCCAAACTTCTAAGTTTGACTTGGATGGGCGGAATAAATAAAGCCTACCTTCGTCCACTTGAATTTCCTGCGTTCGAAAACCGCGTCAGTTGGAAAAACACATGAAATAGCTCGCAAACACACCAAACCAAAATTGAGCAACTCGTATGCACAATCCGGTGTGACATCGGTCAGTTCGCCGTTAAGATACCGATCCTCCTTGAAATCGAACCCAGATATGTGCACCGAGATACCATGCGCGTCGATGGCGTATTCCTTGAAATTTTCGAACCCGGTTCCCGTAAGCTCCTTGATTCGCCGCGGGTCAATTTTCGGTGGATCGGGTTCGTATTCTCCCTGGTCTTCGTAATCTCCAACCAACGACTGACAAAATTCGAGCTTAACCAGATATAGCTGGAAATCGAGCTCCTCCGCGAGACGTATGAGATGAGACACCAGTATTTCGTCTGAGCCTTCAAGGGACTCGGCGTCGAAATGTGCAGTGTCATATTGCCTCTGGAGGAAACACGCTGCGGGTTCAGGCTCCCCCGAGTCGCCTTGCCTCCACTTTTTCATCGCCTGTTCAAGGGCAGAAGCGGCGGATTGCATGTCCGGGAAAGATGGGATGGCCCGAGCGCGCCCATCAGGTTGGACAATGTCGTAAGTGAGGGCCAGGCGGTATCCCGATGTAATTGCGCCTTGAACCACCTGTACCCCAGAATACGCCGTAAGGACTGATGTGTGAAGCTGACTCTGTGGAGAAAAGTCGATCGTCGTCGATTGCACGCCGTGGCTGCACTCCAGATCACCGCCAGTGAACAGCGAAGGGAGATAAATAACGACCGTTCCAACATCACCCGAAAGCAGTTCGCGACTTGAGATAATGAGTCAGTATTAGGATGATCTTCGATGATGCCGCGCGCGTACAAGCTCAAGCTGGCAATAATTCAGCGCTCTTAAACGAAGCCAGTCGAATCTGACACTCACTCCGAAGCGGGGCTCTCGAGAATCAGATTTCTGAGTCGATATGATGGCTCAACTTTCTGCCCGGCAAGCTCGGAACAGACCAAGCCGACTTCTTTTTGGAGCCAAGCATCCCACTCTGGGTTTTGAAAGCTAATCTGTGGTCCAAACATAAATGGAACGAGAATATGCCATGCATTGTTTACGAACTTTTTCAGCCGCGATCTCCACAATAGGACAAGGCTCTGAGAACCCATTATTGGCCGCAATGCTTGCAGCAACGCTAGGACTGAGAGGCAGTCCCACGCAACCCATTCCCTCGATCTCGAGGCATGGATTGGCGGCCCGAGACATGACGTATGTTTCCGTTCGAACAAAAAAACCCTTGAAGGTAAACAATTCTAACGCGTTTTCAAAAGCAGTCTGAAGAGCGGTTTCAGTCAAGACCCAGGCCGATTTCGACCGATTAATGTACCATTGATTCACAATCTAAAACATTCACTTTGGGGACCACACATGACATAGATAATAGCCCACCATTTCTCGGTCGTGATTCCTCTTCTGACGATGCGTCGGTGGCGCTCTCTTGCGCGCCTTCCTCTTCGATATCAGATTCGCTCTCCACTATTGTTGCGAGGAAACCGTTGTTGATTTCCCGATCTTCCATTTAGAGCAGGATGATGTGGTGACGGTCAAGTAGCGTTGAAGGCAAGGAGCTCTTGTGTACACAGCTTTGACTTTGATGACCTTCATTTGGTCTGCACTGCCACTCTTGTTGTACTTACTAGCAAACCTACTTCCTCCCGAACGCCTCCAAAGCGGAGATTGCAGAGGCGTTTGCATTACCGGAGCGACCCCACCGCTGGATCGCCCTTCAACACGTCCGACCAGAACCCGCTTGAGCCGCAATTCAAACAGTACGCAGCGATCATGGGCGACGAAGTTGTGTTCCAAGGCCCGCGTCGCTTCTTCCTGCAGCATAGGTCCGATTTGCAAGAGACGTGGTCGTACTATGTCTTAACACTTTTTTTTTGCTGTTTCTGTATGCAACACAGTGTAGAAGCGCGGAAAGGACACACCCTACGTGGGCACCGTAAATTCCGCCTTCATGACTCGATAATACATTCCGCGGACTAAAACACCTCAGTACCACAGCAGCGAACTTTCAAAAGCATACGGCGGTGGCGACCTCGGGGAACGTTTCATCCGCTTCACCGCGACTTTGAACCCCAACTCGCCCGCCTGGCCCCGATACACGACAGAGTCGAAGGAAATGCTGACATTCCTCGATGGGGACGTTCCGCCCTGCGAATGAAATTCTGTGGTTTAAGGTACAGTGTCCTCGAAGGTCGGGCTCCAGCCTACAAGGGCCAAATACCAGGTTTAGATGTTCTACGCAACTCCAGTGTTGAGACCATACTGGATTATTTAATTCAATTCGACAGGGGGTGTGACCGGTGACCAAAAAAGCCATTTCGACTCGACAAGTTCTGGTTGGGACCGTGACATAACCTAAAATTTTGACACCTGCCAAACCATTGACAATAAGTTCCTAGGGCTTCTGGAAACCACTACTCAGATTCTGTAGCTAATTTTTGTCATATGTAGCCTATTTTACTTCTAAAGGAGTTTACTACTTAATATCTAGTCAATTATAGCTTTGACAATTGAACCAGCAGTTCAACTGGAGGTTGAAGAGCCAGTAAAATTGTAACTCATGGTTTGTGGATTACTTTTGTGTGCTCGAGCACACTGAGTGCATTTGTACACCTTTTGAACTGTTTACAAGCCTTTTTTGAACTGTGAAACCAATTCAACACTTCAAGTTCGCGCTATGACCCGTGACATGGGTTCAAATTTCGCCTTCGACAGGGGGGGACAGGGCGTGACCCGTGACTGACGAATTGAATCAAATAATCCAGTAAGCTACGACTCCGAAAGAGGTACTGATTCTCGTTCAGTGACTTTTGTGTTTCATTTGCTTCTTTTAGTCATCTGGGTTCTACAGCGTGACGGGAGACCGGGTGCGCGAGCTCGGCTTGGATGGCTTCTGGAGGCGAGGGATGATGGTGTATATAAATTAATTTTAATTGCCTGTAATACACCGGGATACTGTGAATTTCATTCAATTCGGCACGGGTCGTGACCCGTGACCGAAAATACCAATTCAGCACTTCGGCATCCAACAAAATTTGGCATGACACTTACAAAATTCTGGCATTCAAAACGGAAATTTTCGAAAATTCCGCCTTTTTGGGAGCTCCAAGAGAGATTTGGCCTGGGTGTCAGGAGTTTTACATTCGGCACTGAGCGCCGTGACCCGTGACCGAGATGAAAATTTGTCGCGGCACAGGGGGTGCGTGATGTGTGACTGCCGAATGGAATGAAATTGTACAGTACTTCCTCAAACTGGTGTTCCTCAGCGGGACCATGCCATGCAATGCTACCTACCTACCTACCTACCACCATCTCAAAGCTTTCTATTATGCAAGTGGCTGTATTAGTGTCGCTGCTCTGAATGCCGGCACTGCGATCGGGTTAATTTTTTGTAGCTGTTGGCGCTAATATTAACTTTCAGACCAAATTTATAGTAGACACAGTTGTAAAGCTATGTTTCCATAATCTGGCCTTCCAGGCTGTTGTGCGAGAATTATAATGCTTACAAGATTGTGATTTGCATTTAGCCGTACAGCCGCGGCTGCGCGGGCCAGGGTCTAAGACTAAAAGCTTATGCGCAGCGGAACATTTCTTCTTACTGTCCAAACCGTCAATGTCTTCCACCTCAGTGCGGGAGACCTCCCTCCCGTGCATAAAAAATGCTCCGCTGGTGGGCCTCGCGGAGGGCAACGCGCAGTTCTCAAATTACCATCTTGCCGCCCTCGTCTTCATCGTACCATCCATTGTCAAATCTTTTTTGCCCCTCGTCAACCGGGGCGGATGGTTCACGTACTTCTTCATGGTCCTCTTGACTGGCATTCCTACCACGATTGGGTACTGGACGCTCATGTCCACCTATGGCGCGCGCAAGAACGACAAGGTCATACTGCCAGGCAAGGACATCGAGGAGTATATCATCATCAACGACCCCGAGCTCAAGAAAAACTACTACGGCAAGAACAAGATCCCTATGCAGATCTTCCACGACGCGTACTTCCAGGGAAAAGTCGACTTTAAGGGTGAGGTGTTTATTAGTGCTGCTGAACGTCCTATTGAACAAGCGACGTGTCGAAGGCGACATTTTGGAGATTATGGAGCAGCGTCATGACTGGGCAAAATTCACGTTCACCCCGGAGCTGTTCAAACATGTTTTTTTCAGCTTCCTTCCGGAGCTTATCCTGCACTCACAGAGCCAGGATGAAGAACAAGTTCGAGATCATTATGACAGAGGCGACGACTTTTACGCATGGTTTTTCGCTTCATTATTGGCTTGAATTCGAGAACTAAAGGTGTACAGGTTCCTCGGTCCACGCATGATTTATACTTCCGGCGTCGTGCTTTCACCAAACACGTTCGAGTCTCTGGAGACCCTTCAGGACAACAAGCTTGCCATCGTGTGCAATAAGCTCGATCTGAAACCCACGGACCGGTCAGTTCGCTGCTGATCTATCTTTCACATTTAAATTCACAATCCCCCCAGTCTGTTGGACGTTGGGTGTGGCTGGGGCACCCTTGTAGCTTACGCTGCCAAAAACTTCGGTTGTGATGCCACCGGCGTCACCCTCGGCAAGAACCAAGCTAAATTCGGCACAGAGAAGATAGCTCAGAACGGGGTGAGAAACAGGAGATTAATGCTTTTCGTCTCGTCGGCTTATCCGAAATAGGTTTCCGCCGACAAGGCTCGTATTTTATGCTGCGATTACCGTGAAATTCCCCACGGGCAGGGTATCTACGACAAAATAGTCAGCTTGGAAATGGCCGAGGTGTGTTCTCTCTGATATTTCTCGGAACTCGTATTTGAAAAAGCCCTACAGCACGTGGGCGTTCGTCGTTACTCGGCCTTCCTTGCGCAAATATACGAGTTGCTGTCCGATGATGGTATCTTTGTCTTCCAAGTGGCTGGGTTCAGGCAGGGGTGGCAATTCGAGGACCTCGTCTGGTATTAAAATTTATCCCATCCCCGTGACAGAAAAACATCTAACCACAGCGTAGGGGACTCTTCATGAACAAATACGTATTTCCCGGCGCGGATGCTTCCGCTTCCCTTGCTTGGGTCACTAACCAAGTCCGTGACTCCCTTGATTTCGTAAAATTTCCTCCTTGACTACCTCTTCTACAGCTCGAACAAGCCAATTTTGAGATCAAATCCATAGATGTCTTGGGAGTCCACTACTCAGCTACGATGTGGCGGTGGTATCTCAACTGGTTGTCCAACAAGGACGCGATCGTTGCGAAATACGGCGATAAATGGTTTAGGACTTGGGCGTTCTTCTTGGCTTGGGCTACGATCGCCAGTCGGTACGTGTCGTTGCTCTGATCTTGTCTCATTGTGTCTGCGTTAAATCGGGGTCCTACAGCCAAGGTTGTGCATCCGTGTTCCAGATTACGATGCACAAGAACCTCAACGCGTACCACCGGATGCTTGGAGCTGAGAACCATGCTGGAATCCATGTTAAGCTGGCCAAGGAGCCCGAGTGCGTATATGTAATTCGAGACTCTGCAGCACTCCGAGCTGATATATTGCCAAGGCCGATTATTTAAGTGGGCAAAAGGCAAGACAGAAAATCAACTTAATTGACGATTATATACCCACCGCCTTCGATGGCGACCCAAAAATCACAATGAGCCAGCTGAGAAACGGCTGCACGACGTACATACCTGGCAATACCGTTAAATATCGTCTTCGGAAGCAGGCTTTGCCGTGGGAACTTTGGCCTGGTCAGAGATGAGGTCGATGAAAGTCAGTTAACAATGGAGAATCACTAGGTGAGACTCCGAGACAACTTCGACTCTGAAATCAAAGATACGGCTTAAGCTTGATATTTGGCGGGCCGCGGTTGGGCCGCGGGTACTTGAGTTGCGTTACATGCAGCCAGGTATGCTGGGCACCGCCGACGCCGTAACCCGAGGACAAAATTTTTGTTAAACGATCTTTCAAGTTGACTCACAATCAGCGTGACACATGGGAAGGCAATACGGCGCTGACATTTATCAACCTCCACTTCCACTGCTGCGGAAGCACGCGCAGATAGACGAAAAACGAGGGACAAATGCAGGGCGGTCACACACACATCGGATGGCATCGGAAAGAACATAAATAGGATTGCGACTGACGGATGGAGTCACAGGCTTCATCCCTGGCGCCTGACTGACACCCACTTCTTGACTCCTCCACGAAGACACAGGTTTTTAAATTCACACACGAAGTCGCGGGTCAAACACAAGGTGCAACAAAATACAGTAAGGGCGCAGGGCCACAAGTCTGATCACGCTCTTCTCCTCGTTTAGCAGGCGCCCGCGTTAGGGTCGAGCGTGAGCTGGAAGTTCCCGTCCGCACGAATTCTGCAATGTCCATTGCAGCCGTTGTTGGTCGCCGTCATGTCGTCGAGGCATTCCTGCTGCCCTATCTGAGACCCACCGCCGCCGGTGTTCTGTACAGCCATGCTGCAAAAGCAACCCATTCAGAAACCGCACTATCGCAGCGGGGATGGATTATAAAACGCACTTGCAGGATGCCGTCACTTGGTGTTGACGCACGTCGAGATTGTCTGGCCTTGAGCGAACTAGAATGTGTCTATTTCATTTTGGTGGGGCCTTTCGGAAGTGGAGGACGTACGGCGAAGCCGTTGACTTGGGCGCAGACACCACCAATAGCAGCGGAACAACCGCCGGCTTGGCTAATGGCGGCAAGTAGAAGACACGATGAGAAAATATATAGGTTCAAGTGGACGGAGCTGACCCGCCACTGAAGCACCCAATCGCTGCTGCAGACGGAGCGAAAGTAACGATGGCTACGGTGAGAATTGCTGCCCGCAAAATGCTCTCGGTAAGTCAGGGCCTGCATGGGGTACTGACGAAGGACAGAATCATTGTAGATTTGTTGGTATTGAAGCTGTTTGGATGGGATTCCTGACATTGGAAGAGATGGTGTGTACCGTGCTCTATGCTGCTACTTATACGATGTCAGTACCAGAGTTTAACGCCTGTTGACTGAATGGAACTGGTTTGCCATCGTAAAGGCCCGAAAAAACAGATCCGGCTGAATGAGATGGATCTTTGGATCCGCAACCAGATACAAGCCGAGTTAATAACAGAGTGCGGAGAACCGTATAGTTCCGTTCAACTCGACCCCAAGCGTGACCCGTGACCGTGACCTGGTTGAATTAACTCGACAGGTCGACACTGGCCGAGATTTGGCAGGACACCCCAAAAATTTCGACATGCGGAGGGGAAATTTTGTCTTTTTGCATCTTCCAAGCAGTTCTGAGGCGGAGGTCATGCTCGAGAGGTTCGACAGGGGCTACCATGACCCGTGACCTCGACCAGATCTCAACATCGAGTTCGTGATCCGTGACTGTTGATTTGAGCGCCGGTATCGAGGTTTGTTCTTCGGATCAGTTTCTGCGTTGAAGGAACTAATAGTTGCGGAAATAGTTCCGGTGTCCCGAAAATTGTTCCCGAAACTAATACTGTACTATTTCGATCAATTCGGCATGGGTTGTGACCCGTGACCGAAAACACCGATTCGGCACTTCGGCAACCAGCCAATTTTGGCGTGACATCCTCAAAAATTCAGCACTCGAGACAAAAAAACTGGAAATTCCGCCTTTTTTGCACCTCTAAGGAAGATTTGGCCTGGATGTCACGGAATTTACATTCGGCACTGGGAGCCGTGAACAGGGGGTGCGTGATGCGTGACCGCCGAATTGATCGAAATAGTACAGTGGTATCGGAGGCCCGAGAGCAACTGGGAGTTGGGATTGATGGCGGATGTAGCATGATTGATAGCATTGATGGTAGCATTTTGCCAAATAAACACGCCAAGGCCATCAACGGGATCATCGGCATAATTTTCACGGCTTCAATGTCCTCCCTCTGCCCACCGACGGCTACGACCCCGACCCCGACGATGTGCACGTTCTTCCCTCACCGCCACCTCCGTGGCCCGTCACTCACCCAGATATTACGTTCACGTGCCTCCTCTCTGTTCTCAAGGATGACATAATTCCTGTCAGCCGCACAATATCCCGACGGACACGCCTCCAGTTGCTGCCCGCAATATGGGCAGATATCGGGTCTAGGCGTGGTCATTAATGGAAGTGGGAAGGGGGATACGCAGCGGGAGGTAGTGGTAAGAGGAAGAGGAGCGCGTTGCGTGGCTGTGACGCGTTGACAACTCCGCCAAAGTGTGCCGGATGTCAAGCTGAAGAGTGCCGGATGCCGATGTCATTGATCGTAGCATTGATCGTAGCAAAGACTATAGCATTCCCAACTCCCAGTTTTTGTGGGAGGCCCTGAGGCAGCTTCGAGAACTTTCAAGTTTCGGAAGTGTTTCCGGACGCCCCAAAACAACTGTTTTTCCGGAGTAAATGATGGGCCGCAACTCGCCTTCGTTGGGGGAAATTTTTAATTTATTCGTGTGAGTAGCGACCACAGTAGGTATCCGATGAGCAGCAGAGACCGAAGAAATAGCCGGGGAATGGCGCACCATGACATTCTTTTTCACACGTCCAGTGATCCAATACTTTTTCCAAGTTAGTGTAGCTTGCTTGAATCTTAACGCATTCTGGGACTCGCACTGTCCTTTGAAACTTGCATAAATTCAGGGTATCGGACAACAACTATGCTACTATTCGTGATTGTTAATCAGCCCGGGCAGCGGCGAATTTTGGTTATCCCATTCGTTCGAATATCATCGCCGACCCGTTTCCGTTACACTATGAAAGATGAGTGAAGCCTCTTTGAAGAAATCTTTTTCGGGAATAATTCACTCTTTTCCTGAAATGCGGATGAGATCCTCTGTCAGCATTGCGTTCTCAAGTTAACAGAATTACCGCATGCCATACCAGGAATAAGTGGCGAAAGGCAAAGCCGATGCCCTTCGCAACGTGTCCAACCTTGGTAGTCTACGTAGCCAAGACATAGATTCCCTGTCAAGGCCCATGAGAAGCCCAATTCACCGTTGGTTCGATTCATATACATCATGATAATATGTTCCGTCATGAAACGTGTCACCGGTCAGTTAAAGGTCTAGGGAACAGGCATGCTTGAGGCAGCTCGGGGCAATTTCCAGGTCAGACTTTTTTTTGTCTTCATCCATCCATCCGAACATTCCGCCCTTTCTCAGTCCAATTATTTTGTAATACGTTCAATGGCAACCACACCATTCAATCTGTGCCGAATTTAAGGTGGAGGGGCGTGAAGCGCTCTTTTCAGGGTCGCAAAGAAAAGGCAGCAAAGCAGAACAGTGCGGAAGAAGCAAACTCACTCCGCGTCCCAATAACACGAACCAACTTGAGTGGTTGAAAATGAAAAGTTGAACAACTTCACACCCTCGGCAGCTAGCGCAATCACCTTCCATCCAGTCAACGAGCCTTTCAGGCAAACTCAGCGGCTGCTGAATATGGTGCTTCAAGCGGCAATATCTGATAGTGGGCAACATGTACGCGCGGTTTGGGAACATCTTTTTCGTCAGATATGTGCGAAGGGTGCCAAGGAGCAACCTGACTACGCCAAAGTGCTCGAACGACTGGATGCCTCCGTTACTCTTAGTTCTTTCCCTTGGGTTGTCAAGCTCCGATACAGTGTCGCGCTACGTCAATACCGGGATTGACTTTGAAAAATTCAATACGCCACCGTTGAGAACCGGGGCGAACGAGTCCGGACTCCTTTTCGAAACAGACGCGTTCGGAGGCATTGTTCGGGTGCATTGGGAATCTACCCTCGACTCCTCAGCCGAACGGCGCTTCGATCGAATCCCAAGTGTCTGGATTTACGATCCATCGACTTCTGATGACTCGAAGGAAGCTCGGCTGATAAGTAAGTGCGGTACAATGGAAGATATACAGCGATGATCCAGATGGATAGCGAACGTCGCTTTGATATCGTTTTTCGAATCTCTATTCTATCAGGGTAACCTAAACAAGGAGACGGCGAACATCTCGCGATTGGGGGTCAGCACCGACGGAGTGGTCGAAAACCCATTTTTCAAGTCGCTCAAAGAGCTGAACACAAACGGGAGGTCGCTGTTGAGGAGCATCTAAGAAGTGGAATGCAAGTCAGCGGCGAGGGTGCTCAAATTTGGTAGGCCTCGTTTTGCGCGCCATGGTTCCTTCACTGACGGGTGTGACGGTTGAGAAGCTTGACCCAGGGACCAGAAAGGCGAGGACTGACCGTGGTTTCATCTTCCTTGTATAAAGTTACATTTCTGTGTTCCATGTGTAATATTACACCTCCCCACCTTGGTTGAAGTTCTCAACATGACCCCAATGAAGTGACGTTTGCTTGACTGCATGCGATTGTAACGTACAAGCCGGGAGGCAATTAATATTGTAAACTTTCTAAGAAGTGTCCTATGCGACGGTGCGGCGCATGCTGCCAAACCTCTGTTCTCCTCTGGAGAAATGAATCACTCGTAGTACTTCCAATATTTTCCATATACCTGCTCCTCAATCACATCACATCGAGAATGGAAATCATAATAAGACTCACATCAGGGTATCTTTTCGCCAGGCGCTCAAGCTCCAACAGGCATCCCTGAAAAGGAATTCCCGGCGTCGGGGGCGGCCGCGCCCACATCTGGCCTCCCGGATACACCCCTCTCGCGAGAATCCTGTCCTTTTGCAATACCGTCGCAACAGGGAGCAAAGGGTGTTCACGCCATCCTGGAAACCAGAAAGCGTCAATCGTGGACTTGGTTAGGTTGGTGTTGTAGAATATTTCGGAGAAAAAGACCGCGAGGTTGCTGGTAGCTGGGCCTTGGGATCAGCGAGGGTACACGGCGGAGTGTGAAGAAAGAGCGCGCACAGATGAGGCGAAGGGGAGGGAAATCACCGAGCTCGCGTCGAGTTTGTAACCACACGTCTTCGATCAGCTCAAAGCGACGCTCCTGCAAGATATCTGCGGCCTCCCACCGGACCTGCACCACTCCCCCAAAGAGATTTAATTCGAAATGCCAACCCGGAGCAGTCTTCAACCTTCCGGAATGGAGTTCGGACAGGTTAAATTGCTGATCAAACAGTGGAAACATGTCCTGGAGCCCTCTGCGAACGAACACATTGTTTAGTTCATGCATGAATGTGATCGCAAGAAGAGACCCGAGTTGACTGCGTTTGGTGAGCATGGCCGGGGTCGAAAACTATGGGCACTTGTCAGTTCGGATCCGATGGAATGCAGTGCACGACTCACTGTGGCCTCAAAAGCGGAACAATGCGCCGAATTCAAGGCCGGGATGAGAAATCCGTACTCGTCCTCCCTTCCCTCCTTCGTGTTAGTTACCCCCCACTCGACACTTCCGGACTCGGGTTGTTCGAGTGCGGAAGTGATGCAGATCAGCAGGGGTTGGTGCAGATATTGCGTCAGGAGGGGTCTCCACGCCATGGCCTTCGACATGGCCACCCAAGAAATGCCCGTGTTTGGGAAGTGATCGCGGCAGAACATCCGGAGCACGGATTCGAAGCTTTCAAGGACATGTTGTTTGGGGTCCGCAAGAATCGCCCGGATGACTTGAGATAGCAAGATTTGTGTGTGAGGAAAAGAGTCAGGGTTGACGAGGGTGGAAGCGGAGTCGGAGGCGACGGTCGAATGTGCATAGGCGGCACCGGAGGAACTAGTGGCGTCTACGACTTCAGCGGAAACAGGGGCCAGACATAGAAACACAGTAGTGGGTTCGCGCGAGTTTCGTTGGGCCAGTGGGGCCTTGGGAATGAGAGGTCGTAGTTCAACGGTTGGCTTTCGGGATAGACAGCTTGTCAGTCCTTCAAGTAGCGACGCCATGGTGAAGGTAATTTTAAGGGTGTGCGATTTGAGTCACTGCGGAGCATGATCTGTGACATCTGACAGCCTGATGGATGATCGCCGTCGCCAGCAGGACCAATTCACCAATCATTCAAAAAACCTCGCCGCCAGGCCTCACGGAACGCGAGAATTTGAGTCTCCGCTCGCTCCGTCCGGATTCTCAAAAAAAAAAATCTTTTTTTGCCAGCCAAATACACGGAAAATCGGACAAACGGGTTGCCGAGATTCTGTTACGGGAAACGGCCCGAGTTCAACCCGCGCGCACAAGTTGTCGCCAGTATTCTAAGCTTCATTTTCCTTACCTCATGGGCATGGCCTGGTGGTGTTGGTTAGTGGCATTTCCCAAACGGAATTGACATCAAACGACTAGAGAAATGGGTATTTTGGAACTGGCCCTGCGTTATTAACTAGATGATTCGTTCGTGTGTGAAGCTATATCATGTATATGTACTAGTCAATGTTCCGTTCTAACAAAGGACGAGGTTTCTGGTTTTACTGAAGAACTCAGACAGCTGAAGTACTCCGAACAGAACTTGAATTATCCTCGTTCTCGAAGTAGTCTCTCTCCGTGTCCGCCTGAGCATTTCTGAGCTCCGTAAACTAGACTTAAAACTTCGGTCCAGCTCCATTGGGCATTCAATCGCGTGCCATTTCCAGGCCAGAACCGTTTTGTTTCAATGTTCATCCATCCAAACATTCCGTTCCTTCTCAGTCCAAATTGCGTTCAACCACATTATTCAATCAACCTCTGCCGAAATGGAGGGCGCGGCGCGACTCAGCGCTCTTTTCAGAGGTCAGAAAAGAAAGGGCAGCGAAGCAGAACAGTATGGAAGAAGGGAATTCGAGGTCGATAAAACGAACCAAGTTGAGTGGTTGAAAAGTTGAGCTTGTTGAACAGCTTCGGATCAATGCCGTTTACTAGGGCCGAGCTCCGACTACTTACCCAAATCCGACTAAATCCGATTCCTTCTTGCTTTCGCATTTTCTCTTTTTCCTCTTTTCCGCTCCTTCCGGAGTTCCCCATCCCAAGCGTTCTCCATCCGAAGGTCTCAAGAAACCATTAATCAAGCAACGCACAGACAGATACAACATCAAAAAAGCCCATTATAATTATTCGTATCGTACAAGGCCCAAGCTTTCTACTCATTATACATAGCCTACAATATTTCGTCGTCGGACAGCGAGGTCGGACGGCAGAGGGGTGGGGATAGAGATAGATTCGGACGACTCGGAGCAGGGTACGCACGAGTCGGGATGGTGGGTACGTAGAGGGAGAGGGAGACGAAGAAGGTACGTAGAGAGGAACGCAGAGGAGGAACGCGGCGGGTAGGGCGCGGGCGGGGTGCGTAGGTAGGTGTGGGTGGGTGTCCGCGCGTCGTGGCTGGATGCGTGGATGGATGCGTGGGGGTGTGTATGATACAGAATTGTGCGATGGCGACAGCAAGAAGGGATAGCGAGGATACGATACACAGGCCGGGCACATACAATGGATGCGGAGGGGATGGGTGGGTGGAGTGGTGGGGAGTGGAGTGTGAGTAGATATAACACAGCAAGTACACAGCAATAACACAGCGGTGAGAGCGACGAGGAGGGAGGAGTGAAAAAATACAGAAAGGAAGAGAGAGAAAAACGAAACGAAACGAAGCGCGAGCCAGGACGGGACGATGTAGCGCGGCGGGCGGGCTTATGCGGGCACGCGAGGGTGGAAGATGAGCTTGCACTCCATCGCGGCGGGGAACATCACCTGTTCGTCGAACGCGTCAGCAAGGTCATACATCAAGCAAAGAGAAGGGAAGGAAAAGAGAACAACGTACGAAGCTATCCCTCATATCCATGCTCTTCTCGTCCGTCCCCGGCGCGGCCTCGACGTCAAAGTTGCGCAGCACCGCGACGAGGATGATGCGCATCGTGATCTGCGCGAGGTTCAGGCCGCCGCAGATGCGCGAGCCCGTCCCGAACGGCATCATGTGGCTCGCCATACGCGCCAGGCGCGCCGCCTCGGCGTCTTCTTCCTCTTTGGACGACGAGGATGGAGAGGCGTACGCGGGCAGCCACCGCTCGGGGAGGAACGTGTCGGGCGTCTGGAAGACGGCGGGGTCGCGGTGGAGCGACCACGACTGCGTGCCGACGATGGTGCCGGGCGGGAGCGCGTACCCCATGAGGTCGAAGCCGTCGGCGCCGGCCAAGTTTTTGGATGTTGATACAGGGACGACGCGCTCGAGGAGCGAGGGCGCGGCGCCGTAGAGGCGGAGACCTGGGGACAAAAAGGGGAATCAGACGCACGTTCGGAGTTCAGGAAAGGAAAGGGCAGGGAGGGAAAGGAAATGGAAGGAAGGAAAACGCGACCCACCCTCCTTGATAAAGGCGTTAAGGTACTCCATGCCGTTGAGGATTTTGATATCGGGGATGGCGCTCGCGTCGGGCATGACGGTATCGATCTCGTCGCGGAGCTTGCGCAGGATGTCATCGCGGCGCGTCAGCTCCCAGAGAAAGTACGACAGCGAGATCGAGGTCGTGTCCGTGCCGGCCACCCTGAACGGAGATAAGCAAAAAGTCCAATAGAAATCGAAGAAGGAAAGCAAAGAGGGGAAGGGGAAGAGGAAGACTGCACCCACATGTGTCCCATACACTCGCTGATAACGTCGCGCTCGGGCATCGCCTCGCCGCTCGGGTACTTGTAGTTCAGCAGCCGCGGGAGCAGGTACGACTTTTCCTTCTCCGTGCCGTCTTCTCCAAACGACGAGTCCTCGGAGGAGCAGGACGGTGCGGGCGACGAGGCGCGCGACGACGATCGGCTGAAGGTGGGGAAGGCGGACAGGAAGTGCGAGTGCAACGGCGTAGGCGCTACGACGGTCGGCATCGAAATCGAGGTGGTGGCAGGGGCCTTGTCAGCGTTCAGCTTGGCGCGCATCTCGTACACGCGCGTCGAGACGAATTCGGCCATGATCTTGTCCGAGTCGCACAGGAGCTTGAGCCGCGCGTTGGGGATCTTGCAGACGAGGTTCCAGGCCCACGTCGGTACGATGCTCCGCTACAAAGAAGATGGAGTGTTAGCGAACGAGAACAGAAAGGAAACGACGCAGAAAGGGCACAGAGAAGGGTAATGTAAAAGGACACGCCCAAACGGCATAGGGAACGTCCGCCGCGCGCGGTCGGCGTTGGGAGGAAATTAAAATCATGTACCAGGATGCCGCGCTTGGGGAAGTCGCCGATGGCCATGGTGAGATGGTCTTCCGCCTCGAGAGCCCACTTGTTGATTGCGCCGAGCTTGAAGCCATAAGACGATGCCACGATAATGTCGAGTGCGAGCTGCGCAAAACGCGTCGCGTCATTACATATCCGTGTCAACATAAAACGAAAGCTTACGTGTCGGAAAAGAGACAGGGTGTCCAACGGGGTGTGTGCAGGGAGGCCATGGAGAGTCTGTGGGAGGAAAATGAATGAGTCATGAGTTGTGACGGCGAGAAGAAAGGTTGAGTAAATAGAAACGAGACGGCAGCGCAACCGAAACGTCAAGCGGACGGAAGAGAGGGTACGTCATGGAAGTCGCGACGGTAATCATTATTCAGGGGAAGGATGCGGGTGTCGCAGGCATCCAGGGCAGGGAAGCATTCCGGGCAAGAGAAACGCGAAAACGCGAAACGAAAGAAAAGGGACGCGAGGAAAGAAAAGATGGAAAAAGAACATACATCAATCATCTTGCCTGTAGCTTCTTCGAATTCCGGCTGCAGCTTGGCCAAGTTGGAGGGCGTGTAGTGCGAAGCGTAGGCTTTGCGACGGATCGAGTGTTGCGCGTGGGGAAGGGTAGTCATCCTAGAAATCGAAAAATCAGAAACCGATGATGCGAGACGGACGGCGCGTCGAAGAGAAGGAAAGGTGGGTATATGCGCGTCAAAGGGTACTCACGCATGGTCGTTGTCGTTCCTGAAAGAAAACGGCCGGTCAGCGAAAAAACGAGAAAGAAGAAAAAGACTGACGTCAATAAGCTCTTGTAGTAGTCGCTCTTATCGAACTTCCACGTCGAATACACGCTCTTCATCGCGCCGAGATCGCAAAAGACGACCTTGTTGGGTGCGATGCGGACGACGGGACCGTAAGTCTGGAAAAGTGCGTGGATGGTCTTGCATTGCTCGAGGCGGAGGACGTGGGTCGTGATCCACAGCGAAGACACGGCGGCATACCTGTGGAATGATCAGAAAAGGACGCGGAAAGAAAAGAAAACTGACCAGGGCCCGGGAATGGAGCTCAGCGGGTGGAAGAAGAGGAGGTGGATCGCGCGGCAGACGCAGACGAGGAGGAGCGCAGGGAGAGCGAGGACGAGGACAATCGAGGAAAGGGACATCGCCAGGAAAGACATTGTATGGGTAATGAGGGTAGAAGAGCCTATAGGCGCCTATAGTACCGGTGTGGATGTGGTGGGAGGAGACAAGAGACGTTCCTAGGCCACCGACCCTTATATAGCCTGCCGGTCTTTGCCGGTCCGCATCCGATCACGTGCTCGCGTTCCTTCGACTTTTCACCTTTTCGTCCCTCGCTTCGCCTGCGTTCTCGATTCACGCTACGCCACTTATTGGCCGGTGCGGATCTGCTTCGTCGTGTGGTGGCAATTTTCTGGCTTACCAAACACCCGGGTCTATTTTCTTTCGTGCGCTGCAGTCGGGTCGGTGATTCAACCGGGCGCGGCGGGTGTCTTTTCTCGAGGTCTCCACTGCGATATTTTTTGCAGTGACGAGATCCGTCATTTACGGTTTCGCCTAGAATCTCCGTCATTTTAGCTAGCGCAAATCAACTATTCGGTATCTTGAACCTCCCGGCAACCTCTCGCCGAAACACTTGTACGTATAAGTGGCGTACATTGCTTATCCGTCTATCCAGTGCCCTCACCGGACATCTGTATCACAAGGCCAATGCGCATCCAGCCTAAATTATTATTTGCCCGATCTGTTCCTCGCCTCTCCATCGTTCGTCATTCGCATTTTAATTTTTTTAAATTCAAATTTCAACCCAACCCAATTACATTCACCTCTCAACCAAGCTTTTAGCCTTGTGATTGCGCGTGTTGCTCCAGTCCAACCCCGTTGCGGATAATCGCCCTTCATATTAATCGCTCCCTGTAAGATGAAATGAGATGCGCGCAGATGGATCCGAGCTCGTTCATACAACGGCTATAGTCAAAAACTCTATCGAGCTTCTATCCGACCTGGGCGGCGATCATCCCTCGCGAACCCCACTCGCTATTCATTCGGGTATCTTGCTAACGAGTGAGTCACTCGGTAAATTGAAAGACAAAAAATAAGTGGGGGTCGCTCGGCAAGAAGAAAAATAACGGGGGTGCATATTTGAATTGAGATTGACATGCACAAAAGGTTGAAAGTTGGAATTGTATTGAGATTGTGTTTAGCCTGCAGGCGATCTCCGGCGGAAGGTTTACCCTTTCACGCGCAAAATGTGGGCTGACGTCCGGTTAATATTCGCCCAACAGCGTAGTATTTGCTCACCCAAATCCCTAAATCCTTACTTAATTCGCGTTACCCAGTCTCTCACAAAGCACGCCAAGGTCCCCCCTCACCTCCACCGCGGTGTGCACCACCGATCCAATCGCACGGCCGGTTCACGAATCAATCCCCACTGACGGCGAGCGGAACTGACTACAAGTTGCAATTTAATCTCGGCGGTGGGGCCGAAAACGGCTGGTTGAACGAGGTGATCAGGTCAAATGGAGTTGCACAGTCTGGGCTTGTGGACTCGAAAAGAACGACGACGACGAAGAAAGAGAAAATTCATTTCAAAAATTGTCGAAGACGCAACGAGCGCCGGCGTTGCAGCCTGCAGGCGCGTCTAGAGCTTTCATCTCCGTCGCGCCGTCCGGGGAAAGGCGCACCGGGTGCTATCGTTTTGCCATCGGTGGATAAGGTAAAGAATTTTCTGTGCTGCACGCTGACGCACCTGCATTTCATTTCATGTTCCGACGAGTGACTTGCGCCAGTACCAATTTTGGCGGGAGTAACGAAGTCAGCTCCTTCTCTCTTTGCGCTGAATTGAAGTAACGACCTTTCTCCGATTATATCGATCGCCCACCGATCCTGTTTGGAACTTGAACCACGCCCCTCAATTTGGTGGTGGAGAACGCCTGAATTGGGTAATTTTTTTCATAGGACGCGTGGCAGGTCGTACGCGTATTCTTACCCTCCAGTCGGAAAGCACGCCGATATTATTACGCCACAGCGAGCTTCTCTTGAATTGCGCTTCTTCAAATAATCAAATCAGAATATTACGCTCGTACGGTTGCCCACAAAAGCACTTACATCTACCTCTTGCTCGCGGCTCCGGACGGAACCTACTCCGTTTTTGCGGCGAAGTCGATTTTATAAGTAGGAATACTGAAGGCGCGAAGCTGGTTTGATAACAGCGGGGGTGAATCGGTGCCTGCAGATTCGGATTCATTCATTAGTCGTGGTTTACATGTTACTTGTGGTTGAGTAAGTATGACTTACCACCGAGTACTGGTTGATGCGACCCGTGTCGCCACGCCAGGGCCGCGGCCCTCTGCAGGAGGAGATTCAACCGACTTTTTGGGAGAATGTATAACGAGGCACTGACCCGGTCGATAAGCCTCGACCGCTCGCCGTGGAATTGATATTTGGAACGCCGTCCCACTGTTGCTGAAGGGCCTGCAGGTGCGAGTTGAATTGAACAGCGCTTCGGAGTTGTACGTCACCGACCAGGCCATCTCATGAGCAGAGGATTCGATTCAGATAAGATCAAGATAAGTAACAAGAAGCAACCCGCTCGAGATGAGACGCGACGAGAAGAGGGGAGGAAAATGCGTGGCCATCGGAGTCCGGGACGGGCGCGCAGGGAATGTGCGCCACGTCATCGCGCTGGCTGCTCGAGAATTCAGAAGGCCGCCAGCGTACGTGGTTCTGGATCCAGGCGCGCGCGACTCCGAGTAGGCCGCGTGGAATGACGATTCAATCCGATTCCTAGGAGGCCGAATTGAACGGGCTGGCCACGCGCCATAATCGTCGCGGATGATAGCGGAACTGCCAGTGGGCGGATTCGGATCCGGAGTTGTGCTTGGGCCAGGAGAAAAACTATACTGGGGCTAGGGGAGGTTCTGAGGCGATACCCGATGTAATATCCAGAGTAATAGAAGAGGGATGGTCTCCGAATTATCTGAGCTCGGGAGTTGCTTGAATTCGAACTCGCTCTTGTTCTTTTTGCCCGTTGAATTATGTTGAGATGTTTATTTCGACGCGGATATGGCGGCACGAAGGATCTGAGGTTTTTCTGTTTTTACAGGCCGGCTGGACGCGCATGAGAGTACTAGCGTGAAAAGAAAAGACTCTTGGGTGCATCATTGTTGGGATCAACAACGTGACCGTCACGAGCCGATTCCATCATTTTCTGCGTTTGCCCGTCTTGCCAACTCAAACGACGAAACCGCTGCGGCGATCCTGGCTATGCATTCTACTGGTGATGGCCGTGGCCGCTGGGGGATACCGGCCCTGACTCCTTGGACTCCAAACCTAGGCCTAAGTCTCGCCCCGCAATACTAAAAGCGATCAAGGCCCATTTGAATTCATCTTTGCACTCGCTGCTGGAGTCAAGCCTCTCAGAAACTGCTACCTCATATCTCGGGCTCATCTTCTCGTTGCTGCGGATATCTGCGGGAAGGCCCACATCCGACTCCCCCAAAGACCGATTCACCGTTGGTAGGTAGAGTCACAGGGAGATGCAAGTAACGACCACAACCTTCGTTTCGTTTGTGGATTGCACCGATCCCTCTTTTTACTTATCTGCGAGCGGGATTCTCGTCCTAATTGCATTCTACAGGCGGAATGCTTTGTCATGTTATCCAGAGGAATATTTTATTGTGTGTGGGAAAGAGTTACAGCCCAAAAGTGCTTCTACAACTCGGCAGGACATGGCTGCGCTAAAGAGTCTTTTTACGCTATCCCGCTGTCTACGACAAGAACACCCGCGCCTCCTTGATGATCTGTCAGTTTCACTCCCGATCTCAATTGAACGGTTACAACACGGTCTCACTAGTCTCTCTTGACAGACGCTGTAGAATCAGTACTTAGGCGCTCGTGCCTCGCTTGATTTAGAGCGCAACACTGGCTTGATAAATGAGTTTGGATGCTAAGGCTGCAGCCTGGCTTGAAATTAGTGTTCGATTCCCAAAGGTATGGGAGCGTGTTTGCTTCGCTGAACTCCGCCCGAAGCCTAGGTACATTGCCAAGTATCTCCAAGGTTCGAAATCAGGCGGATCACCGCCCAGAGGAAGACACCGCCCAGAGGACAATTCCAGAGACATATATCAGGTCCGCATCGTTCTTCCAGTCATGCATCCGCTCTCTATGTACCCTGATCCCGCCGACCACTTCGACCCCTTCTTGGGCCATGACTCAACTTCACCCGAGATTGAAGACACGGAAGCCGATGGTTACGAAAAGCGTCTCAAACTTAATATCTCTGGCGGTGGGCAGCTGCAACACAGAAGGTATGGCTTCTTCGAAACTATTGATTGGAATACTAAACAGTTCAAGGAAATTCATGTCATGCCAATTCCTTTCAAAGTTCATAGGATGGCCTGGTGTAGTGATCAGTGGTCAATTAATATTACAGGCAGCGGCATGGGGTTTCTTTGGTTTCCTGCAATTGCGAAGAGGCGTTGCTCTTCCATCTCAGCTGGCCGCCTGGGCCAAAGCGAACCCGCATACGGTGCAATGGGTTTCAACTCAGATAGCCACGATCCTCGCTTTTTTTTCGACGCTGTGAGCTTCTCCTTGCGCCGTTTCTACCCGGTGGTCTGACATTATTCTAGCCTATTTGCTTGGGGCGTCCGTCAGTCTATCACTATGCGCTTACACGGGGACGGCATGGCTCTCGTCACATTTGTGTCCTTCGTCAAAATTTCCACCCGCTCGTTGATTTTGAACCCGAGAAGACGCAAACTGAGTCTAATGTCCATCGCTATAATCATCTTGACTGGGGTTCAAACAGCCGGGTATGTGATATTTCACAAAATTCGAATAGTTATTCATATGCCATTATAGCTGGAGCGCCTTGATAACGCCTCGCGCGGTCGTCATTAGCACCCCACTAATCGGCCACGAGATAGATCTCTCCAGTCCTCTCCTCAGCCAGATTCACAACGACGGAGTGGACTATTGCGTGGTTAATAGCAGTAAGCAATGATATGAAATAGTCTCGCGCAATATTGCAAATTCTCAACGCCCTATTGCACAGCCGGTCTTCCTGCTTTCATTGTTTCTCAAATTGAGAGTGGATATACCGCCGTGAAGGGCGATCTTTCATTCCCGGCAATTCTGACCGTGATGGATCAAACCTTCAATCTTTCAACCGGTGTGGCATTTTCTTTTGTGTATTCATAGATCGCTGAATACTTCCCAGGCGGGATTCTTCCATTAACCTTATCACCCGTCAATGCAAGCACATGGTTCCAAAACGCGACGACCATTCCAGCCACCATCAAACCAACCCAGGACCTTCCGGAGGCACTAGACTCGAGTTATTCTGTCAGCCAGCAGGGTCAGCTTCGTGACTAACATGCTAGGAGGAGAACTAATTAATGTCAATTAAGGATTCACCGCAGACGTGTCTTGCGAATTTTGGGATTCCGAGGACGAGACAATACCGAGACTCTTTTGGCAGAACAACACGGTTAATGATTGGAACCCTGAGCAAAGGAATCCGGGGCAGCAGTACTACAAGCCGGGCAACATAACGTATTGGAGTTTATATTCAGATTGTGAGATGGATGATAGTTTTGGAGGTAAGCGTACCTTCGGCATCACGATCATGGTCATAATTTAATCTCTCAGTTTGGTTCAACTGGTCTACTGCATATACGGAAGTCAAACAGCCAAACTACATTTTAACGATCGCTTGCCCGTACGAAGACAGCTATAGTATATGCCTACACTATCCCTAACGACGTCCGCTGACCCGGTCGATCTAGAACTCATTTTTGATGCCGGACGGGAGGGCCTCTACAGCTTCATGGGAACCACTGCACAGTCGTTCCGAAGATCACCAATGTTGAAGTCTCGTATTCGGATGTTATCAATATCACGGCACTCCCAGGTGACACTCTCGCCAATATTACTGGAGCCCCGGCCCTTTCGGTATTGACTACGCTATACAATATGGGCTTTTTCTCCCAATCCACCGTTTCGAACAGCATGGGAGATAGATTGAGATCACTGGTCAGAGACCAAGATGGGGATGTCTTCAAGCCAAATACCAGCTTGCGGGCCACGGTAAGCGGTGTCCCCGTGCAATTCATCAGTCCTCATCGTGGCACAGGAGGAATTCATACGCGGCGTCACGGAATGGAGTGCATCTGTACGGAGTCAGGCCCTTGGCCATCATTGTTTTCCCCTGATTGATCATAGGTTTTCCGAGCGTGCCTCTGGAGCAACAGGGACCTTTCAGACGCATTGCCGTCTATCACCAATCTTTCCACCTTACTCTGATTCTATAGGATGGATACACGCCTCGCCGATCACTTGGTTGGAGTTGATTCCCGGTACCATCGTCGCCATCCTCACGATTTGTACGGTGGTTATGGGAGTCGCGCATCATGCTGGGGATCTGGGAGGCGGGTTTTTCGATCCGTCTGACGCACTGCATCTTGTGACCGCTTCGGCTGCGGGTGGATTGAACGAGGTGTTCCCGGGGCCCAAGCAGGAGGGTACCCGAGAAGCGGAAAATGTCAATGTTCGCCTGGGCACAATTCCGGGACGTGGACCGGTGCTACTTCGTAGTACGTGACACGAATTTAAAGTAACCTAGATTATTCTTTGGCCTAGGCATTAGGGAACGATTAAAACGGCTGATTGGTTTGTGGCGCGATCTACATAGGGGCACACCTCTGCCCAAGAGAGAATCCCCGTGAGAAAACTTACAATCGATATTGGGGAGCGACAGACGGTGAGTTCAACTTAGAAGCTTGGTATCGACAAAGCTATCTCCTTGTTCCATAATCGCCATAATCCTGATTTAGTTGTCCGGGGATTCACCACAAATTTTAAATTCCCAAGAAAACCGAGTGAAGATTATGAACCAGATCTTCTTGATCACTAAGAAGCCGAGCTCACACCAGATCCAGATGATTCGCTACCATCTGCTCGCCTCTCGAAATATCCTGAAATTCATTAAGTCATAATTTTTTCTGCATACTTTACCCAATTTCCGTTTGTTGAAATTTCCTGCTCAGTTTGTTAATCACTGTTGTGTATCTTGTTTCTGTGGTTAGAATCCCGCGCGCGGCAACCTCTATTGTTACATTAACCACCCGAATCACGGGCGTAATACTTCTCGCATTTTCCGTCTACCTGGTCCGACCTCGGTCGCATCTCATGGTTGTCCTTTGGGCGACGAGGGCTGCGTCGACATCTAGCCCTTGGGTCGCACCCCCCGTGCGAGAATCCGGTTCCTCTCCAGCACCGTAATACAAGGCAGGTAAGAATGTTCGAGCCGTTCTGCACAACAGAAATTTAGGATCATGCGCTGCGTCAGTGCGGTGTTGTAGAATATCTCGGAGAAGAAGATTGTGAGGCTGCTGACAGCGACCCCGCGAACATCAGCCGCGGCGCATTTCCGAATGGAAAGAAACGGAATGCATGGATGAGGGGGGGGTGCTTGCGTTCTCGATTCACGCTACGCCACTTATTGGCCGGTGCGGATCTGCTTCGTCGTGTGGTGGCAATTTTCTGGTTTACCAAACACCCGGGTCTATTTTCTTTTGTGCGCTGCAGTCGGGTCGGTGATTCAACCGGGCGCGGCAGCCGTCTTTTCTCGAGGCCTCCACTCCGATATTTTTTTTGCAGCGACGAGGTCCGTCATTTACAGTTTCGCCTAGAATCTCCGTCATTTTAGCTAGCGCAAATCAATTATTCGGTATCCTGAACCTCCCGACAACCCCTCGCCGAAACACCTGTACGTACAAGTGGCGTACATTGCCTATCCGTCTATCCAGTGCGCTCATCGGAGACCTGTATCACAAGGGCTATGCGCATTCAGCCCCAATTATTATTCGCCGATCTGTTCCTCGCCTCTCGTTCGACGCCCTTCATTTATTTTATTTTATTCAAATTTCAACCCAACCCAATTACATCCACCTTCCAACCAAGCATTTAGCCTTGTGATTGAGGGTGTTGCTCCAGTCCAACCCCGTTGCGGATAATCGCCCTTAATGGTAGTCGCTCCCTTCCCTGTAAGATGAAATGAGATGCGCGCAGATGGATCCGATCTCGTTCATACAACGGCTATAGTTAAAAACTCTATCGAGCTTCTTTCCGACCTGGGCAGCGATCATCCGCTCGCGAACCCCACTCGCTATTCACTCGGGGATTTCGAAGTTCACTAGCGAGTGAGTCACTCGGTAAATTGAAGACAAAAAATAAGTGGGGTTCGCTCGGCAAGAGGGAAAATAACGGGGGTGCATATTTGAATTGACATTGACATGCACAAAAGGTTGATAATAATTCTAAAAAAAAAATCAAAGTTGGAATTGTATTGAGATCAAGTATGTTTAGTTTGTAGGCGATCTCCGGCGGAAGGTTTTACCCTTTCACGCCCAAAATGTGGGCTGACGTCTGTCGCCCAACAGCGTACTATTTGCTCACCCAAATCCCTAAATCCTTACTTAATTCGCGTTACCCAGTCTCTCGCAAGCACGCCAAGGTACGTACCCCCTCACCTCCACCCCGGTGTGCAACACCGATCCAATCGCACGGCCGGTTCACGAATCAATCCCCACTGACGGCGAGCGGACTACAAGTTGCAATTTAATTTCGGCCGTGGGGCCGAAAACGGCTGGTTGAACGAGGTGATCAGGTCAAATGGAGTTGCGCAGCCTGGGCTTTGAACTCGAAAAGAACGAAGAGAAAAGAGAAAATTCATTACAAAAATTGTCCAAGACGCAACGAGCGCCGGCGCTGCAGCCTGCAGGCGCGTCTAGATCTTTCGTCTCCGTCGCGCCGTCCGGGGAAAGGCGCCTCGGGTGCTATCGTTTTGCCGTGGGTGGGGTAAGGTAAAGAATTTTCTGTGCTGCACGCTGACGCACCTGCATTTCATTTCATGTTCCGACGAGTCACTTGCGCCAGTACCAATTTTGGCGGGAGTAAAAAAGTCAACTCGCTCTTTCTCTGCACTGAATTGAAGTAACGACCTTTCTCCAATTATATCGCCCACCGGTCCTGTTTGGAACTTGAACCACGCCCCTCAATTTGGTGGGGGGAGAACGCCTGAATTGGGTAAATTTTTTCATAGGACGCGTGTCAGGTCGTCCGCGTATTCTTACCCTCCAGTCGGAAAGCACGCCGATATTATTACGCCACAGCGAGCTTCTCTTGAATTGCGCTTCTTCAAATAATCAAATCAGAATATTACGCTCGTACGGTTGGCCACAAAAGCGCTTACATCTACCTCTTCCTCACGGCTCCGGACGGAACCTACCTCGTTTTTGCAGAAGCGAAGGGGCGAAGTTTCATAACAACGGGGGTGAATCGGTGCCTGCAGATTCGGATTCATTCATTAGTCGCGGTTCACTGCGTTCAAGGGGCTCCTAGACTCAGTTAGTCAAGGCGTGTGTAGGTCTGGTAAGGTAAGCGTAGGCGGCTACAAAAGCTCTGTGTAGCTGAGTCTAGGCGTGTCTAGGTGGGTCTAGGAGCCTGTGTAGCCACTAGTGTTGCCGCGACTTGAGTCGACTTCGATTGCACAAATTCAGTTAAACCCACTTAGTGTTCAAGGATGGTATCGATTCTGGGGTATTAGGGGTTCTGGGACTAGAGTCACAATAGGTCCATACTGTCCACACGGCATTCGGCAAAATAATGATTGACCATAGAGAAACATGGGAATTAACGTAATTCGACTTTGCGCGACTTCGGGAGCCAATCGGGAGCAGGAAATTAGATATTACCCGATGCCAAAGTGATGTCACCGCAAGTGGATGAGACATTTTAGAGAGGCATCATAATGCTCTCTTGGACAGGTCTCATACTCGGAAAAATATGCAAGGGTGAGTCAGCACATGAGTCAAGTCGAATTTGATCAAGTTGAGTCGACTTGAGTCGCGGCAACACTAGTAGCCACCTACACTCAGCTCGCCAGACCTACACACACCTTGGCAAACTGAGTGTAGGTCTGTGTAGGTCTTAGTCTAGGACCTCGTTGAACGCAGTGGTTTACATGTTACTTGTGGTTGAGTAAGTACTTACCACCGAATACTGGTTGAATCTGATGCGACCCGTGTCGCCACGTCAGGGCCGCGGCCCTCTGCGAGAGGAAATTGAACCAATTTTTTGGGAAGATGTATGACGAGGGGCTGACGCTATTCGTGGATTTCCATGGGTAGAACCTCGACCGCTCGTCGCGGGTCGCCGCCGGATTTCTTGGACTTTAGAACGCCGTCGCACCGTTGCTGGGTGTCACTGCGTTCAAGGGCCTCCTAGGCTCAGTGAGTTGAGATGTGTGTAGGTCTGTACAGGTGAGTGTAGCTGGGTACAAAGGCCCTGTCTAGGAAGACTACACACACCTAGACACAAATATGGCAAGGTCCATGTAGCCCCTGTCCAGCTGTGTTTAGGTCACCTAAGCAGACTCTGTGTAGGTCTGTGTACATGAGTTTGGGTACTACACTCAGCTCTACTGAGCTATACTGGTGCTACTTGCGTGAATTTCTAACCACGAGGGAGACAGGGTTGTTGTCCTAAAACCATGTCTGTCTAGGAGGCTATGCAGACCTAGAGCCACCTACACACACCTTGACTGACCTACACACAACTATGCAGACCTACACAGAACTATACAGAGCTAGACAGAGGTTGTGTAGTCGGCTACACAGAGGTGGTCTGTGTAGCTCTGGCTAGGGACCTTGACTGAGGCTGAGTATAGGAGGGCCTTGAACGCAGTGTGTATAGCCTGCAGGTGCGAGTTGAATTGAAGAGCGCTTCGGAGTTGTACGTCATCGACCAGGCCATTTCATGAGTAGAGGTAAGATCAAGATAAGTAACAAGAAGTAACCCGCTCGAGACGAGACACAACGAGAAGAGGGGAGGAAAATGCGTGGCCATCGGAGTCCAGGACGGTGGAGAGGGTAAGAATGAGTCCAAGAACCAGAATGAATGCACGTAGATGTAAAGGACAAGGTGCGATGATCCTCGAGGTGGCACCTAATGCGCTCCGAATCCCCAAGTCCTGATCTCTACAGCTACAGCCACTGATACGCGGCACGCCAAGCTCTGACCCACACCGAACACCGAACTCTGACCAGGAACCCCCACTACAACAGGCGCGCAGGGAATGTGCGCCACGTCATAGCGCTGGTTGCTCGAGAATTCAGAAGGCCGCCAGTGTGCGTGGTTCTGGGTCCAGGCATGCGCGACTCCGAGTAGGCCGTGTGGAATTTTGATTCAATCCAATTCCTAGGAGGCCGAATTGAGCGGGCTGGCCACGTGCCATAATCGTCGTGGATGATAGCGGAACTGCCAGTGGGCGGATTCGGATCCGGAGTTGTGCTTGAGCCAGGAGAAAAACTATACTGGGGCTAGGAGCGGTTCTGAGGCGATAGGTGATGTAATATCCAGAGTAATAGAAGAGGGATGGTCTCCGAATTATCTGAGCTCGTTAGTTGCTTGAATTCGAACTCGCTCTTGTTATTTTTGTTTGCCCGTTGAATCTGTCGAAATAGTGGCTCGGCTGGCCATATAGCTTGGGCGTCAACTCTGTCGCCCGTAGACACCGTTATTCCCCCCTATACCTATTTCATCCGTTTCATCCTGATCCTCACTACCGATCACCTATATAAGACTCGTAGCCACGGATTCGTACCTCAGTCGTTCACCCTGAAGTGCCTGACTGAGGTGCGTCTCTTTCTTACCTTATTTATCCTTCGCTTACTTACGACCATATTAGCTTTACTTCATCTATTAGGCATAATCTAATATAGTTGTTCACCCTGAAGTGCCTGATTGAGCTTTACTTCATCTATTAGGTTATGGGCCCCGCCGGCGCCTATTAAACGACTCAAATATCCATCTGTGCGAGCTACTGCGATTCAGACTCATCAGCATATATTGTGCTACCCAAATATGGCTACAAACTTACCGAATGTGCCTATGCTTGCCAATGCGGACAAGTTCGATGGCACAAAGTGGGTGAGTTTTAAACCGAAGTATACTGCTTCATCGACACTCCGTGGGTTGTTTGGATACCATGATGGATCCATACCCAAGCCCGTTGACCCCAATGCACCGGCTGTGCTGACTGGGACGACGACCGTACTGCCCGCGACAATCCCCTTGCCGCCCAATCCCACCCCCATGTACTCCAGGACGCCCTTGTATGACGAGTGGTGTCACTGCGATGGTCTTGCAAAGAGCCTCCTGACTCTCAACGTCAGGGACCCTGTTGGCGTTGGTCTGAAGACCGACAGTACTGCGCGTGAGGCCTGGATCTCGCTTGAGGACGTTTACGGCTGGGTTAGCGACCTAGTGCTCAGCCGCGCAGTTCATGAGCTGAACACCACCTACCTTGTTGCCAGAACGTCAATGAACGAGCACATGGCAACCATGCACACTCTGAGGCTGGCCACGAACAACATGGGGGCCAAGGTTGATGACCCTATGTTCCGGACAGTCATCATTAACTCCTTGAACAAAAACTGGAGCTATGTCATACTGGTTCTCCGCACGTTGACCACCTCTGCAGAGGTAATCAACTTTATCCTTGAGCAGGAGGAGACAATGAATCATCTCAACCCCTTGATTCCAACTACCGCCCTCAACACCAATTCGAACATGGATGCTGCCACAGCCACTCGCTGCGAAGAGCGCAAGAACCTCGTTTGCACTAATTCCACTTGTGGCGCAGCTGGAAAGCGCGGGCACGTTATAGATAACTGCTATTGGCCTGGTGGTCGGAAAGCGGGTCAGTGGCCGTCATGGTGGAAGGGAAAGCGTGGGGGTGTCAACGCAAACATCGCCAACACTACCCAGACTTATGTGTTTGTGTCTTGGACGGTCCCAGCCGCCGACGTCTGTGTGTATGACAGCGATGGCGCACAGCAGGTCCGCTTTAGTGGCAAGGAAGTTGTCGGGTCACCCGAAGCGCTAATGGGATGGGACAAAGTCAATAACACCGTAGCTAAGATCAATGTCCCCACCCACCTGGACCCATATGGCGGGGTTTCCTCTTTGGGGAGATCTATGTTGGTTAGCTCTTTCGACTTCGTCGACTCGAATACCACTGTGACATTGTCCTATGATGTCCCATCTCACCTCGGGTCTGACAGTGGGTCCGACAGTGACGGTGATGTGGGTGGTGGTGGCGGAGTAGCCTATGTCACCGATACAGACCCTGTCAGCATTTTCCAGTCTGGAACTGCAGGACATACTGTGGTTTACCTCGACTCTGGGGCCACAGATCACTGCTTCACGGCTCACAGCAACTTCGAGAATTACCGCATGTTCGAAGGCCGGGAGGGAACGGGGTCAAGGGATCCAAGTTCCGCATTGTGGGTACTGGTACAGTCAGCAAAGCGATCTATTTCGCCGGGGTTAAGCGTGTTGTTACCTTCAAGGCTCTTCACACACCTGGGACATCGAACTTGCTGTTGATTGGCAAGTTGGCAGACAAAGGCTTTGGCATTGCATTCACTGGGACTAAGGCGAGCATTTGAAGCGGTGCTGGGGAGGCGATAATGGAGGCAGACTTGTGCAGAGGAATGTACATGCTTGAGTTTGAGGATGCCACAGTAAGCATGTGGGCGGCGCAATCACATAGTGCGCTGACGAGCAAGAACACCTGGCATAGACACTTGGGGCATATCAGGATGACTGGCTTCAATGTGATTGTGTTGGGAGAATGAGTTGAGGGCATGGTGATTGCTGGCGATGAGGAAGTGGGTTTCTGCGAGGACTGCTTATCGGGAAAGCAGACTCGGCGCCCATTCAATGGTGTTCATGAACTGGAGGAGGAGGCTGGAGAATGTGGATACATGGATCTGTGGGGCCCGGCCCAAGTCACGGGCATGGGCAACAAACATTGGCTATTCCACTTACTTGACGGCCACATCGCAGGTCCTCACATTGATTTCTTGCCCACCAAATCTGCGGACAACACCCTCGAGGCTTTTGATGCATACAAGGCTGAATTCGAGACGCAAATGGGCCACAAAATCAAATGCATGAGGACTGATAACGTACAAGATGTACCATGGGAGGAAACAGCACCCATCACACGCTCCCATTGGCTCTGATTTAGACGACACTGACATTCTCCCTGGTACAGGTGAAACCGCTGGTGACATACCGGAACCAGACGCGCCTGTGATGACGGTCGCACCTCGATGTTCCGCACATGGTCATATCCCCTCTATGGCGCTCCAGGACTCATGCAAGTCGGCAGCAGTGGAAGCTGCTGCTAAGGCCACGCGCGAGAAATGGGCAATCAGTCTTCCACCCGAGCCAAAGAAACCATTGCAGGCAAATGTTGCCTTCATAACCTTGACTGCACCTGTCCCTCAGAGCTACTGCGAGGCTATGCAGCACTCAGAAGTCTGGATGGAACCGACACAGAGAGAGTACTCGACATTGGTTGGGCGCGAGACCTGGGTTCTTGTTGAGAAACCCTCGGGTGTGAACATTGTGGACTCCAAGTGGGTCTATGCAGTCAAATACGATGCCGAGGGTCAGATAATCAAGTGGAAAGCCCACCCAGTCGCCAGGGGCTTCCAGCAAATCGCAGGTGTTGACTTCTTTGAGACTTATGCTGGTGTTGTCCGCTACGAGTCGCTAAGAATGTTGTGCCATATGTGTAGAAGAACCCGGTTGGGTTATGTGGGCGATGGACGTTGTCAGTGCATACCTGAACAGTGACATGAAGGAGACCGTGTAGATGCACCCATTCGTATTTGAACCACTGGTGCGGGTACCTAAATCATCGGCATGTATACAGACAACATTGACGGCATTTTGGCGACAGAGGAAGCAGCGGCGGAAGCTCAGGCAGGCATTAAATCTGCATACAACATTACTGACATGCCCCGCACTGCGACCTCGTAGGCATGACTATTGAGTATGACCAAGCCGCCAGCACCATCTCCATCTTGTTGAAGGCATACCTCCAATGCATCCTTGAGTGCTACGGAATGTCTGACTGTAATCCTAAATCTACCCCGCTTCCTGTTGGTGTGCCCGTTGTCGCGTCCAAGGAGCTGCTTTCTGACGCGGATTGTGAATTCATGGCGCACAAACCATATCGCGAGGCCGTAGGGTCCCTTCAGCACGCTGCCAATACAACACCCAGAATTGGCATACAGCTCTAGCTGTGTGGCATCTTGCATCCAGAATCCCCAACCGCAGCACTGGAAGTTCGTCCAGCACATGCTCGCGTACTGTACAATTTCATTCAAATCGGCAGTCACGCGTCACGCACCCCCTGTGCCGCGACGAATTTTCGTCTCGGTCACAGGTCACTGCACCCAGTGCCGAATGTAAAATTCGTGACACCCAGCCCAAATCTCTCTTGGAACTGCAAAAAAAGCAGAACTTTCGAAAATTTTCGTCTTGAATGCCGGAATTTTGCAAATGTCGCGCCAAATTTTGTTGGGTGCTGAAGTGCCGAATCGGTATTTTCGGTCATGGGTCACATCCTATGCCGAATTGAATGAAATTCTACAGTATGTGAAGGGGACGCTGGACTACAAGATTGTTTATAGGAGCGGCGGCAGCTCCGGGATTAAACCGATGGGATGGGTGGACGCGGATTTCGTGGCAGATCTCGCCACGCGCTGTTCTACGTCTGGCGAGGTTTTGACCATGTCTGGGGGGCCTGTCTCTTGGTCGTTGAAGAAGCAGGACACGGTCACGTTGTTGACGGTCGAAGCGGAGTATGTGGCGCTTACTCGAGGTGCTAAACAGGCGATGTGGATGCACAGTTTCCTGTCGGAGCTGCGCATCCCCAAGAACGCCCGGCAACGATTCATTGCGACAATACCGGGGCTGTGGCGCTCGCCAAGGATGCCAAGGGGCACGCGCGTGTCAAACACATCGATATTCGGGAGCACTATATCCGCGAGCGCACTGAAGCTGGAGACATCGAGATATTACGTGTTGACTCTGCCAACAACCTCGCTGACCTACTGTCTCGATATGTAGGGGAGCAACGGTCACGGTAACTGACCGCCCGTTGCGTTGGTTTCGTCACGGTAACGGTAGAAATGGTTGCCCAAAAAATTCGTGACATTGAAAAAATTCGTAAAAATCATGAAAAAAAATCCTACAATGCCCCCTGAGCCCTAGTCGTCCCCTGAGTCGTTTCCGCCACCGTTTCAATCGTCCCCGCTACCCTCATTCTCGCCTTCCTCCTCTGACGATCACTGAATTTCTGGTTGGATTCAAAGGCAATGGTCACGGTCACCCTAGGCTCCGTTGCCTGAAAAAAAGGCAACGGGTTTGTCACGGTCCCTGCTACATATTGAGACAGTATTCACCAAGGTCTTGCCCCGCGACTCACACCTTGCGCTCGTCCATGCCCTGGGACTTACGAAATAAGTTTCGCCGCAATGCATGGAGGGGCGTAGATGCCCATGGAATCAGTGTGTTACATTTACTTTACGTTTCTTTACTTCCCATATCCTCTAGCCGTCCCCCACCTATCGTATGTCCATCCGCGCCAGGGGGAGTGTTGAAATAGTGGCTCGGCTGGCCATATAGCTGGGGCGTCGACTCTGTCGACGCTCGTAGACACCGTTATTCCCCCCTATACCTATTTCATCTGTTTCATCCCGATCCTCACTACCGATCACCTATATAAGACTCATAGCCACGGATTCGTACCTCAGTCGTTCACCCTGAAGTTCCCGACTGAGGTGCGTCTCTTTCTTACCTTATTTATTCTTCACTTACTTACGACCATATTAGCTTTACTTCATCTATTAGGTATATTCTAATATAGTCGTTCACCCTGAAGTGCCCGACTGAGCTTTACTTCATCTATTAGAATTATGTTGTGATGTGTATTTCGACGCGGATATGGCTGCACGAAGGATCTAAGGTTTTCCTGTTTCGACAGGCCGGCTGGACGCCCATGAGGGTGCTGGTGTGGAAAGAAAAGACTCGAGGCCATCATTGTTGGGATCAACAAGCGACCGTCACGAGCCGATTCTATCATTTTCTGCGTTTGCGCACAACGACGAAACCGCTGCGACGGATCTGCATCCTACTAGCGATGGCCGTGGCCGCTGGGAGATACTGGCCCTGACTCCTTAGACTCTGACCCTAGGCCTAAGTCTCGCCGCGCAATACTTGATGCGTTCAAGGCCCATTCTTGAATTCATCTTTGCACTCACCGCTGGAGCCAAGCCTCTCGGAAACTGCTACCTCACATCTCGGGCTCATCTTCTCGTTGCTGCGGATATCTGCGGGAAGGCCCACATCCGACTCCCCCAACGATTCACCGTCGGTAGGTAGAACCACAGGGAGATGCAAGTAACGACTATAACCTTCGTTTCGTTTGTGGATTGCACCGATCCCTCTTTTTACTTATCTGCGAGCGGCAATCTCGTCCTACTTACCCCTGACAGGTGCCTACGGGAGGGTAATCATAGTGCGGCACGGTACATTCTACAGGCGGAATGCTTTGTCATGCTGTCCAGAGAGCAACATTTTACTGGGTTTGGGAAAGGGTTACAGCCCAAAAGGGCTTCTACGACTCGGCAGGCTCCGAGAGAGAACAGTCTCTTTACGCTATCACACCCGCACCTCCTTGATGATCTGTCAGTTCCACTCCCGATCTGTCAGTTTCACTCCCTATCTCAATAGAACACGGTCTCACGCGCAACACTAGTTTCTCTTGGCAGACGCTGTAGAATCAGTAGTCGCTCGTGGCTCGCTTGATTCACAGTGCAACACTGACTTCATAAATGAGTTTGGATGCTAAGGCTGCAGCCTGGGTTGAAATTGCTAGTGTTCGATTCCCAAAGGTTACCGGTATCGGAGCGTGTTTGCTTCGCCGAACACCTTACGTACAATGCCAAGTGGCGCCTATTTCCAACGTGGTTCTGATCACTGCCCAGAGGAAAATTCCAGAGACATATATTAGGTCCGCATCGCTCTTCGAGTCATGCATCCGCTCCCTATGTACCCTGATCCTGCCGAGCACTTCGTCCCCTTCTTGGCCCATGACTCAACTTCATCCGAGCTTGAAGAGATGGAGGCTGATGGTTATGAAAAGCCTCTCAAACTTAATATCTTCGGCGGTGGGCAGCTGCATCACAGAGGGTATGGCTTCTTCGAAACTATTGATTGTAATGCTAAACAGTTCAAGGAAATTCATGTCACGCCAATTCCTTTCAAAGTTCATGGGATGGCCTGGTGTAGTGATCTGTGGTCAATTAATATTACAGACAGCGGCATGGGGTTTCTTTGGTTTCCTGCAATTTCGGAGAGGCGTTGCTCTTCCATCTCAGCTGGCCGCCTGGGCCAAAGCGAACCCGCATACGGTGCAATGGATTTCAACTCAGATAGCCACGATCCTTGCTTTTTTTTCGACGCTGTGAGCTTCCCCTTGCGCCGTCCCTGTCCGGTGGTCTGACATTATTCTAGCCTATTTGCTTGGGGCGTCCGTCAGTCTATCACTATGCGCTTACACGGGGACGGCATGGCTCTCGTCACATTTGTGTCCTTCGTCAAAATTTCCACCCGCTCGTTGATTTTGAACCCGAGAAGACGCAAACTGAGTCTAATGTCCATCGCTATAATCATCTTGACTGGGGTTCAAACAGCCGGGTGTGTGATGTTTCATGAAATTCGAATAGTTATTCATGCCATTATAGCTGGAGCGCCTTGATAACCCCTCGCGCGGTCGTCATTAACACCCCATTAATCGGCCACGAGATAGACCTCTCCAGTCCTCTCTTCAGCCAGATTCACAACGACGGAGTGGACTATTGCGTGGTTAATAGCAGTAAGCAACGATATGACATAGTCTCGCGCAATACTGCAAATTCTCAACGCCCTATTGCACAGCCGGTCTTCCTGCTTTCATTGTTTCTCAAATTGAGAGTGGATATACCGCCGTGAAGGGCGATCTTTCATTCCCGGCAATTCTGACCGTGATGGATCAAACCTTCAATCTTTCAACCGGTGTGGCATTTTCTTTTGTGTATTCATAGATCGCTGAATACTTCCCAGGCGGGATTCTTCCATTAACCTTATCACCCGTCAATGCAAGCACATGGTTCCAAAACGCGACGACCATTCCAGCCACCATCAAACCAACCCAGGACCTTCCGGAGGCACTAGACTCGAGTTATTCTGTCAGCCAGCAGGGTCAGCTTCGTGACTAACATGCTAGGAGGAGAACTAATTAATGTCAATTAAGGATTCACCGCAGACGTGTCTTGCGAATTTTGGGATTCCGAGGACGAGACAATACCGAGACTCTTTTGGCAGAACAACACGGTTAATGATTGGAACCCTGAGCAAAGGAATCCGGGGCAGCAGTACTACGAGCCGGGAAACATAACGTATTGGAGTTTATATTCAGATTGTGAGGTGGATGATAGTTTTGGAGGTAAGCGTACCTTCGGTATCACGATCATGGTCATGATATAATCTCTCAGTTTGGTTCAACTGGTCGACTGCGTATACGGAAGTCAAACAGCCAAACTACATTTTAACGATCGCTTGCCCGTATCAAGACAGCTACTATATCCGACTGGGTAACCGGCCAAACTAGCTAACCGGCCACTTGCGCAATACAAGGGATTGTAGTGTTAAATTATGAAATCTTGCCTCTGCGAGATGGAACAAGACTTACAAGGATGCTCTATGTCAAATTTGGACGCAAACGAAGGCGCTGATCAAAAGCTGTGGCGGTTTGATGATCAGGATGATGGCATGGAGGCATCATTTCTTATCTCCGAACAGCGTTCGCGGGACTGTCTGGCTTGTTCCTCCACCATTTCCCCACCGATTCTCAAGTTTCAGGGCTCTTCTTGATCCCTGGGTTCAGGACGACGACATACCATAACAGCTGCTACGATAAATGGTTTCTCCCACCTCCTGGCACCCCGAACAAGTCCTGGTCTCATCATGAGCAGCTCAATTCCGGCCACCTCTATAGCAAATCACCCAGTGTTACGATCGGCCTGGAACTTTGCAAGTATAATTGGAATAATAAGTAATGTGTCCTCCTCCATTTATGAGTCATTAATTATTCGCCTTCTCAGTCATAGCGGCCCACCATCCGAAACCATCAAATATCACTTGCACCAACAGATGAATTTTTTTGAAGTGGTTACGCGTATGCGGAGCACACAGTGTGCACTTGGGTACGTTCAAATACTTCCTATGTAGTCGCGCAGACCCTAATTTGAGCCGTGGATACGACCTGTGCCTTACAGGCCAACGCATTCTGTGGTCACTTCAATCCCACACATTCTACCTAGTTTAGAAGGGCCATAATCTCGGACGCATACTCCTTAGATATATAGTTCAAGTATGTAAAATAATGTATATTGATCTCATGAACAACATGGAATGCACAGTGGTGGATAATACGAGCGCCAATGAATAATTTGGCGGGGTGGCCGGTTAGGCCGTTTATCACCGTTTCGGAGCTATCGCCGAAATAAATTCGGACAGTGACTAAATGGTGATATATAAATTCAACTGAAGGTTCCAACTCAGTTATAGGATGCATGTCTTCGTTCCAAAGCCCATACCATGCCGGACCTTTGGCTCTGCGTATGTGCTCGAGGCTTAAAGTGCTAAGGTGGCCGGTTACCCAGTCGGATATAGTACAGTATATGCCTACACTATCCCTAACGACGTCGCTGACGCGGTCGATATAGAACTCATTTTGGATAGCGGACGTGGGGGCCTCTACAGCTTCATGGGAACCACAGTCTGCACAGTCGTTCCGAAGATAACCAATGTTGAAGTCTCGTACTCGGATGTTATCAATATCACGGCACTCCCAGGTGACAATCTCGCCAATATTACTGGAGCCCCGGCCCTTTCGGTATTGACTACGCTATACAATATGGGCTTTTTCTCCCAATCCACCGTTTCGAACAGCGTGGGAGATAGGTTGAGATCACTGGTCAGAGACCAAGATGGGGATGTCTTCAAGCCAAATACCAGCTTGCGGGCCACGGTAAGCAGTGTCCCCGTGCAATTCATCAGTCCTCATCGTGGCACAGGAGGAATTCATACGCGGCGTCACGGAATGGAGTGCATCTGTACGGAGTCAGGCCCTTGGCCATCATTGTTTTCCCCTGATTGATCATAGGTTTTCCGAGCGTGCCTCTGGAGCAACACGAACTTTTCAGACGCATTGCCGTCTACCACCAATTTTTCCACCTCAGGCACATTCTACTCTGATTCTATAGGATGGATACACGCCTCGCCGATCACTTGGTTGGAGTTGATTCCCGGTACTATTGTCGCCATCCTCACGATTTATACGGTGGTTATGGGAGTCGCGCATCATGCAGGGGATCTGGGAGGCGAGTTTTTCGATCCCTCTGACGCACTGCATCTTGTGACCGCTTCGGCTGCGGGTGGATTGAACGAGGTGTTCACTGGGTCCAAGCAGGAGGGTGTCCGAGAAGCGGAAAATGTCAATGTTCGCCTGGGCACAATTCCGGGACGTGGACCGGTGCTACTTCGTAGTACGTGACACGAATTTAAAGTAACCTAGATTATTCTTTGGCCTAGGCATTTGGGAACGATTAAAACGGCTGATTGGTTTGTGGCGCGATCTACATAGGGACACACCTCTGCCCAAGAGAGAATCCCCGTGATAAAACTTACAATCGATATTGGGGAGCGACAGACGGTGAGTTCAACTTAGGAGTTCGGTATCGACAAAGCTATCTCCTTGTTCCATAACGGCTATAATCCTGATTTAGTTGTCCGGGGATTCACCACAAATTTTAAATTGCCAGTGAAGATTCCACGGGCTCGCGTGCAGTCGGAGCTTAGTGTCGAACCCGGCCATGCTCCCCAAACGCAGTCAACTTGGATCCTTACTTGCGTCTACGTTTATACGTGAGCTGAACGCTGTGGTCGTCCTCAAGGACTTGTTTGTAGTGTTCGAAAGGGACTTTGTCCCGTGTGAACTCAATGTTGGGGAGGGGAGGGATGCTCCTGGCTGGCTGGCGTTTCGAATTCGTTGTTTTCCGGGGAACGGTTCGGGTTCGCTGGAGGGCCGCGGATGTCTTTCGAGAGCGTCGCCTCGGGCTGATCGAAGAAGTGGGGGTGGACGTCAGGGATGAAGTTGAATGATCGACTGACGGTAGCCTCGAAAGCAGAACAATGCACCCAATTCAAGGCTGGGATGAGCAGTTCAACCATCAGAACGTGACGCGAGGTACGAGCTATTTTATGAGTGTCTGTCTAAAAGAGTGCAGAACGTTTAACTCTGCACAGGGTAGGAACGGGTTTGCCCATGGCTTAAAATTGGGCTGTTAGTCCCAGGGTTGCAATGCGGTTCCGATTCCGGCGACGGCAACTTCCGAATGTCTTCGTATCTTGTTCTGCTGGGTATTTCAAGTTGCATTCTTCAGAAGGCGTTCTGTGTGTTAAAAATTGCTATATCCGAATTCAGACTCTTAAATTCGCCCAGTCTTGACATCCAGTTGTCTACGTATCGAACCTGAAGAGGAGGAATCGCCTGTTCAGCTCGCCTCTATGCCTCAAAATAAAGCCCCATCTGGCGAATATCTTCGATAAGAGCAGGAGGATTATCCAGCCCTGCCCAATGTCCGCCAAAATCGTGAACTGTGAATGCATTCACAATCAGCATGGCGAAGATCTAAAGTGGTAGAATGTATACATTTATAGGAGATCAGATTCCCAGCCTGTTCGACCCACTCCCGCGGCCACAGCGCAATATTATACTCGAACTGGCTGAAGAGCATGGGTGCACTCGTTGCCGGTTTCGAATACCCGCTGTGGAATCCGTTCGGGTTCTGTGCGTAGATCCAGACGGAAGATAGGAACGACTCGGTGAGCAAGTAGAGCGAGACGGAAGTAAAGATTGCCGTGGTGTTTAGCATAGACGGCGGGGTTCCCGCGCGGGGGTCAGAGCCTGCGAAGTCATCGCATTCAATTGGAAACCTACAGAAGAAATGCGTACAAGACACACCTGTCTTCCACAGTGAGCCCATCCAAGCGAGTTGACCGACAGGATTATCCTGCAGACCTAGGCCAATGTCATTGGGCTATTAATGTGAATCAATATGAGTAATGAACCGAGGGCTACAAACACACTTTGGTAGACTGCTCCTTGAAATAGCTCATGCCGCTCGTGCTGTAGTCGGTGTACCGCTGTTCGGTCACATTTTCCATGGCCGAGAGAGTTATATTGGTTGCCGCTATTTCTTGAGCGGAAGGAGGGAAAATGGGGAGAAAGACGAAATGGCCCGCGCGAACGGTGGCGTTGAAGGAGCTATAAAGCGAGTATGCAACGACAGAGCCCTGTGTTAAAATCAGCGCCAATCGTCGGGATCGGGAGATAGACGTGCCCAATCTGTCCCGTGCAATGTGTAGGTCGAATATCCAAGGACTTCGGTCATGAGAGTATTGAATATTCTAGCTGTATCATCTGTTGTCCAATTTACAGGTGGGGCCGAAGAAAAGATAAAGCCGGGGAGAGATGGAACAACAACATTGTAAGAAATCGTTTTTCCGGTGGGGCTGGTCCAGGATTGGGTCAATGGCTTAATTACAGGAGCAAACTCTTGGAATGAACCTGAAGAGTCACCGTTATGTGACGGTTCGCAGAATCGAGAACAAAGAATTTACCTGGCCATCCATGAATCAAGATCAGTGGAATCGCATCCGGATCGGTTGACTTTTCGTGGACAAAATGGATAGATTGACCCTCGATATCAGCTGTGTAGTGATTGAATCTGAAGCCGAATAAGATAATACGAAAATCCGCGACGAAAACGAGACAAACCGGTTCAATTCCGCTTCTTGTGTTTCCCAGTCGAAGCCTTCTAACCACTCGCTGCGTAGTTGAGTGAGAAAATCTAGGTCGATTCCGTTGTCAAAGCCAACATTCGGGTACAGAGGTTCAGCTGGGAGCCGCGTATTGTTCACGAGTGCATTCAGTCGCGGAACTTCGCTGGTGAGATTGATCGTGAAGGGTTTGACATTGAAACTTGCGCAAGTCGTCCTGAGAGCGGTAGTGCCAACGAGCAAAACTCGAATCCAGAGCTTCGAAGGCGGTATCATAAGCGGGGATTAACTGAGGATGCAATATCGAGCTTCGCCTTTTGAGGAGCAGAAGTCCGCCATAATGATACCATTTGTGTGAGGTGACTGCTTATCGAGATACCACAGCTCGGTGAGAGGCTGGTCATTACCGATGAGAATGACCAATCCGAGGATTCTGACTGACCCCGTTCGTTCCCGTCAAGTGGAAGCGGTGTCGACGTTCAACGCTCAAAGATGTATAACTCGCAGAGCTTGCCGATGGTGTGAAGTTACTCTTGCTTGCAGCGGTGTACATCGGTGAGGATTGCAAAGATGTCAGCCCAACTTGCCATGGAGAGAGCCACAGATATCGGACCAGGCTGAGCGATGGATCTGAATAAAGTTTGATAAATCGCGTGAGGGGCCAAGTAGGGCTTCATTGATGCCGACCCGACGATCCATTCGGATCCAGGATCTTAACCCGTCAGTACGCGTCCGCGTCAGTTGCTGGAGCGTTCCATCCCATTTTGGGCATGCTCGGCCGCTTGCGAGTCACGCCGCCTCCTCGGAGTCCGTATCTGCTTGGGCTAGGTGCCTGGACACGTCGGAATTGCTGACAAAGAGGCGGTTGATGTGTGCGAGAATGAAGCCGCCAGAAAAGCAGCAGTTGTCGCACGATGCGATTAAGTACCAGTTGTTGTACTTCGGAACACACCGTGTTCGGGTGGCGTCGGCCGAATCATTTGCATCGCCACACTGACAGCGCTTAATCAACTCTCGGTCTTGCCACTGGCACGGCGAGCCCTGCCCAGCTAAGTACTCGTAACTCCACTCAACAGTCGAAGAGGGGATCCTTCAAATATGTTCACTGTTGAGGGATCATATAGCGTTTAAATCGAGGGGACGACTCGAAGAATGGGTCAAGTCTCTTGCAGTCTCAGGCTTGACAGTCCAGGGAGATCGTGCGGTTGTATCCACTCGATGGATGGTGGGTCGGAGGGACAAGTGCGACTCGTACGGTGGGGCTTTTGAAGCCGCACACAATTTATGCAGGCAGGGCAAAGATTTACGGGAGGGTGTTTGGGAGTGCACGCGGTGCGTCTCTCTCTTCCCTCTCTATTCTGTCATGGCATGCCCGATCGCCCAGCATTCCCAGAGCAGCGCACCCGTGCTATCCTATATCTACCGCGTGAGCGCGTTGAAGGTGCGCGTAACTTCCGTGCAGCCTTTGCTTGGTTTTATCGAGATAGGCGTCGGTGTGTGGCGTAAAAAGTTTCGCCCGTCCCGTGCGGCCAATTCCGCGTTGCACTTCCTTTACTGCTTTTGCTTTTTCTGTCTTCTCTACGGCGTCCGCCATAGGAAGTTCAGGCGATATTGTATTTTGTTCTGAATCGCCGTCCTGCGGTTTTCCTCCCAGTGTCTTCTGCTGGGATACACTACAGTGCTGCTCATTCTGGTTTTCTTCCCCGCCTTTCTTCCCCCCTTTTTCCTCCCGAGTTCCCCCTCGATTCGTTATTGCGTGTATTGACACAGGCACGCGGCCCCTGCAATTTGGGACCGAGCCTTCCGTGGCTGCTGTACTTTTTAGTCCGTCCTCTGCCGGGTTCGAGATCTGTCGCCCATGAAAGCATCAAGGCCCATCTCGAAAACGTCAACCTGCTCGGACTTGTGAAGTCTGGGCCCTGTTTGCCGATCGGTCTTCGAATCATGTCCGGCGCTGAACCCTAGATATCGAGTCCCTATCCTATCAATTACGCGCGCCAATATTAAAGTTCACGCACTATTTGAAGGACCCTTGCGATTCGCTTTCGGGTATTCTTCTTCTCGTGCCCTTTTTTCTTCCCTTCGTTCTACACAGCGATCTGCGATCGCAGTTGTCTTTCGTTTTTCTCTTTCATTCACCCACGCAAGAAACCCAACCTACACCCCACGCCGCTCGACATGAAATTCTCCACAACTGTGATCCTCGCCGTGGCATTGGCGATGGGCGTCTTCGGGGCCCCAATTGCGCGCCGTGATGTATGTACAGCATGCTTGACTGTAAATTCACCATACTTACCAAGAGTGCTCAACCCAGTTGGACCTCGAGGATATTTCCGGCCGTCAGTTTGACTTCCCAGCGGACATCCCGATCGGGCATCTCCCTATTGTCCCCCCTCCCGGCTTGTTTCCTCCAACACCGACGGAGCCGCAAATTACAATATCGGTCTCAGAACCGGCGGAGCCACAGATCACAATATCGGCTTCAGAGCCGGCGGAGCCACAGATTACAATATCGGCCTCAGAGCCGGTGGAGCCACAGATTACGATCTCGGTCTCAGAACCTGCGGAGCCACAGATCACAATATCGGCCTCAGAGCCAGCGGAGCCACAGATCACAATCTCGGTCTCAGAACCTGCAGAGCCACAGATCACAATATCGGCCTCAGAGCCGGCGGAGCCACAAATCACAATCTCGGTCTCAGATTCAGCGCCGCCGCTGGCGACACCGTAACTTTACGATTCCCTCGCAGCGCCTACTGTGGCCGTTGGAGCAATGGGTACATACATGGTTGAAGGCGCTAGAGATAGACGGCAGGCGACTTGAGCCCTAGATGATCTAGATACCCGCTGTTGTGTGTTCGAGTTCACGTTGACGTTGGTTTAGAACTGCCGTGCGACCAGTTCCTTGCGAGGATTTGAACAACGTTCATGAAGGGATGGAATATATAAATATCGAAAGGCTGCGAGGGCTGCCGCTCGTTCCGTTGGCTGCTGGGTAGTCCATGGTACGGTTACAGCACGGGTTTCCACGCTCACGGCCGTGGCACGGGTTACTTTTTTCTGCCATCGAAAGGCCTACAGAGTTTCCAGAGCAGCTTCGCACCATTACTCATTATGTTTTCTCTCTCATGTGGCATCTTTAGAGCAGAGAGAGGTTTGCGGCGGCTCCGGCAATTGCCGATAGTGGTGGCGGAGTTTTCATCTTGAATTCATATTTCATCTCAACGTTCATACTGTCCTAGAAATTAAGTCACTTTGAAGTTCCCCCAGCTCATTTGTACCACTGAATATACCATTAGCAGCCAGCATTGAGTTTCAGCTCCATCTCGACCTCTCAGTTGGTTTTGAACGTTGATTCGAGTTCAAGCAGACTCGGAATGAGGTTCGGAGATATAATACCCAGCAAAAATCTCAACCACAGCTGTTTACCCGCCACGGAGGTGCCGTTGACGTGTCGGCAATTTTTGCTGCCTCCATGGCCGTATAGAGAGCACGGCCCGTGGATTGCCCGTGGATTTCACAGCCGCAGCCGTTACGGCACGGGCGGCAGCACTAGCTGTTTAACTTCGACTTCAACATGTCATGCGAGAGAAGACGGCGAACTGCCAGGAATTCCTCCTTGTAACGATACAATTTCAACCTCAATTTCTTTGTGTTAATCCTGGACTCTGACTCCACGGGACTTTGATTCCAGGATCGGTCGAAGAAAGTCCATACATATCGGCTGAGTCTTTCAGACTCTCTACAGGACCAGAAATTCTTTGAAGTTAAATAGGTCTTGCTGAGAATCAAAAAATGGTGCATCACAACATTGAATATATTGCCATTTGGTCTTCGGGGGCAGTGGGTCGGTATAGCACGACGACTAGTGATGGTGGAAACGGTCGCGGAAGCTTCTTCGTCGCACCCTCACTGGTCCCGGGGCATTCTTATGGGAGCTATGGCTGCTCTTTGAGATATTTAGCCATGCGGAGATTGATCATGGTATAGTATTTCGTTAATGGCCAGGGTTGCATGAGGGTAATCGGGTGTGGGCGTCTGCGGACACGACATGTACTTGGGGGTGATAAATTTACCACGGTCCTGTAATATGCCGCTCGGGAACTCCCCTTGCGCCTTTCGGCTAGTATGGCGTTGATTTTGGCCCACGGCAATTTCTTTCCAAAACGGGCACTAGGCGATTTGTTTATCCTTACTTTGACGTGGTTGCGGACAAAGCTCGGAGAATGCTGCCTTGTCGTGATGTTTCAGATTTGTTCTTCCCCAAGTTCCCTTCTTCCGACCAACTTTTGAGTGAAAGCACATGAATGGAACAAAATCCGGTGCTGCATCACAGCGTGCAACTTCCAGAGCGAGCGTTTGGGGAGCGTACTAAAAGCTCGCGAAGGCGACCCAGGCAAGGGAGTTTTCCGTTGTCTGGATATGCATAGTCTTTCTCGAAATACGCGTCGCCGTCTTATCATACTTTTGGTTTGTATTTCCTTTCTCTTTCCGTGTTTGCCTCCTCCATCTGCCCTGAGTCCACGCAGTCGCGAAGGTCCAATATTGTATTTATTTCCAATCCCAGTGGCAGATCGAGGACTTTGACAATGCGAGAGAACTTTGTTCTGATCATAGACAGAGAAGCCAGAAAGCAATCAGTCACCTCGAGCTTCTGTTCGTTGAACAGAAGCCAAGATCCATATCAATCCACTCATCGCCATGAATAGTTTTCCTCCTCCATCTGCCGTCCGCGCAATGGGAGGTCCACTGGGTAATATTGCATCTTTATCTTTAATCCCGGACGCAGATCGAGGTATTTCGTTGTCTTCGTCAGTGGGTTCTCGCTATGGATCGAGAAGCCCAGAAGGTGCCACCCACCTGAATCTTCTGGTCCTTCAGAAGCCAAGATCTGTGTCAATCAATCCGCTCTCGCCGTGGATGGTTTGGCTCCGCTTCCGGCGAAGAGAGCCAGTTGTAAAGCAGCTTGATTGCTTAATTGACACATGGGTGCCACCGTCTTATTGTTGAACAGCGATTGGCACTTCGGTGTTGACATATTTTCCATGCATGAGAAAGTATAGCCACAGTGGAGCGACGACATATAACACATGGAGAAGCAGGCAGGTGCGATATCGACCCTTGAAGTTCACAATGCCCCGCCGGTCCATCCGCACCGAAATTCACCTCGACACCATTATAGCTCGTTTGACTCCCACGGTCAGCCTTCTCGACGAGCTCAATGATGCTTTCGGGCCCCCATTCATTCAGTCCATTGCCTGCATGATCAAGTCTATGATTGATGCTGTGCAGGTAATGATCCCTTGTATTTCCAATCTCATCTCTCATTGAAGACAATAGAACGTAAAGCGGAACAGAAACACATGTGCTCAACTCATGGAAAATATCCATCAGGTCTTATATGCAATCATCCAACTTCACATACAGTCTGAAACGGCCGGGTCCCTCCCTCCTGCCATGCCAGATCACACCGGAAATTTCCTGAAGTCAGTAAATTCTCGATTATAGAGAGTGTTGACAAATTCTCTCGGGTAGAACTCTTCACAAGATATACAGATTCCTTGAAGCGCAACAAGATGGCAGCAAGCTCAAGCAGCTTTTTCGCAGCAATGAGACAAACAATTTACTCAAAGACTGTCAGGCTGGGCTGGAACAAGCACTTGAGGTGTTTAGAGTATGTGTTCTATTTCTAGTTTCTTCCGGGAAATTCAGCAGAAACACGCAGATCAACATTGGGGCTGCAATGTCCAATGATATTGTCGGGATGATAGAGGGAGCGAAGATGATGCATGAGGAGTTGCTTGAATTGATTCCAACACTGTCGGATGCCAGTACAATCTCAGATCGGTCTTCGGTATGTACACTTCAAGCTTTGCAACAGCGCTATAATTAAGGTTCAGGTTTATCTGCATGCCAGTGAACTGAAAAACAGGTAAATGATTTGTTTTATCTTAGTTACTCAATCTCTCCTCACACTTTTTTTGTCAGTTCAAATTCGTTTTCATTGTTGCCGGCCAAGCCTAAGATTTTCCATGGTCGTGAATCAGAATTGGACAAGATCATCAAACTCCTCAGTCAACAGCCAGCCAGAATAGCAATCCTCGGAGGGGGTGGGATGGGCAAAACAAGCTTTGCGAGAGCAGTTCTTCATCATCCATCTACTTCTGCCAAGTTTGAGCACAGATTTTTTGTCAGTGCGGAATCTGCCACCACCTGTGTCGAACTTGCTGCACTCATTGGACTGCACATTGGATTGAATCCAGGCAAAGATCTCACAAGGCCTGTTGTCCGGTATTTCTCAAGCAAACCATCATGTCTCTTGGTTTTGGACAATTTGGAAACTGTGTGGGAACCAATCAAGTCACGAGCAAGGATTGAGGAATTCCTTTCTTTGCTCACAGAGGCAAAAAATCTTGCATTGATTGTATGTCTGATGCAGATTTTTTTTTCAACTGTGTTACTGATATTTATCAGATCACATTGCGAGGAGCTGAAAGGCCTGCTAATGTTTGCTGGACACACCCCTTTTTGTTGCCTCTCCAACCTCTGTCCAAGGAGGCTGCAATGAGAACCTTCATGGATATCACAGATAATTCTGCTGTTACCAAGGAAATGAACCAGCTGCTGCACCTCACGGATAATATGCCCCTGGCAGTGAATATCATGGCCCACCTGGTTGACTATGAAGGGTGTTATACTGTCTTGAACCGATGGGAAAGTGAGAAAACTTCACTGCTTTCTGCAGGCCATGACAAAAAGTCGAATTTAGATGCATCAATCACACTCTCGCTTTCAAGCCCGCGGATGACAGTCGGTGGCAAGAAGCTATTAAGTCTGCTTTCAGTTCTGCCAGATGGGCTGTCTGATGTTGAATTGGTCCAAAGCAATCTGCCAATTAAAGATATTCTTGGATGCAAAGCCACATTGCTTGCTACAGCCCTAGCATATCAGGACGAAAAGAAAAGGCTTCGATCTCTGGTGCCTATTCGAGAACATGTCCAGCAGTTCTTACCTCCTTCACAATCCCTGCTGCATTCACTGCGCAAGCATTTCTATGCACTTTTGGAGTTGTACCAGAAATATAAAACGGAGCAGCTTCAGCCTTTGGTCCATCAAATCACTGCAAATCTCGGAAATTTGCAAGAAGTCTTGGGACGAGGACTAGTTGACAGTGATTCCAATCTTGCCCAGACAATATACTGCACAATATCCCTGAATAATTTCTATGCAGCCACAAGCCGTGGGAATGTTACACTCATGGATTATATTCAACCCATCTTGCCTCAGCCTTGTGATCACCGACTTGAGGCAACCTTTCTTATAGAAATTTTGTGGTCATACAGACATCATCCTTGTTTTCTTCCAGAGCAGTTGATGGACCAGGCAAAAAATCATTTTCAATATATCAATGATCCTATTCTTGAGTGTGAGTATCCTGCATTCTCTGTATTTCACATTATTTATCTCATGTGCCTCATTCATACTAGCCAAATTCTATCAAGCAGCAGGAGCCCATTTTTTCTACTATGAAGTGGATTTAGCTCGAGCCCTGCAATTTTATGAAAAAGCACTTGAATTGTCCAAGCTTGGTGGGTATGGTGGTATGCAGGCTCGAGTTCTGAAAGGGATGGCTTTGCTCAAAGTCAGAAGCGGTAATTATTGTGCTGCACAGGTATATAACACTGAGGCCATAAGACTTGCCAAAATCTCAGGAAATTTGGTCGTTGAAGCAGACGCGCATTCAAATGGAGCTATGTGCTCCAGATTTCTTGGGAACTATCCACAGAGTGTAGCACAAAACCACAGAGCCAAAGAGCTGATTGCGATTTGTGGTTTATCTGGGGGAGTTATTGATCAGAACATCACAGTGGACCAGGCAGAGATACATCTTCTGAAATCAGAATATTCTCAAGCGAGAAGCATTCATAGCCAAATGGCCGAAGCCAATGCTATGAATGAAAATCTATGCCATTATGCATTATCATTGCTTAATATTGCCCAGATTGACATTACAATTGGCAAGACCGCAGAAGAGGTTTACCAAAATCTGGACACAGCTAGACAGATTTTTAACAGTCTTGATTGTCAGAAGACATTTATTGTTCTTTGTGATATAATTCAAGCAGATATGCAGCTCAGAGAGCGAAAGTTTGACCTGGCGAAGGCCAAATTCCAGGAATGCATGCACTCAGCATGGGGAATCGACAATGAGATAGAGTCTTTCTGCTTGGAAAGACTCGCCAATGTCAGGGCCTGGCAGACTCCAGAGGAATCCACCTGGCCTGTAATCTATCTGGGCTATGCTCTCAAATTCAGAGAGAATTTGGCACTCTACAATGCACTCTTGTTCATAGGAGATCTGTTTATTGCTCATTACAATGAAAGGACTGCAATGAGCCTCTATACTGTGGCCTTGGATGGATTCACCCACATGGATGTGCATCGCAACCGAGCACAGTGCATGCTACGTCTGGGTGATCTGGCAAACAAACAAGGAAATATCTCCCTGGCCATCTTCCATTGGACTGGAGCCAGACCGCTTTTCAAGCGATCATCTCAGGCTGCAGATGTGGCCCAGGTTGACTCCAGACTTACTACTGTTGAAAATGCCCATCAGGATGGCCTGGTAAAACTCGAAACTCTCGATGCATCTGTTCAGTTGGTGAAGGAAGGAAACCTCTGAGATTGACAGTAAATATTATGTTGATGAGGATGCTGGCCCCCCTTTGGTTTGATCCTATCCCGACTCTTGTCCTGTGACAGTTTCCTCTTTTTTTCTCCCCGTCATCTGTGTTCAATTTGTTTATTTATTTGCATCTCTATCTCCACCCATGTATCCCCTTACTGCTTAATTGGCCTCCATTTCTCTAGTCTTGTATCTATCTATTCATCACCCTGTACATTTTTCTGTTGAATTTATTTATTTATTTATCTTCACCCGAATTCCTTGGATCTGAGTGAAGTTCTCCGAGGTTTTTGTCTCCCTTGAGCTGGCAAGCTAGTGATTAAATTTGCATTCTAAACCATTGTGGCGGCCTTTAATATGATATCTTCACATTAGATAGTGCTAGTACAATATGCCCTAAGATTCTGCTTCCAAATTCCGACTCCAAAACCGACCATAGTTTCGGCTTTGCGCCCTTATTTGTCTACTCCTCAGAAACGTCTATCTATAGGGGGGGTAATAGCGTAGCCGGATATGTATCCTTCGGTTATGGGGCGCGAAAATCAACATTGAATTCCCCCAACTTTTGTATGTTCGGTTCAATCGTGCCCTTACCCTCGTGGGCGAAAATCCCCGTGAGTGGAGTGATGAAAAAACAGAAGATTTTAGCTACCGATTCCCTTGGTAGGACTTGAACACACAGGAAGCTTATCGTGGCAGTCGGTGCCTGCCATGCTCTATGAAGGCCTTTTTCAAGTCTGTTCTCAACCACGAGGTATGAGGCAAGATAATATGCAGATATATTCCTCGGTAGTGCACAGACGAAGCGTGAAAGGTATTCATCTTGTTTTAATGCCCGTTTTGGACCCTGAGCAATTCATGAGCATAAATTTGTGCATTCAAAATCGAATCGCCTCGCCAACGCTGTTCCAAATTGAATATACACCCTCGGTGAAAAAACAACAAAGGGAAAAAAAGAATCTAGCCATTCGCTGCTACGTCATGTGGGAATCTCAAAAGTAATTATATTGCCTGGCCTGCTTATGATATGTACTCTCAGTGACCCATCTCTTGAATGCCACTTTCCTTTACTTACTAGATACCATGTACCTTTGCAGCTACCAGAATTATCTCCATAGTGTCACTCAGCGTCCAAGATGCAACAATCCTGTATGGCCTCGCCGCTGCAACAAATGTAGTGCTCACCGCTCTCACTGGTAATTTATTGTGTTTCGAGTTTTCGGAGCCTAAGAATTCACGTAGCCGGTCGGATACTGTGGATTCGGCGCGATGTGTCGCATATTCCGGTCGATAAAACAGTTCGCCTTCGTTACAACATGGCCATCAGACTGATTTGCGTATGTTCAGAGAAGAATAAAATATATCTACTAGCCACGCGGCAAAGATTAGAGTCTGGTGTAATATATTCCATCGGAAAAATCACACCTAAAATAGGCACCTTTCAGACCCGTTGAAAGGGCACTTGAAAGACAAACTTTTAGTCCACTTTTCCATGTGGTTTGCAGCCAGGATGAAATCACTTCCCAGTTCACTACAACATGACTACGCCGATACCCATCCCAGCCTTCACGCCTCCTTCATCCTCCATGCCAGCAAGTTTGGCTGTTCTCCAGTTAAACAAATAGTAATTCAGGTGTCCGTCCCCGGGCCCAAACTACAAGGGTATGAGGGGTGAATAAATTCCGGGAGTGCTACATGTACCTTCAAGTCTTTCAAAATGGGCACATTGTCCATCAACGTTATCGCATTGAAAACATCCATCTTCGCTTGGCTAGCCACAATTAATGCATCGTTGATCAGGGTTTGCAAGCGGCTTTTGAGCCGCCCGTCCGCTCCAGCGCCGTCTTCAAAAGCGACATCGGTGGCATAGTAGTACAAATAGCCCGTCTCAATCATCTCGTGAGAGACGCTCTGGAGGACGGTTGCGGGAAGGTAGTAAAATGAAAAGAAGTCGCTGATTTTGTGGGTCTTGGAATTCTAGTTGGATTGTGTTGAGTTTGTAATGTAAGGGCTGTCAGACCCTACGAGTCTTACCTCAACGACATACGTCCATGTGACTTGATCTGTTTGCCGCCCTACCCCGCTGCCATCAGTTCCCTGCGCACTCAAGAAATGATGTCGGACATCTGCGAGCGTCATTATGGGTGCCGTATCAAACCGTTCCATGTATCGCGTGAAGAGATCTGCCACAGAACCCGTGTCCCTTTCCTCCATAGGCCGTATACTGAGCGTTGGCGTGTCAGGCAGTTTGTGCAAGCGCATCATCTTCGCCGCCGTACTGTTCCACGGCACCGAGGCAAATCCAACTTCGAGCAGCTTGGGGACGTTGAGAGGGCGGTGATAATAACTGCACATATTGTCGCAGAAAGAGGGATGCGTCGAAGGGAAAAAGCTCACCGGCACACCGAGATTGGGGTCGGGATGACCGCTCCAGCTGTATAGATCGCCTGGAAGATGCCCCGCAGATTAATTTGCCGGGTCACCTCCTTGATGAGAACGGGTGCGAGACGTTTCGAGCGTAACTTCTTATGAACGCAGATGTAGTTTACTTCGCTGGCTGCAAATTCCCTAAACACGAGATCCATTCGGTATGCAGAAGAATCATTTGGCAAAGGCAAGCTCACTTTCTCCGCACTCTCAAAGTTATTGGCACCCCAGAGATGAAGGCCACAAGTTTCTTGTTTGCACGGACCCGCACACCGACATGCCATTCTTTGAAATATCCTGGTGGAGTCAAAGCCCTGGCCAACAGAGATTTGGCAAGATTTAGTGTGCAGATCAGGATTAAGATAATCGCCCACCATCGTAGAAATTCTGCACTATACTTGAATCGGATAGATGCATCGACATTCTCCACATAATGTAAAGACAAAAGGTCGTGGACCTCTTTATTCTGAGACAGATGAGCATCGCTGATTTAGTCCACGTAAAACTAACACTAGCTCACCTGCGTCGCGTCCGTGATATCTACTGTGGTCCACTCGAAATCTTTCGGGAGCGGATACGCGTCCTGGCGAACATCCTCCCGCGGCGTCGACGGCTCAATACATCCATCTTCGAGCGGGGGCCGGTCTCCTGAACAGTATCCTGTGAGGGGAGTGCCACATAGTATCACACTGTCATACCGATCTGCGGGACAGGTTGTGTTGCCCAGAACTATGGATTGCGTAAAGAAGACTCGGCGGAGACTGTGAAAAACAAGGACCTTGTGCGTAGGGCCACTTTCCGGCGCAACATCTGTGATTTTCTTTTCGAGGGACTGGCTTACAGTGTCCTCTCCATCCGCCAATTTGGATGGCGGGCGACTCATTGCAGTGGTCAAACTTCGAGATCGTGACTGGGTGAGTCAAGGGTCAGCGTCTGCAAGGCGCCTGCTTTGACGTTGGGCGGTGATGCGTGACGTCGCAATCAGACATCAACAAACAGCCCATTGCCCGTTTTGGAAGGAAAGGAAGAAGGGTTTTCCATAGTCAGCTCACTGTTCAAGACATTCAATTTGAGGCTCGGCGGGACTCGCACATTCATCTGTGATTTCTACCGAATACAGACATTTTTTCCAATGCAAAGACCGGCGAAGAAGATTGTTGATTTCTATGGATATGCTTTTGATGGAACCACGCACTTTTTCCCACCAAACGAGGCCATATGAACTAAAGCTGATCTACAACCCTATACGAAGACATTTTAATTGTGTGTTCTGATCCCGAATGTTGGACCTGAAACCGGACAAGCAGATAGCTCGCACATCTATGTTTAGAGCATCTCTTCCTGCGAAATTCGCATTGCTATTTCGGACCACCTACTTGGCCACCCTACCTAGTTGGCCATTTAAGAGCTAGCTGGCCAGGGCTTGACAATTATGACTGAGCATAATGTACTAACAGAGTACTGTAGTATTTCCTTCAATTCGTAAGGCCTTTTTTAGCCTTTTCGGTGTGACGAACTGAACCTTTCGTAGCCGAGCCCGTTTAGGCAATTTGATCCGCCGGCAACGCTCGGCTAAGGTCGGCCAGCTCGGCTAAGGCCAAAATTGGCTCTGTGACGCAGTGACTTGCGAAAAGTTTCGTAGATTTTTGGCCGTGTGACCCGTGACTATATGAATTGAATGAAATACTACAGTATGACCTCCAACGCATGTTCAGATCAAATTTCAGCCGAAAGTGATGGGTTGATCGAAAGCTACGGCATCGGGGATCAGGGTCCGAAGGGTGGGGACATCAATTTCTTGGCATCGGGCCGCTCGCCTCACTTGCCATCGCCATTTCTCCACTATTTCTTCGTCAATCCACCACTTTTGGGGCTCGTTCTGATCCCCAGAGGCTGGGCCTCTGCCTTTAATGCTACTGAATGGAAATGTGCTCCACGACCCTTCGTACCGCGCTCGGGAAAGCGCGACCGCTTTCATGGGTCAGTCATGCTGGCCACCATCGCGGTACACGATATTGCCCAGCTATCAGTCTGGAACTTTACATATAACTTTTTACTCTCCAATTGTTTAGTCTGAGAGGTATTTCGAGATTTTATCCATCCACCTCTGATCGCTGGGCGTGCCAATATCTCAAATGACCGAATTTCGGTCTCCCTAATAGTCGGATTTTTTGGAGGAGCTGTCAGCATCTTGGAATGGAGTTGGTTATTCGGGCATGTCTCAATGCTTCCCACCAAGTAACATAGATCTTAATTTCGCCCATCTCGGCTTTTTTTGAGTTGCACCACACTTGTTCATCTCATGACCCCAATTTTCAGGGTTTCCCCTTGGTCGGAAGCAGGTGTTCTGACCATTTCTATACCCCATATCTCCACCAGAACTATTTGAAATAGTGAATATAGTCTCTATCTATGATTACAGGTACAGGTGACCGCCATTTGAGAGCTCAACACATTATTTAGCAGGGTGGCCAACTAGCCTGTTGTTTGGCCATGTTGGACTGTCGGTCAAAATAAATTCACTACGGACTCAAATCCTCGAATATTTGGGTGCCGGTGGACTCAAACTCTTCACAAGATGCATACGTTCATTCCGACATAATTTGGGTGGGACTGGCCGAAGGAGAAGACGAAGGCTGGGGCATAAATGCTTAAGTGGCCAACTTCCTGGTCAAATATAGTATCCATGAGCAAAGGAAGGAAGTAGAAATAAAAATAATGAGCACGGGTGACATTGCCAAGGTCCACGCCCAAGTCGAAGGGACGATCCGTACTCCGCAGCTGATGGGATGCAAGATAATCGGGCGTAGATGCGGACCACTCTGCATTGGATCTATAAGTATAGGATTTAGTGAACCCCAGCATGTGTAGGTAACAGCACTGTATATTTGTACCGATGCGAGGACGAAGCACGGGAAGATTCATCACTTTCCGGGCTGTGTTGGAAATCATTTGGGAGACGTTGGCTTCAAGCGTATATTCACGCCTGACACAGGTGATCAGCCTGCGTAAATTCCGAATGGGAAAAAGAGTGACTGGTGCATGTGTTGGGTGGGACTTGGACCACACAGTATCTTCGTTGATACCGAACGAAAACGATCTACCCCGATCTACGAACCCTTTGATGTGGATATTTCAAACCAGTACATCGCATATAAAACAAGATAGGCGGATAAGTATAATATTATGTTCTGGCCAACGGGCGAAAAAGGTTTACATGGAATGTTTTTATTCGGAACTTGAGGACGTTCGACTTCAAGTCTACGTAATCGATATTCAGTGTCACTTCCCAAAGCATTCACGACGTTCGGAGAACGGATCAAAAGGACAGGGCACGGTCTCGCATGCCTTCGGTAGGAGTCGAACCCACAAACTCTTCTAAATCAAGAGAGGTAAAGAGTATATTACACGCTGAAGATGATGTGCCGAGATCTACAAAGGCCTTGTTGGGCTGGTTCAGACGAACCTGAACCACAATTTTATAAGGTACATTAGGAGCTTACCCAGATCCATTCTTGACATGCTGACGCAACGATATTCATCTGGTCATAATTTATGATTATTCGAGGCAAAGGTTCAATCGTGTCTTGAAACTTACATCTGCCATGCCCACACAGTGCATAAATTCCTTGAATACCGGCAGTAAAAAAAAAAAAACCAAACACCCGTCATACCTTCGGCGGGATTCGAACCCACAAACTCTTCGCAAAGCTACCTCGAAGCACATATGAGTTGAAGACGATCCACCAAGATCTACGTGAGGTTCGTTCTGGACTACGGTATATTGGGTACGGAGGAGCATATCTGGGCGAGATACTTATGAGTATGTCTATTCCTGCGGTTTGCCAGAGGAGGCGCGAAAAGTGGCGGTTTACATTATTTATGCGTCTCTTGATCTTGAATGTTCGATCCTTCTCTTGAAATGTACTAGCATGAATTCCTTGAGCCTGGGTCAAAAACAAGCCAGACCTCGTACCCGCGCATGCCTTCCGTAGGACTCGAACCCACAGAATCTTCAGGAGCATCAATTTGACTGGATGGAGAGAAGAAAATCTGCCGTCTGCCGCGATCTACACAGGCTTGCTGAATATTGTCGTGGATCGTGCTCTGTATGATTTCGAAGGCCTTGTTGAAGAGTTGAGCGGGGACCAGATTGAATACAGAAATCGAAGCGAGAGGGAAGTGAGCTTAGAGACGGAAAAGGTGCATCTGATGGAGGTTGCAACAAAAGCTGCTACAAGAGGTTGTGAGATTGGACAGATGGCGCGGATTTCCACAGTCTCGGCGGTGAAGGCTTCGGGGACCTGTTGCATTCGCGAGTTCACTTTGAGGATTTCGTCAGTGAATGGACCGATCAGATCCAGGGGTGGGGCGAAGAAAAGCAAGGAAGGAGAGTGAACAGCCTGAAGCGCTCGATGCTTGAAGGTCAACTAGGGGCCAGCCACTGGAACGGCTGAATTAATAGTACCGAGCAAATCGCGCAGCCTAGGACGCACCAATTTTAGGTTCCCTCCTTTCGATGTTCGAAACCGAACCCGAGGAAAACACGAATCGAGGAGAAGCCGGGAGGAGATCGAAGATACGCGCTGATTGCGGTCGGGCTTAGAAATTGAATCCGCTAAATGGCCGCACACGAGTTGAATATCGACATTTGAGCACGAGATGATGGGAGAAAGAGAGAAGAGGCCGGGAAATGCCGTACGGCCGGAGAATACCGGAACAGCTTGATACGCTTGCTGTCGATGCTTGCCCACTTCTTCTACCTCCCCTTATTGAACCGCGAAAGCAAAGGAAAGCAACGCATGCAGGAAATGGTACCACGGTCGACTCTCGTCAACTTGAACTTCCCAGTGGCAGCGACTTCAAAATGGCGCACCCCCAAGCGGAGCAGCCGCCAGCGCACAGACAGACTCTCTACCGGGCGGTGGATACAAGACCCGCGAAGTGCAAACGGAAACATAACGCCGTGTCGGGACCGTGCGCTTCTCGCCCGCCCGATGAGTGAAATCTTGCCGCTTGGGCATGGACGGTTGCTTTGGGTGGGGTATTATCTCTTTCATGTCCTTTTTTTACTAACGCGTCCACACCCAAACTCACGCTGGAATACCAGAAGATGCCTGCGAACCACCTCTCTGAGCGCACCTGAGGCTCCCGGTCACTTTCTTGGAATCGTCGACTATGGATAGGTGCCGCTTCTCTCGCCCATTCACATCCCGAACCGTTCCGCCGACCTCACTCTCGCGAGTGCCCGTCGTCGTGATCATCATTCAATTTACAGTCATCTCAATTTCGTCCTCACCGCCACTCAGCAGCACGATCTGAAGCGGTGGAATGCTCTGCCGCGAAGGCGTGCGGCTCGACGCACACCCCGACTCGGGCCCGTCACTGTCGTGATCTTGGAGAGCAGCGGGAATGCGGGGAGGCCATTTACGCGCAGCCTAAGGAGAGGAGCGACTTGCGCGAGTACGCACCGCACTACGGCCTGGCTATGATCATAGGGGGGATCGAGGAGAGACGCGGTGAGAGGCCTTCTGTATCAAAGCGAGGAGGCGCGTGGACTCACATGTGCCGGCGTCGATATCCATCCTCACCACGAACACGGAGGAGGAGCTGGCGAGGACGGGATTGAACGTGCACGCACCTCCGCCTCGCCCTGCGAGGGCTCCCCCTCCCCGCCTGTCTCCGCGTCAATTTATGTCGCCTACACGCCTCCGTCGTGACTCCCTCGCCGCCAGCTGGGACGACTAGATATAGCGCTTCGGTACTCAAGGTACTCACCAACTCACCAACGTCAATCACAAGCCCCAGTAGTCACAACAAGCGCACGGCGAAGAGAACCGGTCGGATCCGGGCGGGCTGGCGCGGCGGGTCGGTGTGCAGAGGCACACCGGTCACGCGAGAGCTCCCTCCAATTTTTGAGGCCAGCGAGGAAGCGCACGGCATGCGCAAGGACGGAGGCGACGGCGGTCGCAGTTGTCTGAAGGCGACGGCATAAGCTTTCCGGCGTCACGATATTACATTGGGGAATGGGTGCGGCGGTACGTGAGCTAACTTCTCCATTCGCCGTCCACCACAGCTTAAGTATTATAGTCTGGGTCTCTGTCTCTGGCCCTGCGCTTCGTTTTCCGACTCCCCCCCCTCCGACTCCGCTCTCCACCCTCAGCCGTCCACTAGGTCTTCTTCTCCGCTCTGCCCGCTCCGGGTGACTTTCTCGTCCGTGTACTCAGGCCCCCATCACAGTCGCGGTTCAAGAACGTGCCTCGCCCTTCATAAAAATCCATGCGCCCCGCCGCGGACTAAAAACCTTGTTTTATTGACCGCCCACTGCTACTCTCTTTCGATCGGGCCGCCATGCCCGCGACGTCTGTGAACTCGGAATATGCTGCTTCATTTCCGTGATGTGCGTACGTCCTCTGCTCGCCGTTTCAGTTGTTTTGCTCGCCGCCATACTTAGCCAGACTCCAATGTCCTTTTTTGGAAACTCGACCGACAAGGATATCGCTTGATTGGGTATGTCTAACCTTCCGCATCGTGAGCCACGTACCGACGCAGGGGCCGTTCCGGCATCCAATCCGCCTGGGCACGCAGGACGATCTTGATCTTCCGTCTGATCAGGCTCGCAGTATGTGCATTTATTGATTTCGCATTCCATGGCCTGCGCTAACTTGATGCATGGCTTTGTATCATTGGCTGCCCTTCATTTCTTGCACGGTTTTGTTTCCCTGCCTGCCTTTCGATGACGCTTCTTGCTGCTCTCGGTTTTCTGCCCGATACTCATGATCTCAAACCAGCGCATAGTGCGGCCCCTCGGCCAATGCTTTCTGCAAAGTCCGCCAACTTCTACCTTCCCTCGCATATGGATGCATGCACATTCACACGCTAAAATATCCCTTTCTCTTCACATACGCTGTACGGTCTCCCCGGCTTCAAGTTCTCTGATGATCAGACGGTCTGAGGGAACAACAGGCTTCTATTAGGGTTGTCCAATGCACCGTTGGAACTGTTGGAAATCTCATTGATGCCATGCCGCGACAGCCTGGCCATGCCCGACTACTAAGTATACTTATTTCTTAAGATTTACAAGCAGTTGCTCGGCCGCTTCGCGGCCTCCAGGATTGTAAATAGCGAGGAAAGTGGATAATTAAGTGCGAGGGAAGGCCAGGCAAGAAGCTGCCGGATTGATAGATTAAAAGCGGAGTTTATAAGGGCTTCGGGACGATAATTTTGCAAAGAGGGTAACAGACCGGAGAAACGTCTGCAAAGTGTTGTACGAGGAATACCATTCAATCATTGCACAGCATATATCGTCCATCATCTTGTTCATTGTTCAGCTCAACGGAACATCGGCCATCAGCGCAGGCCGGGGTGTTATACATATCTTAAGTACCTTAACAGTAGCACTAACCTGAACCACTGACCCAAACTACTACCCGTAAACTGCTAAACTCCAACCTTAACCAACTAATCCGAACCTAACCGCCCGAGCCTGCCACAGCGTTGATGTGCGCCGACAAGCTTTATCTTGGGAAAGTGGTGAGAAAGCGACGAACCTTTGCCGAAAATCATTGAACTCACGACCTTTGACAGAGGATGCCATCAACGTGACGAATTTTCCCGCAATTAACCCAGAAGGAGACGCCTGACAGACGTGGGCAATCCCAAGAGCCCACGACTAACCCCCAGAAAAATGGCGGCTAGCCGATATGTTCGAACAACTTGGTTTGGTTCCAACTTTCAAGGTTGTTCAGACTACGAGAGCATGGAAAAAAAACCACCGGCCCAACCGTGTCCAGTTGAACTGTGGAAGACTGCGCAGATAGAACGCGTGATATTACAGACATCGTGGCGCCGAATGAGAGTAATAGCGGGAAAGTTCGCCGGGTGTACGTGGAGCGTAAAAGACCCGAGACAGATAAACAGACGGACAGCCTACAGGTCAATTTATAAAGAGGGAGCGCATAGTATTGGAAGGAATACTGACTTACTTACAGTGGGGTGAATGTGAAACTTACGTGCTGCATCCAAGTCTTCTTTGCTCTGTCTCCAACACGGGCACACCAACTTGGGTTACCCCAGAGCGCTAATTATGAGCTACCCTGGAGAACGGTACTCGCCCTGTATGAAATTGGACCGGACGAGGGAAGACGCTCAGAGTAGTCATTCATTGCGCACATATTCTTCTTGACATGGGCAGGGCGAATCTGTGCGGAACCTAAGCCCTCTGTCTCATGATGCATTCCGGATTCGGAGTCTCAGGTGCTTACTGAACTCAAAATAATATACTGCTGATATTTTTGGACAGCTCTCGAAGTCTGGGCGGGAGAGGGTAAAACAGTTCTTTGTCCTGACTCGGCGCCTGCTTTATTGTTCCCCTCTCGCTATTTGTGGTGTTACAGCTTCCCCGCGCCTCGCTCCGATCGTCCCTTGTACCCATTTTCACATGCAGATTCAACGTGAAGAATATATCCCCCATTCCACGCGATACGATGCCTTGTTTTCTGACAGGTGAGATTGCTCTTTGTTTTGAATCCCCACTTAGGTTCGAGCCACACTCAATCTTCCCTAGTATACAGATGTAGCCTTGAAAAAAAAAGGCCATGCCTCGCTTGTTCAGCAGTCTCTGACTTGATGTTATTTGGATTGTTTTTGCAGCATCATTCTCTTCCCAGCGCTCACCGATCGCCATATTCTTGCACTCTATTTCCGCATGCTAATTTCGGCGCCTCAATTTGCAGAACAATAAGCAACAGCTTGCCTCTTCCCGTATTCACAGAAGATTGGAATAATAATCTTATTTTTGGACGGCGCCAACATTCCTGCCCCACACCCTCGAAATCTGATCATGAGTGGGAGAATTCGGTCGTTGTTCTGGATTCCCGCTTGCTTCTGCGGATTCCATTTCTGATGCTTGATGTCCCAATTTGCGGATGATCTTCACAGCCTTGATCTCCAGACGTTCTCGAGACGTGTCATTTCCATAAAATAGTGAAATGATATCGCACTAGAAAGCTTTGACTTCGTCGGAACAGTCCTTGCCCTTGAAAACTGAGATCTGAGACTGTGAGCTGCGGTTCGCCAGTGTTGACTGCACCCCTTTGAAGCCAACATTGTGTTGAGTCGGAGCAGAACGGAAGCAGATCAAGCCGCAGCGTTGAAGTTGTGCACAGCGCTGATAGTTCGGCGTCAAGCTCTGAAATGAAATCTGAGCGGGAGAAGCTCTTAGGTATGGATTTCATTACAGAGGCTTCTCGGCTGATTTCTCATGTATCTGTCGATGGTCCTCACGGCTTCGTCCTCTTCCCTGCACACGTCGTCATGGTCTTGTAGCCATTTTTCGCGGGCTTTAGGCGCGGAACTATTTCAAAACAATAACGAATGGGAAGGCTGTGGGACTCTTTGTTTCCTACATTGGTTACTCAGGCGCTCGTGAGGGTTTAAAACGCGAGGGTGTTTTGCGCCGTCTTACAGATTCCTGTAGCACCATGAACACCTCCTTTAAGACCCTTCGAGATTACTCCAAAGCTCGTTTGGACATTTTGAAACAGCTCCGCGATGCCGGGTCCGTCTGAGCCCCCCTCTATTGCCGAAATATTGCTGATATGCAGACCAGAATTGAGCAAGAAATAGACCTTCCACAGATAGTCGCTGTGGGGAACCAGAGTGTCGGCAAGAGTTCTTTAATGGAGGCCATAAGCACGGTAAGTGAGTGCTTGCTGTTGTCGTTCAGACTGGTGACGGTAGAGCAGCTAAAACTACCCCGCGGAGGTGGAACCGTCACGAAGCACGTACCCAATAGACAGCGATCTGAGCCCTGTTTGACCCCCTCCACAGATGTCCAATGGAATTTCGCCTCAAGCACTCCGCGGATTCCCCTTCTCTCTCGGTCGACATAACTTTGCGCTTTGGAAACGAACACGTCCAGTTTCGCAGCAATTTGTCCGACTTGAACGAGATCTGCCGTGCAATTGGCGATGCCCAAGACCATATCCTCAATCCTAGCCTGCTCGGCAGAGGAACCGCTGCGACCCTGGGAGAGAACGTTCGAACATTCTCCGAAGATTGTGTCTGTGTCTTTGCCAAGGGCCCCAATATGCACGATCTGTACTTCTATGATATCCCTGGTAAGTATTGCTTTTTCTACGATCGTCAACCCTCTCATCGTCTTTCAAGGTGTCATCCATGAAGTCCGCGATGGACAAGACCCGGCCCAAATCGATCTAATCAACAATCTTGTTAAGAAATATGTTGCCAAACCCCATTGCATCGTCCTTCTTGTCGTGAGCTGCGGATGTACGTCTGTTGAAGGAACGGCGAATTCCCACTGATTCTGTCCTTTTTTTTTCTTCTGCAGACGACATAGAGATTGGCGGAGTATCGCGACTAATATTCACTGATTCAAATCCCGAATTAAAGGAGCGAACAGTGGGTAGGTGAATTGGCCTGGTTTCCTCCATTGGCTCGCTGACCTCCACTGCAGGTGTTTTGACGAAGGCGGACAAAGTTGATGAACCGGCGTATTACGCGACTTGGGTCGCCACTTTCAATAACAAGGCACGTAACCTCGATAACGGATGGTTCGCTGTCAAGCTCCCCGCTGGAGGTGATACAGAGTGGGAAGTGGCTCGGAAGCAAGAACGCGATTTCTTTGAAAACAAAGAACCATGGAAGTCCATCCGCGGGGAGGACAGGAGGCGCCTCGGCTCTGAACAGCTTACCCAGTACATAAGCAAGCAATTGTCCAAGCTCGTGGCTGACCGGTCCGTCTATTTCCAATGCAATCTACTACGTGTAATCTCACTTCCGCGTTAGACTTCCTGCGATTTCCCAGAAGATGACAGAGTTGATCGATGAATGGGAAACGAAACTTGAGCGCTTACCATATCATACCGAACAAGATGCCTCTGTTGCCATTCGCACCGTCATCGTTGATTTCGACAAAGACTTCTCCGCTCACATCGAAGGAATTCCTCCTGACCCTTTCACTACGAATGTCAGCCTGGTTTACCAAGTCAAGGGCCTGTACGACAGTATAAGACAAGAAGTCTCTCGCCACACACCAAGATTTTGCCCCATGAATATTCCGGATGACGGAGCTTTCCCCGGAAGTTCATCAGCGTGGGGTCAACTCTGTGCTGAAGGCGACATCGTGTACCTCAACGAAATAGTAGAGGACCTTAAGCAGTGAGTGTTTTGTGCACGATTTAAATTAGAATAGCGCAAGACTGATTCATGATTTGGCAGGGCCGTCACCCGCGAGCTGCCCGGAGAGTTGCCATACGGCATCACTCTCCGCATTATCACCTATCACGTCAAAAGCTGGATGAACATCGCCATCGAGAAATTCCGCAGTGTGAAAGCCTTGGCGGTCAATCATTTCAACGCATTGGTCCAAATGCATTTTGCGGAGTATAAGCGGGGAGGCCTCTTATCCAGTGTCAAGTAAGTCGCCCAGACATGCTGTCGGACACCCTCTCATTCACACGCAAAGAGAAATTTTGAACGAAAATATCGACTATTGCGCGAAAGCGACTACCGCCCAGCTTAAAGCACTGGCTGAAATGGAGCTCGTGCCGTCAACTGTTTTAAAGGCAGAATACGTTGTTTTGCAGTCTTCCATTCACGAACAGTATGTGTCCGAATGGATATCGGATCCAGCTCATGAAACATCCCTGTGGTCCGCTTTGGCGGAAATATTCGGGGGCTTCCTGGCTAACAGCAGTGCCACTGTTCTTGCAGAGCTCGGTGGGGGCGATATCTCTGCCACGACCCTGGAGACCCTTGTTCGGCAGTTCGCCACATCCGGCGAGCACAAGAACGTGGCCAACCTGAACGGCCCGGTTGCAGACAAGGACCACCGTAATGCGCTTACGGTCATGTCCAGGGCTCAAGCCTATCTTGAATGTATGTGTTGCACAGCTCCATTCCCTTCCGTCACCTCATGAAGTTTGGTAGTGGCGTCAAAGCGTTTTGCAGAAGTCGCAGCCAACTGCATCGACCACAGCTTCCTGCGACAATTGAGAGATCGCGTGTGCAAAGCGTTGCGAGCACTACCTGCCAACACTTCCCCTGAAATCTGCTTGAACCTCGTCCAAGATCCCACCACCGTAGATACGCGACGGGAACTTACGGAGAAGAGAAACCACTATGCTCGCGTCAAAGATGCGTTGGACGATGCAAGACGCGATTTGGAGATGGATTCCCCTGGACTCGACACGCACGATGGATCTCAGAACACGGCGCCAGATTTGCGTCAACAAGGTACTTCCGGCTTGGGTCGTGGGCCCTCATATAGTCCGTTGTCCGTGGACTACTCCAGCCCCAGTTTGACAGATATCGACGTTGTTGATTCGGAATAAATGAAGTAGTTCTCGTAGTGGTCGCGAATAGCTAGTATGTTTAGGACCGGGTCCGTCCACGTAGCCAGTTTTGTTGTCTTTGAACGAAGTCCGAGATTGTTGGCATTGAAAAGTCGAGAGTGGAGACGTAATTTAAAACAGGACACTTCAGATTTCGGCTGAATACCAACTGGATAGAACGGGGTAGGAGCTCGGAGTATCTGCTAATCGGGAAGTCCGTAAAACGCGAAGCAAAAACCAAACAGATAGTCCCGAGAACTTGAGTAGCTCACATCGCGCAGGTGGTGGGCCACTGGTGGCAATACTTAGGACTTGGTTGAGAGCCGCGGCAAATGCCGTAGGGTCGGAGAATGCCGGAGACCGACCCGATACTTGCCCGCTTGCTTTACCTCACTTGAGCCCACAGTACTTATCTTCAATGGTAGCGAAAAATGATCTCTCAATTATGTGGTTGAAAACAATCGACTACGATCTACGAAAGCCTTGTTGGGGTTATTTCGAACCAGATGCATCGGGTATGAAACAGGATGGGCAGATAAGTATAATATTATCATGTACATCGGTGCTGTGTGGCCGAGGGGCGAAAAGATTCACGTGGAATGTGGAATGTTATTGAACTTACGGATGTTTTAACTTCAAGCCTATCCCACGTAATCGATATTCAGTGGCACTTCCAAGGCACTTCCTTACTTTCAGTAAATCGAAAAAAGGGGTAAAAAGGACAGTACGGTCTCGTTCAGCCTTCGGTGGGACTCGACCCCACAAACTCTTCACCGTCACACAGTCTGTGGCGGAATCATGAGTTGAACACAATCTACCGGGATCTAGGAAGGCTTGCGTAGCACTCTCCTGGACTGCAGCATGTGTAAGTGCGCTATTTAGAAGATACTTCGAGAGACGGTGGAGGTAAGATCGGCGACGCCGGCGGCATGAGATCCCGGGCTATATCCACATAAACCAGAGGTTTCTTCAGTTATCAATTGCATTTTTTTGCGATGGCAACGGGATGCTTTATGGAAAGATGTGCTCTTGTTGATAAAATCTATGCATGATGTGTAAAGTATGCCGGGTACGCAATGACGGCAGCCCTGGTGGGCAGCAGGGAGGGTGCGCGCGCAGACAGTACGCGAGCTCCTTGCAATGGCGTAAGGTTCCATGTCCCAGAATGGCGGTCTGCAATGATCAATGATGCGCAAAGGGACGACACACCTAACTCTAACCCTGAGAGTCCTCGCCCGCCTTCCGAAACCATATTGAGCGCGCGATAACTCCAGAGGAGGATACAAGGGACAAGTGTCAGCATGCGGCGGCGTGGACGAGGCCGTGGGGAGACAAGAAAGAGCGGCTGACCTCATTGACAGCATCGATCAATGCTTGATGGCGCAGAGAGTTGCCGTGGTGCCGAAAAAACCTTCTAATTGCGTGCTTACGTTTGAGTCAGCAGCGGTCGGGTCATGCCGTAACTTGATTGATGATTTCGCGGCCGATGTCGTCCGAGTCCGAGTCTCCCATTGTTTCTGAGTCTCCTTGCTCTCCCTCCTCTATGTAACCAGGACATACAAGAAAACCACAAGATGCGATCCCTCACGCTCCAAAGTCCTGGCATTACCCCGTGCCCTTTATGGATGCGTCCCTCCAAGTCAAGCTTGCAAATTTTGCGACGCCGGGCGAAAATAAGCGGGTGTGGACAGTACACAATATCGACCCGTGGATAGCAATGACACGGACGGACCGGAAAGACCTACTCGTCCGGAGGACAATGCAGGATTCCTTATGCTGGTTGCGAGCACGGTTTGTGGATGGATGGGAGATGCCTTCTTTGTTTTCTTTATTTTTTCTACGGTTCATTGACGGAAATGCGCTCCCAGAGGGAAATGCTTGCGCATCATGCCCAGCGTATCGCATGAGACTCGAGTACATGTCGCTACGCAGAACAGCGACCGCGCTTTCCACATCTATCGGGTCTCGCGTATGTGGCCGTTTCTCGTGCTCAACTCGTGCTTCAATCCTTTGTTTTCGGATACTCGCGAGCCATGGTACCGGTATTAATACCGGTCAGTTTTAGGCTTGGGGACCTTCGCCTTTCCCGCGCAGCGAAGTCTCGCTACGTGCGCTTTGCATTCATTTCTCAATATGTCATTGTTTTCTGTTCCTTTCACTTGTATTTTTCTGCTGCACGCTTTTCTTAAGGGCTTCTGCTTGACTACACTGGGGTCTTGTTTTCTTGGGTCTCGGCCGACTTGCTTCCTTGCTCAATTGGATGGCTCCGCCCTCCCTCTGGCGACGTTCGCTGTGGCTGAAGGAGCGGAAGACGCCCCTTCTTGGGCTTTCTCGTTTCCGCTCGTCGCCACGAGCAGTGTTTTCAGAAGTTCCGGTGTTTCCGGCGGTCCAACGGTGATGCGGCGGTGCGTGGCGCGGCGGTACGGAGCTGAGCTGGAGATTGAGGTGGTGTTGTGGACGTGGATGTGGATGTGGTGGTGTGGATGACCGACGCAACAGCGTCGCCCTGGCGTACACGCCGCACCTCCACCCTTCTCCCGTGCTCGATTTGTTTTAAAATTTCGAGAGGTCTCGCTATTCTCGTATCCACCCTCGTCGAGCTGCCTGTCCGCTTGTTCTCGAGTTCTGGCAGCAGCGGTAGTGTTGGGGCAGAGCGAAGGGCGTAGGTGTGCGGCCGCAGCGGGGCAGAAGGCAGACGGGGATGTTTGATGTGGTCTGGGGAAGGACAAGGGAGGAGGAACAGTGTGGTACGGTGTGGAGGAACGGAAGGCCGCCTCGACGGTACGGCGCCATGACCCGACTATGATGGTCTCGAGCGCGTCGTGCTCCCTACCGTCGCGAACGTCTTCTCCGAGTCGAACTCGGAGTGGGCGGGCCAGCGGTGATGCGGCGGTGCGTGGCGCGGCGGTACAGAGCAGAGCTGGAGAGTGAGGTGATGTTGTGGATGTGGATGGGATGGCGTGGAGGACCGACGCAACAGCGTCGCCCTGGCGTACACGCCACCGCACCTCCAGCCTTCTCCCGTGCTCGATTTGTTTTAAAATTTCGAGAGGTCTCGCTATTCTCGTATCCTCCCTCGTAGAGCTGCCTGTCCCCTTGTTCTTAAGCTGTGGCAGGAGCGGTACTGTTGGGGCGGACGAAGGGTGTAGGTGTGTGACCGCAGCGGTGCAGAACGCAGGCGGGGATGTCTGATGTGGTGTGGGGAAGGACAAGGGAGAAGGAACGGTGTGGTACGGTGGGACAAGGGAGGAGGAACAGAGCGCTACGGTGCGGAAGACCGCCTCGACGGTACGGCGCCATGACCCGACTATGATGGTCTCGAGCGCGTCGTGCTCCCTACCGTCGCGAACGTCTTCTCCGAGTCGAACTCGGAGTGGGCGGGCCCACTGCTTGCTGAGGCGTAGTAGTGAGGCTTATGTCGTGCTTGTTGCAGGCGCTGGAGCGAGTACGCGCGAGTCGTGTACTGCTGCTCATCTTGCTCGATGAGTTGCTTCCCTTCTCGTGTTGTGCTCGTGGTGTGTAGCAGCAGCGCTGCGCAGCATCCCATCTCTTCTGAACTTTTAATTTTCTCGTCTTGACCTGACTTGGTCTTCTCATCTGATCGGTGTCTTGGTCGGTTCTGGGGTTTTTATCCGTGGTCACTGGTGGAGGAGTATTGCCGGGTAAGGCCAGCATATTTGTGGAGCTAATTTTAGGCTGTGCGATCTTCGAAATCGGCTAACTCCGAGTCGGATGTCAAACCTTGACTAGCATCGACGATTGTGATCACCCAAACAACGAATTGCTTTCTCTCCTGGCTTTCATGCTCAACTTCCAACCATCGTCACATGTGGTCAATGAACCTGTGAAAACTACACGTATCGCCTCCAGTAACTGTCGCTCCCAGGACAGTAGTGCCCGTGCCGGAACTCAAATTCCGCCCTTCGGCGGTGACTCATCACTGCGTACCACTCCCAGTGAGATTGAGGATGAAGACGTCGAAAACAATCTCCAAGCTCCCCCTCTCCATCATACAGGCCCGTCCCCACCACCATCGTTGGGGACTGGTATTCATCGCGGTGGAGGGGGTTCTGGCGTGCGCAATTCATCCTCGGCGAAGGTTTTCGGTCTGACTAAAAGCAAACAAGATGTTACACGTAAGTCGATGATCAAGCTCGACCAGTCACCTCTCATCCTATATTCAATAGCACCCACCGACTACAGACGGAAGTATGCCGAGGATCTCCCTTGCAAGGAACTGGATCCCGAAGCTCGCGTGTGGCATGTCTACAATGACGAAAGTGCTATATTTGACAACGACATGATCGCTGAGTCCAGCGACAACCTGGATGTTCTTCTGGTTTTTGTATGTTACCTATTCCCCTTAGCCCGCAACTCTGTTGAAATACAATGCTAACCTAATTTTAGGCAGGCCTCTTTTCCGCTGTGCTTACCACATTCGTGGCACAAACTTCACAGGCCCTTTCACCGGATGTCGCGGCTACATCAAATTCCATTCTGCTCGAGCTTGTTGCCCTGCAACGCGCCCAAGCCAACGGCACTTCGTTCAGCTCCATCCCCCCAGCCGACACATCTTTCTCCGCAGCTCCGACAGATCGTTGGGTGAACGGACTGTGGTTTACGAGTCTGGCGCTTAGCCTTGCCACCGCCCTCCTCGCCGTCCTCGCGAAACAATGGATACACCAGTACTCATCCTTCATCGCCGGCTGCTCTCGCGACCGTGCGTTGATTCGTCAATTTCGCTACACATGCTTCGATCAGTGGGGCGTACAGTCCATCATTGGTCTCCTCCCCACTGTTTTGAATGTATCCCTCTTCTTGTTCCTGGCCGGTCTCGTGGTCTTTCTCTACGCCTTGGATCATATAATCGCAGGCATCGTGGCCGGGGTTGCGGGCTTCCTCTGTGTCGGCTACATCGTCACCAACGCACTTCCAATCGTGGCCATTCGATGCCCATATCGCACCCCTTTGACCACACTTCTCTACTCCTTTGTGTATGGTCCAGGGATCCGAAAACTCCTCCAGATTCCCATCAGAGTCATCATCATTACTTTCAATGCCCCACGTATATTTGCGCGCCACGCTATAGGATTTATCGTGTTGTTGAAAGAGACAGCGCGGCGTCTTTCCGAATTCAGGGGAGGTTTCACGCGGCATCCACCCCGGGACAAATCTATACGACATGCAGAGCGTACATACGTTCTCGACAACGAACAACTATGGACCAACCATACATTGTCTTGGCTTGCATCCACAACCTCAGATCCCTCCGCCAAAATCATCCTGGTCGAGGCTTTGGGCCCCGGGAAACAATTATCGAATCTCGAACTACTTTTCCCCGTTTTCCTCGAACGCTGGAGCAATATACTACCCTTCTGTCATGGCCCAGGGAATTCCGACGATGAGTACCTGCTTGGGCGACTAATACGGTCAACCGTATCGCAAGCAACTCTCTATCGTCACATCGATCTGCTGCAGCATCTACCTATCACACCGATTGGGGTCAAAGACTGTTCCTTAATTGTGGCTGTTGCAGCTTGCCGCCGCACTTCCACATTCCACTGGACAGGCTACCACCCAGTTGAACTTTCACCATACGACACCTTCAACTTTGTCCTGGAGCATTACACCGCGTTTGAGAAGCTCGTTGTTCCAATGTGGATGTGGTTGTCAATTTGCGTCCAGGCTGTAGTGAATGACAAGACACGATTGTCGCACTCATCTTCAATGTGGGAACCGGACGGCCCAGCAATAGAATGGAAAGACGCGTCGGACTTGCTGTCCTCCGTCTGCGGTAGTCGGGTGTACAACACGTTTGTTGTGCGCCAGGAGATAGCGGTGTGGCTTCGAGTTAACCACAACCACAATATACTGGCGCAGAGAAATGAACTGCGCACTGAAGATCGAGACTTCGACTTGTATATTGGCCGATACACCCCGGTGTCGTTGCCCAAATTTCTTTCTATGGTCCTGTTCGGAAGATCATTCGATACGGGATGTCTGCAGCCTGAGCTGCTGCCCCCGCCCTTTCCCGGGGTGTCGTTTTATCCACCTCCAAGTCCGACTTTCCCTTTAGTGCGCTCACAAGCATTTCCAAAAATCTCCCCTCCGCCGACTCCGACTCGGAGAACCGTAACGTTCTCCAATTATCCTAAACTATCGAGACTCGGAAGGCACGACTTCCGTCTTTCATCCCCTCGTTCGCCATCCTCACATTCGCGACCCACACGTTCATTATATACATTCTCAGATACCGTTCCAGACATCGTGGCGCGTCCTCCGCGTCCTTCCGGTATACAAAACGACTCAAGAGAAGGACCCCTCTCGCACCACTCTGCCTCACGCGAATTGACCGACGACCCTTCGCTCCCGCGAGAGCCTAATTCCCCTGCCTATCCCAGCTTCGAACTCTCCGCGCAACATTTATCTCAAAGTGATTTCTAGAATTGGATGAAATGATAATTCAATTTTCATTACACAGGGGAGACAAAATTCATGCGTTCTCGGAAATGCCGATGGAAATTTCAATGAAGACATTTCCGCGGTTTTATTATTGAAAAGGCGAGGCAAGTATGCACTAACGGTGCTCGAGATCCCCGAACTTCAACGCATCTGAACAGAATTGCGTAGTATTGCATTTGATCCTGGCTCGAAGCTGTGCCTGAATACTTACGAGGAGTGAGATCTAGAACGAGGTCGAGATAGATGCGTTTAGAGCCCTTCTCCAGCAAAACTCAAGTTGACGTTATCCATCGGCCATGTAAGGAAATAGAAATAAAAAATACTGACATCCGTCTAGACGTCCGTGGTCCAAACCCGAGTCGAACGAGCGGTTGATTCTTGCTTAACGGAAGGCGACATCGAATTTTAATCGGCGCAAGTGTGGACCGCTTCGCGTTGGACCTATGAGCTTTAATGAACCACAGGGGTAACAATACAGATGATGAGGTGCGAGAAGATTGTTTGGCTCCGGTGGAAATTGTTGGGTTTTAGTCACGTCTTGCCCAGTGTGTCCCTGAGAAACAACCGCAACAAATTCCCGAAGAGACAAGGGCAAAAAAAGCTGGCGTCCGACTGGGGTATGCTTTCGGTGTGAGTCGAACCCATACAATAATTTTCAAAGTGTACTATATCTGACCGGGTAACCGGCCACCTTAGCACTTTGGGCCTCCAACGCAGGCATATCGTCAAGTGGGTGTCGGGATATGGGGTGGGAAACGCAGACATGCATCCCTCGAGTGATTTAAGACCTTTATCAGAATTTTTGTATCCCGATTTCGTCGCTTGCTGAATTTATTTCGGCGGGAACTCCGAAACGGCGATAAACGGCCTAACCGGCCACCCCATCAAATCTCATGTTCGTGTGGTACTATTCACCCCAGCATATCCCAAATCATTTATAATATGCAAATATATTATTGCATACACTCACATTGTATATCTGAGATGTTTTTGTCCCACAAGTATTGTGCTTTCTAGTCAGGTTTGATGGGTGGAATTGGGGTGTCAAAGGAATGCCTTGCCCTGTGAAGTGCACAGCTCATCGACATCCCGAATTGAGGTCCGGATGACTCCACAGGAAGGATTAGAATGTACTCAAGTGCCAAGGATGCCCACTTTATCGTGATAATCCCCCCTAAAAAATTCAACTTTCAGGGCAAGTGAGATTTGGTAATTCTGGGTGATAGCTCGCTGCGAACAAGAACGTGCACACCCAAGAACCTATAGACCCGGGGTAATACAGGGTTAGCCGTTTCAATCATGCCAGCCAGGTTCCACGTCCGTCACACGTGCGGGTGGTTTGCTATAAGGGTGGCCAGATTGAGCCACTCCAGGTGAGATTGAGGTCTTATTCGAGGTACCAGGAGCCCAAGGATAGACATTCTGGCAGAAGGTGTGACCTCAGATCATTTTCCCGGACTCAGGGATGAATACAAGCCCTGAAACTTGCGGATTGATGAAGATTTCGTGGAAAAACAAGCGCGGCACGCCGTTCGGAGATAAGAAATGACGTTGATCTGCCATCATCTTGATCGAAAACCTGCCACAGCTTTTGATTAACGCCTTCGTTTGGGTCTAAATTTGGCATACAGCATCCTCATAGGTCCTGTACCATCCCACAGACACAATAGCCCAGGATTTCGCACCACGCCCCCTTATATAATGCAAGTGGCCGGTTAGCTAGTGTGGCCGGTTACCCAGTCGGAAATAGTATGGGTTTCGGCTTCTGAGTTGAAGATGATCGATGATGTTGAAGTCTGTGCTGAGGCACAATATAGTCCAGGGTAGGTTACAGCATACTTGAGTAGATAGATATGCGTACGGACTTTTGGATCTTCAATCGTACGCAACATAGCCTATGTAACGCCGGCGGTCGGGAAAATTTGTGAGCGATGACTTATGCCTTCGGTGGGTTTGAACGCAACGTCTTTCAGAGTATAACTAGAGGAAAATCTGCCACGATCTACGAGGGCTTGTAACGGTCTGTTCTGAATCATCTTATACTGGGTAGATAGCGGTATACTCATGTGTATTCCTGCACAGCACGGTGTTGCATAGCCGAAGGCGAAAGGCTCGGCATTCCTATGGAATTTTATTGAAATTGGAAATGTGGAACCCTATCTCGCCCAGTGTTGCACGTACTTGATTGATATTCACTAGCAAAACTTTCTGCCAGTGCGATTTAACCAAAATTCCTCTACACATGCCTTGTGAAGATGTGTTCCGAATCAGGATGCGGGGTGAGGTAGGCGGACACTTGCATATATTCCTTGGTGGTGCAGAATGAAGATATTCATGTGGAATTTGTTATGTATCAAAACAGTAGACGTTCAATTACACACTGAATAAGCTCTTGGAACACAGGTGGAAAAAAGCGCTGGACATGACTGATACCTTCGGCGGGATTCGAACCCACAAACTCTTCGTATATGCATCTCTTTTCGCGCAATAGGGGCAGTCAGAGTAGGCGATTCTCGCCGATTCCGACGGCGATTATGATGTCGATTCTGAGTCGATTGTCGAATTTATTTAGCGTGGGAGAATCGTCCGAAAATCGTAATCGGCCAGAATCGTCGAATCGACTCCCAAGTCGATTCAACAATGATTCTCGGTCGATTACGATTCTCATTGCTCTTCATCTTAAGAACACTACAAAAGTTTTGTTACCCCAATAGTGGCTGAGCAGCTGACAAATTATATTGATTTCATTGATTTTCACTCCCGCCCCTGCTCGCCGCATCACCTCTGTACTCCTAAGTTCTTGTCGCGATGGCTGGCAACAAAAGGGCAGCTGCCACTTCAACCAACGCTCTTTGGGTTGCTAAGCTGGCCGCTGCTGAGGCTCTCGAAGACAGCCAAGTCGCGGCAAAGAAACCACGAGGACGCCCCAAAAAGAAAAAAGAAGAGCCTGAGCCCACCCCGCCGCCTGCTGTGCCCACAGAGGAACCAGCTGCTCTGGCGGAAGCTGCAGGCGTTGACGATATTGAGTGCGTACCGTGCTTGCATGAGGGTATCATAATTTTCATGCTGATTGACGGCTATCTTGGAGGTGGACCGATGAGCTGACTTGGACTCTGGTCTCGGCTATGGAAGACAACGACATCCGCGAAGGCCTATTCCCAGGTGCTGGTGGTCCCGTAAAATCAAGGCTGCTTAAAACAAAGCCAAAGACCTATTGGCACTACGAGCTGGCCGTCATTTGCTTCGGCGCGGAGAATGGACTATACAAGGAAGCCTTTGACGCTGCCATCCCACCTGCGCAGATAGGCCTGTGGAACATGAAGATAAAGAACCGGATCGCTGCGTCAGTCCTTTCTCTCTCCCAGATAGCGAAGCTTGACAGCAACTAGATTGGTGACCAAGGCCAGAGCAAACATAACGGCGATGGGGGAGACAGGGGCTGGGCTTGGGAGTGCGGACGAAATTAATGAAGGGACTGCCCTGGCGACCAAGTGGGGTGAGTTATGTTGCTTATCTTGCGAGGTACACATACTGACGGCCTTTTGTAGATGAGATTAGGCTTGAATCCCCTTGGTTTTTCGAAATACGCAAGCTCATCACGTCGAGACCAAACCTCCAACCGGTCGGCGTGGGGAATAACGAGACCGCGGTTGACACATCCATCCTTCTTCCCACCACCGACGATGATGCATCCAGCACTTTTGACATGCAGTCAGATATCTACCACGACATCTCGGACACTGAAGAAGACCCACCTCACCCTCCGGCTCCCACCAGTGACAACGACGAAGACCCACCTCAGCTTCCGGCTCCCACCAGTGATGACAACGAGCTCCCTCCCGTTCCCACCCTCGAGTCGGCACCCGTCAAACGAAAGCGTGTCCAGTCAGGGGCCGACACCAAAGGTCCTGACACCAAGGCTGCTCCTGCGAGGAAGAAAACAAAGCCGCAGGCCTCAACTTCCGCCCCAGCCCCCGGTAAACCCGCTCCCGCTACATCGGCCATTCCTACGCCCGCTGCATCGAAGAAGAAGGGCACAAAGGGCAAGGAGGGGTTCACCGCGACTGTTCTGGCAGAAGAGGAGACAACGCAACGCATGCTAAAGCTGAAGCAAGAGAAGTACAAGGGTCAGAAGGAAGTCCAGTTGGCGAGGATCAACACCGAGGCTGAGGTGCGATTGGCACGGGAGAAGTGTAAGGGGGAGTCAAAGAAGGTGGACAAAGAGGCGAAGATCGCGTTGCAGCGTCTGAAGATGGAGCAGGAGCATCAGTACCGTCTGGCACAGCTGCACTCGCAGGCCGGGCCTAGCGAAGCGTCGTCTTCTCGTCACGACAGTGCCTTCGGGTTATTTGATCAATCGATGACAGGGCTAAACGACGGAGTCGGACATTTATCGTATGACAGGTTCTAGCGCAAGGACGATCACATTTACATGTACCGGACTCGTAGATACATGTAACGAGGCTTGTAAATTTGTCAAATTGATTCATTGCTCCGCACTATGACATGCTAGAGTCGCCGAGCTTCTGCGCGCCTCGCAGTGCCCCGCTGCCTCCGCCTTTCCAGAGCCCGCATCAGCTTGGCCTTGAGAGCCTCGCGAAACTGCTTGCCCTCCGTATTACGCCCCCGGGGCTGACCCGCTGCTGCAGCACCTCCAGCATCACCCTCGCCGTCTGTCGAAGATAACCCCTGCGCAATGAACGGGTCAAGGTCATCTGAATCCGCATCTTCTTCTCGCTCCACTTCGCAGTCCATCGCGAATGAGTGTATTCCCACGCATGCAGAGACCCAATATGTCGCAATCTTGTGGGTGTTTTCGCTCGAAATGTTGACGCACAGATGCTTGAGGGAGTGAAACCGGCCCTTCAAGAACCCTATTGCATGCTCGGAACGAATGCGAAGCATCGAGACATGATTATTGAATGTCTCGTTCTCGGGAATTAGGCTAGCTGGTTTCTTGTACGGCGCTGTCAGCCAGCCGTCAATCTGGAAAGCTGTCAAACGAAATCCAAAATGGCGAGCATTCAAAGAAGGGCATACCATATAGGCGGAGTCAGCCCAAATCCATTCTCCATCCGGAAAGATCTCTGCATGTTCTCGGAAGCTGCGGGTATCTTTGAAGGCCAGTGAGTCGTGTGTACTGCCAGTCTGCCCATAGCTGAAGTCAATTATTTTCAGATTGGGTAGATTTATGATCTGGTGCTTCCGTCAGTAATTGAAGCAGTTCAGAGCAACACGTTGAACGATGTGCTCCGAACTAAACCCAAACAATCCAATTATCACCCAAATATAACCCAAGTCTTTCCGATATAAGCAGCGATGCCCACAGAAATAAGATGAGGATCAGAAATAGGCCGATCAGAGGAAGCAAGGGCTGAGATACAGATGAGTGGTAGTCCCTTGTACAGGGCCTAACAATAGGTTGAAGGGAAGGTATAAGATTCCCACAGAAAGATGAACCTTCACTACAAGATATCACCAGGAATTGGCCTGAGAGATAATCGGGCAATGGAAATAAGATAGTTTAAGAGCTTCGCAGCTATGAGACGAGCAAGTGTTGTGTGTGTGGTGGTGGTGATGTCCGGAGACGCGCGATAGACCTCCTAGAGGCAAACAATAGACTATTTCCACGAGGATATATGCCCAAAAGCTTATTTCCCAGAGAACCCGATTGACGATTTACGATGTACAATGAACGATGAGCAATACAATTTGGCGATGACGATTTGACGATGAGCGATGACGATGACGATAAAACGATTTCGATTCCAGTACTATGTAGCCTCAATCACGCCCTAAGACGTTTCCAGTAACCAACTTCTTATTCCAACAGAAAGGTTTCTCAATGTTAAAGTCCAACGACGATACACACTGCGCCAACCCCAGAAATAGCCCAAATCGCAAGCGTTATGCCTACTAGTACAAGGGGATTCTGTATCCTACTCGTAATAATGTCCCAACTACTTATACAAATCCCAAAATCATATGAAAGTCCTCAAACCAAGCAGAAATTAGTAAAATGGCCCGAGATCGTCCCTCCTTTCCCATTTATCCGTCGGAGGAATAGCTGCGAGCTTATTGCCATTGGCCAGAGCCCAGGTAGTCCCTGATTTCCCGACCATGCGGCTTTTGTCATCCAAGATATTTGAAAACACCAGTCCCTTGGCTGACTGATATCACTTTGTCCGTCTATCCCTTTTGTCTCCTGCCCCTTTCCCGTAGCTCCTGACCATCGGATCTTATTCCCCTGGCCTCCAGCTTTATGTAGATACCCCTAGTGTAACCTTTTCCCAGAAAGGTTTCTTATTCCCAACTTCGCTTCCTCGGAATAAGATCAATCCCATCAGATTATCTTAACCGACCTTCGCTTATCCCGGAATCTCTCCGTTATGAGCTTCCCCGACCCCACACGCCTGTCACATGGAAGGCCTTTTCCTTTAGCCGAGCAGGAATAAGCTTATTCCCGCATGTCCCGTTGTAAGTATCTCTGGCTTATTTCTCGTTGTGGAAATAAGCTCTAGAAATACTCTCTTTAGAGGTTTGTGGGCTACACTTTCCTCTACGGTTTTCGAGGCGAGCACTGCCAGTCCGCAGGGTAGTCACCTGCCCTTTGTACCTGTTACTCTGTGATCCTGACCCTGCCAGCTATACCGAGACCGTATACTAGCTCTCAGAAATAAGCCCATACTGTAATCAGACTATTCCGAAACGCGCGAAAAGTGCGGTGTTTAGGTATAGTTCAATTCCAGACAGTTCAACGTACTTGAAAATTGAGAGAGTAGTTGCATTTCCTGTCGAAATAGCTTTCTCCGTACCAGGTGGGCCACTGGTCGAGGGGTATCAAGGTGCCGTCAACAAAGCACCATCCGTTCCTCCACGATTTATTTGAGTGGTGCTTTACCCACCGCTTCGCTGCTTCCTTTTCCGCGGCGGTCGGCATATGGACTGCATCCTGCATAAATTCAGGGCGGAGCACCGCAGTCATCACGCGGCGGGTGACAAGATGGACAGTGCCCTTCCCCATTCCGGTCCAATTGGCAACGGCTTGAATGCCTGCCGCATTTCCGTCGTGACCGAAGCGGTAAAGCGCGACTGCAACTTGCTGATCCACGGGAAGCTGGGGATTATTGGAATCGTTGAAGAAGACCGGATCCTGCTCCAACACCGCCACAAGCTTGTCAAAGGTGAGGGGACTGACACGCAGACATTGTCGGAAATGATCTGTGCGACCGTTCTTGAGCGCAGTAAGGACGTAGTAGAGGTAGGATGGGCCACGGGGTAGAGTGTCGCGAGGCTGCTCATAGCGCTGCTCATACATGCTGGCTACCTCATCCCGGACCCATTGACGCAGTCGCGGTCGGCGGTGCATGTCATCCAAGTCATCTTCGGATTCATCACTCTCTTCATCATCACCTTCAGCTCCAGACGACCAATTCCAGTCAGGCTCTGACTCGTCCGACACGGAGTCTGAATCAGAAGAGTCAGACCCCACTGAAAAAAGCTCGGGCATATCCCGCGCAGATGATGAGCCCGAAGAATCCGATGTGGGAGCGGTCAAGGAAAAGTTGTCATCCACAAGCATATCATCGGTAAACCGCCAGTTTGGACCTAGAATATCATTCCATTCAGACCCTGAGTCGCTTTCCGTGGTAGTGTCCGAGTCGCTAGAACTGGAACTGTCGCCGGAGCTGCTGGAGCTGGTAGCGCTGTCCCAGTCAGGGAGGAAGCCCAAGTCAACAGGCGCCCGGGGAATTGGATTTTCCCAGCGAGCTCGGGCCGTAGCGCGTTGAAGTAGGAGTGCCCGCCGCTGCCGCCCTTTGTGGTTGCGGATATAGGACTTGAGGAGAGCCTCTGTGCGGGCAACGCGTCGTGTAGCGGGAGGCATTAGACAAGTTTCAGAGCATAGCCACATTATATTTTTAAATTTTCCAGGAGTCGCTAAGTAGTTAAGTCGCAATTTGAGAATCGGAGAATCGCATTTGAGAATCGGGACGGTCAGAGTTAAAGCGATTCTGGGACGATTCTCACACGATTATGATGCTAAATAAATTCGACAATCGACTCATAATCGACATCAGAATCGGCGTCAGAATCGGCGAGAATCGCCTACTCTGACTGCCCCTAATAGTTGAAGACGATCTATGGAGGCCCTGCTGAGGCTCGTTCTGTACGACAACATATTGGGTATGAAGGAGCATACCTGGGCGAGATAAGTCGATTCCTCAGCCCTGGGGGACGTGTTGCATTGGTGATTTCACTTTGAGCATTCCGTCAGTTCCAAATGGATCATTCCGATCCAGGGATGGGGTGGAAAAAAAGAAGGAAGGAGAGCAAACAACCTGAAGCGCTTGATGTTTGAAATTCAAGTAGCTAGGCTCTGGAATGGTGGAATTGATAGCTAAAGGCAAGCTCGTCCAGTACCGCGCAGATCGCGCAGAATGATGTAGGTGCTGTACCTATAGTATGGAACAAGTTTGGGTTCCCTCTTTTCGATTTCCGAAACCGAACCCGAGGAAACACAAATTGAGGACAGAAGCGGGAGGAAATCCCAGATGTGCATCGAAAACTGCGATCCGGCTTAGGAATTGAATGAGCTAAATGGCCGCACACGGAGTTGGGTTGACAGTGGGTTAGGAAGGGCCTGAAGTCGACCAAACCCCAGGGGAAAAAGTAAATTAAGAGTCCATAGAGAAACTGGAGAACCTGGAATAATTCACCGTTCGACCCGCCAGCTTTAGTACGCGCTGCTATCGACATTTGAGCGCGAGATGATGGGAGAAAGAGAAGAGGCCGGGAAATGCCGTACTGACGGGTCACGGAGGATACCGGAACACTGATGCGCTTGCCGTCAATGTTCGCCCGCTTTTTCCACGTCTACTTATGGAACCGGGAAAGCAAAGGAAAGCAACGCTATGGAGTAAACGGCAGCACGGTCGATTCTAGTCAACTTGAACTTCCCGGTGGCACCGACTTCAAAAAAGCATCATTTGCGGAGCAGTGCACAGACTCCCTACGGCGGTGGATATAAGACCCGCTGTGGACGAGGACATGATGTACAAGGGCAATATCTGGCGACGCTTGGTCGGCCTAACGCCGTGTCGCAACCCTGCGCTTCTTGCTGCCCTCTGAGTGAGATGGGGCATGGACGGTTGTTTGGGAGTGTTAGGGTAGGTTCCCTTTCATGTCCTTTTTTCCCTATTCTTTATTAACGCGACCACAGCCAATCTCACGCTGGAATATCAGAACATGCCTGCGAACCACCTTCAGTCTGGGAGCGTCGCGTGGGACCCGTTTCACGTTGCCACGCAGTCGAGCAACCACCGTGTATCGCATCAAAAGTTGTTCTGCTCTTGGGTATTTGTGCGTTCCATTTGGCCATTTCGTGTTCTCATGCACGCCGGTATTTTCAAATGGCCGCATGTGCATTGTCCCTGTGCCTATCGAGGCTGAGCGTGTTTATGGCTCGCGATAGCGTTGTCATCTACATGACCCTGCTCTTTTGCCGCCTTGCAGTCCTTCTCCTCCGGCGTTTTCTTGTCGCTCCTTTATCGTCGTGCCTGTGGAATGTCGTCAGGGAGGGAATCCTACCTGCTGCAGTGATCTGCGAGTCGACCGGCGCTGGTACCCCTCGAGGCAAGTACGCTCTTACTCCCCTTTCCTTTCCTTTCCTTTCCTTTCCTTCTTCCTTCCTCCTCCATCCCCCTCTTCCTTCATCGCTCATCGTCCCCCTCCGTCTCTTTCTGGAGGTTGACACAGCTCTCCCTTCCCCAGATACTAGGTATCTAATCCACCCGCTCGGTGCGCCGATGGAAGCAGTTGGCACTGGGGATGGGTATTGGCGTGCACTGAGGGTAATGATGTTGCCGCTCGCGAGCGTCCGTGGACGCAGCGTGCAGTGGGCTGGCGTACGGATGAGAGCTCTCGGGACTAAGCGTGCGCTCGCGAGCGTGTGGGCCCGCGGAGAAGCGCCGCGGCGGTGGTAGGCAGTATGGATGAGACGTGTCTCATCCCCCGAGCAACAAAAGCAGGTGGACGTGGGGGGCTAGCATTATTGCGAGCTACTATAACCGACTCTGGCGAGTGGCGAGCGTATCGCGATGGCGCAGCACTATCTGAATCTAGATTGGGTCTCGAAGCAATGGCGTGACGCTGTGCGCGAGTCGGGGAGCCGCTGACTGGTACATTGAGTGTGGTCGTCGTGCGGTGTATCCCGTGGCAGACGGAGGCGGAACCCGAGGAGGGGAGGGAGAGGGAAAGGAACGTGCGAAGACGAGCACTGCACTGATGATGTGCCACGACTTTACTTTCGCAAGCTGAGTAGCATGCATGTAGGTGGAGAATGTGCCAGTGGCCCCCGCTCGTGCGCACATGAGAACAAGTGCCCAAATGGTCTTTAACGCTTTCGCATTATGGGGACTTGATTGTTTTTTCAGGGAGTAACTGCTTCGTGTAACTTGGCATGGATGATAATTTCAATGAAAGCCCGGGTAGAGCCCAAGAGGCGAAACTCTGCGGAATTCCTGATTCGGTGCATGTACTTCTGCTTCTTGTAAAATGGTCGACTGATTGATGACGGGGCGGGTGTTCCGCACTGAATGCCCGGCGCTCACAGTAGCGCCCTGTTCTTCCCAGGTAAGAAGGAAATTTGTTTCTGGCCGCTCTGAGTGTGGAGTACTGCGCGGCCCGCGAGATCCGGTCAGTACTTTCACTTCCTGCTCGCTCTCACACAATGATTCTGTGGTCTCATCATCTGGTTTGCAAGTAACCAACATATTCAAGATAGACCAAAGTCGCCGTTGGATGAGAAAGAGAGTTGTTAATCTTCTATGTGATGCGCGCACCGTGCTAGGGTACTGGCATTTTGATACCTACCTACCGGTGAGCAGATCATCTGCGAAACCTATTCTGACAGATTTCGATGCAGAACCTGCCAAGACGATGGTCCCCTCCAGCCCTTTCGCATCTTGATGGTTGCAGAGTGCAAGCTGCTTGCAGCAAGCAGGACAAATCTGGCAGGTCTTTTGCCATCTTCCTTCCGTCAGCGACCTTTTCTTTCTCTCCTTCTAGACTATCTCCAACTCTTGTCATAGCTTTTTTTTCTTTTTTGCCGCTGGTATAATTCTCATGTCGGCATTTTCTGCAAGGAGTACGATACCGTCCACTACCACTACCGAGGTATTTGACCTTTCATGGGATTTGACGATACATATATTTGAAGAAACTGGAGTGAGTTACTTCCAAACCGACAGCGCTCCTGAATAAACGAAAAATGGCACCTAGGTCTCACTGGTGCTTTACGGTCGGTCTCTTCAGCGTGGAATGCTCGAAATGACTTTAACCGCAGCGATCTATGTTTGCTTTTTCTTCCTGTCAATTCACACGCTTTCACGTCGCAATGCTCGAGGAACAAATATTCTGATCAGCGTAACTTGCGCGATGGTCGTTGTGGGCACTGCAGCAATGGCGGTTAATCATTGTCTTGGCCGTATTAACTGCTCGCATGGCGCAACAGATGGTTCATGGGGAAGTGGCGCAATTGTTGAACGGGCTGCACTATCAAGAGAGGATTGCGAGCGCATTCGCCATTACGTTGTTGACAAATAAGTATGTTATCCTGTTGCCACAAAATCGAGATTGACCCAGCCCTACCCTCAGTTTCCTAACGGATCCCTCCCTCGTTGAGTCAAGTCTTCTGCTGTGGATACCCGTAGTCCTATGCGGCATACCAGTTATATCGCTGCTACGTCATATGGGAATCTCAAAAAAGAAAGTAATTATATTGCCTGGCCTGCTTATGATTATCATAATGATTATGATATGTACTCTCAGTGAGCCATCTCTTGAATGTCACTCTCCTTTACTTAGTACTAGATACCATGTACCTTTTCAGCTACCGGAATTACCTCCATAGTGTCACTCAGCGTCCAAGATGTAACAATCCTGTATGGCCTCGCCGCTGCAACAAATGTAGTACTCATCGCTCTCACTGGTAATTTATTGTGTTTCGAGTTTTCGGAGCCTAAGAATTCACGTAGCTGGTCGGATACTGTGGATTCGGTGCGATGTGTCGCATATTCCGGTCGATAAAACAGTTCGCCTTTGTTACAACATGGCCATCAGACTGATGTGTGTATGTTCAGAGAAGAATAAAATATAGCTACTGACCATGCGGCACAGATTAGAGTATATTCCATCGGAGCAATACTCTTGCTCATCACCTCGCTTGGTGCTGCGGAGATTACAAATGCTGCGGCGTTAAATATTGTATATTGACTACGTATATAATTGTAGTACGATCATATGTTGTAGTCCACGGTTATCGGTGCGGCTGTGCCGATGACTAATCTTATCTTAACTTTACTGCATTCCATGACCACCTGATGCTCCCAAGAGCCAGCATGCTCTGTGCGACCTCAAGACCCTCTCGTTGGCTGAGCAACTGCTCACCTCTCCAGGTCACAGGAGCCCGGCCACGGGTGACATGGTCCCACGTACTGGGTTACAGACTGGAGTTCCGCTTCACAGTGAGAACTCGTCTCTATTCTATTTCTCTTACCGGATGTCGAGGACACTATGCGTCCTCCATTTGAGCTTCGTATCCGCGAGAAGAAGGCAAACTCAAACCTAGGGTTTCACAGTGGTGGACGCACAGGGGTCTTCATACAAATGAGTACGAAGACCAAAATCTCTGTTATTTTCAAATTATTTTCCTTTCTCTTTGCTATCTACCACAACTGGGGGCCAACGTCCTGAATGTTCGAGACGGTGTCCACCGTCTCCATTCTGGGCGGGGAGGGATCAGAGTTTCGAAACGGCACCGTCGCCATTGCACCATCACCATCATACGAGTAATTTCACATCTTCGCTGATCTGGCGAATTCACACATAAGTGCTGCGCACCGTGTCACCTCGAACTCCCTTCGCTAAAGAACCAACACCCCAATGTGCTTACGCTGGAAAGTGCGGTTCCAATGGCACCCCCCACTTGGTAGTGCATCCGCAACGCCTGTTTGAGCCCTTATTGATTGCCTCTACCCGGCCCATGCACTTTTTTCACCTGCAACATCATGTCCATACAGTAGCGCACATGTGAGGATCCGCCTCCTCTGCGATGTTCGGCTTCCGCGTGCCCTTAAAAAAGGAAGAAATTCCCGTTTCCGTTCCTTCAATTCCCCTCATGTCTGGAGGGACAGTTCGTGGGCATCGCCCAGCTACTGGCCCTGGAGCCACTCCTTGCTGATGAGCCACCAGATTGGCCAGGCGTGAAAATACCAATTATTTTCCAATTCCAAAACATTACAATCAAGGAATCGCCTGCATACCATCCCAGCAAGGGTCAATGCCGAGGTCCAGGCAGATGGCTAGGAGACAGCAGCGTATAGCCAAGGAGTCAAGGGTCCACTAACGCCTCTCAAAACCTGAGTCGGGTTGGTCAGCCGGAGACAACTAGCTAAAACCTGATTCCTTACCAACGCACACCGTTTGGGGAGTCAGGGTGTTCCCTCTAATTAACCAGACGTATAAAACTATCCAATGGAAGGACTGGAACGTGAGAACGAGATGTAGGAGGGCACGAAGGCGGCATACACTACAATTAGCTAAAAGCATATCAGAAGGGAAAGCCTATGGTTCGCTTCAAGCGGTCAACATAAAGGGGACACTTGCACTGCCCCATCACGTGGGAACTACCAGAGGTCACGAGAGGTGGCGCATATAGGCCAAGAGGGCCGACAAGTCAAAACAAGGACTCGGGGCTGGAGCCATCAAATAATGATGTGATCCAACACTTTGACTCATAAACGGGGAAACCGGCCGGACCGGTCAATGACTCGATCTGAGTCATGAGGACATGACTCCCAAAACGATTATGACTCGGCACATACAATAAAAGAATTGTACAGGGCATAAAAGTCCAAAAGTGCCAAATTATGCGAACATTTCATACTTTTCATCTATTACTTGTACGAATATGAATGGGATCACTCTGTAAATTAGGAGGAGGAACAATAGGACGCTCTGATAGGCTAGCTACCTCGGAACCGGGCTCTTTATTTATTATTCCTGTTTTAGTAGTTTAGATCAGTGTAAGGTGTATAAATTAGCCAGAGGTACAGGATTAAGGCAGCGGATTCTACCCCTCCTTGCTAGACGTTGGACGTTGATTTGGAGACTAGATCTTAGCTGTGGTTGACACCTGATATCTAGGATATCTTGTGTAGAACACCAATAAACACGGAAGGACGTTGCTGTATAAACTTGTGTGAACGGAACACGTGGACACGGAAACGGAACAAGTGGACACGGAAACATGTGATTACGAGAGTTTAGTGCAAGGGAATACGTTACGCATCTTAGAGGCGTTTTCTGGATAGTGTTGAACTATCAGCTACAAATCACACACACCGCTTGAAGAATAACAAACCAGCTTGTTTCAGTAAACTCGGTCGCATAGCGCCTAGTGGACTCAAAAGCACCCGCTAAAAACTACAACTTAAACAAGAAACTACACTTTAGTCAACCTAATACTTGGTTGCTCCCCCGGACACAAGAGTTATTGGAAGTGGATATTTGGTGTTTTGAGAAGTTGCACCCTATAGAAGCGCCCTGCTCATCATCGCACTACTTGACAAGCCAGCAAAACTGCTGATGTCGCCAACTCCCCTGAAGTACCGCCGCCCGACCCGCTGTCTGAACCCGGTGCTGTTGAGTCCTCATCTGCCGCAGGTGGAGCAAGTGGTACTCCAGGGCCCCAGGTTCAGGTGGGGCCAGGAAGCCTCCTGTCGGAAGACAGCGTCGTCCCTGGCCTACAGACCGTTTCCAATTCTTCTGTCTCGGGTACCTCTGGTTTCGAGGACGTTGAGGATGGAGGAGCGGGTCCCCAAGTCATGGGCTACTACCCTCACACCCGTCGAGGTGTATTCCTTGGGAACATCATGCAAGCGACAGAACATCGTTCAGGCAGTTCCCCCCGAATGGAGACACCGGAAGAGGATTCAATGCTCCCGTTCTTGAGAACCACAGCTTGACTCCCACGGAGCCTACCAGTTCCGAGGGAGAGGGAACACCTACTCCCTCAAAAGGAAAGGAGCATGGAGTTGACCACGGTGGAGGATGGCCCATGCTTTCCGACAATTCCACCGTGCCTTCCCTTACCTCGGTTGCAAACCCTCCTCCCGAAAGGGAGTCGAGCGTAAGCTTTGCGGAGCTTATGCCTCAGAGCAACGAGAGTGCTTCATATGCTTTCATGCAGACTCGTGACTCGGCCTGCATCTTTGTTTCCCTTGTGCGACAAATTGAGGTATACAACAAGGAGCTAAGCTCCTCCCTCATTCGGTACCACCCCACCTACAATCCACTTGTGGACGACAATCCCTTGCTCCACTATGGAGCTGAGAACGGGATTATGCCCGGCAAGACTGCGGAGGAGACCATCGTCCTTCGCGACGCCATTATGCGGTGGGAATCACCGCATCGGCACTTTAACTGGAGCACCTTTGAGCAGGGCGTGTCCCAGCTCAGATCCGTTAAGATTACCTCCGCAGACCTTACTTCGTTCATCGCCGGGACGACCAAATTCCCTTCACTTACTGGGTAGGAAGAGACACATTTGTTCCGAAAAATTTGTGATGATGGGACTTCCGGGGGAATGAGGAATAAAACAGTGAAGTATGAGTCATGCCACACACCCCCGCCCCATGGTGGCCTCACCCAACAAGTTTTTAGAGATGCACATTACCATTCTTGCAGAGGCAATCATGGTGAAAACTACATTGTATTGGGCATGTACCAAAATACTGTGCCCATGGTTGCCTGTGCAAAGATTAAAAAGTTTTGTTAATTACACTATGCATTACTGAAAAAAATCCTTTCCCTTGGCAATAGATGCTGACAGGATGCAATGCTACTCATGCTTATCAGTTGGCTGCTTGTTCTGCACAAAGTTCCACGGTCACAGCATTGTCTTGGCACAGCAGGCATATGGTATATGCACCAAAAAACTATTTTTTCAGGAAGGGTATCCAATTGTAGCCCTTGAGAAGCTGTACAACTTTATTCACTGACCTGAATGGTCGGCTCACTGGTTGCGATGAAAACCAGAAGGAACTGATGTAGACACAGTGATTTTCAAATATTAAAATTTAGAGAGACATTACTGCTGTTGGGATCCAACACCAGTGTACAACACCCATCAGCTCTAGACTTGGAGGAGAAATTTCAAGTTCTTAACAAGTCCTACCCAAATCCTCTTGTGCCTGCAAGCTCTACTCAACAGCCTGGACAAACCCAGTGTATACAGACCAAGAACTAATATTTCTGAAGTTTTAACAAGCAGCTGCTCAGCCGCTTTGCGGCCTCACATCCTCTTCTTGGTCCGGCAGGTGGTGCCAATAATGGAGTTTAAAGGGCGCCAGGTGGGGTAATATTGGAACACAACTGTGTCAACTGACGAGTGGAATTTGAAATGGCTTCAGACAGAGTGGCTTAATTTCAAAAAGAGGGTGAAAGCATCAAACTGCAATCCTGCCTCAGGTAAGTCCAGAAATTGGAACTTTGGTCACATTTTCCAAAATTTCCCCAAAATGCCGAAATTTTCAAGGTCAAACCAAATTATCCCTGGATTAGTAAACGAGCATTTTATCTGATCAAGAAGCATCACAATAGCAACTTAGGAACAACATTAGTGATTAGGCTATGATAAGAAAGAACTACTGGGAACAGGATATTACATAGAGAAACCAATCACTGTTTGCAAGACTCCACATTTTCCACTACAGAATAACAGTTGGCCCATTCTGGACCATGTTTGAATTGATCATATGAGAAGCTGGTCTGTTTTTGACCAATCACCATGGTGTTAAGAGGCATCCAAAATCCTGCTCTATGATAAGGAGGGAGCCAGATCAGTAGATTTCCATGAGAAGACACCCAGCCATCATTGGCCATAGCCCAGAATGGTGAACCACCTGGAGCTGTATTCTGAGAAGATGGTTAGGCAAAAATGAAATGGATGAAGGATTGGACATACAGGAAGATTTTTACTTGGACACATCACTGTAATCTGGTTTTCTTTCCAGAGTATGCACCTGTCAGAGCCGGGGGTGGTGTGCTTTCTATCTTGGGAAAGGGCCACTGACTGAACCGAGCCTGTGTGGCCCTCAAGAGGCTCACCAACTGCAGTGCCACTCTGGATATCCCAGATCCGCAGTGTCCTGTCATCAGAGCCAGAGACAATGTGCTTCCCATCTAGTGAGATAGCCACTGACCGAACCGAGCCTGTGTGGCCCGCAAGAGGCTCACTAACAGCAGTGCCACTCTGGGCATCCCAGACCCGCAGTGTGCAGTCATCAGAGCCAGAGACAATGTGCTTCCCATTTGGGGAGAAGGTCACTGACATAACCAAGCCTGTGTGACCCTCAAGAGATGCACCAACAGCAGTGCCTCTCTGGACATCCCAGATCCGCAGTGTGTGATCAGAAGAGCCAGAGACAATGTGCTTCCCATCTGGGGAGAAGGCCACTGACCAAACAAAGTCTGTGTGGCCCTCAAGAGGGTCACCAACAGCAGTGCCACTCTGGAAATCCCAGATCCACAGTGTGCGGTCATCAGAGCCAGAGACAATGTGCTCCCCATCTGGAGAGAAGGCCACTGACCGAACCCAGCCTGTGTGGCCTTCAAGAGGCTCACCAACAGCAGTGCCACTCTGGGCATCCCAGATCCGCAGTGTGTTGTCAGAAGAGCCAGAGACAATGTACTTCCCATCTGGGGAGACGGCCACTGACATAACAGGGCCTGTGTGGCCTTCAAGAGGCTCACCAAGAGCAGTGCCACTCTGGACATCCCAGATCCGCAGTGTGCGGTCAGAAGAGGCAGAGACAATGTGCTTCCCATCTGGGAAGAAGGCCACTGACCAAATCGAATTTGTGTGGCCCTCAAGAGGGTCACCAACAGCAGTACCACTCTTGGCATCCCAGATGTGTATTGTGCTGTTCGAAGAGCCAGAAACAATGTACTTCCTATCTGGGGAGAAGGCCACTGACCAAACCCGCCCTGTGTGGCCCTCAAGAGGCTCACCAACAACGGTGCCACCCTGGGTATCCCACGTCTGCAGTGTGCGGTCATCAGAGCTGGAAACAATGTGCTTCCCATCTGGGGAGAAGGCCACTGACCGAACAAAGTCTGTGTGGCCTTCAAGAGGCTCACCAACAGCAGTGCCACTCTGGACATCCCAGATCTGCAGCGTGCGGTCCTCAGAGCCAGAGACAATGTGCTTCCCATCTGGGGAAACAGCCACTGACAAAACCGACCTTGTGTGGCCCTCAAGAGGCTTACCAACAGCAGTGCCACTCTGGGCATCCCAGATCCGCAGTTTGTGGTCAGAAGAGCCAGAGACAATGTGTTTCCCATCTGGTGACAATACCACTGACCGAACAAAGTCTATGTGGCCCTCCAGAGCCTCACCAACAGCAGTGCCACTGCAGATATCCCAGATCCGCAATGTGTTGTCCGAAGAGCCAGAGACAATATGCTTCCCATCTGGCAAGAAGGCCACTGACATAACAGAGCCTGTATGGCCCTCAAGAGGTTCACCAACAGCAGTACCACTCTGGGTATCCCAGATCCGCAGTGTGTCGTCATGAGAACCAGAGACAATGTGCTTCCCATCTGGGGAAAAGGCAACTGAGAAAACCCAGTCTGTGTGGCCCTCAAGAGGCTCACCAACAGTAGCACCACTCTGGGCATCCCAGATCCGCAGTGTGCTGTCAGAAGAGCCAGAGACAATGTGCTTCCCATCTGGGGAGAAGGCCACTGACCAAACCCAGCCTGTGTGGCCCTCAAGAGGCTCACCAACAGCAGTGCCGCTCTGGGCATCCCAGATCCGCAGTGTGTGGTCAGAAGAGCCAGAGACAATATGTTTCCCATCTGGGGAGAAGGCCACTGACAAAACACTGTTTGTGTGGCCTGTAAGCTTCATTAACATTGCTGGCCACCCACTCCACTGTCCTTTTTGCCAGGACAGTAGTGGAGGAAATTGTCTGTGAAAACACTTCCTCACAGTTGACTCTATAGGTGCTAATGGCAATGTTGATATATAGATATGAGGTGTGCTCTCTGTAATTGCTGGTTGAAAGATCCCAATGAACTTTCTTGCATCTTCGAGAAATGGAAAGATGCTGTGATCCTAATGGGCTAGATTTTTAGTCATGCATTACAGACAATACATCATTCCCTCACCTGTGCCCATATCATGAGCCTTGACAAAGCTCCAAGACTGCTTGGTACCCAACCACAAAGACTCATGACTTCAAGCCAGAACAGAAATTTTTGATACAGAAAGTCTTCTGCTCTGCTAGCAGCCTCAGAGCTGAAAGTTGTCACTACAAGATGGTCCACTCAGTAGTGGCATGAATATTGCAGACAATGGGAGATGTACTCTGTTACTCGGACTTGCAGATCAGATATATCTTTGTTCCTCTTGTAGGATGTTGGTAGATCACAGATATTGAACCTCAGTTCCTTATTCATGATATGAATTAGATTGGATGCTAGAAGTTGCTGTTGTTCTTGGGTTCCACATAGAAGATCTGGCCGTTGCTCTTGTACTTTGACTGTCATGAACTCTCTAAATGACAGGTGTATCAGCTGTACTTTGCCTTGATCATCCTCTGGAATGCCAATTACTGCACCTAGAGGGGTCAATATGTTTTCAATTTCAATTCTTTGCATGTTAAGCAAATTTCCAAGAGCATGCAGATCCAGAGGCTCCAGTAAATTAAACAATGTGCCCAGTACCTCCATGGAATGCTGATACTGCTCTTGACAAGCAGCATCAGTCCCAGGATTTGGAATAGCCTCATTGACAATTTGGAAGTACAAGTGGTTCAAATCATTGCCAAGGCCTGATTTAAGGTGCTTCATAGATACTGCTGGAGGAATTTTGGGTGATCTTTGTTGGATGTATCGAACTGCAGTAGCAGCATAAATGAAGAGACCATCAGCCTGATATGTGATAACATCCACATCTTGTCTCTGAGCTTTCCAAAGATCCTTTGGTTTCCATGTGCTTCCATCAAGGTTATGATGGATATAAAGACGGATGTCCTTACTGACAGTGGATTTGTCAATTTCATCCAGGAGCACTCTGTGCATCATTGAAGATAAATGATCATGCCTAAGGTAGGATGGAACATCTGGATGGCCTGTCAAAAAGAACCGGATGTGGCCAGGTATTCTGTTAATGCTGTCTGAGAGCCATCCAAGAAAAATCTGACCATGATCCTGTTTATGGTGTCTGCAATCCTGTCCACAATCCTGCTGGTGGTCTTTTTCACATTCATCCAGTGCATCCAGACAAATAATCCAGGGGGTTGTGCAAGATGGCATTTCGGCCAGTAGTCCTACAACAAGATGCTCAAACTGCTCTTCTGCTGCTGCACCAAGGATTTTTGGATTTTCATCCAATATTTTCACAAGAAGATCCCTGAAACTAGAGCTATAACATGCAAGCTGATATGCCAAGGTGACTGGGACACTGGTGATCAATCTGTGCTCCTGGTAGTTCCAAGAGAAGAAGAAAGATGCTGCTAGACATTTCTGTTTTTCAAGTTCAATAGCAATTGTCTTGGCTATGGTTGATTTGCCGGAGCCTGCAGAGCCACTGAGCATAACAATCCTCTGAGATCCATCTGAGCAGCAAGCCAAGCAGGTCAAACAAGTGATTAGATTGTTGATTAGGTCCTTTCGAGTCCCTGACAGGCATTTTTCTGGGGTATTTTCAGCATTATGGTGTGCTGAGACATATCTGAGCTTTGCAATGAGTTCTTCATTGAGTTAGCTAACAGCTCTGAGAATCAATATTGAGTACATACGTTGGCCCTTGGTTTCATCAACAGTTCCTTTGAGCTCTTTGACTGATGCAAAGACATGTCAGCCAACAGACCAGAGACAGATATTATATAAGTACATACACTCAGCCTTTTGTGCTGCATGCCCTACAGCTGGACCAGCAGGCAGATTATTGATAGTGAGGCTTCCTGCTGTGTAAGCAATTTGCAAAGTGGGGCCCTCTCCAGCACCTCCAGCACCCCCATATCCCTGTATACCTCCTCCTCCTCCACTGCCTCCTTTACCACCTGAGAAAAATCAAAAATAAATTCACATCACAATCAATTTTCCTCGCACCATAGATGTGGTTATTGACTATTTGGAAATCACTACCTCGGTAGTGAGTTGTCTTGGTTTCATTGACAGTTCCTTGAACCTCTTTGACTGATACAGTGCATGTTAGCTGATAGACCAGAGACAGATGTCAAGTACATACACTCAGCCTTGGCTTCATCCACAGTTTTCTTGACATGTTCAACTAATGCAAGTTCAGTATTTGGTAAATAAAAAATCAAGATGAATAATTGTTCAGATAATGGCGTAGAAGAGACATGCATACCTGTATTGACCAATTTCTCAATTGAAATGGATCCATCAAACTAAGGAAAAATATTAAAATACGCTGCCAAACAATGGGAATCCGCACAGTAAATTCTTGGATGTGGCTTGCGATGTCATCTCTTAAGCTTTGAATCTGTTCCTTGTACTTCTTGCCCCTCATTATTCGTTTGATACCACTCTCTGCTGCCAATGATTCACATTTATCAAGCAATAGTTCCAGCTTTCTGGAATCTTGATTAATTTTGAACTTGTGTTTCAAGTAGTGGAACATACAATCCCAGCTCAGTCAGGCGCTTTTTGAGTTCAGCATCGCAGCCAGACATGTCAATCTTGATCAATTCCTCCAGATGTGGTTTCAGCTTGGCTAGATCATCCTTGTTGGATTGCATATCCTGGTACATAGGTGTCGGATGATAAAGGATGCCATATAGAGGACGAAATCACGCACTTGAATCATTTCCGCTACTGTAAGGACACCGCCGAGTGCGGCCTCCGGTCCGGGGATGCCGCTGCTGGCGACACTTTCTTTGGCAAGCCTGAGTACCGGAACAGTTTCATTGCTGAGTCTGGTGAGCCCAGAAGGAAGATTGTTCCGAGTCCCTGTGCTCTTGGAGAATCCAGAAGTCGACATGGTGAGTGGAGGAGGCAAGGGGGCGACAACGTGTACAGTGCGTGGCGGTTTTGAATTAGGTCTGACAGCAGCTGCCGAAAGTTTGACATGAACTATCTTGGCGCATGCCAGGCGGCTGAACCGGATCCGAGGGAATAACCCTGCGGTTCTCACAAAAGTTTGCGGCGATAGTTTCTTGAATCATGAAATAAATTTCACAAACCTCAACAAGAGGGAGATGGACGGCTTTCATTTTTGTAACCAGGCCGCGGCGATGTTGTGTTATGACAGGTTGTGGCGTACAACGGCGCGTCTTCACCTCGCCTACAGGTTGTCTCAACCTCTAGCTGTAACATATTGAAGTTGTGCTGAGCCCAAGTCCTGGGCCAATTTATGTCGTGCTGATCTTTCCAAAAAAATCCAAGTGTGTTTCGGACAAGTGACAACAGAGGATATATGTTGGCTATTCGCGTACTCATTGTACACGTTAACCATCGGGTACAGTCAGTATTGCCTTGGCGGCATTCTCAAAGTCCTTCTTCGTATACAACCGAAAGCATTTCTCCGGTCCCGTCCCTCTGCTGCGCCGACGCTTTGGAAATTGGGCTCACCAATTGACTCTCCGCCCGGATGCGCGGGATACACACATTCTGCTTCCCGTCTCCGCAACATTGGGCGAGACGCGACAACCTTGAGATCCAGAGGGCCGCCCTCCGCTCGCTGTGGAGGCGCAGGATCGAAGATGGGCTGTTGTTGCTGAGGCGAGAGCGACGAGTAGAGCGGTATGCAGGTTGAGGGTGAAATGACGAAATAACCTGGTGAGCGGGATTTGATGTCGCCTCAGATCTGAGCAGAGAAAAGGAGCACGGCTGGGGATGACAAGTATCGCAGGTGACGATGTCAAGTTCCAAGTACCGGGCGAGCTGAAGAGCCTGGAGTCGGCAGGCGGAAATTGAAAAGTTCGAAGATTCGTCCAAGTTTCGATCGCATGCTAAAGAACGGGCTAAATTCGGCTTCGGAAGGGACAACGGTGTATTCCGTTGCAGCTGCATAGAGCACATCACATTGCCAGTGGATGAGATGTCGCGCGTAGAACTCAAGGTTGCCCAGAGACGCTTGAGATTTGAATGCGTTTCAGTCGCCTCGAGCATCTCCGAATATCAGCAGAGGACGATAACGAGACGCAGGGATAGCAAGGAGCCGGTTGGTTGAGTAATTATTCGTTGGCCCGTGAGGTGATCCATTTTCATAGGCGCTTCTCGGGCGCTTCTTCGCTTGACGTAAAATGAAGCTCAGAAGATTCCGTTTTTCTCTTTCAGCACTATTCCTAGCGCCAGATCTCTGCCCATAGAAAGAAACGCTGAGCGCGACCTGGCGACATGGAAGTTGAAAGGAAAGGGCGGTGCCACGCGTCGCGGCGTTACCATCAGTGATGCTTTCATCACATTCCCTAGCTTCACCCCCTCATCGTTTCCCGAAGCCATCGAAAGCTCAATCCGAGCTCTCCTACGGCCGTCGGATACGGTCAAGGTCGTCCTCGAAGCTCTCGTCGTCCCATGCACAAACAACACCGACGCCCCTGATCCGCTCTCTCCGAGCCCAAGTCTGCTACGGAACAGGCGCGTTCTCGCAGTGGTGGCGCACAGCGATGGGCCCAATACGCAGGAGGAGGGCAGGTACGTTTACGTTCAATCGTTTCTGAGTGCTAGCTGATAACACTTTACACGCAGTGGATTCGTCCTCAAGGCCAAGCCCACCTCCGGGCGCGCATTCGATCAGACCGACATCTTGCGCGTCTTCCCCATATTTTGCGGCTTCTCGATCACCATGGCGCAGGTCCGACGCGAGACGTGGCCCCTGCCTCGGGCGCAGTCTTCGAGTTCTCCGGGTGCGTTAATCTCCTCTTTTGCGCGTATAGGACTCACGCGAGTACGCAGGCCTGCTCAGCCTGACGATCAAGCAGGGCGACATCGAGGGCCTGGACACGCTGACGCTGTGCACGCAGCACGTCCAGACACTGCGCGACGTCCTCGCCGAGTGCAAGCGCCTGAAGGACACTGCAGGTGCGTCCACTAAACACTTACTCTGCCAATCGCATATATGGACGCGCCCCCAGACGCGCCCCCGACCTCCACCGCCCCGCCGCTCGCGACCTTCTCGTGGCTCGCGCCGTATACCTCGCGCCGCGCCCCCTTCCCTGCATGTGCGTCTGTCTTTCTCAGAAAAATAAAGATGCGCTCATTCTTATTCCCATTCCCTTTTATTCCTGCAGAAAACGGTGGCACAAGCGATTCTAATTGACCTTCCTAGTGGCAGCGGCACACCCCAAGCCACGTCGTTTGCGGAGCAGCGCACAGACTCCCTCTAGCGTTGGACATAAGACCCGCTGTGGACAAGGAGGAGATGAGGAGCAAACGGAATATCCCCCAACGCTTGGTCGGCCTAACGCCGTGTAGAGGCCTGCGCTTCTTGCTGCCCGATGAGTGAGATTTTGTCGCTGGGGCAACGGTTACTTAGGTGGGTTACTATCCGTTTTCATGTTCTTTTTTTCATATTCTTTACTAACGCGCCCACAGCCAAACTCACGCTGGAATACCAGAACATGCCTGCGCACCACCTCCTTTAGGAGCGTCGCGTGCGACCCTCTTTTCGTCGTCATGCAGTCTAGCGACCCGTGTATCGCCTCAGTGAGTCGAAAGTCGTTTTGCCCTTTGGGTACTTGATGCATTTCATTTGGCCATTTCGTGTGGTGCTTTCATGCACATCTTTTTTTCTTCAAATGGCCGCATGCGTTTTGTCCCTGTGCCTATCGATGTCGAGCGTGTTTATGACTCGCAGTATGCGTTCCCATCTACATGGCCCTGTGCTCTTGTGACCGACAAGGCTTCCGCCTTGCACAGTCTTTGTCCTCTGGCGTTTTCTTGTCGCTTCCTTATCGCGTTGTCGGCAAACATGGATGCTGCGTGTACTCCGTTTCGGGCGAGTGTTTTCCGGCGCTCTTTTTTTCTTTCCAATTCTTTCCTCCTGGGAGTCCCTCTCGAGCTAGCGCCATACCTGCGTGGCTCTTCCGGACACGTTACCCACCTCCTTCCGGGTCCTTCATTCGCTTCTTTGGTCGTTCAGTAAAAGCGGACGTATGTGGCGAGGGGAGACTCGCGCGAGCTGTGGGACATGGGAAATGCGTGGGCGGCCTCCTTGATCTCTTTCTTACATATCCCCCGTTTGCTGGTCTCGTTCTCGAGAGTAGCCATCGGTTCTTTAGACGTCCTCGCATCCTCGAGCCCCGGGGCCCTCGCTCGGACTCCTGCCTATTCTGGCCCTTGGTGGCTTGCTGCCATTGTTCGTTCTTCCAAGAGTACGAGACACACAAGGTCGCTGTCGGTGGATGTGGTAGTGCGGTGCGGTGTCGTTGTCGTGGTGTGGTACGGATCTGGCATGGAGGATATGGATGTGGAGTGGGCTCGTCCTCCTTTCCTCTTTTCGAGGCGTCTCGGTGTCCCCCTCATCGTCGACCCGTAGGGTCCTCTCTGCCCATCCTCTCCCTGGAGCTAGCGGCAGCGGCGGTGGGGCAGTGGTTAGACGCCCAAGGCTATGAGACCGTGTCCGGGGTCATTATGGTCTCGAGCGCTTGGGGCTATTCACTCTCGAGGGCGGACTGGGGTGTGCGTGCTCGGCGTCGTGCTCGTGCTCGTGCTCGTCGTAGCGTTGATGAAGGAGTGAAGTGAGCACATGTGCAAGATGCTACCGCACTGGCTCTCCTCTCTCGGGCCCGCGTCCTCACTCAGGGCTTCCAATCAATCGTTTTTGGCCGCCCGCTCCGCCGTCTTCCTTTTCTCGACGTTGTTTCGCTGGTCGCCTTCATTTGTGATTATCTTCTCTCTGTCTTCCTCGTCTCCTTCCTCTGCCGACTAACATTCTTCCTTTTCCATAGGCACGAGCCCGCTCGCGTTCTGTCCGTCTCCACTCCACGCCTCGACTCTCAGTTCACTCTCGATACGGCGTCGTGTCTCCCTCGGATCCGTGCCCGTGCCCGCATCGCGCGTCTGTCTTGCGGTACGCCCCCATCCCCTCTTCGTTTCGTCCCCCCACTAACGAGCCCCTTCCCTTTCTAGGGCCGTTTTCGTTCTCTCCATTTTCCCTGTACACCTCGACCCTCAGCCTCTCGACCCGTCCACGCGCCTTCACTTAACGGTCTACTCCATCCGGAACCATGCCCGTCCATCCGCACACGGCACTGTCGTATCCAGCATGCAGACCTCGGGGGACTGAGACTGCCGCGCTTCGGGCGCTTCTCGTATATCTTAGTCGAGTTCCTCACCTCACGCGCTCCTGCTGGCTTTCTCGGTGGGTCGCCGCGCCTGCGTGAGCGCTGAGCGCTCGCTCGCTCCCGTGTTCTTGTGTTCTCGAGGTGGTGCGGGCAGCGGGGAGCAGGGGAGTGTGTGCGTGCATGTGATGTGTTCGGCTCCGCGCGTTTCTTTGTCGAGACACGCTCCAGCGGGTTTTCTCGCCCGCCGTGCCTGCTTGAGCGACTCCGCTAGTTCACGTGTTCTTTCTTGTGTTCTCGAGGGGGCGGGCGCGCGCAGTGGGGAAGTGTGTGCGTGCGTGTGTGGTGTGGACGATGGAGGGGGGGAGAGGGAGAGGGGTGCGGTGTGGAGCAGAGCGGGGCGGCGGAGTGCGTCACCGTATTTTTGTTGGAGGGAGGAAAGAAGGAGCAGAAAGGAACTGTCGTCGGCCCGTGGGGCCTGTTCTGCCCATCCTCTCCCTATTCTCGGAAGGGTTTAGCAGCAACGGCAGTGGGGCAGTGGTGCGGCGATGGTGGGGTGTGTTCGGAGCGCGTGCGAGTGCGGAGGAACGGCCTGCCTTCGGCTCCCGAGGCTAGAGACCGTGTCTGGGGTCATTATTGTCTCGAACAGCTTGGGGCTACTTATTCTCGAAGGGAGACTCGGGCGTGCGTACGAGAGGAGCTGGCCGCGCATGCTCGTGCTTGTCGTAGTGTTGATGGCGGAGTGAATGCGGTGAAGCGAGCACATGTACAAGATACCACAGCACTCCTTCTCCTTCTCGTGCGCGCGTCCTCGCTCAGGGTATCAATCGTTCTTGGTCGCGCGCTCCGCGGTCTTCCTTTTCTCGGTGTCATCTCGCCGGTCGCCTTCGGGCCTACTTTATGATCATCTTCTCTCCCCTTCTCGTCTCTTTCCTTCACTAATTAAACTGGCTTTCTCGGTCGTCGTGCCTGCGCGCTCCCATGTTCTTGTCTTCTCGAGGTGGTGGTGCGGGCGAAGCGGAGCGGGGGCGTGTGCGTGTGGTACGGACGACGGAGGAGGGAGAGGGGGGTGCGGAGCGGGGCAGAGGAGTGCGTGTTTTGTTGGAGGGAGGGAGGGCGGGAGGGAGGAGGAGCAGTCAGGAATCGCGCGGTGCCGAGGAACGGGCGCCTAACGCCTTCTTGGACCATGCGCCTGACCAGGGCGCACACCGCGAGCTGCCAGTCGAGCCTGTTTCTCTCGAATTGAGAGATGGGCTCTGCCGGGCGAGGGAGAGCCACTGCGGAGTTGGTGCCGCCGTGGCTGTAAGCACCGACCGCGCCGTCGTCTTGGTCTTGATCTTCGTCGACGGAGGTGGGTCTTGATCATTGTGCGCCTACCCCTTCGCCTTTTGTTATGTCTCGGATCGGGCAGGTATTTCAGGCGAGGCCATTCCCGCGCATATTTGCCGTCTTGGCGTGCACCAGCTGCTGGTACCTGAGCCTGCCGCGATACCGTATCTACAACGTTACACACTGGAGGGGGCGAGTCGCAAGGGCACGCGCAGGGCGGTGTCTCCACCTCGTCTCCCCGATCTTCATCATGTCTACTTTCTATTATCATCTCTCCTCTCCTTGTTTCCTTCCTCCACCGGCTAACACTCTTTCGCTAGGCGCGTCTGCGTTCGCGATCCCTCTGCGTCATCTTCTTTTGCCTGGTCTGGTCTGCCCTGGCCTGCTCTCTCTCCGGATCTGTGCCCGTGCCCGTGCCGTGTACCTGTCTTGCGGTAGGCACCTATCCCCTCCTCGTCCCCTTCCTCCACTCACTAATACTCTTTTGCCAGGCACGTCTGCGCTCGCATTCAGTCGGAGTCTACTCTACGTCTCGACTCGGCCCTCTGAGCTCTCGACACCTCCTCACGTCTTCACTTTGCAGTCTGCTCAGTCTACTCTCCATTCAAAAGCGCATGCGCGCGTCTGTCCATCCGCGCATACCACTGTCGTATAGAGTATTCCTGGAGACTGGACTGTGGCTCCCCCGCTTAATGATTTTGCGCTTCGGTCCCTTCGCCTTTCCCGCAGGTACAGCACCAATTTGAATCAGAGGAAAACCCTGAAGATTATCGAGAGCTGTAACCTAAAATGCATTTAGAAACCAGCGCCCATCAGAGTCATCATCATCATTTTCAATGCCCAATGTATATTTGCGCGCCACGCTATAGGATTTATCGGGTTGTCGAAGGAGACGCCGTGCGGGCTTTCTTTCTAGAATTTTGTCCTCAGTAAACTTCACGAGTTTATCCAAGAGGCGTCCGATCCGCTTATCGGACACCATATCAACCACACGTGCCACTAGGGCACCTTCCATATCGGGTCGTTTATGTCACGGGGACCTGCACTCTCTCACCCTCGACTGCATTGCTGCGACACGTCCCGCTGGAGCTGCGACGCGTCTAGGGGCTCCCCAGTGCTCGATAGGGAGTAGCACACATCCGTGCTGCTCCAGGAATCTCCGAAAAGCAAACCACAACTCGCAGCCGTGGGCTATCAACAAACCACCGATCCTGGTGTAAATACTGTCTATAATACCCCTTCATCGCACATAAATGAATACCGTACATCCTAAGACCCCCGGAATGCCGTGCTTCAGGCATACTCTGCCTTTCCTGTCCCTTCACCGTCTTCCAATTCGGCTACAATCACCTCGGATTCATGGACACCGGTTGGCTTGAACTCGACGGAGCTCACCTGCCCCAAATGCTTAAAACATTTCAAGAAAGGAGCGAGCCAGAAGAATGTGAGAGATCTTATAGTGTCAAAAACTTGCAAAGGTGCGTTGTGCTATTTATTTATCCTACATGAATTGTCGAGCTAATGTCAAATGTAACGCAGCACGACACCCTCGAGACCACACACTGGCGAGCCGATACCTCCTTTGGCTTTGGCGGAATTGGTCCGTCCAGAGCGCTGCACGGGAATACCGGCTGCGTGGGATGCCGCAACCTTTTGGGAAACAGATAAGTGCACCAAAGATTAGAAAGCTTATTTATTAGCTACCAACAAATTTTCCTTGCCTGTGCAGACATGTAAACAGTGTATGTAAATATTTTGAGGAGTTTCTGGGTCATGTAGCGTTGTAATTTGAGTTGAATCGGAGCGTGGATCCAAATGAAGACACTGCCCGATATGGAAGGTGCCCTAGCGGCACGTGTGGTTGATATGGTGTCCGATAAGCGGATCGGACGCCTCTTGAGTTTATCCTTACTATTTCCGACCGCTTAGTGGGCCACCTAATCACTTGCTGCAGTGCTCTCAGCAGCCTTGGTCTGAGCAGCAGCGACAACGAACTGAATGCGCTGCTCGGTCAGGAGATGTTCGAGGTCCTCATCATTCTCATTGTCATCGACAGATGACTTGGGGGGTTGCTCTGGAGGAGTTATCTTGGAAAACACAATAGAGAAAGGACGAGGGATCAAAGATTGGGCAAAAATACAACGCAAAGTAGGGCTAGTGCCTTGGCTATATAGAACTGGAGAGCGCTCAAGGTGGCATGGAATATCATTGGAGGATGTAAAGGATTGTATTCGATGGGAAATTGACATGAAGAGATGGGTGGATAGATGTGGAGTCGGATTGATAAATGTGGTGAAATTTGGGTGAATTGCCCCTGATTGTAAGCACTTCCGCGGCAGCAAAATGGAGTGCACATCCAACATGAGCTAGGATCCGCATCAGAAGAGGTAAAAAAACGTACTTAAACCGGCAACTCCATCACTGAAGTCGTACAAGTCCCCAAAAAAATTCGAAGTGCTGGGTGTGAATAGAACGGCCGTTTGACGATGTCAACAACAGTGATGACAGAATAAAATCGAGAAAAAGATATCACTACCATTGAGGCAGTACATTGACCATGTAGACTGCATGTACCGAGTTTGAGAATCGTAGCACACCAATAAGCTGCAATAAACTGATGGCGAACTTGGGGCCTGTGACGTTGGTAAACCTTGCCTTCCCGGCACCGCACCTCATGAGACTACAGTGTCCAGATGTCACAGAGGGTCCTAGGTTGTAGCTGGACATCTGCCCTATAGAACAAGTTCCGGATGTCGTCGAAGGACAAAGAGTTGATGGAGATATGAGTGATTTCCTGAAGCAATGCCAAGCCAAAAATAAGAAAACACGTGTTCACCTTTTCCCCCGTCGGCAAAAGCTGGCACCCCATCACATCAAGTCGATCAAACTACCCCAATTTTTGATCTTAGGGGCGCCCACACATGTCCTTCAACATACTGATGAGACTTGGGGAGAAAGTCGTGGCAATAGTCAGCTATAGTCCAAGTGGCCCACTGGCTAGTCTGGCCCATTGGGCAGTCGGAGATAGTACATCCTGTGCGCGGATGAAATGATAATTTAATTTTTATTATATAGGACCATGTATGCTCGGACGTGCCGATGGAAATTTCAGTGAACACCTTTCGTGGTTGTATTATTGAACAGACGGGCAGGTATGCCGTAACGGTATCCGAGATCCCCGAACTTCCACACATCTGAACAGAATTGCGGAGTGAGTTGGGAATCCGGATTTGAAGGTGAGTTGCTTGAATAGTAAATACGAGGAGTGCGATCTAGAATGTGGTGGGTGTAGATGCGTTTGGAGCCTTTCTCCAGCAAAACTCAAGTTATCCATCGCCCATGGAAGGAAATATATTAAAAAAGAAAAAAACCTGGTCTCGCTGTCTATGGCCCAAGCCCAGGTCAAACGAGCGCTTGATTCTTGCTTAACGCAAAGCGGCCCCGAATAATCAGCGCAGGTGCGGACCACTTCGCGTTGGACCTATAATTGTGTGCTTTTCATGGACCAGCATGAGTAACCATACAGATACACAGGGCGATAAGGTGTGAAAAGACTTTTTCCGGCAGAAGTTGTTGAGTTTTAGTCATGTCTTTCGTGGTGTTTCCCTGAGAAATAATCGCCATAAATTGCTGAAGAGACAAGGGCAAAAAAACCTCGCGTCAGGCTCGGGTATGCTTTCTGTGGGAGTTGAACCTATATACCTTTCCAAGTGAACGGCTCCGGCTTCTTCTGAGTTGAAGATGATCAATGATGTTGAAGTCTGTGCTAAGCCACAATATAGTCTAGGGTAGGTTACAGCTACAGCATACTTGGATAGATACATATCCGTACGGACTTTTGGATCTTGAATTGTATGCAATATGGCCTAAGTACCGCCAGCAGTCGGAAAAAAACTTCTGCCAGGATATATACCGTCGGTGGGTTCGAACGCACTGGCACCGCGTCTTTCAGAGTATAACTAGGGTAAGATCTACAACGATCTACGAAGGCTTATAAAGGTCTGTTCTGAATCATCTTATACTGGGTAGATAGCGGTATGCTCATGTTTCATATTCCTGCACAGCACGGTGTTGCATAGCCGAGGGCGAAAGGATTCCTATGGGATTTTCTTAACTTGTTCCTTGTCGATGTTGTACAACAAAACTCCGTGCCACTCCTTCATACTTTCGCCAGGATTGTTCAATGAACCCACAAGGTCCCCAAATCAAAATGACAGGATGGGCGGATACTCGCAGATATTCCGTGGTGGTGCAGAATGAAGATATTCAGGTGGACTTTTCTTTTTATGTATTAAATAAAACTTGTCGATGTTCAACCCGTCGCATGGACTCGGGACGTTCCGCAGCATAAATTCTAGTCGGTGGGAAACAGGTGAAAAAGGAGAAAGACAAATGGTTTGCATACCTTCGGTGGGAATTGAACCCACAAACTCTTCGCAATAAACTGTCGTGCTACATACGTATGAGTTGAAGTCGATCTACCACGATCTACGAAGGTCATGTAGTAGTGTGTCCTGGACTACAATATATTGGGATTGGGTACGTAGCAGCATACCTGGGGGAGCAACTTATACTGTTCAATTTCCTTCAATTCGTAGGACGATTTGGGGTGTGACACTTCATACGAACTGGACCTTTCGTAACCGGTTCCCTTATGGTAATTTGATGCGTCGGCAGCACTCGGCAAGGCTCGGCTAGCTCGGCTAAGGCGAAAATCCCCTCTGTGACGCAGTGACCTACGAAATTTTCGTACAATTTCGGGCTTGTGACCTGTGACCCTGCGAATTGAAGGAAATCAAACAGTACATTGATTTCTGCGGTTTGCCACAGGAGGCGCAAAATTCAAGTGGCGGTTTACATTATTTATGCGTCTCCAGACCTTTGAATGTTCAATCTTTCTCTTGGAAATTGAAATGCACTGGCACAAACAAAATTCCTTGAGCCCGGGCCAAAAATGATGGATCCTCCTGATTATGCCTAGAATGGGACTCGAACCCACCGAATCCTCATTTTTCTAGATGGGGCGAACAGGATCTGCCGTCTGCCGCGGTTTACAAAGGCGTGCGGAGAACTCTCGTAGGTTCAGAAAACAGAAATTGAAGCGGGAAGGGTGATGCAACAAAAGTTGTTGCGAGATCGGATCTCGAACGGAGCAGCCCGAGGGGCGTGTTGCATTCGTCATTTCCCTTCGAGGATTTCGTCAGTGAATGGACCGATCACCAGGAATGGGGCGAAGAAAAGGAAAGAGGGAGAGCAAACAGCCTAAAGCGCTTGGTGCTTGAAAGTCAAGTAGGGGCGAGGCTCTGGAACGGCAGAATCAATGGTTGAAGGCCAGCTGGTCCAGTACGACACAGATCGTGCAGAATGATGCAGGCGCTGTACCTAGGATGGAACAACTTAGGTTCCCTTCTTTCGAGCTCCGAAACCGAAACCGAGGAAAACACGAATTGAGGAGAAACAGGAAGGAAATCAAAGATACGGGTTGATTGTGGGCAGGCTTATAAGACATTGAGTGTTAAATCGCAGCACACCAGTTGAGAGTAGAAAAGGCAGGGCAGGGCAGTAGAAAGATAACAGGCCGTTTGACATTGTGTTGTGAAGCAGAATTGAGCTAGATTTATTAGATTTGGGCTTGAATTGGGCTTGAATATGCCGACGAAATCCCAGGGGAAGAAAAGCAAAGAAAGATAATCCAGAGAGCTTGGAGTAATCCACCGTTCGACTCGCCAGTTCCAGTACGCGCTACTATCAGCATTTGATCGGCATTTGAGGGGAGAAAGAGAGAAGAGGCCGGGAAATGCTGTAGGGACGTCGGAAGATACCGGAACAGTCTGATGCGCCGTTGATGCTTGCCGCTTCTTCGACCTCAACTTAAAAGCAAAGGACAGCAACGCAGCATGCTCAATTCTAGTCAACTTGAACTTCCCAATGGCAGCGACTTCAAAAAGGCGCACCCATTGTGCAAGCTTCGTCTGAAATCGTAGATGGCTTGACGACAACGACGACGCCACGAAGATATTGATCGGTCCCGCTTCTCTCGCCATTTGCATCCCAAACCGTTCTGAGGACCTCGCCCTTGCGCGCACCACCGCCCCGCTTGCTCCCGCCGACCTATGCCCGTCGTGATTATCACTCAATTCACAGTCATCTCCATTTCGTCCTCACCGCCATTGAGCAGCACGATCTGGAGTGGTGGAATGCCCTGCCGCAAAGTATAAAGCATTTTTCACCAATTATTATTAGGTTGAAGTTGCAGATTAAGGTTGAGGACGCATCCCCAGTTGAGCACTGAGGTTAAGTGATTTTGACAGGTTACACAAGCAGGTTGAGGTCCCAAATGATCTATTTGAGGTCCAGTATGCTGTACAAGGCTGTGGGCATCAGGTCACGAGGTGGCTATTTGAGGTTGAGAACACGATTTGTGAGGTTGAGAACGCAACTTGTGAGGTTGAGAACGCAACCTGCCAGATTCAATGCCGAGGTCAAAGATTTAAGTGTATTAGGTATTTCCATGATCATATCATGATCTAACCATGGTCAGACCATGATTAAACCATGGTTGAATGAGATCAAAACTAAGATGCTACAGCCAATCATCACATTTCTCTTGATCAAGCCATCATCAAACACCATCAATTTTGATGCCATTTATTATTTTGATCAGACATCATCAAATTATGATTTCCATCATTTATTCACGATATGTCATTTGCTTTCATGATTATTGATCAGTCTAATGAGATCTGGATCGATACAGATCAGTGAAGTTTGAATATCTGAGTGATCAGTGGGCAGATCAAAAGATTAGGATATAGTACACGAACATGAGCAAGTGCTTGGGTCCATAATAATTATATGAGTGTCTCAGCCCTTCCAATGAGATGAGAAATGTATCATACAATCATTGACCTCCTCATCGGTCAGAGTTCCCATCGGGGCTGAACAATAACCTGACTAAGATCAGGAGGAGGTCCAGTGCGCCCTACCCATGAGCTCGAGCCCTCTGCATGTGAGTTGTTCTGAGCCTGTGAGTGAAGCACTCCATCATCTCGAAGACCTGCCAGTCAATCCATAAACCTCTAACTCCTCTTCGTCAAAGTTTCTTCAGCTGCAGGGAGCTGATCCACGAACACCATTAACATACATATCAAGACAAACATGTCGGTTGGGGACGGTTGGGAGAATTTTGTATCTGAATACGATGTTGGTTCCATGACTGAGCAAAGAGATCGAGCTGGGTATTGATAAGGCCGAGAAGAGGAAGTGCAAAGCCAAATATGAGCGACATTGTTGATGTTGAGCCATACCGGACTTCCACAGGTAAAATGGTCGCCCAAGTTGCGCCAACCTGTGCAGTTAATCGACACAGTCGTTCATGCGGACATTATGACACTTTAAAAGCCGAAATTAAATCAGTTTTTTTTTGGAAGAATTAGGTGTGAATTGAGTTACCGTCCCATATATAAGACCTCTGCGGGCTCCACGATGGGATTCCATCCAAGGCAACATATTGATTTCTATGCAATGGTCGCCAGTGTGGGATGCATATAGACGTGCATGGCCGGCCACGGGGTTTGGTGGCAGCTGCGGCACCCAGCGGTGGCAGAGCAGCCATGCACAGTAAATACTCCTATTGTTTGGTTGTTTTTTTCGAACAAACAATGCCACATATGCCACGGAACCGCCATGTGTGCCACAGAACTGCCAATTGGGCTGGATATCGTGCCATGGGTGCCATGAGGCCACTGACCCAGGGTCAGTAAAATTTTGTTACCCAAATAGTGCCATGGGTGCCACGAGACATTTCGACCCAGGATCAGTAAAATTTGTTACCAAAATAGTGCCATGGGTGCCACCAGACTTTCTGATCCAGGATCAGTAAAAAAATGTTGCCAAAAGTGTGCCATCGGTGCCACCGGACCTTCTGACCCAGGATCAGTAAAATTTTGTTACCCAAATAGTGCCATGGGTGCCACGAGACATTTCGACCCGGGATCAGTAAAATTTGTTACCAAAAGTGCCATGGGTGCCACCAGACTTTCTGACCCAGGATCAGTAAAAAAATGTTGCCAAAAGTGTGCCATCGGTGCCACCGGACCTTCTGACCCAGGATCAGTAAAATTTTGTTACCCAAATAGTGCCATGGGTGCCACCAGACTTTCTGACCCAGGATCAGTAAAAAATGTTGCCAAAAGTGTGCCATCGGTGCCACCAGGCTTTCTGACCCAGGATCAGTAAAATTTTGTTACCCAAATAGTGCCATCAGTGCCACCAGACTTTCTGACCCAGGATCAGTAAAATTTTATTACCCAAATAGTGCCATCGGTGCCACCAGACTTTCTGACCCAGGATCAGTAAAATTTTGTTACCCAAATAGTGCCATTGGTGCACCAGACTTTCTGACCCAGGATCAGCAAAAAAATGTCACCAAAAGTGTGCCATCAGTGCCACCAGACTTTCTGACCCAAGATCAGCAAAAATTTGTTACCAAAACAGTGCCATCGGTGCCATCAGACTTTCTGACCCAGGATCAGTAAAAATTTGTTACCAAAAGTGTGCCATTGGTGCCACCAGACTTTCTGACCCAGAATCAGTGAAATGTTTGAATTTTCCTTAGACCCGTTGATAGTTATCGACTGGTAGTGATAATTTCAGCTGTGCTGTTTGTTGCTTTGCTGTGGATGCCATTCCTTACCTCACCT